>CM052887.1:69451378-69489741 GCA_028534135.1 Potos flavus | reverse complement strand
TCTCTGCTCACCTAAAGCTTGCTGGCTGGGGATCTGGCCTCAGCAGCCTGGCTTGTACCTCCCTCTCCTCTGAGTCCTCAAGACCACAGCAAAGCTCTGGTTATCATGTCGCTCTTCGGTCTGAGGCACGGCTGTTTTTCTTTTATATGGCATCAGTAGCTTCACTAGTAGCAAGGATTTGGGGTTCTGAGGAATGTCTGGGTTTGGTAGGACCTTCTGCCCATCTCTGAGACCTGCATTAGCTTCATGAAGCTATTTCAATTTCACTGAACTGCATTTCACAACATCTGGCTGACTGGACCCCTGCCATTTCTCCCTAAGCTTAAACACATAGGTAGGGCACATATCGACCTTTCTATCTACAGACAGGTATGATTTCAGCATGTGAACCCAGGAACCTTGCTTTATCCTCTATGATTGATGAGTATTCTGTTACAAAAATCCAAGTGGACGTAAATATTTCCTAAAACTGACTATACCTACTGACTATCCCATTAACCCAAGCCTCTGTTTAGCTCCAAGGTCTGCGAGCCCTGTTTCAATTCAATGCATTTTCTAACCATGGAACAATGTCCTCTTGCCTCGTACCTGACATGGTGATACCTGTGACATTCCCAGTGACAAATGGCTTCTAGCAGTGTTATCCAAACCTACTTGGATCTTGGCAGCTCAGCCTCCATGGGACTTGGTCTCAGTTACTGACGAGGTTCCAGTCTAATTATGAGTGTCAGAGACCTCTGCTCCCCTTTCAGGAAAGACTCTAATTCCTAAATAAATTGTGTGTCTGAGGAGGAAAGATAACACATCATTTCCAGCCTGCAAGTTTGAAGTCGTTTCTTACACCATTTCGTTCTGGGTATCTCACATAACACTGCCTCTGTCTAATTCAGTTGTGCAGGGAGGGTGAGGGGAATAGACTAGAAAATTTGAAATATGGCTTTTCTGTGTACTCAGGAAGAAATGAGGTGATCGTCAACCAGAGCCCAGGGACTGCTGAAATTCATTTCTTGACATAACTGTGTACAGTTCAACCCAAGATTCTCCCACATACACCCTCAGGAATTGCTTTAGGATCCACAGTGGAAGGTGAGCTTTTAACCAAAAGAAAACAAACTTCACAAAACCATTACATTTCAAAAGAAACAAGTATGCATTTGAAGAGAAGGGGGGTTAGGATAATCAGAACAAAGAGGAGGTTTACAGTGAGGTTTACTATGAAGAGGTTTGGATAATTATTTGAGGGAATAAACCAGTCAGGGTATTTTTAAATTGAGTTTCTAACTTTCAGAAAGTGACAAAGTTCACTTGATTACAGGCGTTTTCCTCTTCAAATCTCTAAGACATCAAATTCCAGCCACTGTATTCTCACAGCCCTTGTAACTCCTATTTCAGATTCACTCTCATGATCGCCTTCTTACTCAGGCAGTTGCTTTCCATTCTTTAAGATCCTAAATCAAGCATCCTGGAAAATGTGGTGTTAGAGAGTACTGATTCAGAGTTTCAGTTGCCAAACCAAATAATAGATCTTAAATCTTAATGTGACCACAGTAAAACAGAGTCGCTTAGGGACTCAACATGGTGATGTGTCAGAAAAACATCCATACATACCCCAGAGATCTGTTTAGATATTTCTCATGTTAATTTTCTTCTCTTGAAATCCAACTGGTCAAAAATTGATCCTTCTTTCTCTTTCTACACAATCCTTTTAAGGCCTGATCTGCTTCTCTCATTTACTCCCTTTCGGGGCTCCCCATCTCATCCTCGGCCGAATCTAGAAGCTACCCTCCCACAAGAAGTTCTTGCCTTGATAGGAGAAAGCCTCCTGCTTGGACGGGTATTCTGAAAAAAGAAAACAAACAAACAAACGAACAAAAATCAGCCTCCTTGGAATCCCCCAGCTTGAATGTATGAAGCAGAGTTGAGGTTTGTTGAGATGGCCATAGAGTTGGCCATCTCGAGTCAAGTATAGGGGCTTTTCTTACGTCCCTTCTGAACAACGACAAGAAGCCCACTTGCTCCTCTGCCTAGAGGCCACTCCAAGGTCCTGAAATGGGACTCACTCAACTATGTTTTAGAACAGTATGTTTGTAAAGTAACTTTTCTTTTTTATTTTTCGCAGTTAATAATTTCAAGAAGTTCAATGAGATCAACAAACAAGATTAGTCCAAAGATACAAAATTAAATTTTAAAGTTTTACAATTGATGTCCCCCGCTCCTAAGTGGATTACAAAGTTCAATTTCTGACATGGGCTTTCCAGCCTACCTGTAGGATCTCCTGTTACGTGATTCTGGTTCTCTGAGTCTTCACAGAAGCAGTGCAGTTCAATGGTTATGAGGACAGGCTCCAAGACTTGCCACTCCACACTCACCGGTGGACCATTTCACGACCAGTCTATGCCACATTCCGTGGACAGAGGATGATCAGTTGGAGGCACTAGCATCAAGATGACCGCTCAGCGGACTCTGCCAATATCCCAAGACCTCCCCTTCCCCATGTGTCTGTAGATAAGGTCTCTGCTGAGTTTACCTGAACACATCACTTCCTTGAAGACTTCAAGATTCTAAGATACTATTGTTCACATGAAAAACTCTGGGATGCACTCAGTTTCTAGCTAGTTCCCTTTTTCTTTTCTTTTTCTAATCTATGAAGCAACTTTGATTTTACCCAGAAAAGTTTGCAGAAGAATTGGCCAGAAAATAAACGGTCCTGAGGCACCTAGGTGGTTCAGTCAGCTGAGCTCAGTGGGGAGTTTGCTTGAGATTCTTTCTCTCTCTCTCCCCCTCCCCCTGCTCATACTTGCGTTCTCTCTATCTCAAAATAAGTAAATAAAATCTTAAAAAAAAACTATCCTGAAAATAATGATGATGCTTCATAATGTGATTTTCTTAAATTAAAGGAGACAGTATGGATCTCTCTAAAGAAGCTAGAAAGTGATTTGCTCTCAATTCCAACAGTTTTGAATGTTATTCTTTAAGGAACTCTAGGCAAGCTTGAGGAGGAAGTTATATCACTTTCATTTAAAGTTGCCAGATTAGTTAAGGGGCGCCTGGGTGGCTCCGTGGGTTAAAGCCTCTGCCTTCAGCTCAGGTCATGATCTCAGGGTCCTGGGATCGAGCCCCGCATCGGGCTCTCTGCTCAGCAGGGAGCTTGTTTCCCCCTCTCTCTCTGTCTGCCTCTCTGCCTACTTGTGATCTCTTTCTCTGTCAAATAAATAAATAAAATGTTTAAAAAAAATAAAGTTGCCAGATTAATAAAAAGGAGCAAATATAACTTTCTTATTTCCTGAAATTTTTTTATATATTGCCCTTTTTATTATATAAAGACTTGGTTAAGAAAAATAATCAAAATAGGTAGAAACTAGCCCACCTATCTTTCTTTTCAGAGCATACATTTTTAGTACCTAGCACAATATCTTTTCTATTCCTGATTATTTTTTAGCAAAAGTTTTTTCCACTCTTAGATTATGTAGGATAGACTGTCAAAAATTTATCAGTAACAAGTGGCATTTAAATGGCAATTTTTCAATAGTAAAGTATAAAGCTATAATTAAGAGCCATTATTGATGTGTCAAAATATGACACACTCAGTTCACACCTGTGATTGTAATCTATGATTAGTAAGTTGAGGAAATTTATGTCCCTGGTATGTTGTTGCATTTGACTCACAGATTTTTCAAAGATTGTTTTAAATTCTATTTGTCCCATCTTTTTGTTTAAGTGAAATTGTCTCAGAAATTAGATTGGCTAAAATATCAAATGTCTGTTTGGAATGGGACTTTGCAAAAGCAGTGTCCATTCACTGTGCATTTTAAATCAATTGAACTTGGTGCCATACATTAGAGTTGCCTGGGAAGGTTTAATTCTTTTTTTTTTTTTTTTGGTATTAATAGTGGCAGAGCCTAAAGATTTTAATTTAATTAGACTAGAGTGAAGCTTCTAAAAAGAGCCAAGATCTGAACCACTGATTTTCCCTAAAAGGGACAATTGAAGTGTCAGGAGAAACTGTAGGACCAGGAATCTATACATTAGTTGGTATCTTTTTATCCATGAAGGATGGATTTATGACTAACCAATGGTGCAAAGATCCCTTATCTACTTTCATGTTTACTATCCCTATATATTTTCTTTTTTTAAAGATTTATTTATTTATTTGAGAGAGAGAGAGCACAAGCAGGAGGGGCAGAGGGAGAGAGAGAGCGAAACTCAAGCAGATTCAACTTGGGGCTCGATCTCACGACCCTGAGATCAAGACCCGAGCTGAAACCAAGAATGAGGCATTTAACAGACTGAGGCATCCAAGAGGTACCCCTCCCTGCATATTTTCTTAAATGTGGTTCACCCTAATTCATGTGGGCCTTTATTTGTGAGCAAGCATATGGGGGAGACAAATTCCACAGAGAAACTGAGAGTGAACCATCTCACTTTAAATGCAGAAACTAGACGAGCTTCCTTATGTAGTGATCTGGACCAGAGCCTTTCTATTGTTATCTTGGGGGCGTCTCAGGGCTGTAAAGGGTGACATGCCACAGGAAACACTATGCTTCTGACTGTAAAGTCGAAAGTCCAGAGAGGTCATGTCCCATCCTCTTGCTGATTCAGAAGAAGATAGAAGATCTGAAAAAGCAGGAAATCCTTATAGTACCTAGAAATGCAAAAGGCCGGGGCAGAAATAATGAAACCCACACTCCCTGCTTCCCAAAGTATCCGAGTTCAGTAGCCTTTTGCTTACCCAAAGAACATTTCTGGCGACCTCCCCCACCCCTGACACATAACAAATGCTCTGTAAATCCTCTGGGAATTGATTAGAAAAATAGCAATAATAAAATGCTTGAATCCACAGGAAAAGAAGTCCTTTTTGAGCCTTGGATAAAAGCCCGTTGATTTACAATGATGAAGAAATGATTTTTTTTTTAATTTAACAAACTTGGTCATCTGTGTCCCTAGATTACATTAAACAACCTTTTAGAAAGGCCAGTTGGGCTGTTGAGCTAGAAGCTGACACTGAGAAAGAACAGCTGATACAAAACCCAGAGCTGGAAAAATAGGGTCTCACCGCGTTCACAGTAAAACTGAAAGAATTGACATTTATCACTCCAGTTGCATAAGATAATTTTATATTTTGTTCCGGATACTGTACTTAACAGGACAGGGAAATATCTAACATACATTAAAAAGATGTGACTTTATCTAAAATGGGTTAAATGTCACAGCAAATAAATTCTAAGCCTTTCTTATTATAAAATTTCAATTATGGGAAACAATTTGTTTTCTGATAAAGCTACACAGATGGAACAATAGTCTTTTTCCTTTCTATATGAAATTAAGACTCCTGGTCCTAGGGCAGCTATATACTCATCACGTTCCCCCTGAATGCCAGTAATTGCCACACTTCCTCTTTCCGTCCTCCCAATGGATTGAATGCTAGTCAATGTTAGCTACTGACTCCTGGGGGCTTCTGAAGCTTGCATGCTGACTCTGTAATTAAAAGCCTGTGCCAGGAAGCAACTGTCAGCTCAAGCCTTCCCTCCTACTGTTGAATGTCTGTCAACTCAAGGATTTATTTTTTTAATATGAGAAAATGTCAGTTGCTGTCTGAAATAAAGTTCTTGATGATTCAAGCAAACATTGAATACCTGATGGTTAAATAAGAAAAATTCAAAAAATACAGCATTGCTTTGAAAGCAACTCCTTTCCCATTGTGAAAAGGATTTTACCCAAAAACACATCATAGATCATAAATGTTACATATTCCTATTTTGTAAATTTTGTGCACACACACACACGTGTGTCTGTGTATTTTAGGGCTAGTATTTTTTATTTTATTTATTTTTAAAGATTTTATTTATTTATTTGACAGTGAGAGAGGGTACACAAGTAGGGGGAGTGGGAGAGGGAGAAGCAGGCTTCCTGTCGAGCAGAGAGCCAGATATGGGGCTCGATCCCAGGACCCTGGGATCATGACCTGAGCCGGAGGCAGAGGCTTAACGACTGAGCCACCCAGGCGCCCCTAGGGCTAGTATTTTTTAATAAGAACTTTAAAAAAACCCCTCAGGATCTCTTATCACTACATCTGTTCCTGTGAACATAAAAACATTCTTAGGAAAATAGCATGAAGTTTAATAGCAAAGATGATATTTATTCATCCTGAGCTCTAACGCTTGGTTGACCAACAGTATGCCTATCTCCATTTCATGCCAAAATAACAGTCTAATATTTTTTAATTCAGAAAGAAAAACAGTTGACATATTATGAATACAGTGGACCCTTGAACAGTGCAGGTAAAGAGAGTAAGATGAAATCACTCATGTCAAGCAGTGACGTAAGCAGCCAAGGACGTTGCAGCTAAGACTAAATGTTGCTGAAATGAACACAGGCAGACGACACCCAGAACTGACAACCAGCAGAACCAGAGGAGGCCTGCAAAGGCCCAAGACTGATTAAACGCCATGAAAAAGAGAGGACGTTTGCAGCAAACTGCTAGACTCTCCAGACGCTGACCCTTTCACATGGGACCACATCAAAAAGGCCACTGCAGCTGAAGGCTCCTGGCTGATCTCTGAGCAGAACAGAGCTCCTCCGCGGCTTGAACTTAACCAGCAGCACCTGCCGAGCGCCAAGCCTCATCCCAGAGCGCCGAGCCTCTTCCCAGAGCGCCGAGCCTCATCTCAGCCACGCGCCGACCCCGAGGCCTCATCTCAGCTGCACGCTCGCTGTCGGATGGACGTCGCTTTTGGTTAGTGACCTTCTTGCCCCTGGTTGTATCTTGTTTGTTGTGTGACTTTGTGTTGTGCTTTGCTTTGTGTGACGGGTATGAAGCCGGGTTAAATGCATAGTGAAATATCACTGACTTTGGAGGCCTGAAACTGCTTTGTAATTAGGTTAACCTTCCTTTATAATGGAATAAACCTGATGCTGTGGAAAGACCCGCTCACATGAGTGCGCCTTCATAGGGTGCCGGCAGCAGCAGGGGTGAGGGGGACCAACCTCCTGTGCAGTGAAAATCTGCATAGGACTTGTGACTCCTCAAAAACTTAACTACTACTGGCCCACTGTGGACCAGAAACCTTACCAATAACATAGATGGTTGATTAACACATATTTTGTATATCTATTATATACTATATTCTTACAATGATGTAGAGAAAAAATATTATTAAGAAAGCCGTAAGTGAGAGATGCCTGGGGGGCTCAGTCAGTTAAGCATCCGACTCTCGGCTTTGCTCAGGTGGTGATCTCAGGGTTGTGGGATTGAGTCCCCTGTAGGGTTCCGCATTCAGCCCACGGTCAGTTTGAAATTCTCTCTCCTTCTCCCTCTCCCTTTGCCCCTCTCCCCTTGTTTGCGCTCGCTCTATCAAATAAATAAATATTTTTTTAAAAAAAGAAAACTATAAGGAAGAGAATATATATTTATGGTACTATGCTATATTTATATATATTTAAAAAATCTGCCTGTAAGTGAATCCACACAGTTCAAAGCTGTGTTGTTCCAGAGTTGACTGTATATGCTTGTGGTGATATTTCCTTCCCACATTCATTCGTGTCAGTTTGAGTAGGCCTTATCCACATGTACTTATAAGTGATGGAGACAGTGTAATGGTTATAGCTCATTTCAATTTCGTCCTTCCATCAGCTACAACTTCGGCCACGTAGATTCCCATCATTAGTTCTCGGATTCCCCTGAATGACCTGTGTAGTGAAACAACTCTAATTCTGTAAGACAGCACTGTCACCCTACCACACATTTTCCCCTCGAGTTCTTCCCTAGAAAGAACCAGAACACCGACATCCTTACAGGGCCACGGCTCTGCCCTTTCATGTGTTCCTCCTTGAAAATGAATCATTCTTGTTCTGTGCACATCCCTGCTCCCAGAGACTTTCAGCGGGAGACGTACAGCACATTGTCCCCTCCTCTTCCTCCTCATCACTTCCTTCCCACGGGAGCCATTCTGGCACTTGCGTCTCCTTCCTCTTCCTCGACTGTTATAAACAAAGGCCTTGTGCAAATCAGTCCCTCATGAAGATCCATCCCCTTAGATTTGTTTGAACCTTAAGTCACAAGGAAGGGTAGCCCCTCCACATTCCTTCCTTCAGATGAATTTATGGAGACCTGTCCAAATTTCCAGTGCATCATTTAACAAAAAAAAATCTATACAGGATAAAGAGTAATGATAGGATGTTAAGAAAGATAAATACACTAAGGGAAGAGGAACAATAAAGTCATTCCTCTTCCCAAACTAGATGAGTAGCAGTAGGTGTATATGTGTGATTATATCCAATACCTGCTTTTATGAATTGCCTCTAGAGCACTTTCATTATAAACCTTAACAGCAACAAGTCCATCTTGATTTCATAGTTTTATGAATATATCTAGAGGCTTATTTGAGGAGCACACTCGATAAATCCAGTTAATAGCTACTAACTCTCTAAGACCACTCAATTGCTAAAGAAAGTAGCACATGCTAAGTTTTTATTTGCAGGCACCGAAATAAATGACTACATTTTGATCCCACACAGCTAAAGGTAGGGATTACTAACGATGCTAAGTCCCATTATTAATCTTTTGCTTGCACAATCAGGAAATACATTTTCAATGTCTTGCCATATATAAGAAACTATGTTAGGTATTTTGATACATTTAAAAAATAAAAATAAAGTCACTGACCTGAAGATAGCTTACTATCTAGTTTGGGAAGAAAACCATATACATACAAATAAATATAAGGCCATACACTATATTCCGAATTTCTAGATTTGTAAGGCTATGAAAATGTAAAGTTTTTAAAAAATATGTACTTCATACTTATACATAAGAGCATAGACTCCTGATTAGTAACTGTTCAGAGATAAATTTTGTGTTCTGGATCTTTTGCCATAAAAATCTCTTTGTAGCTTAGCAAAACCGACTAGTTGAGACCTTGTTATTGATAAATGAATTCCATTCTTTTTGAAATAAGAATATGTTTCTTTAAAATACATGCCTGTTTGTTTGATAGGTGATAAATGCATTCGGCATGATATTCAAAAGGTAAAATATATAAACAGTGAAAAGTACATTTTAATCTCTTTTTCCTTCTCTAGTTACCAGTCCCACACCCTCAGCCAATACTTTTACCAGTTTCTTGTATATCTTTCTAGAGAAATATTGTGCCTTTACAAATTGTATGTACATGCTCTGCCTTTTGACATAAATGACAAAAATATAAAATATAAAGAGTATACATACTCTTTTGTTTTATTCACTAAGTAACATAACTTAGAGTTATTATGATAATTCCATATTAATCCATGTAAAAGTGGATATACCATAATGCATTTAATCAGTACCCTATTAAAGAACATTTAGTTATTTTCCAATTTTGCAAGTACAGCAATGTTTTAGTGAATATCCTTGTAAATACATTATTTCACACATGAAGTGGAATTGCTAGATTAAAGGGAGGTACATTTTAAATTTCGATAGATACAATTTCCTTCCAGCAATAAATTCCTTCAATGGCAAATCACTTGTGAAAATAGGAAACCAGTGGAGCAAGCTGAACATCTGTTTTCTTATGCAAGAACTGAAAGTGATTTAAAGCCTTACATTTTAAGGCTATATCTATAACCAGAGTGATAAGGCCAAAATTATTTAAGAACTATTTCAAACAAAGCATTTGTCTTTAAAATTAGCCATACTCCATAGACTTCAATTGTCAGCGAACAAATTTTGAGGACAAATTTGGGGGCCTTTATTTTTAACTAACATTAAGGTCATAAGCAGGGTAAATTTGGAAATTTTCTGTCAGTGGAATCAACAAATATGGTCTAATAATTTTTCTGAACATTTCCCCCAAAGTGTTTTTTTCTTTTACATCAACAAACAATATTTGACAAATATTTATTGAGTATCCATTGTGAGTCAGGCACTGTTGAAAATAGATACTGAGCATGACAATGAATATTACGTGGCCTCTGACTTCTATTAGAAAAGCTTCATAGGGGCGCCTGGGTGGCTTAGTGGGTTAAAGCCTCTGCCTTCAGCTCAGGTCATGATCTCAGGGTCCTGGGATCGAGCCCCGCATCAGGCTCTCTGCTCGGTGGGGAGCCTGCTTCCCCCTCTCTCTGCCTGCCTCTGTGCCTACTTGTGATCTCTCTCTCTGTGTCAAATAAATAAATAAAAATCTTAAAAAAAAAAAGAAAGAAAGAAAGAAAAGCTTCATAGAGAGAGAACAACATGTTAATAAAAAGGCAGTCAAGTGTTACAGAAGTGTTAACAAGGACCAGTGGATATATGAAGAGAAATATCAATTGTATCTGAGGGAGAAGAAAAGCCTTCATAGAGGAGATAGCATATGAATTGAGTTTAACAAGGTGATGTTCAACATGTACATTGAAGACGGGGATCACATGAGGAAGCAGAGGCCAGGAGGATGAAAAAATTTCTCACAGTCCAGAAAAAAAAATTCAGAATAGTCAGAGAGATAGATCTAGAGAGACATAAGTATACACATAAACACATATATATGTGTGTATATGCAAACATATATATTATATCACATATAGGATCTATATATAATACATCATATATTATACATCATATATATTTTTATATATAAAACTATGGGAGAGTAAGGGATAAAACCATGGATTGGGGAGGGCAAGGGAAGGACCAGATAAGGAATGCAGCTTGAGATGAGGCTGGAAGAGAAGTTAAAGACTAGATCCTGAAAGAGCTTTGTATGACATATCAAGATATTTTGACTTTTATCCTCCTAAGACCAAGCAGTGCATCATTGCCGACTGATAACACTAAATCTGTTTACAGTTTCAAATTCCAAGAACAATTCAGCTCTGGGGTGGCTGAAGGTGCAAGAAAAGCTCCCATCCAGGCAAGTCCCTCTGAACAAGTAATCGCACCTATTTACACCAAGATACATATCATTTTCTATGTATGCCACGGTAGAGAGAAAGGTAGAGACAAACTCAGGTAGGTAATAGGCCACTTAAACTCCTAAATCACATGCAGTTTAGAAAGATCACTGGAAATTGCATAAAAGATAAAGGTTTAAAGGCCAAGTACTGAGTTGAGAATTGATAATAAAAAGGTATGATTAATTTCTCCCAGGAGGTAAAATGATGGCATCAGCATTTTGGCTTAATTGACCAAGAGAATAATAATGCCTTTTGCTGAGTTTAAAGAAAAAAAAAATGAGTAAGTGCTTTTGCAAGAAGGATGAATTGAACATTAGAGTAGTCCTTGAATGTCAAATGCCAGAGGGACACATAAGATACACATGAGATGCCCATGGAAATATCGAATGTTAACATCAGCTCTCTGTGTACTTAAAATCAAGTATTAGAAACTGTAGAACTGCAATTACCCTGTTCCAATTAGAAACTGCCCTAACTGTGAATAACAACTGTGTGGAAAGTGGATTAAATAAGATTGAGATTTTTTTGGCCATGTAGCTTGACCAATCTGGAGCTGGATATTCCAGACTTGATGCTTTAGCTCCAGGGTAAGATCAATGACCCAGACACCCTAGGAATTTCCAATACACTATGTTTCCTGGTGGTTTCCTGCCTTAAAGTCACCACAAGTTCATAAAATGGCTGCACTTGTAGTCCTAGCCAAAACATCCCCATTCCACAAAGGAAGAAGGAGAAAAGGGAGAGGACAAAAGGCCAGTTGAGTTTAGTCATTCTGTTAAGGTTTCCTAGAGACATTGAAACTTGCCTCCAGAATGAAGCTGGACCCTTTGGGGTAACCGAAGGCTAGAGAGCCTGGAGGAAGGAGGTATCCCCATGGGAAGTAGCCTTTATAGATACAGAAAGGCTACGTGCAAAAAGTAAAGTTTCACATACCCCCTTCCATGGGCTTTCATTTGTATCTGATGAGCTAGTCATGAATTTGTTCTCTTCTTCATAATGCACTGTGCCAAACTCATTTCTAGATGCTGAGAGCACGAAGAAGTGCATCAATCAAAATAAAATAGTGAATATTGAAAATAGTTCAAGTATATCTGAATCATAAAGTTTGTACTAGTGGTTATCCTTATTTATTAATGCCTTTCTATACAGCTCATCATACCATAAGAAAGTAGAAGCATTGTGATATAACCAATATATATATTGAGTTTTTTACAAGTACAAATTTTGGTTGAAGGGGGGGAGAGAAAAGACCCAGAGCCTGAGCTCTTTTTTGGATCACCACATGTCAGCAGTGTTAATCTCCATAGCTATGGTCATGGCCAAATTGTTATGTTCCCTTCCAGATTAGAGGTCCTTTCCAGCTGACCACTAATTTAAGCATCTTGATACAGCTGGGAGAGATCTTCAAACACATCAAAACTAGAACACATGTCAACAAAAGGTGTGTCAACGAGATGAGAAACAAAGCTAGAACATTCTACTCTGTCTTGGTGTTTCATGAGGGCCTTTTAGTTCTAGCAAAAGATGCAGTCCATTTGTAGTATTTTTTTGCTGGTAAACTTGCCTTGTAGACCACTGTTCTTGGTTTGTACTCTGGCATTCTCACTGCCAAATGTTAGTACAACAACATTGGCTAACTATTGCATTTCCTTCCAAAAAAAACCATGTGATATTCCTTGTCTAAGCAATGATCCATTCAATAAAAATCATTTATTGCAATCATGACTATTATATAAACAGATCAACTTGACATTTCTGCCTTTAAAAACATCATACCCACCAATCACCCTACTCCTTTCAACAGTTTTCCTTTTGTGACTCATACGTTTCCTTTTCAATTACCATCCTATTTTCCTTTTAAATTAATACTTAGTGGAAAATGCTATGACAATGTTATGAAAATAATCCCACATAAAACTTTTAAGAATTTTATTTTCCATTAACCTCCATTGTGAGAGTCGTTTTCACGTCTTATGAAAGGCCCATTTACTCGACCAAGAATTGCAGTAGTTTAGGAAATGAAGGATATTTGTGTGCGTTCTCTCAGCTTGGAGACAACATGCCACAAATTTCACTGAGCTGACCACATCTAGTGAGTAGTTGACTCACCCTATGGCTTTCTTTGGTTCCTTAATAACAATGATTGCATTTTTCAAGTGATAAATATTCTTGGCAGCTCAGGTAACTTTTCAGATTTTTTTTTCTACTTTTGGCAGGACTTGTTCCATTTTTTTGGGTTTATCTGTTCCTCCTGCCTTCTATTTTCTCCTCCTGCTTCCGACAGCCAGGAAATATAGAATATGTCTTTTACTTTCATTCTCAAACTTTCAGGCCTTCCCAGAAAGTAGAGAAAAATGTCTGAAGTTAATGAAAGGCAATTTTTCCTTCACCCACTGGAGAAATTGAAAATATGACCTTTAAAAGACATACAGAGAGACAGCTTAAAGTCTGATAAAATCTATGTCAAATTAAGTGACCCGCCCCATCCCATAATTGCTCATCAGGTGGTTGAGCTCCATCAGGATTACTCAGGACCCAGACTAGCTTGAACAATTTACAAATACTTTCTCCCTTTTCCCTGTGAATTACCCCTTAGTTTTGGTCCCATTACTTCTCCCTGTCATTTTCCAGCTTTCACCCATTTGCAGACTAAATTACACGTCAGACATGAGGAACCTTGAACACCAATTTCATGCACAGAAAGTTGAAACGAAGAAGCCCAGAGCAATGTCTCCTTTACCTGAAAAGAGCATCTTTATTTCTGTGCCGAGAAGAAAATACATGCCCTCTTCTGTGTTTAGATAGCACTAAGAATTTAATCTGCCCTTAGTCTCATTTTTAATTTATAAAATAGGGATAAGTAATCCTTTTAGAGGGGTTACGAGATTGGAGAAAACTCCTATTGTATGATCAATAAAAGAGGTTATAGTAAGAATAATAATAACACGAAGCAAACGACTGTCTAGCACTTTCAGCAACGTAAAGGGCTTTCACAGGCATGTTTCATATTGTTTATTTTTTAATTTGCCCTCACAACAATCTCAAGAGTTAGATAGTAGATACCACAGATGTGGGAAGTAAGAAAGTTCAAGTGACTTGATCAAAGTCACACACTTTGGAGGAATCAAAACCTTCACTAAAACAAGGACATCTGATTCTACTCCCCAGACTGTCTTTCTATGCATTCAAAATAAAATAAAATTTGACTAAGTCTGTTTATCTTCATTCATAAAATACTATTGTTCTGATCATTGAAAAACAGATTCTAAAAATGAGAAAAGTCTTATATTCCAGTCTTTCACTCTACCCATAAATCTTTTCAACAACATATCAGATCCTCCGAATTCTCCTAAAATGCCAGTGTCAGGAAGCATCTCACCTTGTATATGGCAGCCTGCTCCACTATTTGAGTTATCCTCTTTAGTGGAATCAATTTTTTCTTCCCCTCATCCTCAAAGCACCAATACCAGTTGCCCTCTCTGTATAGGGCATTCTGCCTGGCATTTGGTTATGTCCTTCAGATGGATCTCTTACCCTAGCTTTCCAGATAACGACTGTGTGATGGCTTGCTTATATTTTAAAATAAATTTCCTCTCTGTCCTGTCTTCTCTTAGGTAAATTTCCCCAAATCCTGATATGAGACATTTACCTGCTTCCTCTCTAGCCTTGGCATCTGTTTCTTGAACATTTCCTAATTGTCAAAAGAGCATCCAGTCGAAATTCCAGCTCTCTTCTCTATAAGACACTGGAGGAGTCACTTAGACATTTAAAACCTCAACCACCGTCTCCTGCCCTCCATGAAGGGATGAGGAAACCGAAGCCTAGACGGCTGAGTAACTTGCCTAAGGACACAACAGTTGCGGCACGGGACACCTTGATCATATTCAGTAATATTATTCTACTATTATCATGATACTAATGACTCTCCCTTCTTAGATCTGCAAATATGAAATGCTGGAAAGTCACTGGGATGTTAAAACAATCACCAAAAGAATTTCTCAGTTGATTCTGCACTAAATTGGTCATTTGATGTACCTATTTCTTGGGGCTAACCCCTGAAAAATGTCAGGGTTCCCACAGAAGCAATCCTTCCACTTTCACAGAAAATCACTCCCTAGGCCATTATAGCTCTAACACCCTATGGGTCTCCATTGTAGGTCAAATGATATCATGCGTTCTACTTCCAGCGAAAATTACTTGCAAGGCTATAGTTGAATCTCTGTTGCTGACCTTCTGAATGACTTAAGGAATGTCTTAGATGTCTCTCAGTTACTAAAATTAGCCTACCTGGGGTACTAGAAAAAAGAGTATTATATACTTACAGGTTATTTCTAAGATCTTGGTACAAGGGAGTATTAAATATACAAATATCTATTAGCTGGTATAATTGAGGAATAAGTTGTTTTGGTTAGTCCTCCTTACATAGTAAAATTGCTGGGGCAATGCAAAGATCTGCCACAGAAATTCTCCTTTATGTGTGTATAATTGCATGGCTTTATTTTTAAACAATGTGTTTTAAAACAGGTGATTACCAGAGGGAAGGAGGGTGGGTGGATGGGTAAAATAGGTGAAGGGGATTAAGAGTACACTTGTCTTGATGAGCACTGAATAATATATGGAATTGCTGGATCACAATATTGTACACCTGAAACTAATATAGCACTGTCTATACTACCCTGGAATTACAATTAAAAAATAAATATGGTAATTCTACAGACTAAAATCTGACAGCAAGATAACCAATAACAATATTAATACATTTTAAAAGGAGTTTAAGTAGGCACACAGGAAAAATAAATCTTGTGAATTTTACATAAGTAGAAAGCTTTAGGAATGAATAGTAATAATATCAAAATTAAAAAAAAAAATAGGGGCGCCTGGGTGGCTCAGTGGGTTAAAGCCTCTGCCTTCAGCTCAGGTCGCGATCCCAGGGTCCTGGGATCGAGCCCAGCATCGGGCTCTCTGCTCAGCGGGGAGCCTGCTTCCCCTCTCTCTCTCTGCCTGCCTCTCTGCCTACTTGTGATCTCTCTCTCTCTCTGTCAAATAAATAAATAAAATCTTTAAAAAATAAAAAATAAAAAAAATAAGAGGTCTGAGATTTTTCTGAGAAATACCAGAGACCTAAAAAGTATTTGTGATGGTCATAATTAAAATGCTATAGACTGTCCATCCATCCCTGCTTTATTATCTTAGAGGCTATGATTAAATGCTTACATAATTAAAGCTTACTTCTAAAAATCTTTATTCCCTATGGATTAAGATCACTGAAGTCTCTAAAAACAGATTTCTTCTTCTTTTTTATTATAACAGGAATACATATTCAACTTGGAAAACTGGGAAATATAGGGAAGCATACCCACAAAAATTACAATTACTAACTCCATTACGCAAATGAGATCAGTGAGAATTCTGCCATTTATCCATTTAGCCTTTATATATGCCTAGATGTAAATATGGAATATTGGGGTCATATGATATATAACTTATATGTAATTTTTTTTCACTTATGAAAATACCATAAAGACTTTTCCCTATTTGTTAATATCCTTCAAAAATGATTTTACTAAAAATGCCATTGAGACCTTATTATGGCCATATCAAAATGTGTTTAGTTCCTCTATGATGCATTAAATTACTTCCATTTATTGTAATTAAATTTCTTTCTGGTAAACAATATTGTGTATATATGTAGTATATGTCTTATATACATATATACACATACATATGGGGGCATAAGGACAGAGCTATCTTGAAGTTTCTTGGTGCATATTACTAAAACATCTTTCAGAATTTAATGATTTATACTCCCACTGGACAAATATAGAATACCTGCATTTTTTTTAACTCCTCGTTTTAACTTGCACCTATCATTATTATTATTATTATTAAGACTACTGTGGTAAACAGGAGAATTGTCCCCCAAAGATGTCCTTGTCCACATCTCCAAAACCTGTGGATATGTTCCTTTGCACAGCCCAAGGGACTCTGCAGATGTGATTACGATGTGAGATGGGGAGATCATTTGGATTATCCTAGAGGGCCCAACGTAATCACAAGAATCATTATAAGGGGGAGATGGCCTCAAGGAATCAGAGAAGGCAGTGCAACAGCAGAGGCAGAGAAGATGTGGTGACCAAAGCAGAGGACAGAGAGGGAGAGAAAGATGCAGCACTGTTGGCCTTGAAGATGGAGGGAGGGGCCACAAGCCAAAAAACGCAGGCCACGTTTGAAAAGCTCCAAACGCCAGGAAAGAGATTCTTCCCTAGGACCCTTAGGATACAGGAACACAGCCCTTCTGATCTCCGAACTGTAAGATAATATGTTTGTGTGGTCTTAAGCTCCTAAATTAGTAGTAATTTGTTACAGTAGCAATAGAAACTAACACAGCTGCTGTCATTGAGTGTGGTTATTGTTAAATTATTGCAGGTCATCTTTTAGACTATAAATACATTGTCTTTTTTACTTTTACTTTCATGAACATAAAAAATGCTTAACAGTACTCAGAGACCATCTATGGATACCCAAATTAATAAAATCATAGGTCTTACATCAATGGAAGAAGTAGGCTTCATTTACATCCTTGAAGACATGTAGACTCAAAGACCATTAGCTCTCCAAGGGAGTCTAGAGACCATGTTCCACAAAAACCAAATCTTTTTACTCATGAGGAATACTTCACATTTTTGAAAAAGCGCTGCACATTTAGGTGACAGTTTCATTTCACTTAACTTTAACTCAAATTCATAGTGAGAATCACAATCGCCTGCTATACAGACATGAAAACAGAAAGAGATCATCAAAGAATCTCCCAACAATACAAGAAGTAGGAAAACCAGTCAGAACCTAGGAAAAAGTCACACCAAATAACTGATTGGGGAAAGCAACAACCAGTCCTTTGTAGACTTTCCTCATGAAACAGAAAGGACAGAGAGATTGTAGCTCCTACAAGGTCCAGTCCCTAATTTACAGACACTGTGTGTGGTAACCAGGCACCTGGACCAAACCCTCTGCAGAGCAGAAGCTGCTTTGGAATCGATCAGTAGCCTGCAATGCCCTGCACCAGCTTCTTTTAGGAACTTGTCAAAATGGAAATGACACCCCACTTTGAACAGGCCCAATATAATTGACTTTTTAAAATAAACCATGAGATGGAAGCTTCTGGACACCAAAGAATGGAATTGTTAAAGTGACTATCAACCTAACCCTTCAATACCTACCATTGTTCAAAATAACATTCCACCCTTTGCCAGTGAGTCTTCTGTTCTCAAATTTTTGAGCACATACCAAGTAACTATGTTAGTCCAGGTTTTCGGAGAAGCAGACATCAAGATGGAAGCAAATGTGCGAGGATTGTAGTATGGGAAATGCCTAGGTGAATGGAATAAAGAAGCTGGAGAAGCCTAGGAAAGACTGAGATGAAAGTCTGACTTCAAGTGAAGGAGAGAACCCATTTTCTCTAGCCAGCCAGAGAAGCCATGCTCTGGAAATAGGAATGCCTGAGTTCTAACTCCCAATCCCACTCCACTATTTAAAAGTTGCACAAATGTGGACAAGTGAAAATTCTCCAAGACTTAGTGTCTTTGGCAGTTGAACAGGGATACTAATAGTGGTCCCCTGCTATAGCTATGCTAGTAAATGAAATAATGCATATAATTCTAGTTCAGTGATTGGCATTAAACTTTCAATAAATCTGGCTATTACAGGGGTGTCTGGGTGGCTCAGTCAGTTAAGCATCTGCCTTTGGTTCTGGTCATGATCCCAGGACCCTGGGATCAAGCCCTACGTCGGGCTCTCTGCTCAGAGGGGAGCCTGCTTCTCCCTCTCCCTCTGACCTTCCCCTCCCACACCGCTCATTCTCTCTTTCTCTGTCAAATAAAAAAAAATCTTTTTTAAAAGTCTGGCTATTACAAATAAAACTCTATATATGAGCTTAGTGATTAGCTCACTTCTCTTCTAGATAAAAAGAAAATGGCTTAAAACCAACATTTCTCTTGTAAGATGCAGCATAGGATAGTGAAGAATGTTGTAAAGATATTCAGAAAGTGTGGGCTGTGCCATCCTACAGACCAAAGTTTGAATAACATTTCAGCCCCTGAAGCTTACTGACATATTGTAAATTAATTAAAATACCTGAGACTTTCCTCATTTATAAAATAAGGGCAATAATAATATCTATAGCATGTAGATATAGTTGTTTCAAGGATTAAACGAGATAATAAATGTATTCAAAATGCCAACCCCGTGCCTAATACTACTACATACTAGGAACACAATAAGTTTAGTTACAATCAACCATCGTTCTCTGTTACAGATAATTTCATGGCTGATGAGTTAAGTAGAGTCATCAGTTCCTAAAGTTAATAACTGCAGATTATTGCCCTCAATGTTTTCATCATCCTTTTAAAAAAAATTTTTTTATAAAATATAAAACCTCTTTTCATGGTATTTTTCATCATTCATGTACTCAGTGGTCACACTTGTCATCCTCCCCAGAGGATATGCTCAGTTCAGAGGACGTGCTCTCAATGTGCCCATTTCAGTGGCTTTGTTCTTTTCTTCTTAGGTTTTCCTTCTAAGCTGCTTAAGTGCTTGGTAGCCAGAGATGCAAATTTAACTCAATTGTATGTAAATAAGAATAGATATATTATGAATGAGAGGCTGAGAGATTTTCCTTATGCAGAGTGTTTATTACCAAGACTTCTTTTGAAATGCATTTGAATCTCTGAAAGCCACCTTCCCACGCCTCTTGACTCAGCAATATTTCCCCCGTAAGAACGGAGTCTCAAGCAGGTTGCAGTGGCTAACTGCAGTCCTTTGCACATAAAAAATGCCAGTAGTGGTTGCTAATTGAATGAAACGGAAATGAGTTGAAACTTAGTAACGTTATGGCCAGTCTTCTGTCAGTGTAAAGGTGTTACAGACTAAATGGTCTATAAATGTTCACATTACTTTATTTCTATCAATCATGTCACAGGAACTTTGATTTTCTATCTTTTCACACCAATGAAAAAATGAAAACTTTGCTAGTGCTGTGACAATCCTCTGTGAGGATCCATTCCTGTGTCTGATTAGACAAGTATTGGTATACGAGCCTACCTTTAGTCATGGCAAACATTCAATATCCCTCTGCTTATTTGGTTTTAAAAAGGTTTGTGAAGTGTACATCTGGGTATTCTCAGCACTTCATTTTCCTTCTTTGCCAAGTGGCATTTAATACTAAACAAAAGCTGATCAGAGGTTGAGAATTATCCTTGGCCCATTGTGTTTCCATGGTTACAGGTCTGTGTTGTTCATCTTCCGAATTCAGCCTCAGTGACTTACACTACCTTTGTGATCCATGCTTATTAAATCTTGATTACTATGTTCCATCTGGGTTGGCCTCTTACTTATACACCACAATAGCTTCTAAAAGAGGCAGTCTTCCTACATTGTGATTGAAGCGTCTGAACACAAGCACCACTTTTTTCAGTATTTCTCACTTCTCAGGACAAAGTCCACACTAAAATAACTGACCCCTTTTCAAGTTACACTTTGAGGAAAGTAACATCTTCTTAACCTCTTTTAACAATGTTATTCCTTCACAGTTCTCTCCAATGGGTGATTAACCATCCACTTTTCTACCTTTCCACCTAGAAAAACTATTATTTGTTTGTTTGTTTGTTTTACGACCAGGGTAAGGAACAGATTAATATAATCTCGAAAACAATGAAGCAGTGCTACTAAATTAATAGAACTTTATAACACTAATTAATAGAATCTGTTTTGAAAATGAAAATACAATTCAATTCATCCAGAGTGCCTGCTGCCCTTTGTAAGTAAATTTTAGAAATCCTAGATGAGACTGTATGTAAAACAGAGAAAACTGAATTATCAAAAGAAGGTAATTAATTAGCAGCTTACATCAGAATTAGGCATAGCTTCATGTACCAAGAGTAATAAAGATAGTAAGAAAAATACTTAAGTAAAATATAAGTTTATTTCTCTCATAAAAGGGTTCTAAAAGTAGGTAGTCCCTAGAAGGAATAGCAGCAGCTCTGTGGTCATCGGGGACCCAGGCGTCTTGCAACTTATTGCCTCAGGATCTTTAGCGGGCTGATTCATGATCCAGTATGGTTGCTAGAGCTCCAGCTGTCATATCTACATATCAGGAAACAAGATGGGAGAAAGAGGAGGACTCTCTGAAACTCCACCCATCATATGTGCTTACATCTCTTTGGCCAAAGTTTAGTGCAAAGGAGTCTGGGAAATGTAGTCTCTTAAATAGGCTACAAAGCGGTCGGCTAAAAAATCAAGATTCTGTTACTATAGAAGAAGGGAAAAATAGATATTGTGAACAACTTCTAGTCTCTATCACAGATTATAAAAATATATAACATAAAAATTATAAAGAATGCTGTGAATAATATGCACTACAGACAAAAATCTTATTTAAATAACTGCTGTAGCACTGGAAAGAAAACTATTTCAAATATTTCTTTAAGGACTATTGGACAAATTAAATTTTAATCTCTTCCCCTTCTCATCTCACAGTATCATCTTTATCTTCTATATGCAATTTGATAATAAAGATAATTGACATTTATTGACCAACCTAAGTGCTAGAAAATGAGCTACATTTTAAAACACTCAAGCCAAACTTTTGAGGTGGTTATAATTTATTCCCATTTTATAGAAGACAAACTTAAGGAGTAAGTAATTTGACCAAAGTCATAGAACTATTAAGTGGTGAAGCCAAGACTCTAACTCACTCAAACTGACCAGGAAATTCTGTTCTCACTATACTACAGCACTATTCACTTACTGTAATTATCAGTTATCAATTCTGCTACTTCTACATACAATTCGTATCTCCCTTACTTTCTGTTTTTCATATCCAGTTACCTTTTTTCTACTTATTTTCTAAACTGGCACTAGATAAATAATCTAGCTTTTCTACTAAGAAGCAATTTAGGGTTAGTTAGTGTATTCACTGTCCTATATTGCCTAATATAGCCCTTTGCATAAAGTAAGTGCTCATTAAATAATTAGGGAACGCGTATGAGATGGCTAGAAGAAGACAATGGGTAATATGTTGGTAAGTGGTTTCAGGTGAATGGTGGAGGAAGACTAGACTATAAAGAATGAGCAGGCTGCTTGGCCATTGAAGTCGGTTAAGTGCCTGACTCTTGATTTTGGCTTGGGTGATGATCTTGGGGTCAGGACATGGAACCCTGCATGGGTTTCCTCACAGAGTTTGTTTACAGTTTCTCTCTCCCTTTCCCTCTGCCCTCTCCCCTGCTGTCTCACTCTCTCACTCTCTCTCTCTCAAATAAATAAATAAATCTTTAAAAAAAAAATGTGGTCAGAAAAAGAAAGCAGAAATGCCAGGTGAATCTATACCCTTCAGCTTTGCATTAAAAGATTAGAGATTAAATAAAGGTTACAAAGCTTAGCGGGATTTTGTGTAATTTTGGTTCTGATTGTTTGGGTTTTGTTTGTTTTGATTTTAACATCTGGGAATGTTGAGAATGTTTGAGGTATAAAAAGTCTGAGGAAATAAGGAGGAAGGTAATGTTTGTAAGGGAGAGGACAAAATGTAAAAGTAACCCCAGAGGAAGTGGGATAGGATGAAATGAGGGGATAAATGAAGAGCAGAGCCTCAGCAAAGAGAGTGAAGTCCATTTTCCTGAGCTATAGGGGAAGATGGAGGCACAGGGACAACAATTAATTACCTTTACAACAACCTGAGGTCAGGCACGATTGCTAGTTGAGGAATCGAGGAGGGGGAGGAGATATAGAAGAAAAGGAATAAAAGAGGAGAAATGTTGGTGTCCAGCCAAGAAGGGACCCATGAACTAGACATGGGAGGGTAGGCACAGAAAAGTCATCAAAGAACATTGTTATAGATGGGCAAGTGAGGATGGTAGTAAGAGCCATACTCAAGGAGCTAGTGAAGATACCACAAGAGGAAAGGGAAACTACTGACATGAAAAGCAGCCAGTGAAATGGTTGAAGATCTGGAGGAGAGGACTGAGGTGTGTGAGGGAGATGAGGGTTGAGTAGACTTTTTCTCTGATAAACATTCTCTAGTCAGGTCATTGCATTAGAAGTTCATTTGAAAAAATGTGCTATTTTAGCATGTGACAAAACAGGAAAAAAGAAGAACATTCTGTACAGATCTAATCTTTGGGGTATTCAAAACAACAGCATATTATTTATCATATTTCATAATCACAGAGTCAATATTCCAAACTGACATTTCTCTCAAGTACTCCTTTTATTTTCCTCACTGCCACTACATTTTGCTTCCGTGATACTCTTTACAAATTTATCTCTTTGGTTGAATGAAATCTTGAACTATTGCTCCGTGAAATAATGAATAAATCTGTATGTACTCCAGATACAAGGCCACATCACCACCGGTGGTAACTTTCAGCTGTGGTAATGCAAATGCAAGATTTCTTCGTGAAGAGATCTCTTATGTTCTCCATACCATTACAGCATTCGTGTTTAATTATTTACCTGACATGGCATGGATTTCAAATCATTTATCTACCTTTCTTCATCTGGTCCCCTTTCTGGGGACGATAGATGGAGGTAGTATTAGAGAGAGAAGTAGGGTAAGGAGGGAGAAAATGCAATCTTAAATAAGTGTTGGTAGAAACCTTTCTTGTGAAGGTGGTATTTGAGCAAAGATCAGAAGGAATTGAGACAGTAAACTAGGTATCTGTGAGAAGTAGTTCACCGGGACAGGGACTATCAGATCAAAAGACGCTAAGAGACCCTGAAGTTGGAGCCAGGATGCTCAGAGAAATGATGGGGCTGGAGAGAGGAAGATCTTGTTGACTATTATAATATGGGAAGACATCAAAGGATTTTGTGCAGAGCAGTAACTGATTGGGCTCACATTTTAAAAGGATCACTCTGGACACTGTGTTGAGAATAAACAGTAGATGGCAACGGTAGAGTCCTATGAATGGTAGAAAAATCAATCGCAATATTGAAGTGAGAGACGATGGGAGCTTGCTCCAGAAGAGCATTAGCAGAAGTAGTAAGAAGTGATAGGCTTCTGGGTAAATTTTGGATATCCATATTTGCTAGTGGATGGGATGTGAGATATGAAAGAAAGAAGGAGTCAGAAGTGACTCCATTATTTTCATCATGAGCAAATAGAAAGTTGGAGGTGCCATTTGGGGCAATGGAGATGACTATAGGAAGAGCAAGTATGTTGCTTCTCTACTGATGCTGTTAAATCTGGGAGGCTCAAAGATGATAAACTGGAATGTAAGAAACAATACATAATTCTTCCAGATGGCTGAAGTTAACTAGAAGAACAAGGGGTTGAGGACGGTTTATCCCAGTCTACTTAAATTGAATACTCATCAAACCCAGACGCATGAAGCAAATGTCAAATATTTTGCCCCAAAAACCAAAGTAGTGGAGAGAGACCCCAGCTCTCATCTCCTCCTCTCTGTCATTTGTGGTCTGATGAGAAGTTCCTCTCTCAGCCAGGGTGACCTCCTCCAAGCTGGGGGGGGGACAGAGGCAATGGATAGAAGGCTAATTGCTCCTGTTGTAGTGAAGTTCAATTAATGGTGACATCTGGTAACATTTTTGTAGCAATAGAGAATGGGTAATAATCATAAATTGGAGTTGGCTCTCAAATTTTCTTGAAGGAGGAATGGTGTGCAGCAGGTCTTTGAGTAGGATTCAGGGGTGTTTATCTTTTCTTCCCTCCTGCCGCAGCATCACAAATAAGGATCTGCACCTTATCAGTACCATCCACCATCACCCCCCATTCAGGTTGTTCCACCAATAGCAGGGGCTCACTTCTAATTTGCTTATTGATTCCCAAGAAAAATCTAATACTTATGGATAATGTTCCTTATTGGATCATCTGAATTCTCTTGCTTAATGAAGGGAAGTTAAGTGATTTTGAAATAAAACATTTGCTGCTGTTTAAAAGTTGTATCTACTGGGGCGCCTGGGTGGCTCAGTGGGTTAAAGCTTTTGCCTTCTGCTCAGGTCATAATCTCAGAGTCCTGGGATTGAGCCCCGCATCGGGCTCTCTGCTCGGCGGGGAGCCTGCTTCCCCCTCTCTCTCTGTCTGCCTCTCTGCCTACTTGTGATCTCCCTCTCTGTCAAATAAATAAATAAAATCTTTTAAAAAAATAAAAAATAAAAATAGAAAAATAAAAGTTGTATCTACTTTTCTTTATCCCAAATACAATATGACTAACCTAAATATCTTTAACTTTTTCTGTTTCCCATTTCCTCTCTTTACAAGGCAAGACAGTCTTTTAAAACATTCTACAAAAAAACAAAAACAAAATCAAAAAATGAAAACAAAAATAACTTCCCGAATTAGAAACATTTGGCCTTCATGTTCACACTCTCTGTTCTGTTCCCTTTCTCCTCATCTTTACTCCAGTTGTGGAATATTACGAGGAAGGCTACTATGGGTCAAGCAAAAGCCTGAAGACCCTGATCCGGATTTTGATTCCTTAGCTACTCTGTGTCTGCTACCATAAGAATCAAAACTCTTTGTAAACTACTAAATGACCAGTTAGTTAACTAATTCATGCATTTTTATTC
Organism: Potos flavus; assembly: GCA_028534135.1. Taxonomy (NCBI): domain Eukaryota; kingdom Metazoa; phylum Chordata; class Mammalia; order Carnivora; family Procyonidae; genus Potos; species Potos flavus. The sequence goes on along the minus strand of CM052887.1, from coordinate 69,464,256 downwards.
CTTATTATCCAGGAGGACACTTTTTGTGTTTATCTAGTTGCAAAGAAAAGAAATAAGCTGATGAATCATATCCAAAACAGATTATACTGTGAAAAGCTGGGAAGGGATATTGAAACTGGCATGCCGTATGTTTTAATTTAATGTTTCTACATTACATATATATGCTAATATTTGAATTCGTTTGAGTCTTTTTATATCCCATATCTTTCTCCAGAAGGTGATTAAAGGAAGATATAGGAGACTAAGTCACAAATACACATATATATGAAAATGAGAGAGAATACAAATAAGTGAAAATGTATGCAATGCACACTGATAATCCAAATGTTATTAACCAGATGTACTCTCCACAGACTTATGTTCTACTAGCCTTGTTTTCTCTTTTTTAATAAAAACATTATAGTATTTATCTACTGTTATTTCCTTAAGTTCACTAATCTTTTCATCTACAGAGTTTAATAAGCTCTTTTTCCAGCTTTATTGCGATATTATGGACATAGAACATATGTAAGTTTAAAGCATACAATGTAATGATTTGATACACATACATAGTGAAATGATTACCACAATAAAATTAGTTAACACCCCATCCCCTCACATAAGTACCTCTGTTGGGGGGTGGGGGATAACAATTATTTATTTATTTTAAGTTATTTATTTATTTATTTATTTATTTATTTATTTATTGTGTGAAAGAGCGCCTGTGCCCATGTGCAAGCAAGAGGGAGAGGGAGAGAGAGAATCTCAAGCAGACTCTGGGCTGAGCACAGAGCCCTACAGGGGTGGGTGAATCCCATGACCCTGAGATCATGACCTGAGCTGAAATCAAGAGTCAAATGCTTATTCTACTGAGCCTACCCAGGCACCCCTGTGGTGATAACATTTAAAATCTATTCTCTAAACAACTTCAGGTATATAATACACTATTATTAATTATAGTCACCATGATGTACATTAGATCCACAGAACTTACTCATCTTATAACTGGAAGTTTATACTTTTTGAGCAACTTCTCCCCATTTTGCCCATTCCCCAGCCCCTGGAAACTACCATCCTTTTCTATATTTCTATGAATTCAGCTTTTTAAAATTCTACATACAAGTGATAATATATAGTATTTGTCCTTCTGTGTGTAACTTATTTTACTTTTCATAATGTCCTCAAGGTCTCCATCAATGTCATTGGTGTATATATATATATATATATATATATATCTTTTTATCCGTTCACCCATCAGTAGACACTCAGATTATTTCCATATCATGGCTAACGTGACTAATGCTGCAATAGACACGGGGTGCGTATATCTCTAAGATAGTGGTTTCATTTCCTTTGGAAATATACCTAGAAATGGATTGCTAGATCCTATGGTAGTTCTATTTTTAATTTCTTGAGGAACCTCCATACTGCTTTCCCACAGTGACTTCACCAGTTTGCATTCCCACCAACAGAGCATAAGGGTACTTTTCTCCACATCCTCGCCAGCACTTGTGCTCTCTTGTCTTTTTGATAATAGCCATTTTTACAGGTGTGAGGTGATGCCTCATTGTGGTTTTGATTTGCCTTTCCCTGATGTGGAATCTAATCTACTATTAATCCATCTAGCCAATTTCTTGCAGTTCCTTTCACGTTTAATCTCTTTCTTCTTTTATCAGGTTCACCACATCCCCATCTAGGTCCTGCTGGGACTTTTCGTTCACAACCCTCCACCCAGGAAAGGAGATGGGGCAGCTCCTGAGGGCTACCTTTGTTGCCTTGTAGGGAGAGGCCTCTACAGCATCTTCTAGCATGGGAGATCTAAGAGCTCTTACAGGGAATGGTGGGGTAATTCTGAAAGTACTGAGTGTTCAGTAGTATCTGTATAGCCCAAATCCTGAAGGGCAGACATTCGGATATTCTCCATCCCATATTTAAGTATCCCAGGTTTTCCCAACCAGGACCCTGTCTTTACCATAGCGAACCTGTCTTGGCTGAACATTTAAATAGCTCTGGATCTTTGCAACATTATGAAATCTTCATTTCACTGCTCAGTTCTGTCTGCTGTTAGTTCTTCCACTGTAAGAGGTAAGGGTCTCGTGATAAGCTACCAAAGGTGCCTCTGGTTTTCACACTTAGCTTTTAAACTGCTTGTCAACGAATCTCAGTTTCTTCTTATCCCTCTCCAGGGATAAGACACTCTCCAGGGTGTCAATACAACTTGGCAGAAACCAACCAACTACCTGTAGGTATTGTTCCCTCTCTATTTTTCAAATGATTGAACCATCACAACTACAAGGGCAGTTCATTCCACTGAGATGTTTTCCCAGGTCCCCACTGGTGAACGTTTAGCAACCAAGGTACTGTATTGTGACAGGGGCTGATGTGTGTCTCCAAATAACATTCCTAATGAGGTCCTCTCTGCCTGCTTGGGTAAAAATGAGTGAGTCTCCAAGTCCCATCTTATCACCCGCTCCTCAGACCACTCCTGGTACCACTCATGTTACTTCAGACTTCCAAAAAAGCAGACTCCAAAACAGTATTCAATGTACAGGAGATTTATTGGAGGAATTTTTATGAAAGAAAAAGAGGATGAAGCTGGAGAAGACAGACCTAGACTTCAGACTGAGATAAGACTTGACCTCTATAGATGAGTGGAGTAAGGAAAGACAATGAGGTAGGAAAATTCTTAGACTGCCCTACAGTTTTAAGAAACTTCTGGCTAGGCAGATAAAAGTGTCCTTGGGCCAAAGTCATACAGTTGAGGAGTCTCCCATCTCACAGAAATGGATGTGCGTTATTTCTTCTTTTACCCCTGCCATGCTCAGTCACTAAGTGAGAACAGCCCATGGGAAACATGGCTATTATGGCCAATGTGGTTTTGGAACCAGAAGGGCAGACTCTGGGACCATCAGTCAAGTATGTTCCCAGCAGCTGGAAATCCGAGCACATTTTCATAGCCATTGCCTCCACAGCTCCTTGCTGATTAGTCTATGTAAATGCTGCCCTCTAGAGTTCTGCAAGGCACAACCCCTGCATATCTCTGACTCCTAAATAACTACGGTACAAATTCACCTCTGTCTTCAAATCCAGACAATCCCATCCCTTCTTTGTTCTCAACTCGTAAGACCTTGTTTCCTACTTCACTGGGAAAATAGGCACAATAAGAAAGGAACTTCTGCATGTCGTTGTATACTTCTTCTCTTGCTGCTACTGGGAAGGAAAATCCTTACACACAACAAAGGCCAACTCCTCCACTTGGCTCTTTCCACTACCTCTTGCTTACTACGAACAACGCTCCAGATGTTCTCTCTCTCCTCTGCATCAATTTCCCTCCTCTACTAGATCATTCCCATCATAAAAAAGAATGCTATTATTTGTCTTTAAAGTTTTTATTACCCCTCCCCCACCCCCTTCTAGGTTCTAGGTACTAGCCAATTTATCTGTTTCCCTGTACACCAACACTGGTTTCCAATTCCACCCTTTACATTCTCTCTTGAGCCAATCAGACTACTATTCCCCACAATTCTATCAAAACAGTTCTTAACACGGTGTCTTTGTGTGCTAGGGTTGCCGTAACAAAGTACCACAAACTAGGTGACTTAAACAATCAAAATGTATTTTCTCATAGTTCCTGAGCCTAAAAGTCTGAAATCAACGTGTCTGCAGGATTGCTTTCTTTTAAGACCTGTCTTCTTGGCTCATGGAGGATGGCCACTTTCTTTTGGTGTCTCCTCTCTGTGTATGCACATGTCTATATCACGATTTCTCGTTTTTATAAAGACACCCGCCATGGCAGATTAGGGCCTACTTATAATAGCCTCATCTTAATTTTCTTACCTTTTTAAAGACCTTATCTTCAAATACAGTTACATTCTGAGGTACTAGAGCTTAGGAGTTCAACGTGAATTTTGGGAGACACAATTCAGCCCACGCCACATGGTTGCCTACAACCCTCCTATTGCTAAAACCCAATGGTCAATTCTTAGTGGTCCCCTTACTTCATCAATCAGCTAGATTTTATACAGTTTATAACTCAACCCTCTTTGAAACACTTTCGTTTTCTTTCTTTTCCTTTCTCTCTCTCTCTCTTTTTTTTTTTTGAAACACTTTGATTTTCTCCCTCCCCGGTTCTGCCTGCTTGACCTCCTTGGCCAATTCCTCATCAACTTGATGCAAAGATTAGAATGCTCCAGAGCTCAGTCCTCAGAGCTCATTCACCAGGTGATATCATGTAGTCCCATATTTTAAAATAATATCTTTATATGCCGAGGACTCCCAAATTATTATTTTCAGCCCGGACTAAATCCTTGAACTCTAGATGGACATATTCAACTGCTCACTCATTATCACAAAAATGATATCTAAAATCACCATCTCAAACTTAATATACCCAAACTCCTCCTTCCCCTTCCTCAGGGCCCAGAAGAGAGCCTGGCTCATGAGAGATTTTTAATAAATATTTGCTAATGATAAATTAATGAACACAAATATAACTAGCATTGTTTTATCTTTCTGGAGGAAAGTCTCTCACTCATGAATTAAATTACGACCTGCTAAATTATGACTGTTTCCTTTGCTAGTTTTTAAAATCGAGGTAACGGGAAAGAATATGATCCTCTTTGCTTCCAACAAGTTTGCTTTAATGAATGCTCTGGTTAAACTTAGAATTTAGTCTTTATATATAAAAAAAAAAAATGGGACACCTGGGTGGCTCAGTCTGTTAAGCATCTGACTTTGGCTCATGTCATGATCCCAGGGTCCTGGGATTGAGCCCCACATCTAGCTCCCTGCTCAGCAGACAGCCTGCTTCTCCCTCTCCCTCTGCTGCTCCTCCTGCTTGTGAGCTCTCTCTCTCTCTCTCTCTTTCTTTCTCTCTGTCGAGTAAATAAATAAAATCTTTTAAAAATTTTTTGAAAATTGTGTCTCCTATATTTGCATTTGATGTATAGTTTTCATGGAAAAGCTTACATAGGGAGTTCTAAACCTATCAACAAGCTTCTAGCTCATGCGCATTTCCTTGTCAAAGTGTTGCATTGTAGCTTTTTATTGACCGTAAGTCATGGAAAGGGTGGACTGACTAGATATAAAGACATTAGGTCAGATTGGACATTCACCTGTTATTTCCAGCATCAGAATTCTAAGAAAAAATGTGACAAACGTTTATCAGCTATGATTTGATTAAAGGCAGTTTACACCATCAACATCCCTTTTGTCTTTGACCCCAGGGGCAATTAACGGGTTTCATTTTTCTGTTCTTTGTGTGCATAGGTGTGAAGGTAGGGGCTGGTCCTAGCAGGATAATGGCATGTGGTTGGCATCTTTACTCTTTAGAAATGATTGTTTCCTAACTCAAGGGACATAGTCCCAGCAAAGCCTTACTTGCCTCTGCTAAGAGGGTTTAGGCAGCATATGAACAACTCTGAATTCTGGAATAAGATAAAAATAGGAGGCTTGAGAACACTTGTCCTTTTTCTCTTTATTTCTCAAACCTTTCCTTTTTTTTTTCATCTTCCTGTCTTTTCTTCTTGCATTGTCTTTCCTCTTGTTCTCTGTCTTCCTATGCAAATCCTTTGGGCAGTACAGAGGTATCCAAGTTTTCCATGAGGGTTGCTACCACTGTTTGCATCCAGGGCTGCCTAAGGAGTTATTGACCTTATAGTTGAAAAAAGTACAGAAGGAAACTAAGTGAAAGTCTCTCACAGTGCTTCAGGGGCTCATCTGTCTCTTACTCATTTTTTTTTTTTTTTTTACCGCATATCATTAAGATTTATTCCAAAACCTCTCTCTAAGGTACTCGACCTCTAAAAATATGACACTGCCCCAAATTAGATTGATGATACTTTCACAGTGGGATGGTGTTTATTAAAAACAAAAGTGAAATTGTACTTCTTTTTTTACACAAAGAGAGTCTCAGCTTGGGCCAAAGTGTGTCTTCCTTTGGAGTCAAGATAAATTTATTCATAACAGGAGCATCCTGAGGAGTGGCCAGGTGACAAGGTCTTAAATCCTCCCAAAGTTAGAAGGAACCAGATAGGATGTGTTCCTATCAGTAATTCTCAAACTTTATCAGGACTCAAAATCACCTACAAGCCTTATTAAAATTCAGATTGTTTGGTCCCACCCCTGGAATTTCTGATTCAACAGGTCTGGGTAGGGCCCAAGATTTTACATGTCTAAGTATTTTCCAGGTGTTAATGATGCTGTTCATCCACAGGAACCATGACTTCGGGCATTGCAAGGGAGGAGTGTCCCTGAGGTTGGTGTGTATTGTGCTGTCCTGACCCCTTCCAGCCTCATGGATTGACACTATGTTCTAGCGAGACAGAGACAAAATAAGTGAAACATCTCTGAGGCTCTGGAGTACTTGGTTTTGGTATCTTTCCAATTGAATCTAACAGGAGAAGGGGGAAGTTACTTTCATCCATAGTCAGAGCCCTCTACTTCGAGTGTTCAAAGATTCTAAGGCATCACAGATAGTGCTTGGTGGGAATGATGAAACAGATGCAGTGCTCAGTGCTGGTATGTATGTCGCCTGAAACACACTTGTTCTGTTCTGTTCTGTTGATGATGGTTGTGGTGGTGGACTTTAACTCCTTCGGTCAGAATTTTGCCTAAGGCCCTTGAGTGGCATCATTTTAGTACCAAATTATAGTTCTTGTACTTTCTATAATTTGCAATTTGCCAATTGATTGGGTACATGCTCCCAGGGTTTCAATAATGTGTACATTCAATAAATTAGAGGCTAAACTAATTAATGCTATGATTCTTATTTAAAGAATGAGATAAAAAGCAAAGAAAAACATTACTTGCTTCAGGCCACAGTGGTTGGTGGCAGAATTAGAAATCAGAGAGAGAACACTCCCTACCCTTCTTCATGGATCACACACATTTTTTACTATTAGATATTCTTTTAAACTGCTGACCATTTTCAAATGAAAAAGGTCAATTCTGATTATTATTGCATGCTAGTGACACGAGGAAGAAAATGTCTTTGGCTAACTGGGAAACAGCTAAATCCACCATTTTTTGATAAATCTGGGATTGCTTTAACAAGGGCCGAAGACACAAAACTCCATGACAAGGTCTGTGGGGAGAACAGTTCTATTTTTTTAGGAAAGAGAGTTACGAAGGAGAAGGCAGGTAAATAAAGTGTGCTGCTCATTTTGGGGCGAAAATGAAATCATTTTTCCTACAGTCTTTAAGGATGGATGCAATCTTCCTCCACAGAACAAATAAAAACCAGGAAAAATGAGACTGTCACAGATGGAAGAGAAGCTTCCCCTAGTATGTATAGGAGCAAGAGTAGGTTTAAAATCCTCTCCAAAGCTGGATTGTCTCCGGATTTATAGAGCACAAAGATACTTTAAAAGAGGTATACAGAGTATAAATCTTCATAGGAGCTTCAGAGAAGGCTTTGTTTAGAAGCCACAGCCCTAAATGTTGTATAATATCCAGATTCTAATGTTATTACACTATTAAAACATGCATGGAGTTCATGAATGCTTTGAAAATATGACACATATAGCATCAAACATTACATTTGTAATCGCAGAAAAAAGGTGGCTTTTCTAGTATAATTAACGTGCCAGAATTGGGGATGATATTAGAAGAATCATATGCCTGTTTACAAGTTTGGAATCTAGGAGAGCTCCAGCAAAATGTGTATTGTGTGAATGCATTGAGAGATAAAATAGTTCTAAAGAAGGCCATCTTCATACTATGGATGGATGAGAAATATTTCCTGAAGAATTGGACACTTTCGTCATTCTTCCAGCTGCTAAAAACTTGTGAAATTGAGAGCTCCCTTTGCCTTACAGATGATGTTCAAAGTAAAAATACATGCGGCGGTTTTGTAATTGTCACTATACATTCAGGTATCTTCCCCACAGAGGTGGCTTTAAAGTATGAGTCTAAAACTGAGCTGCCATTTAGAATTAGGTAGGGTGATTTTTTTAAAAACCCGATACCCAGGCTATGCCCAAGACAATTAAATCAGAGTATTAGGGATGAACCTTGGGCCTCGGTTATTGATTTTATTATTGTTTTTACTTTTATAGCTATATTGAGGTATAACTGATACACAATTGACCCTTAAACACAGGTTTAAACTGCATGGGTCCCCTCATATGCAGATTTCTTCTAGTACAGTACAATCAATGTATTTTCTCTTCCTTATGGCTTCCTTAATATCATTTTTCCTCTAGCTTATTTTATTGTAAGAATACAGCTTATGGTATATATAACATACAAAATATGTGTTAAATGACTATGTTATCAGTAAGGCTTCTGGTCAACAACAGGCTATTAGTAGTTAAGTTCTAGAGAGTCAAAAGTTATATATAGACTTTTTCAGCTATACGGGGGGTATGACCATGCTCCTAATGCCCACGTTGTGCAAGGGTCAACTGCACAGAAATACTACATATATTTAGTGTGCATGATTTGATGAGTTTGGACATATGCGAACACTGGTGATACCATCACTACAAGGTAATAGCCATATGCAACACTTCCCAGAGTTTTCTTGTGTCCTTCTGGGGTTTTTTGTCTGTTTGTTTTATTCTGTTTTGTTTTGTGGTAAGAACACCCACATGAGATTTATCCTCTTGACAAATTTTGAATGCACCATGTTGTTAACTATAGTTTCCATGATGTATAGCAGATCTCGAGCACTTACTCATCTAGGAGAACTTAAACATTTTGCCTATTGAATAACAATAACCCATTTCCCCCACCGCCCAGCCCCTGGAAACCACTATTATATTCTCTGCTTCTATGAATTTGACTCTTATTGATATAAGTGGAATAATGCAGTGTTCATCCCACTATGACTAGTTTATTTCATTTAGGATGTCCTCCAGGTTCATCCATGTTGTCAAAAAGAGCAAGATTTCCTTCTTTTTTAAGGCTGAATAATATTCCACTGTGTGTGTGTGTGTGTGTGTGTGTGTGTGTGTGTGTGTGTGTACCATGTTTTCTTTATCCATTCATCTGCTGAGGGACATTTGGGTCATTTCCACTTCTTCACTTTTATGAATAGTGTTACAATGAACACGGGAGTACAGACATCTCTTTGAGATCCTGATTTCAATGTTTGGATATCTACCCAGAAGTGAGATTGCTGGATATATGGTAGCCCTATCTTTAAGTTTTTGAGGAATCTCCATACTATTTTTCATAGTGTTATTATACCATTTTATAGTCCCACCAACAGTATTCCAATTTCTCTGCAGCTTCTCCAATGCTTATCTTTTTGTTTTTTAAATACTAGTCATCCTAGCAGATATGAGGTGACAGCTTCTCATAGTTTTTTTTCTCTTTTTTCTTCTTCTCTGTGATGTTTTTAACCTCAGAACAAAGAGCAAATCATTTATTTTCCACACTTTCTTTATTGTACTTTTGATTAACATTTTCCTGATAATTAATGACATTGAGCATCTTTCTGTACACCTCTTGGCCATTTTGCAGGATACAAAATTGATATACAAAACTGGTTGCATTTCCATACACTAATAATGAACCATCTAAAGAGATTAAGAAAACAATCCTACCTACAATAGCATCAAAAGGAATAATATACTTAGGAATGAACTTTTTTTCCCTATAGAAATAGAAAAATAATTCTAAAGTTCATATGGGACCACAGAAGAATCAGAATAACCAAAGGAAGCTTGGAAAAGAACAAACAAGCTGGAGGCATCACATGTTCTGATTTCCAAGTATATTACATAGTTGCAGTAATTAAAACATGCGGAATGGTACTGGCATACAGACAGACATATATATTAACAGATCAGAATAGAGAGCCCAGAAATAAACCTATGCATAAATAATCAACTGATCATTGACAAGGAATGGGGAAAGGATAGTCTGTTCCACAAATGGTTTTGGGAAAACTGGATACGCACATACAAAAGAAAGAACTTGGCCCCTTGTACTAAAGGACACTATACTACTGGACCCTATACTAAAATCAACACAAAATGCATTAAAGACTTAATTGTGAGACTAGAAACTGTAAAACTCCTAGAAGAAAACATAGGACGAAAGTTCCTTGACATTGGACTTGGCAATGACTTCTTGGATATGACACCAAAAGCACAGGCAACCTAAGCCAAAATAGACAAGTTAGAACAACACCAAACTAAAAATTTTCTGTACAGCAAAGGAAACAACCAACAAGAATAAAAAGGCAACCTAAGGCATAGGAGAAAATATTTGCAAACCATATACATAATAAAGGGTTGATTTCCAAAAGGTATAAGGAACTCCTAAAACTCAATAGCAAAAAGCAAATGACCTGGTTTAAAAATGGGTGAAGGACTTGAACATTTTCCCAAAGATGTCAGTTACTGTTTTTAAGCTCTTCAGATGACTCCATGTACAGCATTACTGCTTCTAGGGGTCTCGGGTGAAACTCCTGTAGGTAATAAGTGGCTCCTAAGTGGCCTACCTGTATTTACCCTTTTTTACAACATGATCTGTCACAGGAGTCTGAGTCTATTCTACTGAGATTTTCCCAGTGTATAAATTCATTATTTTGGTCGTTACCAAACATAGATACCCATAAATACAATGCAAACTAACACAGTTAGTTTGGTTGGTTATCTATTTCTTAGAGCTGTCTCTGTATTAGTTTCCTATTCCTGCTGTAAGAAATTACTACAGATGTAGGGGTTTAAAACAACACAAATTTATCATCTTAAAGTTCTGGAGGTCAAAGTCTGAAGTGAGTCTTATGGGTCTAAATCAAGGTATCCACATAGTTGTGTTCCTTCTAGAGGTTCTAGAGCAGAATCTGTTCTGGCTTTCTCCTGCTTCTAGAAGCTGCCTAGATTCCTTGGGTTGTGACTCTGATCTCTGCTTCCATCATCACATCTCCTTCTCTGACTCTTGCCTTCCTGACTTTTTTTTGTAAGGACCTTTGTGATTATACTAGGTCTACCTGGGGTCCACCTTTTCCAGGATCATCTTCTTATCTCAAGATATTTAACTTAATGACATTTGCGAAGTCCTTTTCCATATAAGGAACATAATCCCAGGTTTTGGGGAGTCAGATGTATTTGGGGGCCACTATTTTGCCTACAATAATGTAAATAAACTAACATGTGATGGGACATGACCAGAGCATTATTGAATTTACATTATATTAAGCTGGGGTTCATTTTGCCAGTCCCATTGGTTCAAACACTGATCAACAACTCATATTCACAGCAGTGAGGATCATGAGAATCTCTTCCACAATGTCACATATGATCATAAGTCACCATTTGTCTCATTCAATTTCAATGCATTTGTTTAAATGAAATGCCAAGTCACAATTTTTTCCTAAAAAATAGCTGCCAGTTTGAGCACACTTATATTTTAGCATCTTTGCCAATTTCAGTTGTTTGAATGGCATAGGAATACAATCCTAGTGTGTATTCTCTATAATGCTAGGATGCTGTCATTATATTATATATAATATTATATATTATATACTTATAGTATAATATAATACAGTAGAACATATGATGCTCCAGTCAGTCCTCCTTGTGTTCATCATTCATTCAATAGATAATTTCTAAGTACCTACTAGGTGCTGTAGTGTTCTAGTTGCTAAATCAAGAGACCCCAGAGATCACTCCACAGGATTCACATGCACACATGATAAAAAAATCAACCTTTGAACTCCTCTCCCCAGAGAAGACCAACCACCAGGCTAGAGGGATTCATTTTGTACATCTCTCATTCAGAGAATCTGGGTTATTTGATTGGTCCCTATCACAGAGAGAATGCCTCTATGGAATAGAGTAATGCCATCTCTCAGGCTGCAGGCCAGCCTACCTGTGGCTGGTTTTGACAGATGCTCATTCCTGGTCAAACTACTGTGGCTGGTATTGTCATGAGGGCTAAGGCATGAGGATTGGACTTAAAGACCCCTCAGAAAGAGGTCTGGAGCATCACGAGCATTCTGAGGTTTCTCTGAGTGAGGCAGTGTCTATAGGAGGCAACATGTTTAGCGTATCCAGGACAAAAGGCACATGTTACTGCTAATATTACATATTTCACTTATTATCATTTCTTTTCTATTCTTTCTCCCTCCTTATGTGTGGATACATTTCAACCCATTCATCTTTTTTTTTTTTTTTTAAGATTTTATTTATTTGACAGAGAGACAGATCACAAGTAGGCAGAGAGGCAGGCAGAGAGAGAGGGGGAAGCAGGCTCCCTGCTGAGCAGAGAGCCCGATGCGGGGCTCGATCCCAGGACCCCGAGATCATGACCTGAGCTGAAGGCAGAGGCTTTAACCCACTGAGCCACCCAGGCGCCCCAACCCATTCATCTTTTAACTGCAAACTATCGTCATCTCACTTTTTAATTTCTGATTCTTGCATTTTATGGAGAATGCAAAGCAGTGCTTTCTAGTATTTTGTTTTCTAGTGTAACTTTTTTTAAACTATGGTTCACCTTTATATCATGAGTTCAGTGGTTATTTATGTTATGTTTAAGAATTCTAAGCTTCAATGTTTATAGCAGCAATTTCCACAATAGCCAAACTATGGAAAGAGCCTAGATGTCCATCAACGGATGAATGGATAAAGATGTGGTATAACCTCACACCAGTCAGAATGGCTAAAATTAGCAAGTCAGGAAACGACAGATGTTGGAGAGGATGCGGAGAAAGGGGAACGCTCCTACACTCTTGGTGGGAATGCAAGCTGGTACAGCCACTCTGGAAAACAGTATGGAGGTTCCTCAAAAAGTTGAAAATAGAGCTACCCTATGACCCAGCAATTACACCACTGGGTATTTACCCTAAAGATACAAATGTAGTGATTCGAAGGGGCACGTGCACCCGAATGTTTATAGCAGCAATGTCCATAATAGCCAAACTATGGAAAGAACCTAGATGTCCA
>CM052887.1:69409767-69451278 GCA_028534135.1 Potos flavus | reverse complement strand
CAATGGAATACTATGCAGCCATCAAGAGAAACGAAATCTTGCCATTTGCAACGATGTGGATGGAACTAGAGGGTATTATGCGAAGCGAAATAAGTCAGTTAGAGAAAGACAATTATCATATGATCTCTCTGATATGAAGAATTTGAGAGGCAGGGTGGGGGGGTCATGGGGGGTGGGGGAGGGAAATGAAACAAGATGGGATCAGGAAGGAGACAAACCATAAGAGACTCCTAAACTCATGAAACAAACTTAGGGTGCCTGGTGGGTAGGGCGGGTAGGGCTAGGGTGGCTGGGTTATGGACATTGGGGTGGGTATGTGCTATGGTAAGTGCTGTGAAATGTGTAAGCCTGATGATTCACAGACATGTACCCTGGGGCAAATAATACATTATATGTTAATAAAAAAAATTTAAAAAAAAAAGATGTGGTATATGCATACAATGGAATATTGTGCCGCCATCAAAAACCCCGAAATCTTACTATTTGCAATGATGTGGATGGAATTAGAGGGTATTATGCTAAGCGAAATAAGTCAACCAGAGAAAGACAATTATATGATCTCACTGATACGAGGAATTTGAGAAATAAGACAGAGGATCATAGGGGAAGGGGGGGAAAGATGAAACAAGATGAAACCAGAGAGAGAGACAAACCGCAAGAGACTGTTAATCTCAGGAAACAAACTGAGGGTTGCTGGAGCGGAGGAGGGTGGGAGGGATGGGGTGGCTGGGTGATGGACACTGAGGAAGGTATGTGCTATGGTAATCGCTGTGAATTGTGTAAGACTAATGAATCACAGACTTGTACCCCTGAAACAAATAATACATTGTATGTTAATTTAAAAAAAAAGAAAGAATTCTAAGCTTCATCTGGGATCACTTCTGTTTTCTCTACCTTGAATGATTAAAAGTCCGTAAGACGTGGTGCTTATCACACGTAAGGTCAATGACTTTCACTTTGTCTCTATCACCAACTAGCAATTATTAGAATTTGCCTCTCATTTTTGAAGCCACTCGTTAAATATTTGGTACCTATCCGGTATAATTTTCCTGAACTCATTTCCCGAATTCATCTTCTACTCTGCCTAGATAGCTGTGAATTAATTCCTAGATATTTGGAAGTCATGTGTAGTTTATCCTTTGTCCAAAACAGTGCTTAAAGTCTACAAATGCACAGCTTTCTGCTTATGGGGGTCTTTTTGTCTTTCAGTCTTTCAGTCCCATCTTCATGTTCCAAGGTGCCGCGTATCACCACGTGTTCACTCCCACATGAGCAGCATTGGATTCTCAGAAATCCGAGAGTGGTTTCCGAATCAAGCTAGAAAAAAAGCTAGCTTCACAGGGGTGCCACTGTAACTGTCTGAGCAGCTGCGAGCCAACTTTTCCTCTAGGGAGAACATGAAGGGTGGAAGGGCAAGGGGTTAGGCTTTCAAGTCCCTGTAATAGCTCAGAGTGTGAACACAGGTCTGCTTCACCGGAGATCACTGGCTGCTGAGCTCAGGCTCGGGACTGGAGGGATGGGGCTTTGAGCACTGTAGCATACGATGGGGAATAGTCCAGCAGAGGCCATGGTGCACTGCTGGAAAGGGAAGCAGCTGGCAGGTGCGGAATCCTAGCAGGTGCCTGATCAATCAGGCCATCCAGTGTCTCCTGTGGCCAGACTTGCTTGTGAGCTCATAGGAGACACTTCCAGGAATAATTCCTGGGTACCTTACAGAGGGCTACAATTTTACAAAACCAGCTTACACCAGAGTCAGGGGCATTTGAAGTTATTGCCACCAGGGGCTCCGTTTTGCCAGCATTCCAAACAAAGAGAGCCAAGCTTCTAGGCTTCTCTATTCAGCAGGCCTACTTTTCAAAAACTGTTTTACTGGTGGTGAGAGGGCCCTCTTTATTCACCTTGAGCAATGCCAACAGTGACAAAAAGAGCCTACCCGTGTGAGGAGGCAAAAAACAGTGATGTCGATGGAACAAGAACAATTCCCAAAGAGAGATAAAGCATATGCTCAAGGCATTGAAATGGGCAGACCAACAGCTAAGGAGGCTACCCTCATTGCAGGGAGCGCAGTGGGGGGTGTGCAGCAATTTCTCGGAGTTGAGGAATTCAGTGGGAAGTTATGAGAGTGGCCTGCATTGGATGGGGGTACTTGAAGGTCTGGAATTCCAGCAACTTTGTGGGTGGAAACTGAGAGTAAAGGCTTTTCTTTATTATTTTTAATTTACACTCACGCTTTGGTTGTAGCATCCATCCTCTGCTACTGTAGAAGCCAGGGAGGCAGGGTTTCTGAAGTTTGCATCGTTACGGCACTCAGTCCGCAGAATAGAAATATTACCCAGGACATGAATGGACAGTGAAGGCCTTATCTTTCCTGTGGCTCAAATTTTAGGTTAAAAAAGTAGGGATATAATTTAAAGAAGATGGAAAAATAAGCTAAAGACACCTCCAACAGAAAAAGAGCGTGAGGATGAAAGATGTATGTCTTTTATGGCAATAATCAAATCACCTCGGGAGCAGGAAACTACATTAAAAAACATCTCCCTGCATCCAGTCCTGATAATAAACCAGCAAGCAAAGCATACACAAATCTCCTAGCAGCTAGGAGAAAGGCAAAATCAAAAATGAGCCAGGGAAAATTTGCATGAGATGGTAGCAGGAGCTGGAACCTATCCCCTACCTGGAAATCATTGCAGAGATTCTGAGTCTGTGTCCAAGGAGATACTTGGGAGTGGAAGGGTGATGGCCCTCCAACTCACTGTCTTCTTCATGATCATCTATTTGCTTGAATCCTTGACAGTAATTATGCAGAGCAACTTAATTTTTGCAGTGCTGAGTAGAGAGGCTGTCATTGACGGACTTGATTCCCACCTGCCTGGGCATCTGCTGCTTCTGTTTTCAGTGGGTGTCGGCGCTGAACAATTTTTGCTCCTATCTTAACCCTAACTATGTATTTTGGTACTTATTGATCACCTGGGAATTTACTAGTACTCTTACGGGTTAACCAGCTTGCTCACTGTCTTCTACTGCATCAAAGTCTCCTCCTTTACCCACCCCATCTTCCTCTGGCCGAGGTGGAGAATTTTGAGGTTTGTTCCTTGGCTGTTGCTGGATTCTCTGTTGATTTCTTGTGTGTCAATCACCTTTTCAACTGTTAGAAATTATATGAATGTTCACTTAATCACCACAGGGCTTTTCTCTACTAACAGCCCTAGGATTGAGAGACTTAAGATGTTTCACTTGTATTTTACCATATCTTATCAAATGGTTGCAATGGTTATTCCTTTCCTGTTCCTGGCCTCCACCATCTTACTCAGCCTCCTTGTCCCAACACGTGGATAGATGCAACACCCCAGCACTGGCCACTACAGCTCCAGCGTGAAAGCTCACGCCACTGCCCTGAAGTCTCTTGCCATCTTCCTTATTTTCTTCACCTCTTACTTTCTGACCCTACTCATCTCTGTTATGAGCATCTCATTGGACAAGAGGTCTTGGTTCTGGGTCTGGGAAGTTGTCATCTAGGCTATGGTCCCTATTCACTCCTCTTCACTAATGCTGAGCAGCCCTAAATTGAAAGAGGTTTTAAAGGTAAGGTGCTGGGGCCTAGAGACTGCCTGAGACACAGGGTACAACAAGACCCCCGGGCAAATGGGAGTTTGCATTGACACAACGAATGCCAATAACCAGCATTGCTCTTGACAGTCCCCCACGGGATAGTGATACACCATAAATGCAAGCCACATTCTTCAGCCCGACAGCCACCTATCTGTAATCAATCCTCTCTCCATTCTAGGACACTCCTTTACTTTCCACAATCGCCAAGTTGGTCTCAACTTTCTCATGACTTACCCATATCTCCTAGTCCTGTCTACCCCTGCAATCTGACTCCCAGTATATTATACACAAGACAGCCAAAACCTTAATGCCCATAGACCATTTTTATTTTATCCTTTTTGTGACTGCCAGTTACTTTCCACATTAATATGAATTCCTTCTCCACAAGAACTTTTTTTTAAGATTTTATTTATTTATTTGACAGAGAGAGAGATCACAAGTAGGCAGAGAGGCAGGCAGAGAGAGAGACGTGGGGCTTGACCCCAGGACCCTGAGATCATGACCTGAGCCAAAGGCAGAGGCTTTAACCCATTGAGCCTCCCAGGCGCCCCTTCTCGACAAGAATTTATTGCCTACACCCTGAATGCTCTCCATGCCAAGCCCTCAATCCACTTTCCTAACTTTAGTCAAAAAAAGGTCTTGCCATCTCTCTCTCTGCTGCTTCTGAATCTTTATCCAATGACATAAATTTCCTTGCTTCTCTACCAAACACGGTCCCTTTGTTCCTTTAAAATTCAAGTCAAAACGTAACTCTTCTTTCATTTTCATTCACCAAGACCCTATACTCTTCCCAGAATAGCAGACTAATTCAACAAGTCTGGGTTCACCCTTGAATATCTCCAAATATTAGTAACCAAATTGGATCGATTGTATACCGTTTCCATTCGCTGAATTCTTACCTTTCTATTGTACTACAAGTTGGAATGAACTTTCCAGGAAGATTCCTAGATTGAGGCTTAGCTGGTTTTGGACATATAATCCAAGTGTCAGCTGGGAACTCCTCTTACTTTATAAAATCTGAGTTACATTGGCTTAAATTTTCTATTCTCTTCTATCTGTGCTCTAAAGTCCTCTTCAAATGGATAAGAATATGGGAACCACCTAGTCCTCAATTGAAAATCACCTATAGGACTTCCCTGTTCTCTAGAAGCCTTTTTCAGCCTCCTTAACCCCACAGATTTCTCTCATACCCTTTTCCTTGCAAGACCCAGTTCTACCTTCTCCCCACGACATCTCTTTCATCATTTCTCTCCTCTTCACCCTCACTCATTAGCAATAAAGTGTCTTGGCAACAGCCACCTCTCAGGCCTTTGAACCTCAACTTCCAACTGCTCGAAGCACTCATCAAGCTATTTTTTCCTAAAGGCAGTTTCATCTCTGAAGGCATTCTGGTGCCAGAGCTTTCACTATAAAACTTTCAATATAAATTGGGCACAGCTGATGAATTGAACTTCTGGCTCTCTCATTAGAAGGCTGAAACATCTCCTGAGAGAAAACCATCCTAGGAGGGAAAGGATGCAAGTATCTCAAGCTAGACTGTGAATGAAAGACTTAGTCCCTGGAAGGGACTGGAAATTCTCATCTGGTCTTGGTCTATCACTCCAATTTGTCTCCCGGTCAAGCCATCCCTTGAATTCATATTTGCAAAGTAGAAGTACACTCTGAAAGACCCCTTTCCCCAGAGACTCTGTGCTGTTCAGCATACCTCAGCAGCATTGCTACTATTGCCCAGAAAGGGCAGTGAAGTCTATTTTACCATTTCATGGCAGCGTCCATGAGGCCTTAGCATTTCCTAAGCTCCAAGGGTTCAACTATGGTAGAAGGTGGATGGAACCTGGTGGGTGCAATAATATCTGGGGAGCACAATCACAACCCAGTGAAGTGGGACTGAGGAGGAAAAAGGAAAATAAGAGGTAGATATCAGCCTTGTGTTATCAGACCAGGCACCTCCAGGAATACTTAGGAAGCTGGTGGGGAGGTGAGTTGTAAGGGTTTGGGATCCCAATGGAATGGGTGGGACAAGAGCCAGTGAAATTTGAATTACTGCCATTGGTCAATTGTAGTATCCATATCTTGCATGCTGTAAAATCTCAGAAAGCAGAAAAAAACAAAAACTATAATCTCCATACATGTATAAATAGAGAACGGGAGGAAAAAATAGACACTCTTCCAGAAGTGGTTAAATATTTGTCATACTCTGTCTTCTTTTGTATAAAGTGCAATGGAAAACTTATTCTGGATATACATGAGGTCTTAGGGGTTGCTGAAGGGATCCAGAAATCAAAAAATAATAAGATAGAAACTGAAATAATAACTATCCCTTATATTTGTGGCACCTAATAATTCACAAAGAGCTTTCACTACATTTTATCATTTCCAACCAAAAAGACAAGTCATCCAATCCAACTTAGCTAGAAAACAGACCTAAAAAGGTCAGTGAATTACCTAAACTCACATTGCTGGTTAATACCAGACCTAAGAATCAAAGCAAAAGAAAGGAAACTGAGGGATAAATTTTAAAGAAGCGAAGAGTTTTAATTTGGGAAAAGATGGTTAGCACTTACAAGGAAAGTACTTTATAAAGAATAGCAGTGATGTTTGGACCAAGAACAAGGAAAATTCTCTTTGAGAGCTAAAGTTAGCTAGAAATGAATTTCAGGCACTAAAGGGCCATGCCCCTGTTTTTTCCAACTTTTAAATAGTCTACCCTATATAATACTCATTATTTTTTAAAAGATTTTTTCTTTATTTATTTGAGAGAGAGACAGAGATAGCAACAGAGATAGTGAGAGAGAACATGAGCTGAAAGGAGAGGGAGAAGCAGGCTCACCGCTGAGCAGGGAGCCCGCTGAGCAGGGAGCCCGATGCGGGGCTCAATCCCAGGACCCCAGGATCATGACCCGAGCTGAAGGCAGCCGCCTAACCGACTGAGCCACCCAGGTGCCCTTCTATAACAGTCACTATTAACACTCATTAACACACATGCATAGAGTATATTTGCCTGATAACTTACAACAAACAGAGAGCAGAAAGATAAAGAAGGCTGTGGCCCTGGTTTTTAGGAGCAGATGTTTAAAAGCCCATGGGTGGTGGTGGCAGTGAACTCAGGAGGAGCCATGTGGGTGCTGCAGCCCGGCACCTGTATTCACATGTATACTATCTACACGCCAAAACTCTCCACCCTTCACACAATGCCCCATGAGCTGAAGCCTGAAACTCTACTGAATTCATTGGTGAGTTGCTAGAGTGTTTTGGTTAAGCCTGGTTTCTGCGTGCTCTCCCTGTATAGCTGCATCACCTCCCTGGGGACCATGCACATGGAGCCAGCCGCAGAGTCAGGGAAGATATGGGTTTGGCACTCAAATCATTGGGGGTGCCTGTGGGTCAGCAGGAGTGATCCTCAGGTGAGGTTCTCCCAGCAACTCAACCCCATCCCTTCAACGTCCTCTGATATTCTTATGTGCCTCTTTTCCAGTCTCTTCCTTACCCCGAGTCAGGAAAATCCTGCTTAAATACTCCGGGTGCTATAGGAAAGAAATGGGTCTCTTTAGTAGTGTCCCCCATAGCTGGGGAAACCAAGCACTCACTCAACCCTTTCTCTTTCTCCTATGGCAGAGGTGGCCGCACCTACACCAATGTCCAAACTCTGCTTTTTTCTCTCTCTCCAGTGAAGTGCTGGAACTTCTCCTCTGGAGAACCTGGACTCTACAAAGACTCTGTCACCAGTGAGTGTCTACCTAACTTGAGATCCACGTGCTCCTAAACTGCAGCCAAAAGGGGCCGAAGCCAGTTCACAGGCTCCTGCTGGCCCCATGGCCCAACCCGATGTGTGTTTGCCTATGACCTGATCCACAGGTGGGCAAGCCTCCTCCCAGGTCCCCTGGCTTATGGTGCTGGATCCCACAACTACCACAGAGGCACTTCTATTTGTGAATGGATGCTGAATTTTAGTTGTTAAAGGAGGGAGGGGTGTCTGGGTGGATCAGTCAGTTAAACATCTGACTCTTGATTTCAGCTCAGGTCATGATCTCAGGGTGGTGAGATGGAACCTGTGTATGGCTCTGTGCTGGGCGTGGAACCTGCTTAGGGTTCTCTCTCCTTCTCCCTCTGCCCCTCCCACCCTCTAAAAAAATAAATAAAATAAAAATTTTTTTGTTTTTTTTTTTAAAAGAAGACATCTTATGTCCTCATTCCTTAGAAAAGGAGGGACATCTTATGCCTCCTTGAGTTGATGTCACTCTATCAGTTCCTGGACAATGCAGCTTTCTACACATAAGAAATTCAATTAATGTCAAATAGTGATGGTGACAATGGATGATGAGTAACAACACTGAATTCTGATGAGACAACACAGGAATTGCCTCAGATCCCATTTACTCCATAAATAATTACCGTCAACCTAGTGTACAGTGTTGGGAATATGAAGCTGGGCTGGCAGCTGTACCAAGTGGGGCTCCTCCTGGGAAAAGGGGTTCCTCCCCGGGAGTTCACACATGAGTTTTGTTATCCATGTGGGACTGCTTAGATCAGCTTTGGCCCTTCTTGTTGCAAGAGAATCTATGGGTGTTCCACAACAGGGCAAGAGCTGAAAGGAGCTCAGTAGGAAGTGCCTCTCCTAACCATGCCAAGGAATGATCAAGTGCAGAAGTCCTGTCTTGAAGAACAGGAAACAGCCTGCATTTGCACTCCTTCCCCAACAGAGGGCACCAATGGCCAGATTACAATAGCATCAGGCAATTAGACTTTAATTTTATTCTCCCCTCCACTCAGTGGTCCTATAAGAGCAAGAAGGGATTGGGGGGAGTGAAAAAATTGAATCCACACTTTCTTCCCTGCTTGCATCCAACCTCTGTACTAGATCTAAGATAGAAGAGATGAAGATTTTAATTAGATACGACATTAATGTTGATTTGGACTCTTTAAAACCTGAAAATGAGACAAGTCTTCGAAACTTGTGGAATCTATAATGCCATCAAGAGGTGAGAAAGGGTGATCTCTGGAATATGTTTGGAGGCAGAGGTTGGAGAAACGCTTGTTTCTTTGGAGCTCAGTCTATTCAATAAATTTGTCACATGAGACTTGAAAGTCAGAAGATGTGAAATACCTCTATATTTTCTTTGAGATTGCTCAAATGTTGTGTAATACATTCCCCGTATAAAAAGACTGAGATAAATTCCTTGCTCAGAAGGAGCTAAACCAAAGTTCAAGGTAAAGGCCTACCTCCTTCGTTTTCTTGCCACCTTGCCCTCCACAACTCCCTCTCCCTGAATCCAGATCGAGCAGCCTTAAACTGTGCCCTGGGTGAAAATCATTTTCTGAGGTATTCTTGACACGGAGTGCTGCTCTACTGCCCATTCTGGTGTTTGTGTTTATATTCTGTTAATGGTGCTATTGCTCTATTAATGGTCCTTATTGATCTTGTATCTCAGTTGCAAATTGTGGCAAGTTCTTTCCAGAATTGATCTTGTGAAAGATAAAGAAAGAACAAAAGAAAACATAGAAAGTTTACCAGGGACAATGGAAGAGTAACATCGAAGTAATAAAACAATCATGACATAACTATATTTGCAAACCGATTTTTAAAAACTATCTAGATTTACTTTTATTCCAGAAACACATATTAAGGAGAGAGTTTAGGGGACTTTCTCTTGTAAAGCCTAGAGGAGTATCTGCTTACAATCAGTGCAAAATAAGTTATTCCTGTGACTATTCTTAATGTCAAAATGCTTCCTAACAGGAATAGAAAACACATCCTCTTTGGCCTTTCTAGAAAGAGCTTTAAATATAATTCTTGAGACACATCCACCATCTATTAGTCATGTCTTACACTCCCAAAGCAACATTTTTTTAAGATTATTTGCTCTATTTTTAATAAAACTTACAAAATCGATCCTAAGTGTGAATTGACTTTTTGCTAGTTTTAGTGTCAAGGATATAGTTGTATAAACCATTTCACAGTGCCAAGTTTCCTCAAAAAATTTTTTTAGAGAAAATATACCCAAAACAACAGGGCAAACTGGGTGGATAAAGGATAAGTTCCTTGTCGGGAATTAAGTTTTTCTTTAAATTATAAACTAAGTGATAGATTTTTTTAAAAAGATATTTTTATTAGAATGTGCTAGATGTAAGAAACTGAAACACAGCCAAGATACAGTCAAAATGACTGCAAATAATCCCCTACATTCGCAAGGAAAATAGATCTTAAATTTTAAGTTTCAAATTAGAAGAAAGATAAGTTTCACAGGCCTTCACTCTTAACATCTAAAGATAGACTGTGTAGGTCGATATTTCTTGAGAATATTGGCAGATTGGTGTTGTCAGCGCTTGATGGTTTGAATGAGGCCCACTCCCAGAACTTGGAAATAAGATTATCTTCTGAAGAGTAAACCAAGGAATCAACTTTCCTCCCTACTTTCTGCTCTAAATGTAGAAACCTAAGAATTAACCAGAAAACGGGTGCCTAGAGCATAAGATTTTAGTCAGTATATAGTTTCAGGGAGGGCTAAGAAATGAGGCAGAAGCAACGCAACCAGCAGAAATACCCAACCACACCACATACTTATTCCAGCAACACCATCTGCCACTTGGCGTCCATGACGTTAGGGAACAAGCAACAGAACTAGCATCACATCTGTCCTGAGAGCCTCAGATGCCTGTGACCCAAGATCAGATCTCACCTACACAGCCACCACCCCCATCACCCACTTCCTCCTTGCGCGACTCTGGTGGGCGCCTCTGCTTACTGAACCTGGATCGCACATCCATCGCTGGCTGTCGAGTCTGAAAAATGTCATGTTTCGTAATCCAGCCCTCGCTGAAGGCTCGTAGGGAGGGAGCTGCAGGGGGCTACAGAGGGAGACAAAGCAGTCTCTCCATGACTTAAATGAACACCTACATTCTATAGTTTATAGACCTTATACATCCATTACTAGTTTTCACTAATAAATAACTGGTGAAGTATAGCCAAGAATGTGTTTATACCTGGAATGGATATGAAAGTAAATCATGAATGTTCTCAAGCAATGGATACCAGAAAAAAATATATAGATAGATAGATAGATAAAACATCAACAAGGATAACTAAATATGGCTCCCTTGGCATTTGTTAAAATCAAGGATCCCAAACTCTAATAACTTCAGGACTAGTCCTGTAAATATGTGAAGTCCGTGTAAGACAATAGTGAGCTTGGCAATCCACACTGTACTGCTCCCCGTGTCTCTTGTGTTCTGATGTAATGGCAGGGAAAGGGAAGAAGAGATTATGAGCTGTAGTAGATGGGCTGCATTGGCTTCCCCTATCTACTTTATCAAGTCAGTGCACTTGGCTCCCAGCTGTTGTCACTATCAGCTGCTAATAGCTCACAGGAGCTCCCTTCTTGAGAGAATTGCCAACAAGCAACAGAACGGGCCTTACTCAGGAAACTATTTTCAGCCCACATATTGTAGCCACAGCCAATGACTGAATGACACAGGGTATAAAAGTCCAACCTCCTGGGGCCAGACTAACTCTGTGGGACAATTCATACTCGGCCGTCCCTTTGGGCTTCCCACATCCTTACCTAGCTTTTTCCCCCCACCTGCCCAACCCAGCATCCCTCACTCCTTTTCTCCTGAGAACGCTCCTTCAGTACATCATTTGAACAAGAAGCTGCTCAAGTTTTCTTTCCAGGGAATTAAGGTAAGCTAAGAAACCAGCTAATTTCAATATTGTTGTAGTAGAAAAATAGAAAAGGGCAAAAAAAAAAAGTGAGTAAAGAGAAATATATGAGAACTAAACAATATAAAAAATGGGTGTATGTTGAACTCCAAGCCCTAACAGTAGATAATATACCTTATTTTTAATTGTACATGTACCGTGTTATGAAAATTGACCACACATAAGACCAAAGAGAAAAAAACCCAAAAGTTTCAAAATGAAAATAATACTAGCAGCATTATTTGACACAATGCAATAAACCTAGACATTAATAATAAAAAAAATGTTTAAAAGGACGTTTTTACATAAATATTGAAAAACACGCTAATAAAACAACTCTTGAATCAAGAGAGAACAAAAACAAGATTTCAAAATTTGTTGGTAGTAGCTGAAAATATAACATCAAATCTGAGATACAACTAAAGTAGTTTTAGTGTTGAGTGCCTATAAAAATACAAATACAAAAGTAAAATTTGTTAATTAGACACTTTACTCAAAAAGCTGTAAAAGGAAAACAAAAGAAAGCAAGAGGAAATTAATAAAGATAAAAGCAAAAATTGATTTGAAAACTGAAAAAGAATTAAACCAATAAAATCCAAAAAGTTAGTTAAAAATCTTAATGCAATAGACAGATTACTAGCTAATTTAATCTAGAAATAAAGGGGAAAACCAAAATTATCCAAAATTATAACTGACAAAAGAGAAATAACCATAAAACAGAACTTTTCGGGGCACCTGGGTAGTTCAGTCAGTTAAGCCTACGACTCTTGGTTTCAGCTGAGGTCACAATCTCAGGGTCCTGAGATCAAGCCTCACCTGGGGCTCCAAGCTCAGGGCAGAGTCTGCTTCAGATTCTCTCTTTCCCTCTCCCATTATCCCTCCCCCTACTCACATTCTCTTGCTCTCTAAGATAAATAAATAAATCTTTAAAATAAAAACAGGGGGCACCTGGGTGGCTCAGTGCGTCTAAGCCTCTGCCTTCGGCTCAGGTCATGATCTCAGGGTCCTGGGATCGAGCCCCGCATCGGGCTCTCTGCTCAGCAGGAAGCCTGCTTCCCCCTCTCTCTCTGCCTGCCTCTCTGCCTACTTGTGATCTCCCTCTCTCTGTCAAATAAATAAATAAAATCTTTAAAAAAATAAATAAAATAAAACAGAACTTTTAAAGAAAATAATGAAACTGTGAAACTGAGCAAATCAATTTTTTTTAAGATTTATTTGTTTATAAAAAAGATTTATTTGTTTATTTCAGAGAGAGAGCGTGCACTGGGGTGGGGGGGAGAGGAGGAGGACGAGGACAAGGGAGAGAGAGTCTCAAGCAGACTCTGTGCCTAGTACAGAGCCCACACAGGGCTCGATCTCAGGATCCTGAGATCACCATCCCCCAGTCAAAATCAAGAGTCGATGCTTAACCGAATGCGCCACCCAGACACCCCTGAGCAAAGCCATTTTAAAATACAGATGAAACAAATCATTTTCTAGAGAGACTTCCAGTTTTTGGCTCCACATGGAAGGAGCTTGGAAGTTGCCATTCTAGCCTAACAGCAAGTAAATTGCTGAACAGATTGAACCCTGGCAAAGATTACCTGGGCCAGGTGACAAGGTTAACCTTATCAGTGGTATGTCATATTGATAGCACGGGTGCTTGGTTTGAAGTAATGAGAGTGACACTTTATCTCTGTGGTCTTCCTCCTAGACACCCAGTCTAAACATGAGAAAAACATCAGACAAACCCAAACTGAGGGACATTTTACAAAGTATCTCAGCAGCACTCCTCAAAAGCCCTCAAAATGTCTCAGAAACAGTGCCAGACCGAAAGAGGCTAAGGCACCACTCTGACTAAATGCAATGTGATAACTTGGGTAAGGTTCCAGAACAGAAAAAGGACAGTAAGGAAAAACTAGTGAAATTTGAATAAACTTCAGAAGTTAGTTAATAGTAACATATCAACGTTAGATCCTGAGTTGTGACAAATGTGTTGTGTGTACCCTAATTAACAATGAGGGAAACCAAGTATTAGCATTTTTTGCTCGATCCTTGAAACTCTTTTGTAAATCTAAACTATTTAAAATCAAAGTTTATTTTTAAAGAGTAATTAAATTGCCTCATATTTCCAACATTCGGGTCACTTTGTCTCTTGAGAGTGATTGTTTTTCTTCCTTGTGTGTTTAATGTTTTGATTGAAGGACAGACCTCTTACATAGAGGCTGAAGTAAATAATATTTGAACCTAGAAACAGCATGTTCTAGGGGCACCTTGGTGGCTTAGTCGTTAAGTATCTGACTTCGGCTCAGGTCATGATCCCAGCGTCCTGGAATAGAGCCCCACGTAGGGCTCCCTGCTCAGTGAGGAGCTCACTTCTCCCACTGCCCCTCCCCCTGCTTGTGTGCGCTGTCTCTGTCAAATAAATAAATGATCTTAACAAAGGAAGGAAGGGAGGGAGGGATAAGCAGCAATGTTCTATCTTCTGCCAGGGTGCAAATACGGTGGCTGACAAGTCCTCCTGCCTTGTTGTACCCTAGATGATCCTTTCCGTACATCCCTTCCCTCCTTGGAAGGGGTTGTTCCTCCATGGGTTTCCGACTATTCAATTGCCTGATGTCTTTAGCTTTCTTATGGGTTCAATAATATTTATGACTTTGTCATTTTTCCAGCTATTTCTCATTGATAGATGGGAGCATGCTCTTTTCAGCTTCCTACATCCTAGGTGTGAGAAAAAAACTCCAGAGATTTCTCTCTAACTTTGTACACTACAATCAAGCATGCATCTGGGAGGAATGAAATGGATGAAAGTGATTAGAATCATATATTTTAAAACAAGAGCTACTGAAGGCTTGAAAAGAATCACAGAATCTTACCACTGCAAGGAATATATTAGCAGCCATCTATCCTAGATAAAATCTTTAGGCCATGTCCTGTTTTGTTAAAATTAAAATTTTACTCCTCATATTCCCTCCAGAATCCTCTCATTAAAAATCACTATGTTTCCTGCACATCCCTATCAATCAAAAAATATCTATCGTACTTTTCTTTCGGCTGAAATGAAAAGCATAGCAAATGAAAAGTTACAATACTGAGAATGTTTTCAACCTCTACATAAACTCCTTTCCTGATTCTGGTTACACCAGTGTATGGAATCTTCTTCCTCCTCAGTTAGAAAGTAATTCATTATTTCAAACACTCACCACATAAGTATTTTTCTTCTGTATATGTACCTTTCAGAGAGAAGCGTTTCGTACAGTGAATTCTTTACACTGACACAACACACCAGTGTGGTAGTCACAAGGATGGGGATAGATCATATGGGCAGAGAGTGGGAGGTCAGGCCTATCTCTTTTTGCAAGAAGGTTGAAAGAGGGATTATAATAAAACAGAACTGCCCCATCTAAGGACTCATCATGTCTAAGCCAAATGTGGTAAGCACCAAACAGCCAAAGAACTGAGGTGATGGAACAAATTCAGATTAAGTGTCTCTAGTCTCTTACCAGAAGAAGAAATCCCCATGAAGAAATCAGGAACATCTGCAAGGTGAGACCTGAAGGACATGACCCATCTTCTTTTTTTGTAATTCTCATATGCTGGGGGAAAAAAAAAAATCCTGCAATAATACTGTTGACTGGTAAAATAGAACCTTGTAGAAGTGTTCCCTAAACTTTCATTAATATAAGAATCATCTGGCTTCTTATTAAAAATACAGATTCCTGGGAACATTCCAGATTAACAAATCAGAATCTCCAGAAAAGTTTCCACAAAATATATGCTTTCAACCAAGGCCTATGGGATTCCTTGGATCAGAATTATTTGGGAAACACAGTCAGAACACAGTCTCTTCAAAAACTCTTTGCCTTAAACAGCATTTTTGTATTATTAGCTAATCATTTCTGATGATGATCAAGGCCTGAGGCTCCTGATGCTTAACACTAAAATATTAAAATCAGGAGCTGCCTGTATGTTCGTTAAGCTATAATTTCCTTTCTGGAGATATATACAGAAGACACTCAATGTCGAATTCACCTTACACCAACTTTGAGTGAAGAGCCAGTAGGTAGCGAGCTAACCAAAGTGCTTTATTTTTGCCTGAATAATTTCCTTTAGAAAACTATTCAAGTACAAGAGGTAACCTTTTTAAACAAATTATTCCAATGCATGTAAAATTATACGAGCAAGAATAAATCAAAATTTATCCATATACGTATGACCGAGAGTGGAATCATTGCTCCAAACCTCTTGAGAGTATGTCTCAAACTGAACCTAGGTCGAGAGCCTCTTGGTGAACTATCTAGGGCTACATACTTCAGTGGAAAAGATATTTGTTTTACATGAAAGGAGTTTCTATTGAGGAGAACTTTGTCTTTTGTAGTAAAGATGAAGGCATTGAAGCTTGGTTTTAATTTTGGGGAAAAGGATGAAAACACGGCAAAGACCGGTTTTGTTTTGTTTTTTTTTAAGTTTTTATTTACTGCAGAGAGTTCTTTGAATTCTCCTACAAACTACTTCCTGAGCTTTTATTTTGACCCTTAGGCAGTATTTTTTTTTTTTTTTTTTTTTTTTGGCAGTGTTTCTTAATGTTTGGCTCAAGATTCTGAGTCAGAAGTACTTGAAGTTAAGTGTTTAAAGTGCTAATTCCTAGGCATCCTCGGATTTACAGATTTCATATGTTAAATGTGGAATCCAGAGAGCTACATTTTTAAAGGACTTCCAGATTATTTAGATGAACATTGAAGTTGGAAAAATCAGTGCCCTCAAGTATGGGTCTGTGAATCTTTTCTGGAAAAGGCCAAATACTGAGTGTTTTTATTTTATTTTTAAACTACTTTTTTGAGGTATGATTGATATGTAAGAAGCTGTACATATTTAATGTACACAGTTGTATGAGTTTGGTTGTAATACACACCCATGAAATCATCACCATCGTTAAGATCATAAATATATTCATAACCTCCCACAGTTTCTTCCAGCCCTCTTTATTATTTACTGTTATTGTTTCAGTGTGGTAAAAAACATTTCAGATAAGGTCTATCCTTTGAGTATGTTTTGAGTCTACAATATGCTATTGATAGCTATAGGCACTGTGCTGTCCAGGAGATTGCCAGAACTTATTTCTCTTGCAAAACTGAAACTTTGTGCCTTTGGCCATTACCTCCCCCATTTCCCTGACCAGCCCCTGGCAGCCATGTTTCTACTCACAGTTTCTGGGAGTTTGATTATTTTAGATTCTACCTATAAATGATATCATATTTGTCTTTCTGTATCTGGTTATTTCACTCAGCATAATGTCCTCCAGGTCTACCCATGTTGTCACAAATGACAGGATTTCCTTCTTTTTCGAGGCTGAATATCCCACTTGATGTATACATCACTTTCTCTTTATCCATTCATCTGTCGGTGGACACAGGTGGTTTCCCTATCTTGGCTACTGTGAATAGTGCTGCAAGGAATATACAAGCACAGTTGTTGCTTCCAGATCCTGATTTTAATTCCTTTGGATAAATACCGACAAGTGGGATCGCTGGATCATCTTGTGGTTCTATTTTTCATTTTTGAGGAGATAATGTGATTTTAGAGTGCATTTAGCTAGACAGATAAACAAAACGATAATTTTATCCAGAATGTTTTGTGCTGTCTACTTTTAAAAGAAACAATTCTAATGGCATTTTTAATAAGAAAACTTAGAAACTCCAGTCATAATTAAGTGCTTCTTTTATTTGTAGCTTATTTAGAAATTGACTCTGACTTTTGGAGCTCTAGGGACAAATTATAATACTCTCCATTGAAATCTCTACCAGTCGCCTTTGGGCTTAATGTCTTTTGACCTGATTCTTTCAATGTTAAGTGAAAGAAAGATGAACGTACTCATATTTCTACGAAATATATTTACAAAACTTATTTTATACCAAATTTCTATAATTTTCTAGAACCGATATCTGAACTTTAGTATCAACTTTATTTTTATGTTATGCCAAAATATTGCTATGTCCAAGAGGCATAATGTTCTTTTCAAACGTAAACTTTTCTTTATCAAAGGCATTCTTAGATACCAAAGGTTCCCAGCATCACACCTCTCTTTCTGCCTTCACTATGCTCATGGCCTAATTCCCAAATCCACCACATGTACACACCCACTCACACTGACACATGCTGCACATCCTCTCTTTTTCCACAGACACCTCAACATCGTTGCCTGTGCTTTGCCCATTTACTAGTCAGATATTTGCCTCAGAGAAAATCTAAGTGATTATAACAGAGAAATAGGAAGAGACTTGAAAGGAGTGGAGAAAGCTTTGTTTTGGACTAGTCATGAAATGGATTGACTGCATGAAGTGAACTGTGTAAATCTCTGTCTCCATGATCTTGAAAGAATCTGATGGCATGGATGTATTGATACAGAATTTGAGAGTGAGGAGATCTCGAGTCCTCTAGTACAAAGCCCTCAGCAGAGAAAGAAAAAAATAATAGTAGAGAGTAGGTGACTTAATTCAGGAAGTTAAGTAGCTGGTGGGGAAATGAGAATTAGAAACTGTATCTGTCAGTTTTTCAATTGAGAGGCCGGTTTTTTTTCTATTCACACATCCTTAGCAGAGTGTACTCATCCTAATCTGTATGAGACAGGACTGATATTTCGAGACCCCTTATTCCAGGACCAATATCAGCACAGTAAGGGCGGCTGTGTATTCACCAATGCCCAGGGTTCGGGGAAACTAGCTATATCCAGAAGACACAAGGAAAAGAACTATGATTAGTTTACGCTAATTAATTTAAGTTTGTTGCACAAATATACCAGGAGTAAACTAAATAGTAAACAGTATTGTTTATCCCATAACCAGGGCTCACAGAGCGCTGGAATATTAGTGCAAAGCAATTCTAGGGACCCAAATTTCTTGTTCCTATTTAGCAGTGACATCTTTGTTCCCTACCTCAGGTTCTGAGATGATGTTGACTCAGCTAATCTCCAAATTTAATGCTCTTCTTTTTGCTAATAATAGATTTTCCTTCCTTTCTCTGTGCATATGACTGATATCAACTCCCTTAGAAAAATGGCAGTCACCATTTAATATGGAACAACCCACACATGACAGAGCACTTGTGCCCACTTCCAAGGCCATAACTTAACCCCCCGGATTTGGTTCTTTTAGGTCAGATGCTCATCCCTCTTTCAATCAGTCATGGCCAGGGTGGTGACATAAAACATGGCATTATATGACCTAAAGATCCCTCAGTGGAAGCCATGGGTATAGCAGCCCTATGGTTTCCAAAAAGGTCGTTGTAACCACAACCCCTTCACATGGCCCAGCTTATGAAGAAATAAGCTTTAAAAAAAAAACACATACCCAATGAATTCATACATAATACGTATGTGTAATACACCTAAAGCAGAGAGTTTTCTGACTGCCATTGAATGTACATAGTAGTCACACCTGAAACCACACTAAATGATGACAAAGGAGGGTGGGGTGGGGGCATAAACCCTCACAGACGAAGAGAAAGGAAGAAAAGACAACAAAAACAAGATTTTGTAAGCAAGAAAGCAGACGTTTGGTCACTGACTCAGTATTACTGAGAAAGTTGAATCCTAAACCGAAAATATGGAAAACTAAGAAGCAAACCAATTTGTACCACGTAACTCATGAAAGAAATGAAGGTGGGAGCAGAAATGGAGTAAGAACAGGAGGTGTTGCTAAAGTCTGTTAAGGGAGCAATGGCATCCCCGGTTCCTTTGCCTGCCCTGGCAAAGCCTGGGGCTTATTCTCTAGGGAGGCTGGAACAGAAGGCTCATGAAGTGGGGGGCGCTGGCAGAACTGAGATAGAGTACCATACTGAAAAGTGCCTTCTGCCAAGACTCAGGATAGAGAACGCCAGCAGCTGAGTTTATACCTTTTCAGGCAGGAGATTAGGAACACTTTCCTGGGGAAGTCAACTACTAGGGGCTCCCTAAACAAGTGGCAAGCCAGATCACCCAGCAATGAATCCCACCTTCAACTCATATCAGTCCTGTGCACAGAATTTCCCATCAGCCTTTTGGTGCCATATTCTTTAATAAATAAAGGATATAAATACTCTTTAATTAAATAGCATCTCCAGATAGTTGATGAAAGCTTCTAATAGGAAAGGCAGAGAAATAAGAACACAGGGAATAGTGACTTGGGGGAAACAAAAATGTGAAAGGACCTTGTGGTGAACCTCCCTTAATAAATCACAGCTCTCTGTGACCACCTTCTTTGCAAGGGGGTTATTGCTTTTCTCATCAAGAGAGTGCACTTCTCCACCCCCTGAAATCTGGGCCGGCTGGTGAAGTACTTTGAGAATGTGTCAAGGGAGACTTGAAGCCTCTGTTCTTGCCCTTTTAGAGCCCAGAAACTGCCCAGTCAACCCACAGAATCATGAGAAATAGTAAATGGAATTGTTTTAAACCACCAAGTTTGAAATGTGCTCACTTTAAGATTGCAGGAGAATCATGGTCTTACCTTTTTAAAACTATGCTTTAGCAACAGCCAGTCTCCATTTTTCTCAAGTTAAGATAATGCCTAAAACTGGGTGGTGGCAGGGGCAGCAGGGGGAGAGACACAAAATAAGCATGTTACTTAGAGGAATGGGAGTTAATGTCAAAAAAATCCATTAAAATTTGAAAATGTCACTTTTCCTAACAATCTTTACAGAGCTCTTGTTTTCTCAAAGTCTTATGCATGTGTAACTTGGATAAAAGCTATAACTACATCTCAAAATGTAAAAGCCAAAGAAAAAAGAGAGAGTGGGAAATGCACCAAAATGTTCATGATGATATCAGTTGCCTGATTGGTAGCTTGTAAGTGATTTTATTTTGTATTTATGTATTGACTTATGTACTCTCTAACATTTCTCTATTTTCCAAATTTTCAACAATGAGTATATATTGCTTACATAATCAGAAAGAAAAAAAAACTTGGAGAGATAGAGAAAAAAATAAGAAAAACAAAAAAGTCCTCTTGACCATACTTAATCCCCAAGCTCTCCTGTGCCCCACATCTCTTCCCATTCTCTCCAGGCTTCTGAATGTTTTCATCCCTTTTCTTGCTCTTACACATAACGAGAACATACAATCAGCTTCTCCACAATTGTCAAGTCTTTTTAGGTTTTTGGTTCTTCTTGAAAACACACCTCAGAAAAATAAACTGGCTTGTATTTGGCAAATTTCTTTGACTTCTAAAAATTCTCTATGTTTCTCCATAACTTTTTGTCTCTACCGTTCCCTAACCCTTAAGGCTACTGGCTCTGCCATCCTATTCTATGCTCCCCCATCTAGAGATACAAACTAAGATCCTCCATGTTCATGATTTGATAGCAGGTTAAATAGTGATTCGACATATCTGTGTTGAATTACAATCCACTTTAAGCTGTTTTCCCTCAAGTCTGGGCTGATGTTGGCCAGAGAAACAACAGAAGTTCCATTCGTCCCTCGTTCCATTCCCTGTAAGCTCTTTTTTTTTTTTTTTTTAAAGATTTTATTTATTTATTTGACAGAGAGAGAGAGAGAGATCACAATAGGGAGAGAGGGGGAAGCAGGCTCCCCGCCAAGCAGAGAGCCGATGCGGGGCTGGATCCCAGGACCCTGAGATCATGACCCGAGCCAAAGGCAGAGGCCCTAACCCACTTAGCCACCCAGGCGCCCCTCCCTATAAGCTCTTTTTAAGGGGACCTGTGACACTGAGTGTTGCTGTTCACCCTCTAAGAGCACATGGTAGGCTGTCTACACTGTTGCTCATGTTACAGGTTGATCTGCATGAAACACGATCTCCACAAACCTAAGGGTCTTACGGAATGGATAGTTTAAGGAAACAACCCATATTAGAAAGACTTTTCTAGGACGTTAGTTCTTCCATTCTTAGAAAAAAGGCTAATTTCACAAATAAAACATCGTGGAGACAGGGAAGGCTGAGAGGAAAGGGCAGATAAGGATTTGTCTTTCACTAACACATAAATATTTTATATGTGAAAGCTGGGATTAGCTTCTATTCTGGTGTTTGAATTTTTTATTCTCCAGCTGAAATTTGCTTTTTCACATTGCACCAGGAATCTTATGATACAACAGCATTTTCTAACCTTACTGCTGTGTCACACTCAACTGTTGTGGCTTATTCTTTTAAGTTTTGCTTCAGATTGCACATGTAAGTGATTATCAATACTTTGCATATATGCTTTATAAGTTAGTTTCAATATTTGCATTTTTGGTGGAAAACAGCCTTCCTCATCCTCTTTTCCCACCTATATGGGGAAGGGCTGGGGGTGAGAGGGGAAAAAACTATTATAAGCTAAGGGCAGGGCTAAAGTATTGGCTAAAGTATGAGTATCCATGACTGAAGTATTCACTCGTATCTAAAAACACATAGTTGGCTGAATTGTTACAATAAACAACTCTAAGAGCAGGGAAAGATCCTTGTTTCTACGTGGAGCACAGCTTGTATTTATATACAGTGTAAGGTCTTGATGTATAAACACTAGAAGTTGCTGCAGCCTCTCCCTCAAGAAATACCACCTACTTCCTTTGTGCTGAGGGACTAGGAAGCTTTCCACTGTGTTATAGAAAAATCATCCAAGGGAAAGAAGGAATGAAGCAATGAAGGAAGGAAAGAAGGAAGAAAAAGGAAAGAAGGAAGAAGGAGGGGTGCCTGCATGGCTCAGTGGGTTAAAGCCTCTGCCTTTGGCTCAGGTCATGATCTCAGGGTCCTGGGATCGAGCCCCGCATCAGGCTCTCTGCTCAGCGGGGAGCCTGCTTCCCCTTCTCCCTCTGCCTGCCTCTCTGCCTACTAGTGATCTCTCTCTGTGTCAAATAAATAAATAAAATCTTTAAAAAAAAAAAAAAGAAAGAATGCTACTGATTTAAACTGTAGTAACTAACTCTAATCCACAAAGAAATTTTAGAAATACTGATTTGTATTAAGAAAAACATTTTTGCCTTATAATCAGAAGTGGGGAAAGGGATGTCTGGTCTCATCAAAAAAGGAATACTAAATTCTGTCTCATAAAGCCGTGTGCAATAATAATCTATAGTTAAAACTTTGTATTTAAAGGTACCAAAGAAGGGGCGCCTGAGTGGCTTAGTCTGTTAAGTTTCTACCTTGGGCTCAGGTCATGATCCCAGCATCCTGGGATCCAGTCCTGCATTGGACTCCTTGCTCTGAGAGGAGCCTGCTTCTCCCTCTCCCTTTGCCTGCCACTCCCCCCGCTTGTGCTCACTCACTCTCTGTCAAATAAATAAATAAAAAATCTTAAAAAAAAAAAAAAAAGTTACCAAAGAAAATAAAAAGACTGAAAAGAAATTAACTTTATTCTATCTCCCAGAGTCTGTGGGCAGAGCAGGTTGTGCGTGCTATAGTAGGGGGCACTGGGCACAGGGTCTAGCGTAAGCATGGGAGATTTGGGCCACATACTTGGATTTAGAGAACTTTTGGAGAATGACACTTTGGGTTTTTTTATTTGTCAGGGATATTAAAATGTTGTAATTTTATAAAATAAAAAGGTCAGATACAGAAAACTAAATGTGATATAGACTAAAATAATAAAAGAAAATCAACAAAGAATGAGGTTGGGATGGGGAAGTTACCAACCTTTATTCTGATTCTTCCACCTATATTTTATCACAACTCTTGAATCTCACTTTAAACACAATCTTTGTCTGCCTTGTAACACCATTCCAAATTTTCCTTCTCTTCCCTTCAGATTTCCATGTTTTTCCCTTTTCTTTTCTTATTCCCTCCACTTCTTTTCTGGCTTGTCTTCCGTCCCTCTCACCCTTCCCCAATAGCAAGAGATATGCAAGTTGTAAAGCAAAATAGAAGTACTGTTTTTATTTTTAGTTTTGAGATTTTATTGACTTATGTGACAGAGAGAGAGACAGAGAGAGACAGAAAGAGAGAGAGAGAGAACAAGCAGGGGGAGCAGCAGAGGCAGAGGGAGAAGCAGGTTTCCCGCTGAGCAGAGAGCCTGATGTGGGTCCTGGGATCATAAACTAAACTGAAGGCAGCCGCTTAACTGACTGAGCCACCCAGGCACCCCAGAAGCACTATTTTTAAATAAAATGGAAAAAAATGTCAAGAAACACAACAGGACATTTGGGAGATCAGTTCAATTCTGCTTCCCCTCTGCAAAAGCAGGATGAAGAAAAAAGAGGGGCAAAGCAGGAAGAGGAGATGAAGGGAGAGGAGGAGAGGAAGGAGGAGGAGAGGAAGAAGGAGGAGAAGAGGATTTCCACAAGTAATCTCTAGTGACTTTTGGGGGTAACAGGACCCAAACTTGAAGCACTAGGCGTAATCAAGCCAAATAAGGGGGATCAACGGAGAAGAGTGAGAGAGGGTACTAATGAGGAGTGAAAGGAATAGGATTAGTGGTAAATATAAAACAAACAAGAAAGTGAGTATATCGGATTGTTAAAATATCTATCCAGTGCTTTCAGGTAGTTAAAGCAAAAGTATGATAATCCATTAGAAAGGCTTTTGTTTCAATAGTACCAAATGTCGTAGGCATTAGGAAGCAAAATCATGGCTAAGGACATTGTTGAAAAAATATATTAGTAACACTTAAAAAGTTATAGCACTCATAAATTCTTAAATCCTGCCCACTCAAAAGTATTAATAATTCAACTTAATATGTAGCTGCTAGTCCAGATAAATGGTTTTAGCATATTTATTTAAATAATGGAAGACTTCGTTAATTATGAAGATTGGTAGTGGGATAAAAAGGCATTCATATTGGTCCCTTTCTATGATATGTTCTTATAGAAAGTGTTAAAAATCCTCTAAATTTAAGCAAAGATGAGATTTGCAATCTATTAGAACACCAAAAACTAAGGACTATAATATTGCTAAATATTTATTGATACTCAATATTATACATCGTGTAAGGTTTTATCTTTTTTTAATTTGATGATTATACTCAACAGATTGCTTGATTGTTTTCTATGTGCAATTTTCCTGTGAAAATTCTAAATAATAAATTTTTAGAAAAGTGGAATAATAACCAGGTAAGAAACTTTTTATTAAAAAACATACTATAGGGGCGCCTGGGTGGCTCAGTGGGTTAAATAAAGCCTCTGCCTTCGGCTCAGGTCATGATCTCAGGGTCCTGGGATTGAGCTCCACATCGAGCTCTCTGCTCAGTGGGGAACCTGCTTCCCCCTCTCTCTCTGCCTGCCTCTCTGACTACTTGTGATCTCTCTCTCTGTGTCAAATAAATAAATAAAATCTTTAATAAAAAAAATCCAAAACAACATACTATAATAGGTAAAGAGGCTTATTAGTAAATTTAATTTCTAGTAGTAGGACAACTATGTTAGAGCAAACTAACCTAATCATTTGTAGAGGTAAATATATTTTAAAAATACATTTTCTATGTTAATTCAGTCAAAATTGCTATATTCAGGACTAAGATGGGTCAAATATTTTAGGTGAGAAACAAAAATGCAAGTAATTACAAAACCACACTTGCTTATATGTATACTTTAATAGTTCAAAAGTGCAGTGGGAGATCAGAAATGGGAGAGATAAAAATCATGATGGAAAAATCTAGAAATCCCCATGGATTGGTAAGAATAATGCAGTGCCTTCCACAGACATCACAGGAAAAGAAAATTTGAAAAGAAGGTGAAAAACAAGAGCTAAGGCCCAGGAGTAGGCATCTCTTATTTCTGAAGATTCTTTCCTGTATCCATCTGAAATCAGATGCTCTGTGATTTCCACCCCTCTGATATTTCTCCTGCCTCTGGGGTCACACACACTAGACCTATTCATTCTTTCAAAAGAAGGCTTTTAATTACGGCTGATTGTGTCTGAGTCTTCTGTAAGTAAAGATCTTTTATTCCTTCTTAAATGACAATTTTTAAGTGTTTCTTAACTGTCAAAATTGAAACGCTTTATTATCTCCATTGTTTTCTTCTAAATCAGTTTCAGATTGATCATACTATTTCAAACGTGTTGTCAAATGTCTTTTCAATGGGGACAAAGCAAAACTGGATTACAAGCTCTCCCTCTCCCAACACAAATGAAATAAACAACAATCCAAAATAACAAATGCATTGCAATCAAAGAAAAAAGTAGAACATTCTGGGTCTTTTGTACATGGCTCTGAAATCCCAAGAAGTATTAAAGGAAAAGGTGAATTGAAATCCTAAAAGCCTCACTAATACTATCAATGTGGAGAGAAATGTACTATAAGGTGAGTAGGAAGCAGAAGAAAGCCTTAAGAGTAGAGAGCAATATGATTTTTCAGGTTTTTAGAAGTTCAGCAGAGGCAGAATATGTTGTTAAGGATGGCCATTGTACAGGGGTTAATCCCTAAATAGAGGACCAATATAAAGCCTTAAACCATTGTCTCTTAAAAATACAGCATACCTTTGACGAGATGGTGTAGCTCCCATGAGGACTGGAGAGGGCCGTTAACAAAATATTAAGTTAGCACTCCAGTCCCGTGAAGAAGGCTGCTCTAGTTCCAGCTTTCGTACACACTTCATATTTCAGAAAGCTGAATAAAAAGTAGTCCCCACTTCTTAAGCAGATGATAAGTCTTAGATAAAGTTAAGGCTGCTCGAAAGAATTCAGTCATTTCACATCAAAACACTGAGAATGTCTAGATACAACTGCCCACATCAAACATCAGCAAGCTGAGGAAAAAAGGCAAAAACAAACACAAAGGAAAAATAAGAAAACAGAGAGAGAAGGATGAGAGCAAAGCATGCAGAGATGAAGCACCTGTGACAGAAGAAGGCATTATCCAAGGGAAAGAAAATCTTCCAAGAGTGCTTTGAGCATAGAAAAATAGAATATGGATTGGAATTCAATAAAACATAAACTTAAGGAGAAGATAAAGCAACTATATAAACAGCTATAAAGAAACAGATTGAGAAAAAACACATTATTTCAGAACTAACCAATAACTTAGAATCAGCGAGGAACAGAATAGACACAGCTGAAAATCTATTAGTTGCATAGAGGAAAGACCTGAATATCACGGGGACAGCCACCTAAGAATATCAGGTCTCAGTCCCTGAAACCTACAAATACTACCTGATAAGGAAAAAAGGTCTTTTCAGATGTGATTAAGTGAAGGATCTTGACATGGAGAGATGATCCCGGTTTACCCAGGGGGGCCTGAAATCTAACCATAAATGTCCCTAGAAGAGAGAGGCGGAGGGAGGCCTGCCCCATGTGGTACGGCAGGAGGCAATGTGACCGTGGAGGAGGCGGGGGCTGGAGTGATGATGCCACATCTACGGGAAAGGATGCCAGCAGCCACCAGAAGCTGGAAGAAGGGGAATAGTGTCTTTCTAGAACCTCCAGAGAGCACAGCCCTGCTGACACCTTGATTTCAGCTCAATGAGACTGATTTCAGACTTCTGGCCTCCAGAACTCAGAGAATAAATTCCTGGTGTTTGAAGCCACTAATTCTGGGGTGCTTTATGACAGCGGCCTCAGGAAACGATGGAGGGAGATGACTGCTCCATTTTTGCCTTCCAAACCTTGCAAAAGTTCCTTTTCTGTCCGGCTCTAACCTAAAACCACATAGGAAAGCTGATCGTAGGAAAACTAATTCCCGCTTAACCAAGTTGATGTGGTGGGTAAGCCAACACGTGAGTAGCCTGAGGTTTCCAAACAAGAACCTCAGAGGTTTGGAACAATTGCTCTGTAATCAGAAACCATTCAAACTAAACAAATCTATATTTGCTTGTAAAATGAGCTATTCTCTTTTTATCTTGTTCTTTAATGATGCTTATTATTTTCATGTCCAAGATTAAATGTCCATTCGAGCTTAACCAGTTTGCTCCTGATGTCCATTTCAGGCTTATACAGGAATGAGGTCATGAATTTACTCTTGCAAACGCATATTGGGGAAAATGAAGTTACTTCTTAAAATTATTTTAGGTCTAATTCCAGACAAAATTTGAAAAGATACAACAAGTAACAAGGACTGCTAGTGTTTAGGTAGCTATCTTCCGATCTACTTCCAGAGTGAAGGGTTACATAGGATCAGAGTAAAACTGTGCTACGTGTGGGAGACATCTGACACTCACCACCCAATATTTTTTCTGATCATTACTATCTTTCATTTATTTATTAAAAAAAAACAAAAACAAAACAGAATCAAAGAGCAGCATTTTCTGATGTGCAAGACTAGCACTCCTGAATGATTTTAAGTTTCCTGCAGCATTATTAAAAAATTAATCACATAGGGGCACCTGGGTGGCTCAGTGGGTTAAAGCCTCTGCCTTCGGCTCAGGTCATGATCTCAGGATCCTGGGATTGAGCCCCGAATCAGGCTCTCTGCTCAGCAGGGAGACTGCTTCTCCCCTTCTCCCTCTGCCTGCCTCTCTGCCTGCTTGTGATCTCTCTCTCTCTCTGTCAAATAGATGAATAAAATCTTTAAAAAAAAATTAATCACATAGAGATAAAGATCTTCCCTTTCCAAATATCTTTCCATTGATTATACCAAAGAGAAACTCTCAACCTCTTGCTAGTATCTGAAACATACTTTAAATAAATTGACCTCTTGAGGCACCCGGGTGGCTCAGTCAGTTAATTGTCTGCCTTCTGCTCAGATCACAATCCCAGAGTCCTGGTATTGAACCCCACATCGGGGTCCCTGCTCAGGGGGAGTCTGCTTCTCCCTCTCCCTTTGCCATTCCCCCTGCTTGTGCACTCTCTCTCTCTCTTTCTCTGTCAAATAAAAAAACTTTTTAAACAAAAAAAAACCCAAACTGATCTCTTTAAGTTGATAGAGATCAGGCCTCAGGCCACAGCCCTTTGGCAGGCAATAGGATTTGCTAAAATTTGTTTATTGTTTTCAATACACTTCTATAAATGTCTTCTGCTTACTCAAAATTATATCAATTTCTACTCACATTAGTTATAGAAAGTCAAGTTAAGGAATATGATCAGTAAGTAATATTAAAAATGAATGTGGATACAGCAAGTATTGCGAAGTTAGTACAAAAATAAATGGGCTTAGGGAAACAGCGTGCGGGGAAATCATGCAATGCACATACACCAAAACTGGTTGTCACTGCTATAAGTGACACGAAGAAACAGGCAGTATCATGAGAGGTTATTTGCTGTGTACTGAAGCTATTGTATTTATATTTTGAATTGTTCGTCACAAAGGATATTCCACGGTAAAGGATACTTACATGTATAAAACCAGACTCAATTAGTTATGATGCAGGTTTAACTGCTATTACTGGTAACCAAGTTAAAAATGGCTCAGATAAAATAGAATTGTATTTCTTTCTCCTGTAATAGGCATATTGCAAGTGGCCCGGATGTTCCCATTTCTCTTGTTGCTTCTCTTGCCCTGCTGGAGCAGCGTGGCACATGTTCTATGTTTCACCTTAGCAGGATGAAGGAAGAGGCCAAATGAGGGAAAGCGCAGCCACTTTAAGTGCTGTATCCTGGTAAGGGGTAAAACATATGGCCACTTTTCAATATAAAGGAGGTTGGTTGGTCAGTCAGATGGTCCACTGAAAATTTCATTACTATAGAAAAAGAGAATGGATATTAATGGGCGGAGAACAATCTGTTTAAAGGTCCAAGAGATTTCTCAATACAGAAAAGATGAAATTACATTTAGTATTATTTTATTGTTATGGCATTTTATTGTATCTTACGGTTCTAATCCATACTAAATTAAATACAAACCTCTTGGCCTAAAGTTCAAGTACCTTCACAATTGTCTACAACATAAAAATAGGATATTAAACTGCAAACACAGTTTGAAATGGCAACGTATTAGAGTTGCTTCTTTTAAAAAACCGTAAAATGTGACTGAATTTATCTGGGTGAATCTGATAATTAAGCAAGATGGGAATTTGAGCATTTAAGAGCATGTGTATATGGTTTATTTCTTGATGACATCAACTGACATTAAAGCCTAGAAAGGTATTTATATATTTTTAGCTCTGCTAATGACCCGCAGGTCACAGAAGGTAAACTTGAGACTCCCATAGAAGAGGCTGACACTGATAAATGGAAATGAGGTTAAACAGAATCATTATAAAAATCCCTCTGGTAAAACTTCAGAAAAACAGAAGTTAAAGCCAGATGCTTCTGTTCCACAGCTCATCCAATTTAAGTCTACACAAGCATCAAAAAACCCTATT
Source organism: Potos flavus (assembly GCA_028534135.1). NCBI lineage: Eukaryota > Metazoa > Chordata > Mammalia > Carnivora > Procyonidae > Potos > Potos flavus. Next base: position 69,421,861 of record CM052887.1, on the reverse strand, counting down.
CTAAGACTTCATAGCAAATGCCCAAGGTTTGGGGAGTGGCAGGAAGAGCAGTTAGCACTTGCCACTTCTGGGACATTTTGTATGAGGCCCCCAAAATCATATAGCTTGAGTTATGGGAAGCCCCTGAAATCTGTCCTAGATCTGAGGGTCTTAAATCACTTTCAAAATCACGATAACACCATTGGGAAAATACTTTTAAACTTTCGTTATCAGGAGGGCACGTGATGTGATGAGTGCTGGGTGTTACACACAACTGATGAATTGTTGAACAGTACATCTGAAACTAATGATGTCCTATGTGTTGGCTAATTGAATTTGAATAAGTAAATAAATAAACTTTCAGTATCTTGGAAATGATTGCAACATGTGGTAAGCAGAAAGTTTAGTGGGACACCCTGCCCACCCTCCCTGAGAGTTACATAGATTCTATTCCAATATAACAGTGAAAATCGAGGGCAATCATTAATATAATAGAGTAGTATTATCACTTATTACTCAAATGGTATCAGAATGTAAGAATTCACTCATATATCAGAGCAGAACATGTTCTCATTTAAGCATATATGACCTAACACTATCTCTCTTTCAAATCTTAGAATATTTTTAGTATGAAAAGAATTGTGTCCATCTATCCTTAAAAATTAAAGCTATACTGGACCTGAGGTAATTAGCTTAGCTGTTACTAGGTATAGCTCTAAACAAAATTGTAGAGTAGGCAGAACCTCTGTCTTCACTTCTAGCCTCACTGTTTTGCAATTTCCTCTTCCTGCTGGTGTCTCTCCCTCATCTTTCCAGCACCTGGTCTCCTTGCATTCTCCTCTATCCTATACCATGTCCTAGCTTCTGACTTGCTCTATGCTGTTCTTACTCTCAGAGAAGGACCTTCTACACAATGGCAATAGTACATTACATTTCATATTCAACTTTGAAGAGAAAAGACTGACCAAGGACAGGATGGCTGGATATTTTTGCCCTTTTCCATCAATAGTACCCTGGTTTCCCATGAAAAAATTCATGCCCTACTCATTATTGGTCATGTCATTTGGATTGGATAAACGATTCCTAGTTCTAAGGGTGAGCCATAAGATTAACTTTTATCATCCGTAGTCAAGTGCCTCTAGAAGGCTAGGTTTTTAGTAGAAATAAAGAGTATAAGGACTGTGGCATTGGTTGGTTACTTCTAGAAAACTTGGGAACACAAAATGATGAGTTTAGAGCTTCAAATTCCCAGCTCAAAGTCTAGGGAATACACAGAAAGCTTCCTCACATCCTATAGCTAAATGGTTGAGATTTCTGAAAATAAACCCAAAGTCTAATCCTGCAGGTGGCTATGTATACAGAATTCACAGTCACAGATTCTTTTATGTTAAAGTTATAGAATTGATTAGAAAAGAGTGGGAACTATGAAAACTGAATAAGTTCTAGAGAAGCTGGACACCTTGAACTTCCAAATTCTGCTGTGTCTCCTTGCCAGGAGAAGTAGCCCATTTTTGCTGTAGAAGGAGGTTAGACCCTCTTGCCTAGAGAACTTGTAATGACTTGCCCAAGAGAGTTGCCAATGCAAGAAATCTTTTTTTTTTTTTTAAGATTTTATTTATTTATTTGACAGAGAGAGAGAGAGATCACAAGTAGGCAGAGGGGCAGGCAGAGAGAGGGGGGTGGGGGAGCAGGCTCCCTCCTGAGCAGAGAGCCCGATGTGGGGCTCGATCCCAGGACCCTGAGATCATGACCTGAGCTGAAGGCAGAGGCTTTAACCCACTGAGCCACCCAGGTGCCCCCCAATGCAAGAAATTTTAATTTTTGTCTTACTATTACTCCTGACCTATAACTATATTAAAATCCAGGACCCTGAGAATAAATACCATACACACTATTGCAAGATTCTGCCAATATATACAAACTAAAACCTGAGGAATATTTATCATAACGGATTCTAAGGGTTTGGAATCAGGTAGAAGGAATGAAATATTGGCCAAAGCCAAACTTACTGATGTAGGGGGATTAATGAGAGATTTTGAATTTAATGTGTTACCTAAAGTAGCTTGGATTGGCACTATGCACTCAATGCCTGACTGAAATTTGGAGTTAAATGTGGTTTATGCTGACTGAAGTTGAAAAACCAAAATTACCCTGGTATTCTGCAGAGAAATGTATCAAATATTTAAGGGTTATTGGAAGGCTGTAATGACTTTCTAATACATGACTTCCTCACCCATCAATCAAATTATGTCCCCAAGGAAGATCTGGAGGACACTTCCTTTATAAAGGCTTTGAGAAGAAAACTAGTGAAGGGATCACCAGTATCCTTGAAGGCCTCTGTAATAGCTGTTCTCTTGAGGCCAGGAATAACAGTGGGCAATGCTGCTATTAAAATAGTTATCTCTCTCAGGGTGCCTAGGTGGCTCAGTGGGTTAAGCATCTGATTCATGGTTTTGGCTCAGGTCATGATCTCAGGGTTGGGAGATTAAGTGCCCTGTTGAGCTCCATGCTCAACAGGGAGTTTGCCTGAAATTCTTTCCTCATCCATCTCCCTTCCCTTCTGCTCCTCTCCCTGCTCATGCTCGCTCTCTCTCTATCAAATTAATAAATAAAATAAAATAAAATAAAATAGCTTTTCTGAATTCCATGTGCAATCTCAGTGTACGATGAGCCAAGTTCCAGGTTGTAATTATCAGAGTCAAAGAAGGTACAGTTATCATAATAGGAAGCAGACTAATTTGACCAGTAGTAATCTTTGGCAATGGCTAATTGATTATGGTGATTCTAGGTCTGAGATATATGAGCAGCCTATGAAAGCCATAGTTTATTTGAATAATCAGAACAGCTCTAATAACTGAATAATGGTGAACAGAAATCTAAGTTAAATCATCTCAATAGAGAGTCCTGGTCCTTCAATCAATTCCCAGATTTGACCCAATTTACAGATAGAAAGCCCCTTGAATGACGGTAAGGCTGGGATGCCTTGAGGAGAGACCTTCATCCATTACCAAAAAATTATCTTGTAAAACTTCTTAGCCTTCTCCAAAGAGGTTGTGGACATTTACTAATGTGACTGCATTGAGAAAAAGGAAACACCCAGATTTGAGGGAATTATTGAGCCCTGGCTATAAACTAAAGCTAATTTGGGGGACAAAACCATACCAGTTAGGCCAAGAGGCCTATGGAAGTCAGGAGACTAATAAGGTTTTGGTTCATGTCTGCCTCGTAGTGGCTCCAGTAGGACTTCTATCCCCTCTAGTAATTTTTCCAATCCCAGAAAACAGAATTGAAATAGACATACCTAACAATTGCCAGAATCCCCATAGTAGTTCCCTGACCCATAGAGTAAGGCAGGAATTATAGTAAGAAAAGCCAAGTGGAAGCCTCTAGAACTGCACTGAATTATCATAAATTTAATGAGGTGCTGACTCCTGTTGCAGTGCTAGTCTAGATGTGTTTCTTGACTAGAATAAATCAACGTAGTCCCTAGTTCCTGGTGTGCAGCTACCAAACTGGTGAATACCTTTTCCTCTGTTCTTGGGAGAAACAACCAAGAGTAGTCTGCTTTCAACCTACTGCCTCTCTGTCATATATAGTCTTCAGGAACTTTGATAACATATCCATCCCATAAGATATGATGTGGTCTAATACAATGGTATTACACTGATTGGACCTTCCTGGTAAGCAAAAATAGAAACCCTGGTAAGTTACATATAGGTCAGAGGGTAGGAAATAATCTCCATGAAAATTCAAGGGTCTGACACCCCAGTGAAATTTCTAGGAGTCCAGTAGTGTGGGGGCATGTTGAAACAGCCCTTCTGTAGTTTAAAAGTCCTTTCCAGCTACTAAGAAAGAGGCCTGATGGTCTCTTTGTAGTTTAGGGGCATCATATACTTTATTTGGATGTACCGCTACAAACCACTTACTGAAAAACCTGAAAGGCTGCGAATTTTAAATGGGCCCAATGCAAAAGATAGCTCTACCACTGTTCCAGGATGCTGTATAAGTTGTTCTGCCATCTGAGTCATATGACCAGTAGACCCAGTAATGTCTGAAATGCCTGGGCAGATAGGGATACTGTATGGAGTCTTGGCCAGACCCTATAGGGGAAATATATCACAGAAATATGTTTTAGGACGAAGCTATGCTATCATCTGCAGAGAACTATTTCCCTTTTGAAAAATAGTTTATGACTTATCAATGAGGGTAAATAGAGACCAAGTGCTTCACCACTGGTCCTTGAGTTAATATATTTTCTGAGATGCCCATGATGAACTGGGAGTTGTCTGATGCCCAAGTCATAGTAAGAGTAACACTTCCTCACCAGGAAAAAGTAGTATAAATGAGATCAGAGTGAGACAGGTCGTGAGGCACAAGTAACAACATCAAATGTCTCAGATTCCCTAAAAAGTAATTCATTAAAAGTCTACTACCTTCTCCACTATGTCGAGAATTCCTTGAGAACAGGGAATATGGTGTGTTCATCTCTTTATCTGTAATGCTTGGAAAAATTCCCAGCAAATTTCAACACATTTTCATTGACTGGGTCCAAGCATAAAATAATTAGGGCCTAGACAAAGAATGTGTCTTTGTATAGCACAAAGAAACTAATGGGTTAAATTAAATTAGCAAGAAAGTTCTATTGGGGACGAAGAGTTGAGAGAACAGCTGGGGAAGAATTAGGCAGCATGGGAAGCATGGACAATGACAGTGAGACTTCTGCTTTTTTTTTTTAACTAAACCTGGGGCAGAAAAATGAAATTTTACTGGAGGATAGAAATAGAAATTTCAGAAAAAGAAATGCCAGAATGATGCAATGAAGTTTAGTGTCTGTGAATGTAAGATATAAGGAGTTCTTCAAGGCAATTAGCATCCCAAAGAAATAATAGGTCCTCCAGAAAGGATCATAATCAAATTAAAGGGGGTCATGAAGAAGAAGCAAGCAAAGAAGAAACTTCAAGAGCAAACAAAGAGAACAATGGAGAAACAAGAATAGTGTAGTTTTGTCAAATTGGGCAGGTCTAACAATATTGTCAAATAGGGAGTCAAGAAAGATAAGAATAGACTCTTGGCTTTAGATATCTTTGGTCATTTTTTAATTGGAATGATTTCAGTAAAATGGAAATAATAGAAACCACAACAGAAAGCCACAAAATTTGGGAAAAAATAGGGAAAAGCTGCAGGGATATTCTATTTGATCAAGATGAAACAAAGAGAGGATGTAAAATCATTCAGGGTGAGTACATATTAGGCAGGGGACATACCTCCTCCCATGTTTGAATACGGCAGGGCTGGAAGTAATGGGGAGAAGGTGAACAATCAGAGAGAAAGCAAGAAATACAGGCATGGGGACGAGATGGAGGGAAGTGGATAGGTGAAGAATAAGTATGTCTGTGGAGAACAGCTGGCTTATGATTATAGTATCGGGAGACAGGGGAAAGTGAAAAAAGATTAAGTATCACAATCAGTGATGTTTCCCCAAAAGTCCACCTCACAGGGCCTGGGAAGAAATGATCGATGGGGAATAATAGATTTTCAAAACTGTGAGTGCTCCTTAGTGGTAAAGAAAGGAGGGGGGAAAAGCTGAAGATTATAGAAAAATACACATTGTTTCACCTTGATTTGCCTTGTCAGTCTCATAAGCTTTCATTTTAATTGTAATCCAAATACATAGGACTACACTTGATTGTCATGCATTTTGGATTGGTGAATATTTAACAATAAATTTTACCACGACTTAGGAGGTAAATTATGCTATACTCAGTAACCTCAATTATGACACATAATGTTCCAGATTCTAGTTCAGTAGCAAGGTACATGCCCATTAACAAAATCTTTAAAAACCTACACATATAAACCCCAAATTTAAATATGAAAATCATATATATCATAAAATCTTATGGTTGGAAGAGATAGACCTAAGAAGTGCTCTTTACTCTTGCCCCATAAGATTAAACAAAGTTTTAGAGGCTTCCCATTGAAGTGAACCTTATTATCTTGAATATTTTCCTTCTACTTCATTGTTCCTATTTTCAGTCTAAAATTTCAATATAGCCTTAATATAGTTTGAATTTATTTATCACTTTATTTTCCTCATTTTGTTTAAGAATTCCAAGGGAATAGAAGAGGAGTACCCTTCCAACGCCTATACTAATGTTGCTTTCATTGAATCACATTCGATTAATTGGCACCTAACCCCAAACCTATGTGCACCCTCCTGAAAAAAAAAATTAATTAAAAAAATATTCAGTAAGCATGTTCAGTGAAAGATGTCCAAGTGTTGATTTTCAAGACTATTTTTTTCCTAGGCTACCAGTTCTGCCGTTCTCTTCTTTTACTATCAAGAGAGAGCAGTCATAAACATAGCTAGTCATTAGGAGCTTGGGTGTTTTTAATAAAATGAAAATTGCCTTGTTCCTATTACGGGTGATCTCTCTCCCTATGCTGGTATTGAGTAGCAACTATTAAATGAGGTTTTAATACGAATTCTTTGCTAAGCTCTCTGAGGTTGCAAGGGAAAGACAAGCCAAGTTAGATGATATTACATTATTATAAGGATGGCCCTGAAAAGTGAAGAAGCATGGAAAACTATCTCAGCAGCCATACTCCTGCTCAGAAGGGAATCACCTCCAGGGACAGGATTGCACTGAGTTCCATGATGAACCAGCAAGGGTCCATTTTCACCCAGGATTTTCCAGACGAAAGCCTAGGACCCCACCTCCTTGGAGTAGCTTCACATTAACCAGACCATCCGTTATGGAACATCCCATTTTGGCTGAATATTGCATCAAGTCATCTCAGTAGCAGATGGCATACATTACGTCTATAAGATGGTATATTTTATGTCTATATTTTATGTCCAAGTTTACTTTATGCAGGGCACCTATTCATAGCTGGATCCCTGTATCTATTTCATTTCGTGCACCTGCCATAAACCATAGTCACTTAAAACAGAACCTCATTTCCTTATAAGGGCTCTGAAGGCCACTCTTGTCCACAGCTCCTTTCTGGTATCATTGCTTCTGTAGGTAGGTATTGCCTAAATAGTAAAACATTGGTTGTCATATGTGAGTATGTAAGATTAACCTGTAATGCTTATTTAAAATGCAGCTTTCAATCCACAGGGCTTAGATATTTTGATTAAATAAATCTAGAGAGAGACTAGTGCTTCCATTTTTAAAAAGCACCTTCTGTGTTTCTGATGAAAGTGGTAGAGGATCGCACTTTGAGAAATTCTGTAGACAGAAAATCCGGGAATTGATGTTTTCTCCGTCTGCTCTGCTCTTTCCGGAGTCACTTGAGGCTATTCAGGGTTTTACCTGGTCACATAATCTTGTAGGAAGGTTCTTTAAAGTCTAAATGTTTCAGAATCAGACCAAGATACCCATGGAACAAAAAGAGAACTCATTAGGGACAAAGGTAGTTTTAGAAGTTACCTATCACATCAAAATAAGAAAAAAATGCAGTATCAGAAATTATTTTGTGCAAAATGTCTGTAATTCACCACCATCATCACTTCTACACTGTTAGACGCTGCTAGAATGGAGGCTATTAGAAGACTCCACCCAGCTGGGTTTGGAAACTTGATGAGATCATAGCCTGGTGGCAGATGGTAGCTGGGAAAATAATGCAAAGCACAACTAAATGATAGCAGGAAAATGAGGATCCATATTGAGAGGGAACACACCATAATCTTTAACTAATGAGAAATTAAGTTCAGATAACTAAGCTTGCCTAAGCCTTCAGTATTATGTAGTGGGAGCTTTTAGAAAAACATCTTTGCCTAACATGAATAGACCATTTCTTTTATAGACAATTTAAATATAATCTATCTTCTTATATTGGCAGTGAGATAATTTCATTGCCAAGCTTTCTTTAAAATACTTTTCAAGGGGCGCCTGGGTGGCTCAGTCGTCAAGCGGCTGCCTTCAGCTCAGGTCATGATCCTGGGGTCCTGGGATCAAGCCCCGCATCAGGCTCCCTGTTTGGTGGGAAGCCTGCTTCTTCCTCTCCCACTCCCTCTGCTTGTGTTCTCTCTCTGGCTGTGTCTCTCTCTGTCAAATAAATAAATAAAATCTTTAAAAAAATACTTTTCAATTGATTACTTCTATTCAACAGGTATTTTTGAATTATGAATAAATTTAGAAAGAGACATAAAACATCATTGGGAAATTTTGCTGCTGGGTTTGCAATATGAAACTTATCAACTACTTTATTTGGAAGCAGTAGAGGCCAATCTCCTGTACATGTACCTCCCTTGGAAAGATTTTTTTTTTTAAAAAGATTTTATTTATTTATTTGACAGAGAGCTAGAGAGCACAAGTAGGCAGAGCAGCAGACAGACGGAGAAGGAGAAGCAGGTTCTCCTCCAAGCAGGGAGCCCAATGAGGGGCTTAACCGACTAAGCCACCCAGGTGGCCCCTCGGAAAGATTATGTGGGTAATACTTCTAAAATATTATGGGAGGTTTAATTAAAACTATGTAATTTAGCATATAGGATTTGGAGAAGCAGTGTTAACTAGCAAGAAAGGAAATATGGTCTCTGAAGGAAAAATCACAAAGGCTAAGTATGAGAGAAGCTGGGATAGGTAAACAACTAAGACAGGACAAGGGGCCAAATAATGGAGTGGTTGAGAGCATGGATCTTTTTTTCTCTATCTCTCATGCTCTCTTTTTTTTTTTTTTTTTGCTTAGGTTTGTAATCCTAACCCTTCTCTAGCTGTAAAGAAGGGATAATAACAATCTCTCTTGCACAAGACTGTTGCAAAGAGATGATGATTTACCATAGGTAAAGGACTTAGAACAGTGCCTGGCACATAGCAAGTTCCAAGTAGCTCTTGGCTCTTATTTTTAACTGCAGGAGATTCATGCTACTCTAAGACAGAAGGGTTTAAATAATAAAACCTTTCCCATAGGTAAGCCAAATCCCTTCCTCTCTTTCAATTTAAACTCATATTCTCTTGTTCTGTCATTCATGGCAGCAGGGAATAGTTGGACACTGTTCTCTGCACGATGACCCTTCACACTCTGAGTGATTTCATGTAATCGGAAACATTTGTGGATGTAGAGCTCTTCAGGGAAAAGCGTGTCCCAATCTAATTTCACAAAGTAATGTCAGGAAGGAAACAATCAATGAGGTTAGTCCAAATCAAAGCCCTTTAGAGAAAGTCTTTTAATCCCTCTTTAGGCCAGTAAAGCTTGGAGAGAGAATCACTGATGTCCAAAGGAGGAGTAAAAAAGGGTTTCTTACGTCTATACTTCTTACTGTATTTTGAGGCTAAAATTAAAGGTTAGGGAAAGATTTAATCTAGTAAATCAGAATGATTTAGGGTCTGTTTCCAAATTAGGATATCAGAGTATTTATTTATAACATATAATTTTGATTTATTCTAATCTTCGTTTCAGTTTCCTATTTTAAGCAACAACATGAAGGCAAAGGACACCATTTATATGTATTCAAATTTTCATACCATTTACCATTACCATTTCATACCATTACCATTTCATACCATTACCATTTCATACCATTACCATTTACCATACCATTTCATACCATTTACACATATTCAAATTTTATGAAATTCAAAATTTCATAAAACCTGGCCTATTTAGGTTTACCTATTACAAGTGTTCTTTAAGTATTAGTACTCAACGAGTCCATAGTGGACAAATAAGAAATTTAGGAACTAAATTCTGAGCTCTGTTTATTTTTTATTTTATTTTTATTTTTAAAGATTTTATTTATTTATTTGACAGAGAGAGAGATCACAAGCAGGCAGAGAGAGAGGGGGAAGCAGGCTCCCTGCTGAGCAGAGAGCCCGATGCGGGGCTAGATCCCAGGACCCTGAGATCATGACCTGAGCTGAAGGCAGAGGCTTTAACCCACTGAGCCACCCAGGCACCCCCTGAGCTCTGTTTATTGAACATAATGGCAACCAGGGAATATTACACTGTGATATAAACATTCAATAAATATATATTTCTTCAAGCAGTGCGGACAAACAGCAAATAAAATTTAAAGCTCATTTTCTTTAATGAGTGGTAAGGCTGCTCATATTCCAGTTGGGGGATTCATGGGTGAGGTGTCCCCAGTGTCTCATGGGTGGGGCTCTTGATGGGAGTCCCTGATTCAGTTAGTGGGATCTACATCTCTTTAATGTCCTCTGAGAGTCTTATTGGCCACTCTCTCAGCCTCCTTCCTCTCTCTCCACATGCAGCTCAGGACTCAGTATTCCGTATATGGTGAGAGGGAATTTGGCCTCCGCAGCAACATGCCACAGGGCTAAGGAAGCTTGGTTCTCAGTCCCGTGCACTCGCTGTCTACTATGGGAGAGAGATCACAGGCCAGGAAGGTGTTGCTTGGCACTGAGCTGTGCCCCTTACTGGGGAGGCATAACACAGGTGAAGTCAAACTGTTCCTCTTACTCTGTCTAATGCATCTAAATGTGTACTTTTGTTTTGTTTTTTCTCCAATGTTGGGCTGGACCTTCTTCACTGAAAACTTGGTCTTCTACAAAGTTTCTCTCATCCATTGGTGATTGTCCAAGACTGTCCACAGCCAGCTCACAGGCCACTGCAGAGCCCACCAACAGGACCAAGGTCTGTATATCTATTACTCAACTCATGGGTGGGTGAGACTCCTCTCAAGTTTTTTGGTATATTGTGCTGGATCCCACATTTCTCACAAATACACTTTGTGGATCCATGTCAAATTGTTGTGAATGGGGGATACAACAAGGGACATCTTATTCAGCCATATTGCTTATGTCACTCTTGAACATACACTTAACTCACAGATTCTTCCCTGATTGGAAAATGTACTTTGTGTCAGTGTTATATTCTCTGCACCTCTCACCACTGAACCGATGCCACACTCAGGCCTTCCCAGATTTCTTTTTGTTCTCTTTAAGTTCTGAGGTTGTTTCATTAGGCTACTTTCATCCCAATAAGAAATAAATCAGAACATTTGACATTGCAGGGACAGGGTTCTTCCTTTCAAGTAGTGTCAGGATATGTTCTACATATTAAACATTAATACATATAATTCTTCTGCTGTTTCTCATAAGACAGAATTGAAAGATATATATATACTCAGGATGATTTTTTCCCTAAAAAGTCTAAAACATTTCTCAATGTTTTTTCATTACTCATATCATATCTTCCATATGATCTTAGGAAATGGGCAAATAGCTTTATAGTACTCAAGATCAGCCCGGCTCAGTCAGTAGAGTGTGGGACTCTTGAACTCAGGATTGAGACTTTGAGTCCTATATTGGTTATAGAGATCACTTAAAAATAAAATCTTAAAAAAAAAAGTACTCAGGATAATACAATGTGAAACTAAAAAATAGAATCCAGTGACTACAAACTTTTTGAATTATAACTTTGCAATACTCTTCCAGTAATTGCAAGAGCTTAAGATGTCTCCATTGCATTTTGAAATCATTTAAATATAAGCTTATTTTTATATTTCATGTTCTGTAGGATTTTACTTAGCTTTTACTCATGTTCATTTTCACCTTTTTTTTTCATCTTCTATATTTAGAGTTTAGGCAGTTTCTTACTCCACTGTCATTTTCAGGTGAAGTTGGTGAATGACTGCTGATGGCATTTAAACTGTAGAGAATTCACAAATATCCAAAATATTCCTTACTTGCCTGAACTTTTCTTCTTTTAAATTAAAATATTTAGATTCCTAAATCTCCCATTAAAATTCACATGTGGGGCACCTGGGTGGCTCAGTCAGTTAAGCATCTGCCTTCTGTTCAGGTCATGATCCTGGGGTCCTGGGATCGAGTCCCACATCAGGGTCCCTGCTCAGTAAGCAGTCTGCTTCTCGATCTCCCTCTGCCCCTCCCCCCTGCTTGTACATGCTCTCTCTCTCTTTCACTCTCTCAAATAAACAAGTAAAATCTTTAAAAATTTTTTTAAAAAATTGAAAAAATTCACATGTGAGGGAAAAAAGACAGTCTCTTCAATAAATGGTGCTGGGAAAATTGGACAGCTATATATAGAAGAATGAAATTTGACCATTCTCTTACACCATACACAAAGATAAACTCAAAATGGATAAAAGACTTCAACGTGAGGCAGGAATCTATCAAAATCCTAGAGG
>CM052887.1:69387651-69409267 GCA_028534135.1 Potos flavus | reverse complement strand
CAAGATGCCCTTCAACAAACGAATGGTTAAAGAAGATATGGTCCATATATACAATGGAATATTATGCCTCCATCAGAAAGGATGAATACCCAATTTTTGTATCAACATGGACGGGACTGGAAGAGATTATACTGAGTGAAATAAGTCAAGCAGAGAGAGTCAATTATCATATGGTTTCACTTATGTGTGGAGCATAAGGAAAAGCATGGAGGACATTGGGAGAAGGAAAGGAAGGGTGAATTGGGGGAAATCGGAGGGGGAGATGAACCATGACTGCAGACTCTGAGATACAAACTGAGGGTTTTGGAGGGTAAGGGGTAGGGGATTGGGTGAGCCTGGTGGTGGGTATTGAGGAGGGCATGTATTGCATGGAGCACTGGGTGTGCTGCATGAACAATGAATCTTAGAACACTGAAAAAATTAAATTAAAAAAAGTTTTTTTTATTAAAAAAATTCACATGTGAGGGGCACCTGGGTGGCTCAATCAGTTGGGTGTCACACTCTTGGTTTCGGCTCAGGTTGTAATCTCAGGGTCATGGGATCAAGCCCCACATCCAGGTCTACACTCAGCACAGAGTCTGCTTGACCCTCTGCCTACCTCCCCTTGCATGCTCCCTTTCTCTCTCTAAAATAAATAAATGAATGAATGAATGAATAAATAAGTAAATTCTTTAAAATTTAAATGTGATACTTGAAATAAATAATATTTTAAGTCATTATAACTAATACCTTTTATAATCAAATTAGTCAATATACATAGTTTCTTAAATCTTAAGTGGATACTCTTTGTAACTAATTCAATTCCTCTGTTCATGGATTTATTATTTTTGAGTGCTATTTATTAAGAGAACTATATTTTAGCTTTGATCAGGTTAAGTAGGTTAATATACAATTCCATATAGGTTAATGAACACTTATTTCAGTGATGGAAACTTTTTTAAATAAAATAAGAGATTGAGATGAGAAGGCAAAGAAATTAGCTTAAACCTAAATGGTACTTTCAAAATAAATGTTAAGTGAACTTAAAAAGTTGATGGGTTCAAGGATCAAAACTATAACCTAAAATGGTAATTTAATAAACTCTTTCCAGAAGTTACAAATTACCAGGTAAAAAATGACTCTACAGAAAGAAAGCAACTCACAAAGGGAAAAAACCTGACCAACAAATGTTGAAAATCTTTGACTAAATATTTACAAATAAAATGTATGTCAGGGCACCTGGGTGACTCAGTCAGTTAATCGTCTGCCTTCCTCTCCAGTCGTTAACCCAGAGTCCTGGGATCAAGTCCTACATCCTGTGTTGGGTTCCCTGCTCAGTGAAGAGCCTGCTTCTTCCTCTCCCCTTGCTCCTCCTCCTAGCTCATGCTCTCTCATTCTCTGTCAAATAAATAAATAAAGTCTTTATAAAAAATGTATGTTAAGACAACAGTGTAATACTAGGGTTTGTTTTTTTTTTAAGATTTTATTTATTTATTTGACAGAGGGAGAGAGATCACGAGTAGGCAGAGAGGCAGGCAGAGAGAGAGGGGAGAAAGCAGGCTCCCCACTGAGCAGAGAGACTGAGACCCTGAGATCATGACCTGAGCTGAAGGCAGAGGCTTAACCACTGAGCCACCCAGGCGCCCCTAGAATTTTTTTTTTTTTAACTCCCAAATTTTCTTATTTTTTTTTTTTAAAGATTTTATTTATTTGAGAGAGAGAGTAGGGAGAAGGGCAGAGGGAGAAGGACAAGCAGGTTCCCCACTGAACAGAGAGCCCAACACAACAGGGGCTTCATCCCAGGACCCTGAGATCATGACCTTAAGCTGAAGTGAGACATTTAACTGACCGAGCCATTCAGGAGCCCCTCAAATTGTCCTATTTTAAAAATTAATAAAAACAATTGCATTAAGAGTACAAAAAGAAAAAAAAACAGTTAATCCCTTATATTGATGGAAGCAATATTTAGCCTTCCCAGCAATTAGGTGACATGTACACAAATTTTCTGGCAATTAAAAAATATATACCAAACATCTTGAAATAGATGTTTATCAACTTAGAAAGACGTCTCCTAAAAAGTCGTTCAGAGGAAATAATAAATGGTATCTGCAAAAACATAGCTGCATTATTAAGGGCTATGTTCGATAATCTAGGTTAAGTAATTGTGTTTCACAAATTGACATGTAGAGTGACTCAAAATTATCACTAATCGGAAAGCTCATTTCTGTAAAGAATAAAAATATACATGCATATATAAATATAAATACAAGTGATTTCCAGAATATATACCAGGAAACTTCTGTGATATCTATTTTTTACTATTCTATTATTTCTATTCTACTATTCTATTTCATTCATCTACATTTATAATTTTTGTGCAGTGATCGTGTATTTAATAAAGTTTAAAAAAATAATCTAATAATTATTTTACAGAGATGGCATGTGCCTCAAATATATCATCCAAAAAAATCTCCTTAAGCTGTGATCCTTTTTCATGAAAGAAAATTGGGTAATGATATAAAAACCTGTTGAGCCATACAGTCAGCACCCTCTCCATCTCTGACACCTGCCCTTCTTCACCCTGGTGGAAGAGCCCCACAGCTGAATTTGTAAGAGCTAATGCTGTTGGAACCAGAGGTGGGCGTTTGTACAAACAAGGCCACTCAAAGTCTCTTTCCCTGTATCTGGAACTGGAATTCAGATCAACTGAATCTGATCAATACCCGAACTGAATACCCGAACTGAAAACAAACAAACCCAGGGGCGCCAAGGTCGTGGGATCGAGGCCCACGTCTGGCTCCCTGCTCGGCGGGAAGCTTGCTTCTCCTTCTCCCACTTCCCCTGCTTGTATTCCCTCTCTCGCTGTCTCTCTCTCTCTCTCTCTCTCTGTTAGTTAAATCAATCAATCAATCAATCAATCAATCTATCTTTAAAGAAAACAAACCAACCCAGAGCTCTGGAATATTGTGAGAGAAAGGCAGAGGAAATTAGCCTACTGAGAGATAGAAAGAAGGTGAGGAAAGAATAGAAAGGATGACAGACTGTGGTGTAACAGAAAGAAGAAAAGGAGTAATCCTAGTTCTGTGCTCTTCCCAAAGCTACCAGGCCTGATTTTACTTCCTGTCTCAGGATTCCAGGAGAAACCTATATCCCACGATAAGCTAGTTTAAGTAAGTTTCTGTTCTTTGCAAAGAAAAAGTATAGATTAAGAAATAGTCTAAAAAAGAAAAAAAAGAAATAGTCTATCAGTTAAGAGTGCAGAAAACACACCAACAGTTTTAGCCAGAAAATTTAATAGAAGGAATTGAGTTAACAGTTACAGGAGGATCAAAAAGAGAAAAATGGGAACATGGAAATATCATAGAGGTAGCAAGTGCAGTAGGAAGCTACCACCTGTAGGGAAGAAAGTGGCAATACTATAAAAACAAGCAGTTTAAGAAGACGCTGCCTGCCTGGGGCTTATAACTCGATGATCTTAGAGAAGAGGCCTTGAGGACCCAGGACTCAGACAGCTGAGAATATGATGCCCGTCAATGGTGTTGGTATCTCTGAGAAGGCAAAGGGAGACTGGTTGAAGCAGTTTGGGGGCAAGAAGTCAAAAGTAGAACCAACTGCTGCTGTTATCTTCTGCCACTTCCAGGGTGAAAAGCCATTGCTCAGGCGGTGTTGACAGTGACAAGAGGCAAAACAAGAAACACAACCCTTTTTCCTTGTCAGTCTCCAGTCTTCCTGTAGAATTCTCTATTGTCAAAGTCTACGGGGGAGGCAACTGTCAAAACAGAAATGTGGTTTGCATAGTCCCCGCCCTAGTAATACAAGGCAGAATAAAAAACAGTAGGTTTGAAACAGCAAGAAAATGACTTAATAACAAGCAAATATGGTAGAAGTAAATTCTATGTTACTTCTTAATTTTATGTTTATGCCAAATACACAGTCTAAAAATACTTTCAAAATGAATGAATAACACTGTAGAGAAACCATAGAAACCATTCAATAGATAAATTAGCAAATTCAGGGGGAAATTTGCTATTTTGGCAGCCTGTGTTCTGCTAAAAAAAAGTCTTTTAATAAGCTTTGTTCAACCCTACATATAATTAAGTTTGTGAATTTAGGAGCAATTTTATATATTTCAGTTGAACAAAAATGAGAAATTGTTAGTACCTTTTTTTGTTGAAAAATATTAAATTTTGACAGTACCAAAACCTAATGCAAGAATAGGAAGATAAAAATAAATGGTAGCTATATGAGGTGATAAATATGTTAACTAACTTGATTGTGTTAATTGCTTCACAATGTATGCTTATATCAAAACATCACATTGTATACCTTAAACATATACAATTATTTGTCAAAAAAGAATAGAAAAATTAAATACTCCTAAATCTATTAAAGCAAATAAATCTATTATTTTCATAAAACAAATAAAACCACGTTCTCTAAAAACTTCACTAGTGAAAATTTCCAAACACTGACAAAACAAGACCAATCCTAGATAAATTCTTTCAAAGAATAGAGGAAGAGTGGATACTTCCTATTTTATTTTTTGCCAACATAGATATTAGAAGAAAGAGAAATTACAGGCCACCCTCTTTTGCAAATACAGAGGCAAAAATCCTTTTAAAATGTTGTCAAGTCAAATATAGCTATATATAAAAAGGATAATGCATCAAAACTAACTGGGGTTTATTCCAGGAATGTAAGGCCAGGTAAACATTCAAAAATTAACCTGTGTAATTTTTTACATTAATAGAATAAAGGAAAAAATAATCATTTCAATAAATACAAAAATAGTGTTTGATAAAATCCAATACCTACTCATAATTAAAAAAAAAAATCCCAAAACCTCTTCCCATACTGGGACTAGAAAGGACTAATTGTATTCTTATAATGGTTGTCTATGAACGATCCATAGTTAACATTATGCTTAACGATGAGAGTGTAAATACTTTCACCCTGAAGGCAGGAACAAGACTCAAATGTCAACACCCATCATTCCTATTCAACATTGTACCAGAGGTCTTAGCCTGTGTTATAAGACAAGTAAAAGAAATAAAGGGTATAAAGATCAGAGAGAAGGAAGCAAAACTTTATTTGTATATAACATGTGTGTATATTTTTTAAAAGCCAGGAAAACTGTTGGAAGTAATAAGTGATTTTGGCAAAACTGAAGGATTAACAAGATTAATAACAAAGTTATTAACAAGGTTAATATATAAAATTATTTTTTTTCGGAGTGCCTGGGTGGCTCAGTCATTAAGCGTCTGCCTTTGGTTCAGGTCATGATCCCAAGGTCCTGGGATTGAGCCCCGCGTTGGGCTCCCTGTTCGGTGGGAAGACTGCTTCTCCCTCTCCCACTCACCCTGCTTGTGTTCCTTCTCTCACTGTGTCTCTCTCTGTGTCAAATAAATAAATAAAATCTTTAAAAAATGATTTTTTTCTATATACTGGCAATGAATAAGTGGAAAGTAAAATTTTATTTTATTTTTCATTTTTTTGAAAGATTTTATTTTACTTTTTTATGTAAGCCCCATGCCCAACATGGGGATTGAATTTACAACCCTGAGATCAAGAGTCATATGTTCTACTGACTGAGCTGGCCAAGCCCCTCTAAGGAAAGTAATATTTTATTTATTTCATTTATTTTTTAAAAGATTTTATTTATTTATTTGACAGAGAGAGACAGTGAGAGAGGGAATACAAGCAGAGAGAGTGGGAAAGGGAGAAGCAGGCTCCCCACTGAGAAGGGAGCCTGATGTGGGGCTTGATCCCAGGACCCTGGGATAATGACCTGAGCCGAAGGCAAATGCTTAACGACTGCGCCACCCAGGCAACCCAGAAAGTAAAATTTTAAATCGGTGTCATTTGTGATAGCATCAAAATCATCAAATACATAAAACTAAATCTAATAAAAGATGTGCAATGTCTCAACAATAAAAATTTCAAAAACTTATTAAGAAAAATTGAGTACATAAAGTAGCATTCACCATATTTATGCCTTGGCAGCCTCGATATTTTTAAAATATCAATTCTCCCCAAATTAACCTCTGCTTTAATTCCAACCAAAAATTCAGGAAGATGTATGTTTGTGAGTATGTAAACTGACAAGATGTTTCCAAGAGTCACATAAAAATTCAAAGAAACTTGAAAAGCCAAGACACTCTTAGATAAAAACAAACTTGAAGGACTTAGACTATCATATTTCAAAACTTGTTATAATGCCACAATAATTAAAACTACAGCATTGTTGCAAGGATAGGTAAATGGGACAATTGAACTAAGTGGCAAAAGCACCACAGCAATTCATGGAGAAATGAATTGCTTTTCAATAAATTGTTCTGCAGTAATTGAAAATCTATGAAAAATAAAAAGGAGCTTGACTCTTACTTCATGAACTTTGCAAAAATTAAACAAAGGTGTATCCAAGGTAAATGTGAACAGTAAATAAATAAAACAAAAAGAAGGGGGGGAAAGCCCAGAGGACAATATCTTTATTATCTTGGGATAGGCAAATATTTCTTACACAGAACACACAAAGTAGTAGCAATAAAAAAAGGATATGTGGGACTACTTTAAAATAAAGAACCTCTTTTCATTAAAAGACACCATTACTGGGTCTGGAAAGGTTACTGGGAAATGATATTTGCAGTTTTTCTACTGTAAAGGGCTTATGTAACAGTTTATACAAATGCCCAGATATTTAAAAACTCACACAAATCCATTAAAAAAGATGAGCAACACAAGAGAAAATTGAGCCAAAAAAGGTGACAGGCATTAAAAAGAAGAGGAAAGTGAAATGGCTAATAAGTATGTAAAAACATGTTCAAGTTTACTGCACTACCAAACTCCACAAAAATATCAGAATGAGAACAGACAAGGCTAACAAGGATGTGGAACAACTGGAATTGTCATACACTGCAGTAGATATTTATTTACATTGATATTATCACTTGGGAAAATTGTTTGGCACTATCTACTCATGTGGAACATACACACACCTTATCAAGTTTCTTTTTGGGGGGTTCTTTTTTTATTTAAATTCAATTAATTAACATATAGTGTATTATTAGTTTCAGAGGTAGAGTTCAGTGATTCATCAGTTGCATAGAACACCCAGTGCTCAAAAATCAAGTGCCCCCCTTAATGCCCATCACCCAGTTATCCCATCCCCACACTCCCCTCCCCTCCAGCAATCCTCAGTTTGTTTCCTATGCTCAAGAATCTCTTATGGCTTGTCCCTCTCTCTGATTTCATCTTGTTTTATTTTTCCCGGGTTTGTTTCTTTCAGGAACCAGAATCATGCTGTATGTATTGTTTTTTGACGTGCTAGTTGGAGATGTTCTCAGCATAGCACACTCCTTTTATCCATTATATATTCCAAAGAATTAGTGTCACTTTTGGGGTTGCTTCATTCTGCTACTATAATTATGCCCACTTTTGTGCACAAACTTGAGCACAGGGGCTAGAATTTGAGGGGAAGAGTGCCAGTTTGAGTCCTTGGCAATCTACAGTGAAGGTGTGTTGACTTGGCATTGAGCAGGTGGCAGGCAGTGCATGCTGACTTGGGCAGGAGGGTGGCTGGGTGAATTTGGGTCCCAAATTCATGAGAAATGAATGAGGAATCAGCCTCATTCATGCCATGAGGCTGATGGCATCATGTGTGACAGGGACGTGGCTGGTTTTGCTTTTAACTTTTGATTTTCTGAGAAACTCTATTTCTCCTTCTATTCTAAATGAAAGCCTTGCTGGATAGCGTATTCTTGGCTGTAGATTTTTTCCTTTTAGCAGTTGGAATTTATCATGCCGCTCTCTTCTGGCTTGCACAGTTTCTGCTGAAAAACCCACTGATAGCCATATGAGGTTTCCCTTGTATGTCACTGCTTTTCTTTCTCTTGCTGCTTTTAAAATTCTCTCTTTATCACTACTTTTGGCCATCTTATTTACTTTGTGTGTTGGTGCAGAGCCTTTGGGTTGGTTTTGTTGGAGGCTCTCAGTGCCTCCTGGATCTGGATTTCTCTTTCCTTCCCCAGATTCAGGACATTATTAGGTATTATTTCTTTGGACAAATCTTCTGTCCCCTTTTCTCACTCTTCTCCTTCTGGGATCTCTGTCATGCAACTGTTTTGCTTGACAATGTCACTGAGTTGCCTGGGTCTATTTTCATTTTGTCTATTTTTTTTCCTCTCATCTGCTCAGCTTGATTACTTTCCATTACTCTGTCCTCCAGGTGGCCGATCTGTTCTTCTACTTCCTCTTGTTTGCTATTTATTCCAGGTGGTCTATTTTTATTTCCATTCAGTGAGTCCAATAGCTCTACTTGGTTCTTTTTCATGTCTCCTATCTCTTGGTGGAGGGTCTCAGGGAAGTTCTGCATTCCTTTCTCAATTCTAGCAAGAATCTTTATGAGCATTACTTTAAATTCACTATCATACATATCATGCATCTCCATTTTGGTTAGGTCTCTTATTCTGACTTTGTTCCGCTCCTTCATTTGGGACATATTCCTCTGTCTCCTCATTCTTTGTAACTCTGGGTCTGTTTCTCTCCCGCACTTAACAGTAGTCGGTAGTGGCTTTATGAAGAAGAGGGCCTGCAGTGCAATGTCCCCTGTTCCCCAGAACCTGGCACTTCAGAGGTTTCTCCTATGTGTGTTGTTACAGGGGTGTCCTACCATTGTGGCAGAGCTGTGTTTGCCTTCAGTCCAGGTTGCGATGGCTTTCTGCCTGTTGTGGGCAGAGTCTGGTCCCTGTGGTGTTAGTGGGCCAGTCAGGGGCTGCCCTGGTCTTGAGTTGAGTCAGACCAGGTGTTTACCAGAGATGAAGTAGCACACAACTGCAGGCACTTTCCCTGTGTTGTCCCTGAGAAGATTTTGTTGGTGGGTGAGGCCTGCAGTCAGACCAGCTGCCTGCCCCCAGCCCACTGCTGGGGTCGTAGTCAGACTGGCATGTGGTTCTCTCTCCTCTCCCTGGAGCAGGACTCACTTTGGAGTGGTGTTGGCCCTTGTCTTGACTGTGTGCACACTGCCAGGCTTCTGGCACTGCTTTTATGGGATCTTGCTAAGAGCGATCAGAGAGGGTAGATCTGCTTCACTGTGGCCTTTTGTCTATGTCATGCCATGGAGAGTCTGTTCTGCCAGCTTTCCAGTTGCTTTCTGGGTTATTTATGCCGTTGTGGGTGCTCTCTAGGCGGCCACATGGCAAGAGGTGAGCCCAGGGTCCTCCTACTCTGTCATCTTCCCCTTATCAAGTTTCTATTCCTGGATACATACTTAAGAGAAATGCCTACAAATGTTAATAAGGACATATACAAGAATATTCATGGCAGTGTTGTTTGAATAAATCAAAACTGGGTTAATGTCAATGTCTACTTATAGTAAAACTGATCAGTAAATTGTGGTATATATTTTTTAAATATTTTATTTATTTATTTGCAGAGGGAACGCAAGCAGGGGGAGTGGCAGGCAGAGGGAGAAGTAAGCTCTCCACTGAGCAGGGAGTCCAATGTGGCACTCGATCCCAGAACCCTGGGATTATGACCTGAGCAGAAGGCAGATGTTTAACCGACTGAGCCACCCGGGCGTCCTGCCTTCCTTCTCTTGAACCTGGGATCAAAACTGAGCCACCCAGGTGCCCCATAAATGGTGGTATATTTTTAAAAACAAGATGCTATAGGGACACTTGGGTGGTGCAGGTGGTAACTAGTGCAACTCTTGGTTTCGGCTTAGATCATGATCTAGGGGTTGTGGGATCTAGTCCTGAATGGGGCTCTGTGCCCCTCCCTCCTGTGCTCTTTCTCTCTAAAGTAAATGAATAAATCTTAAAAAAAAAAATTATAAAAAAAAAACCAGGATGCTATAAATTAGTGACAATGTTCAAACTATAGTTTCATACAACAGCACAAATACAGTATTAGAAGAAAGAAGCCATAACCAAAAAATAATATATTTCAAGAGTCCGTTCACAGAAAGTTTTTTAAAAATGGGCAAAACTAACTAATTCCATTAAGTCAGGTTATCGGTTACCCTTGAAATTAGAAGAGGGACAGGATGGGCCATAAAGGGGCCTACTGGGGTGCTCATAATGTGCTGGTTAAGTGGGCATGTTCATTTTGTGAAAACACATTAAGCTACTCTTATTATTTGTGTACTTTTAAAATGTATGTTATAATCCAATAAAATTTACATTAACAAACCTGAATGGAAATATTAAGCAGCTAATTAGACACAGATGAGAAATAATGTGATGACTGGAAGACAGATCTGAAGAAACCAAAAAA
Source organism: Potos flavus (assembly GCA_028534135.1). Classification (NCBI taxonomy): domain Eukaryota; kingdom Metazoa; phylum Chordata; class Mammalia; order Carnivora; family Procyonidae; genus Potos; species Potos flavus. Next base: position 69,399,016 of record CM052887.1, on the reverse strand, counting down.
TACAGCACAGGGAGAAAATATAAAAAATTAAAAGATACAAAAGGTAGAATTGAATGAGGATAAATACAAACTGATACACACTTAGATACAGTGTAGTGAGATACAGAATGATACAAATCAATAATGAAGAAAATGATTACCATGACATAATAGAATGTCAGAAATCTGACCTTTATCTTAGTAATATCACAACAAAATTATTTCATATATATGAACATAAGTTTCCTTGTTCAAAAAATGTAGGAGGAGGAGGAGAGAGAGAGAATTGAGTAAGATGAGCTCCATACTACTGAAAAGTCTATGCTTCTTGATCTTTTAATACCCTTGATTAGAAAAAATCTCATTTTCCTTTTTTCTCTTGAAGAAATTGGTATTTTTAACATCTCATGCTTCATGGTTTTTATTCACATATGTGCCATGCTAATAATTTCACTGTCTGGTACCGGGTTTTGAATAAAAACAAAACTGCAGTATTTAATGATAAGTATATAAGGAAGATTTTTTCATGGATGCATGCATACATATTTTGATGAAATTGTTTTTCTGCTCTAAGACATGATTTGGATGTTTTTGCAGGACGAGGATAATGTGTTGGGAATATATTAGAGTTCATTATGAAAACAGTTTGCACTAATATCAGATATAGAAGTGATACATTAGAGTCCAAGAGAATAGTGCCAAACAAGTTATAATTGTCATTTTTCGGTGATCTTTAAATAGGGTGCTATAGAACCTTGGCTAGGAAGATCATAATAGCTGCCCTTTATTAAACAGCTGCTAGGTGTCAGCTGTTTTGTATGTTTTCTGTAACACTCTCTTATAAACCATATTACAGTGTAGTATATAGTGACCATGAGATAAAATATGTATGGGGAAATGATGAGGGGATTGAGGCTCAAGGACTAATAATTTACCTAAACTCACTGATCTGGTCATTGACAACAATGGATCCATTCTCAGTTCTCTTGGATTTTATGAGACCATTGTCTTTCCCATTTTGAGACGGGAAATTTGAGATTTTATAATCTCCAGAAAGAGAATGCCTTGCATTCTTCTTTCACATCAGGAAAGTTGTTCCCTATGAAACATCTCTGCCACATTTGAATCTGAAGAAAATATATACCAAATGAGGAAAAGTCTATAGCAATGCAGGAAATAATATTGAGAAGTTGTGGAGTTTTTAAAAAACAAATTGTTATTTATTATCTGGTGAACAATACAAAATCTTGAGAGCAAATTGGGGACACCTGGGTGGCTCAGTAGGTTGATCGTCCCACTCTTGATTTGGGCTCAGGTCATGATCTCAGGATCAATGAGATTGAACCCCCTGGAGGGCTCCATGGTCAGCACAGAATCTGCTTGTTCCTTTCCCCTACCCCCCGCCCCACTCGCCCCGTGTGTATGCATGTGCATGCATATGCTTTGGCTCTCTCTTTTCTAAATCCATAAATGAAGTTGGTAGTGGTCTTATAAAAACTGTCTTACTAGAATGTCTTGCAGAAATATGACATTGGGTTACTAATTTAGGATCCGTTTAAAGACAGCAGTTTTAATTCTCTCTTTGTTTTCTATGTTATCCAGAATAAACTACCTTATTTGGAGGAAGATGCTTCTGAGGCAAGAAGCACAACGAAGCAGCTCAAAGTTTCTTACTCTTAAGAGTAGTGATCGTTCCTTATTAAATCAGTGGTCATAGATCAGCAAGGCTGCCTCCAAAGGTAATTTCGGATGAATCAAGCCCTAGGGAATCAAGGCAAAGGTTTCCTAAGCACATGTTAATTTGAGTATGTCTCACGGTGCCCAAGGCAGTAACAGATCCCACAGCACTGAGCATGCTAATAAAGTAGCTGGATGTACAAGTGGGGAAAGTATTGTCGAATAGGGCCCTAGCCTAGTTCAACCACAAGATTTCTTTCTATTCTACATTTTCACAACAAAGTGGTTATGCAAGCTCAGGTAAATCTCGAGAGGTTGAATAATGATTCACAAGCCAATTGGAATGTTTCCACTTGAAATGTAGTCATAAAAAGGGATGCTGGCTGGCTTGCTCAGTAGAGCAGGTGACTCTTGATCTTGGGGTTGTGAGTTCGAGCCCCACGTTGAGTGCAGAGATGACTTAAATACGTTTTAAAAAGTAGTCATACATAATTAAATATAAATGTCATTATTTTGGTAATGCTATTGATTGCTTAATGCTGCTAGTTTTTTAACTGAGAGAGGTACAGAATATGTACTACTGCCTCTAAAATGCCATTTTGGCATATTGATTATTTTGAGTCAAAGTTAAGAACAGTAAGGACACTCTGAACTGTTTCTGACCCTCCTTAGTCCCCCTGAAAGCAGAAAATAAATCTCCATGTAAACGATATACCAGGAGGAAGAAAAACATCCTTATCACCAGAGACAGGAAATTTCGAGCTGAGAAGGCTATATAAACAAACCTTGCTGCTTTTTCACTAATTCACTACCCCAAGCCCAAACTTCTTTGTCTTGTTAATTCTTCACAAATTTATGGTTTGTATAAAAGGCATAAAAGACACCTACTTTGGTCTCTTCTTTGAGTACTGCATTTTGATGGACTCCTATACTACGAAATTAAATTTGTTTTGTTTTTCTCCTGTTAATCTGTCTTATGTCAATTTAATTATTAGACCAGCCAAAGCACCTCGAAGGGAAGTAGAGAATAGGTTTCCTCCCCTCCAGCAGAAAAGGGAAATGTGAGCGCTTGCTGTAATTGCCAGTACACTGCTTTACACAGAAACCTGCCCAACTGGAATGGAAGCTATGCCAGGCTTTCAGTTAATGGGGTTTCTCAATCAATCAGCAGTAGTTGCTGAGTGCCTGCTCTAGGGGTGCACTTTTCCAGGTAAACTCTGTGTTGTTAGATCTTCTATGTATAGCTACGAATGCCTTTCCAAAATTTGAAAGAAGGGGAAATGAGTTTGCTTTAAGAGACAAACGTTGAAATGAACATGTAAAGGAGCAATAAGCAGATTTGCCTCAAAGATTGAATGGCTCCCCTGGCTAATGGTAATTTGATTGAATGAAATAGCGTATTTAAAGGAAGCCTGTGTTAATGAACGGAGAAAGGATTTAGAGATAGACACATAGAGGGACAGAATGAGAGAGAGAGTGAGAGTGAGGAAGTGAGGGGAGAGAGAAAGAATGTGAAAATCCAAGTATCTAGGGGAAAAAAAGGAATCAGGCCAACACAAGTCTGATGTAAAGCATTGGAATATTGTACCTCTATGGGTAAAAACAAATAAAAAATAAGAGGCTTAATTCTCCCTGTTGAAAATAAGAGAACTCTCTTACTTCCCCTTCCTTAGAGAATTTACTTAGAAAGCTTGTAAGTTCTTTCTCTCCTCTTTGAAATGTATATGTCTTTTATTTTCTTTTTTTATTTAAATATAATCGACATGAAACATTTTATTAGTTTCAGATGCATGACTATAATGATTTGCTATTTGTATATACTGTGAAATGTTCACTGCATTAAGTCTAATAACATCCATCACCATACATAGTTACAAATTGTTCTTTCTGTGAGGAAAACTTTTAAGATCTACTCTCTTAGCAACTCGCAAATACGCCATACAGTATTATTAACTATAGTCTCCATGCCGCACATTATACCCCCGTGAGTTATTTATTTTATAGCTGAAAGCTTGTACTTCTTAACCCCCTTTACCCATTTTGCCCTCTGGACCCCCATCCCCTATCTCAGGCAACCACCAATACCTTCTCTGTATCCATAAGCTTGGGGTATTTTGTGGTTTCTTTTGTTTTGTAGGGTTTTGTGTGTATGTGTTTTGTTTGTTTTAGATTCTACATATAAGCAAGATTGCCTGGTATATAGTCTTTTTAAAAACTACATAAACCTCGGGGCACCTGGGTGGCTCAGTGGGTTAAAGCCTCTGCCTTCAGCTCGGGGTCCTGGGATTGAGCCCAATGTAGGGCTCCTTGCTCAGTGGGGAGTCTGCTACTCCCTCTCTCTCTGCCCCTCCCCCACACTCATGCACAAGAGCACTCTCTCTCTTTCTCTTAAATAAATAAATAAAATCTTTAAAAAATAGTTAGATAAGCCTCTTGCTAGTTTTAAGAGCTAGAAATGTCTTTCTCAATGACCTAGGAATCATCTCTTTGAAAATGTAATAATCAAGACAGATAACTCCACTATTTCCTAGTTTCTGTGGGAGGTTAGTGGCTTAACTTCAGTGAGAGTCTCATTCCAAATGGCAAAACTGCTTCCTGTCATAAAGATATAAGAATTTTTTTTCTTTTAGGTAAACCAGTTAGCTAACACAGATGGTCCTCTCAATTACCAAGTTAATTAAGGATGAATTATGTGTGACCATGGTGCTGTTCTCTTAAGAAATAGTTATTGTTCATCTTGAAAACATTTATATAATGTATCTGCTTGGCTATATAAGAATGAGACATTTTGTTTTTGCAATCTCTTTGGTGGATTGCCTGTGATATGTATCACATCGTGGTTTACTGCTTATTCAACAATAAAATTGTTTACCTTCTCTTCTACCTTTGTGTAAGGTTTTCTGGGCTAGGAGAAAATTTTGTTTCTAATTATATTTCTCCAACACAACTCCCTTTGGTCTAATTCCATGCTTATTCCAAATTCTTGATTATAAATGGCTTTCCGTTAACAGTCTGTATCCAGTGCTTTAAATGGGTGCAAGAATTTTTGACGTGCATTATTATTTTTCTCCTTGTAAAATAATAAGCATTTGATTATACACACCAGTCTCTGTGAGTATGATTATTGTTAGTACGCTTTTAAAGAAGAGTCCATTCTTAATTATGCTCTCAAGTTTTTAGGCTTGTAAATCTGAGAACCAACTTCCAATCCCTGATGAATTGCTAAAATGAATACTATTCTGCTTGGACTCTTAGCAAACAGCCAGCAGGCTTTCCCTAGTGAATTACTTTAAACACGCACATTTTCATGCAAAATTTCTTCAGAAACAAGAAGACAACAGATTGGAAAAACTTGTCTCCCTAAAAAAATTGCTGAATGTGAAAACACATGTTGTCTGTTCAGATCTTGCTCTTAGCTTTGCACTAAAAAGAGGTAAGTCTTGGGATGCCTTTAAATTTCTTTCTGGGATATCTGAGGGAATTTATCAAGGTGGAAAGAAATAGGTATTCTACTGATGAATGAAGGAAAGAAAACAAAACATTGTGTTTCAGTGTTTCTATCCAAACATCTCTCAGATACAGGGCTTGGTAGACAGCAGATAAAGAACACCATTCTCTGCCTAATTTCCATTAAAAAAAATATATGGAAGACTGAAGAATTCTACAGGTTAATTATTCTTTCTATTATCAAGTGCCCATTTTATTCTACATTTGTTGTAGATGCTCTTAGCATTAAAATAGAAAGAAATATCAATTTTCTGGGAAGTTTCAAGATGCCATTGACTATCTGGAGCTGCCGACCTTTTCACTCGATAACATGCTTGGTCCCTGCTCCTTCATGTGCAGTTCTAATTACAAGCTCTCATCTCTATTTATTCCTTCTATGCTCATTTTGTCATTCAGCCCTTTAATACGCTGGCACACTTTTACTCAGAGCAGCTCCTATTTTAGTATATCAGTTTTTCTCTATACTATATAGAACTTAAAACTATGTATATACTTCACCTAACTATAGCCAGGCTACACATGTATAAATTGCTTAGGATATAAAATTACTGAGGGGCACCTGGCTGGCTTAGTTCATGGAGGGTGCAACTCTTGATCTTGGGGTTGTAGGTTCGAGTCCCATGTTGTGTATAGAGATTACTTAAAGAAATAAAACCTTAAAAAATAAAATAAAATGAAATTACTGAGATTTATGTTCATTTGAAGTTTGGGGTACTTAGTTTTGATTTAGTTTTGATTTTAGATTATCTTATTCTCCAGCATTATAGTTTTCAATTGTTTACCAACAAACTTTTTAGTTTGTGAGTTTGTGGTTATGATTAGCTTGAATTTTGGTTATGATACATATTGGTGGTGTGTCCTGAACTAATTTTATTGATCAAACTAATTATTCATCTGAACCTCATTCAAAAATAGAAAATATTTGTGAATATAGTGGCTAGTTACATTTTAATCTCATCCCTCATTTCCATGCTTTGTACAAAAAAGAGTAATAGATATATAGGCTTACTAATCTCAAAATTTTATTCTAACTTAACCCCAAAATGCATAAAATACTTAATCCTTGTCATACTTATCAAGGGTAAAAAAAACAACAAATGTAGTGAAAATGGACATTTGATAATAGAAAGAATAATTAATCTGTAGAATTTCTTCAGTCTTCCATATATAATTTTAGTGGAAATTAGACAAAGAAAATGAAAGAAAATGATGAATATTAACAACTCAACATATATTTCAGATACAACTTAAACAGTACTTCTGAACCTAACCACAAATATCACATACACATATAAACATCTATATACACACACATACATGTACACACACGCACACATGGTTTCTCCTTTATTTTCTGAATTCTCTATAATATTTTGCTCCTCTCTTATGATTGAGATTAATATCTGAAGTTTTCTTTCTATAATTTTCTCCAAATTCTTTCTAATAATTTTCACTTGTTAAAGAATGTTCTATCTCTTTGTATGTTACAAATGATTGGTTATTGAGGTGGCTTTTTGCTTCACTGTAAGATATCATAAATCTCATTTAAAATAAAGCACACGCATATCCTCATCTCCACTTCCAAAAAAATCCAACTGATTTTTAATTACCCTTCAAGTGTAAGAACTTTTTTTTTTTTTAAGTCAGCTCTAGGCCCAACATGGGACTTGTACTCTTGACCCCAAGTTCAAGAGTTGCATGCTCTACTGACTGAGCCAGCCAGGCACCCCAAGAACTTTTAATAATAGCCTTAAACATCTACTTTGTCTTACTCTTTTCAATGTTAATCAAGAAAATTACAAATGGAGAACATGACTCTTCTAATTAAAATACAATATTAACATTATTATATCATTAGGAATGTGATTTTTAAAAAAAGTATAGTAAAATATTGCAACTTAGCCATTATATTTAGCAGTTAAAATGTTATTTCATTTAATATTGTTCTAGAGAGTATTGAAATGCTACATTCAAAAATATTAAAACAGAAGAAGAAATTTGGGCTTAAGTTGATAAATAGCAAGATTCCGATAAGTCTGATAAAACCATTCTGATAAATGGCAAGAATCTGATAAATGGCAAGATTCATTGACAGTCAGTAGAACCTGAGATGCCAAGAAAAGCAAAAGATCAAATTATTTTCTTATTTTATCTTAGCATACCTGCTTGTCAGTTGCAAAGAATTCAAAGAATCATGTCTGATTACTTTAGTACTTTCCTGTGGTGGCTGAACAATGCCAGGAAAAGTTCAGTGAAATAAATAGAACATTGATGTGGTCTCTTTTGGGGCCAGGGCATATGGTTGGTTACGCACAGCTCTAGGGAGGGCCACTCACATTCATGGTTGCCCTGGACTTGTGTGTCTATCAGGTTGTCTGTCAGGATGGATGTACAAGTCTTGAGAAAGAGAAGGTTTTTTCCTAATATCAACAAAAAACTTTTTCAGGCTGCAGCTAGAATCAGACTCTAGATACACACTGAAAAGCCATAATATAATAAGCCAGAATCTCTGCCTGATTAGATTACAGCTTCAACTAAACCTGCATCTTTTGTAAAAACATATGGAAATTCAAATGTAATATTTCCTCAAGAAATTGAGTGACTATAATGAGGATACCATATTATGAAAGAAAATAATAAAAATGATAAGCATTTATAATATAAATAGAAATAGAAATCTACTGAGTTTATTATTGGTTCCTCCTTGTTGCAGTCCTAGTCTATTTCAGTCAAAAAAAATGGCTAAAAATTTTGAACATCATGATATGAAATGCAGTACAATTAGACAAAATATGGGAAAAATTTTTAATGAACAATACATTCAAAAAGTAATAAGAGAAATACAATGATATCAAAAGTGCAACCAGAAAAATAATGGTACATTAAACTACTTAAGAATATTGCAAAAAAAAAAAAAAAAAAAGAATATTGCAAAGAAACAAGTAGTTGCCTATTAAATGCTATTAAAAAATTATATAACAAAGAGCATGAACTTGAAAGCAATATATTAATATAAAGCTAAGAGAGACAGTAAGTCCATGCATCAACACTTAGGCTCTGATTTAGAAGATACAGGGAAAGAACACTTGTAATAAACTCCCCAAAATAAGAGAGCAAAAACTTTTTTTTTTTAAAGATTTTATGTATTTATTTGACAGAGAGAGAGAGATCACAAGTAGGCATGCAGAGAGAGAGGGGGAAGCAGGCTCCCTGCTGAGCAGAGAGCTCGATGCGGGGCTCAATCCCAGGACCCTGAGATCATGACCTGAGCTGAAGGCAGAGGCTTTAACCCACTGAGCCACCCAGGCGCCCCAAGAGAGCAAAAGCTTAACATTGAAGAACAGTTTTAGATGCTTGTAATAGGCAGAATCAAATAGGTGGGGGAAGAAATCTTGAATAACAGAAAAGAAAACCAGTGGAAAGCTGTCCGGTGGTCAGGAAATCTTTGAGGAGCTCATTGCAAGAGAAGGATAATAATGAAACCATCAGAATAAATTCCAGAAGTTAAGAGGAAATAAGAGTAGGTAAGAAGGAAGAATAGCCCCCAAAATGAAGAAGCAAGTATTCCATAAGGCAATAGGTATAATCTAGGATGAAAATAGTCTCTTGCTGGCTTGAGTTTGCTTCCTACCTCTCCTATTCAACTGGCTGTGTGACCTTAGGCAAGGTAGTAACCCGTCTAAGGATCAAATATGCATGTGCATGCATGATTTTTGCCATAATAATATGCACTATGTATGTTCAGCCATCTAATCATGAATATACATATTATATACCTTATATATATTATTATGGCAAAAACCCAAGGGAGAAAAGAGAAATGTTGCAACCAGGAATAGTATTCAAAAGAATTTTAGCTTGAGCCTGGAAATCCCAAGATGTAGAGGAAATAGAAAGGAAGGCAGGTCCTTCTCATCATAGAGTTATGAATATTATTAACTCATTTCTTTTCATCCCTAGGCAGCTTAGAGACCAAACCATTCAGAGTTTCTGTTGACCATACCTACACCATGCCTTCTTGGGAGTTAGTTTTTCCACTAATTTCCTCAACATGCCACTGAACATTTAGTTGATTGTATTGATATTTTGTGGTTGATGTTTATTAGTCCTATCAATCTGGGTCTCTTTCTTTCTTCCCAGCAAAACCCTTTCTTTGATCCCTTCTTCTCCAGGGCTTGGCCTGATTGGTCTAAGAATGATGGTGAATTCTAGTGATTGGTTCAGAAATCTAGGCCTAAGCCAATCAGGATTGTCTAAGTACACCTTAGGCTACAAGATTCAGTCACAAGTGGGTATGTGACCAAATTCTGGCTAAATGGGAGAGATTTGCTGAAGACTTTGGGGGAGGGGGCGGCTGGGAAGCATCTTTGGTATTATAAGATGGTTCTCTGCATCCTCTCTGTCTTTCTCTGGTGTATTAACAGGTGATATGCAATATAGCATTTTCACTACTATGTAGAGAACAGCCTAAGGAAAAACCCAATACTCCAAGGAAGGCAGGGGGAAACTATGAAAGACACATAATCTGAATTATAGAATTAAACAGACCTAAAGTTGGGCCTCTGGAGTCTCAGTCATATAAGCCAATAAATTTTCTTACTGTTTAAGCTGGTTTGAATTGGATTTTGAGGTACTTCTGTGTGAATTGGCTTCCACATCAAGAGAGCTTTGGTTCATTCTCTGACCAGAGTGCCCTTTATCCAGTTTGCTTGACCTTATAAATTACTGTATTTTAGCCAGAAGGACTTTAGGTCATAAAAATCTTGGGGGATCTCCTGATCAATTCCAGAATGTACCAAAGAATTTTTAAAGACTTCTTAGATAACATTCTTTTAGGAAAATCTTCCACTTGTTTGCACTAGTTTGTCCCTTTCTTCCAGATAAACAAATAAAACAATAGATTCCTTATATTTTCTTTTGCTAATGTAAGTAGTGCTTGAATGTAGTACAAAGCCAAGAGATGTACCCAGTGATTTCTGAGTCCTTTTCTTTTAGATTAGTATATGGCTAACATGGGGCTTCTATTCAGACTATCTTTCATAGGAAGTAGGCTGCTAAGAAAGAAAAATGAGATGATTCTAACCTAAGGCAGTTTTGCCCAACTGAAAAAAAAAATAAGACAAATAAAAATTAAAATAAATGCATTATGAATTTTATACTATATTTTTAATGTATAGAGACAGTACAATTTGCATGTTATGTTAAATATCCTGAAATTATTACCCTTTCGAAAATACAGAATAATATTGGAAATCAAGGAAATGTACACTGGAGGAAAAATAATTCAAAACTAATGTGACTATTTTCAAAAGTCAAACTAACAATTTTTTGTGGCTTTCATCTTCAAATCACTATCCTCTCAAAATGCATTTGATTTCCAATCTGTGTAAGTAGTACTCCATTTGTTTTACTTCAGTGTTTTTTTCCTCATTATTTGTTCACCAATACTTAGTTAATTTACTCTCCAGAAATAAGCTTTAGGGGAAAACACATTTAACACGTTTTAACAAATCTCAAATTTCAGGCTCTTAAGAATTTATTTAGTGGCTATGTCCCTGGAGCAAGTCCCACTACAAGTTGCTGTGTCCCACTACAAGGAATCTTTCACATCTACTATATCTCTTGCTTCACAGGTGTTTGGCCATGTTTTAAAAATTATTTGACAAGAAAATTATTCATTGATTAGTGGTGAGTTCAGATATTACCTCCTCTGGGAAGGTTGTCTGGAATCCCCTAAAGCCACCCCTGGTTCATTAAAGGTCTTCTAAGGAATGCACCTAGTTTCTGCCATTCTTCACATAAACATTGGAGACAGTTACTTTCACCTCCACTCTATAATGAAATATTTGCAATTTATAGAGGTTGAGAGGCTGGGTTCCCAAGTTAGACTATCTGCATTCAAACTCTAGCTCTGTTACTTTGTAATTGAGCAACCTCGAAGAAGTTACTTAATATCTCCAAGTCTCAATTTCTTCTACTGTAAAGTTGGCATAATAACAGAGCGTACTTAATGGGGATTTTGTGAAGATCAAGTGAAAAAATTTTTATAAAGCTCTTAATACAATGCCTGGCCTGTACTACACATTTTCACCCTTATATATATACCAATGCTCCTGGGTTTAACATTAGCTATCATTATTACTGTTGTTATAATTAGATACTTAAATATTTTACTTTCAGTGTGATTGGATATTGCATTTCT
>CM052887.1:69301623-69387151 GCA_028534135.1 Potos flavus | reverse complement strand
AACCTAGGCAAGGTGAAACTATTTGCAGTAATGAGTGAGATTACTGTGTAATTAAACCAGTATTCCATATTAAGGTAAAGGCAGTGGAATGCTGTAAGCGTGGAAGCAACATATCCAAATATTCTAGACTATCGAATCAATACAGTGGAAGACCAGTACATATTAGACTTCTAAAAGGTCTTTAATTGGGTAATATGCTAGAGGCGATTAAATTGCAATTGTGTAATTCACTGTAGAACTACAGATTACAAAATTAGCAACAGAAAATATAGGATGCTCAGAATAAGCCTGAGTGTTGCTTTCCATCCTGAAATAGACTGGGAGAGTATAGTGAAATCTGAGTAGGAGTTGACACTGAGTAATGTCTAACTGAAGAGTAAATTTCACCAAGGTCTTTCAAGATCATTAGGGGGAGAAATATTTCCCCTGTGTATGCGGTAGTAGTGCATAGAGGTCTTTCAAAAAGTAAACTTTCTAAGGCATTCCTAAATGTGTTCTAAGTGAAGTACTTAGATTTCTCATTTAAACAGTTTTAAGTGTTTTGATATTTTTCTATGCAGTCTTTTGGCAAAATCTTAGCATTAGATAGTATGGAAAACCTATTTCAAGATCTATAGGCGTCAAGTCAGTGTTGTATACCTGAAATGAACATTGTGTATCAACTATGCTTTAATAAAAAAAATTAATGGGTTAAGTTGGTTTGCGTTTGGGAGTCCGTAGAGCATCATTGATGGTCTTCTTGAAACTTTATATCCTCACTTTGTAAACCTTATGGTTTGAATATTTTTATTTTCTAACCTTCAGGTTAGTGATGAATCTTTACAATGAAAATGTTGTTGGGGGCAAAGGGTATGAACAAAGTGGGGGGGGCAATCGGAGGGGGAGATGAACCATGGGAGACTGTGGACTCAGAAACAGGGTTTTGGAGGGGAGGAGAGTGGGGGGTTGGGCGAGCCTGGTGGTGGGTATTGAGGGCACGTATTGCATGGAGCACTGGGTGTGGTGCATGAACAATCTTGGAACACTGAAAAAATTAAAAAAAAAAAAAAAAATTTCCAGTCTGGTAGCTGAGATGATAGTTAACTTGCTCTTTTGCTGATTGTGAGGATGAATGTATGTGTATGATCTAATATCCTTTTCCCATTTTTCTATTGAGCTATTGGTTTTACTGATGTGAACTCATCAATATGTTGAGGATAGTGTTCCTTTTTGGAGGGGGTTTCTATAATTGGCCTCTTAACTGTTTTTAGATATACTTTGATTTTTTTTTTTTTCTTAGCAGTCTTCAACTTCCCATCTAGAATTGTTTGAAGCAGGGAGTTGACTTATTCCCCTAAATGGCAAAGCAATTATTACAGTCTAATCGATTATGCTCTATTTCCATTACTAAGCTGTAAGGCAAGTTCATATTGTTTCCTTTGTTAACTCATTGGTCAAATATTTGAGCCTCTACTTAACATTATCAGATGTTTTGGAAATACAGTAAAGAATAAAACAAGCAGAAATAAAAAAAAAAAAAATCCCCTCAGAGGCTAGGGTTATAGGTTGTGTATGTTTTTTACATCTTTAGGTTACTTATTCTAATTGATCTAGCTCTTCCTATTGCTAGTACCATATAATTTTGATTTAGGATAATCTAATAATCTGATGGAATTAGTTCCCATTGGTCAAATTCTTTTCATCCTATACTTCCTCCCCCCTACCCCCCTTCTTAAATTGCAGCAGTTGAGCGGCAGCTGGGAGATCATTGTCTTCAGAGGGCCTGGGGCTTCATTCTTCAGTCGTATCCATGCGTTGTGTGAGGAAGGCATTTCCTGTCTCTGAGTCCTGGCTTTTTCACTTGTAAAATGGGGATGATGGCCCCATAAAATTCTTGTTTTAATTAAATTAGATGACATATATGAAGTGCTTAGTTTAGTGCCTACTGTGCATATGCTCCAGGCTACATGCTAGCAATTTTTTTGTTTTTTTTTTGTTAAGCATGTTAGGGGAAACTTACACTAAATTCATTCTTCTAGCAAAACCTCACTTAGTAAAGCCTCAATGTCTTTGTGATGTTTTGTAGGTTGCATTATGTAGACCAAGATTTATAACCAAGGTTATTTTTAAACATTTTACAATTTTTTTATTGTGGCTTTTCTTTTTCTATTACTACTAAATTCTAAACTATGTTATTTAAAAAATTTTTTTTTAAACTTAATATTCTTTAAAGATTTTATTTGGGAAAGGGAGAGATAATGAGAGAAAGCACAAGCAGGAGGTGTTGGAGGGGGGCAGGGAGAAGGAGAAGCAGACTCCCCCGCTGAGCAGGGAGCCTGATAAGGAGCTGGATCCCAGGACCCTGGGATCATGACCTGAGCAGAAGACAGACGCTTAACCGACTGAACCACCCAGGCGCCCCTGAACTAACTTCATTTTAACTGATCATGTTCCTGTATACTACTGATGGTTTCAGTAATTACCTGCTCCTTCTAGATTGTCTATGTGGGCGCTTGAATCCTCTGATAGTAATGACTTGTCCTATTGAGTAGCTCTACCTTTTGTTATGTCACTAGTAAGAATGTTCAAAATAATTTACTTTTTGCCATACCTTTGTCTTGATCTAGGCTTTACCAAGGAATGATTTTGCTATTATACCAAGGACTATATTGTTAGTATTTTAGGATATTATTTATTGTTACTCTTATTACATTAAAAGGATAAAGATACCAGGAATTGACTTTGAATGTTATCAGATTACTTTGTGACTAGTTTTCATGTTGTCAAACCATATTTACATTTCTAGGATAATTGCTCCCTGATTGTGATTTTTGAAACACTTGATTTCCAGGTCCTTAGACTTTCACTTTCTTTTTTGCCTGTATTCAGAAAGGTATTTCATCTTCTATGCTGGCTGTCGTTGTAACAGGTTTGATTTTTAAGGAATAGTATTGAGGAATATATTAACTTTGCTCAATTTTTTTTTTTTTTTTTTGTAGGTAAGGTAGCAGATGCTCGTTTGACAGCAGAAAGAATTCACTCATGAAATAACTATATCCAGAATCTATTTTGGATTTTTCCTATTTATTAGCTATTCTCCTTATTCTGCATTCAGATATGAAGATTATGACTTCAGAGAATTGGCCATTTCTAGGTTTCCAGGTATATTAACATAGTTGGACATATTTCTTTTGTTTACAGTTTTCAGTCTTCAGATTTTATTCTCTTTAAAAAATTGGCTAGCGGGGCGTCTGGGTGGCTCAGTTGGGTAAGCGTCTGCCTTCGGCTCGGGTCATGATACTGGGGTCCTGGGATCGAGCCCCGAGTTGGGCTATCTGCTCAGCAGAGAGCTTATTCATCTTTCTCTCTCTGAGCCTTCCCTGTTTGTGCTATTGCTCTTGAGCATGCGTGCATGCGCTCTCAAATGAATAAATAAAAGCTTGAATACAAATTGGGTAGCCCAGATAGTCTCGTTTTTATAAAAATAAGTTAACTTGATAAAGTTTGTTTTATAGTTCTATTTTCCTAAGGTATTTTTTCCCCCCCACAAGTGTGGGGGCTGAGTAAGGAGAGATATAAAGGTGGTTCTTTAATCTGGCAGCTTAATTAGGATCTTTTTCTGCCTCGTAATAAAATGAAAGTGTATGAAGCTATGAATTTACCTCTAGTTTGGCATCAGCCTGTAATACTAAACTTTTGCTAAATGTTATTTTTCTCTTGAATGGTATTAAACTTGGTTAACTAGAATATTAAATTTCTAGTGTTGAAGTTTTCTCTTTAATTGCTAATTTTATGTTGACAGTGGTTAACTGAACTATTCCTTTATAGCATAATTAGTACTAAGCTTTTTTATTTTTATTTTTTTTGAGTGCAAGTGAGGGGGGGGCAAAGGGAGAGCACCTGGAGCAGATCCCGTGCTGACTGCAGAGCCCCACAAAGGGCTTGATTCCATGACCTCAAGATCATGACCTTAGCTGAAATCTAATGTGTAACCGAATGAGCCACCCAAGCACCCCAATTAGTAATGATACTTTATATTACAAATTATGAGGCAAATTTTCTGACTTTAGGATTTTTTTTATACATCTAATAGCTTTGGAGTAACCATTCTTACCTTCTTTGTCATTTTTATAGTGACTACGTTATTCTGCTATAATTGTATCTTCTATTTCCAGAAGTATTTAACTCCTATGTTTTGATGCCAATTTTTTATTAACATGCATTATTTCAGGGGTACAGGTCTGTGATTCATCAGTCATACACAATTCACAGCATTCACCATAGCTTATACCCTTCCCAGTGTCCATCACCCAGCCACCCCATCCCTCCCATCCTACCCAATCCTCCAGCAACCCTCAGTTTGTTCCCTGAGCTGAGAGTCTCTTACAGTTTGTCTCCCTCTCTGGTTTTGTCTTGTTTCATTTTTCTGTCTTGTTTCTCAGATTCCTTATATCAGTGAGATCATATGATACTCATCTTTCTGACTTACTTCGCTTAGCATAATACCCTCTAGTTGTATCCATGTCATTGCAAATGGCAAGATTTCGTTTTTTTCGATGGCTTCATAATATTCCATTGTGTATATATACCACCTCTTTATCCATTCATATGTTGATGGACATCTCGGCTCTTTCTGTAGATTGGCTTTTGGGGACATTACTGCTATAAACATTGGGGTGTCGATCCCAAATTCTTAATAGTATAAAGGTAAGTATATACTTAAAGGGAGTTCCTTTTCACTGATTTTGATTCATTTAGTGTGGTGGTGGACAAGAATTCTTTGTCCAACTTTAAAGTTGAAATTCAACTGTTGGAGTTTCAGATATGCATATCCATAATCTACTTACTCCTGTTCACCTGTATGTACATATAAACACATAGCATCTGCATATGCATGTGCATACACATTTTGAGGTTATTTTATATTGAGAAAAATTAATACAACAATTTTTGCTTAATCTTTGGCAATGACTGTTTCAAGCTCTTATAAAAGCAGTGAATCCATCTTTTCTGTTTATTTTCAGTTTCCTTTGCTTTTGGTTTTGTCTTTACTCGATGGCATTTGAACTCACCCATCCTGGAGCCAGGGACACATAGTGACAGGGTATAAATCTTAAGCCTTCCTCATGGTTGTGCTTACGCTTTTAACTGGGCAGAGCATGTGTGTGTTTTAAGTAGCTTATGTGTCTTTAGTTTTCTTTATGGATTATGAAGTTAGTGGACGTTTCTCTGAACGGGTTTCAGTTTTATATTCAGTTGGCAGTGTTTCCTTTAAAGATACTTTTATGTATCTGCATGAATATTGGAAGATGGGAAAATTAAGTTCTCTGAAACCTATATTTTTATTACTTTCATAAATTCAAGGAAATATATTCCAAATTTTATTTAAAGAGATGAGAATCTTATTTTCATTTGGTTCTCTAGAAAACGATCTAAAACTCAAAACACTGCTTTAGCCAAAAAGGCTTATGAAATGCTCAGTGTCCTCAGGAACCATTCTGAACTATAACAAGACCACTATTGCCTACATTTGTGAAGCTCTAGTTTTCCTAACCAGAAGAACACTTATGTATTCTTGAGCAGTGGGAGGTAGGGAGCTAGAAGGCATGTTCTTGTTCTCCCAACCCTGCTTCAACGAGAGGGCCAGTCTGCCTTCCATGGTAGAACAGTATATCTAAAATGACTGGGGGCGGCCAAAATGTCCAAATAACCTTAATTTTTCATAATTATGGTTCAAGCGTACAATCCCATAAGAATTCCTATAAATCCTAGGCTTTGGACTTTATTTCCTTTTTACTCTAACAAATCTGTGAGAGAAGTGATGTGGGGATATACGGTTTAATCTAGTACAGATCGTGCCATAAGGGAGCCAAAATCTAACCCATGAGATGCTGGATTTGTGATCCTTCAAATACATAGAGATCAAAAGGACAATTGTTTGGAGTTTAAGGAGAGATTTGGGGAGAGGAGGTAAATTTGAGAATTGTCTCGTGGATTGTAATAGAAAGCATGGGCCTGGATGACATGGTAGAAAAGCGAATCCAGCAAAGAGGTTTTAATGCCTTGGTCTTAGAACTTGAGGGTTTAAGAGGGAGAGGAGGTTGAGCTGACAAAGGAAATGGAGAAAGGGCAGCTGATATAGAAGAAAGCCAGCATGGTCTAGGTCACAAACTGAGGAAAGAACTATTTAATACAATGAAGTAGAGAACAAGGACAAGTGCTACTGGGAGGCCAAGTAAGATGGGGATTAGAAAGGGTACTTGGATTCAGCAATATAGAGCTGACACTACCAGCTCGTTTTAGGTTTAATTTCACAATCCACTTTTCATGTTATTTCTAAGCTGTAATTCAGAGGCTGAATTCAGCCTTTCTTACATTATCTGACGAACAGCTTGAGTTCTACATGGTAGCTTTGCCACCCAAATCTAAGCTTCAGTGCTGTTCTTTGTATAGACTGCTGTGTAGAGGAATGATATAAATATAAACGTATGGATGTACATGCATATGTATTGTGCTTTATGAAAATGAGATTAAAATGATAAGCACAGGTTTCAAATGTACAACTGAGATCTACATGGAGTATGCTACGAATAGCAGATTTTTTGATGTTAATTGGCATGTACTGAGTTTAGTGGTTCTTAATTTCAGTTGTGTGTAAAACTATCAAAGACTTTATGCAAATGCTGGAATACATAAAAGTGAAATGGAAGATGATTAATACTCTTAGCTTGTTGGCAATCTTTCGCCCCTCCTGTGTTGTCCCCTTCTTCTTTGCCTTTCCAACCTTCACTCTTGTTTATGGGAGGCCCCTAGCTGTAACAGAATAGGGTTCTGACCTTGTCCTCTCTAGATTGCTGTCCGATGTATAAAAGGATACTTCGGGATGCTGTGAAGATCCTAGAAAACTTCTGAAAAGAACCTAGCACAGTGCCTGGTAAGGAGTTGATCTTCAGTGAGGGCCCCCCCCCCCATTTTCACTTAGAAAAATGTTCTCTTAAAGCCTATTACATTTAGGCAGCAAATAGTGAGGCAATATTTAGACAGTGTGTACTAGGCTGGCTCTATTTTAGGCACTGGGAATGTAGGTGTGGACTAAACAGCCCTCATGAAAGTTCCAGTAGATGAGATGATTATCAGCAAGTATATATATAAGTATTTAGGGATGGTGACTGTGGAATGAGGGTTTGGCATCCGAGCTACTTTAGGTAGGGTGTTCAGGGAAAGGCTCCCTGAGGAGTAGGTATTGGTTGAATTAAGCCTAAGTATTTGAGCCACTTGAAAATGGGGTGTAGGGTGAGGAGAAAGACTATCTAGATGGCATTAACAGCAAGTATGAAGAGCTTTGAGGTGGAATAAAATGAGTTGAGGAAGAACAGCAAAGAAGTTACGGTGGCTAGAGTGGGATGAGCACCAGAAAGTGGAGAAGGCATGAATCTGGGGCTGTAGGCATGGGGAAACTCACCTACATTCTGTAAGTCCTGTTAAGATGTTCAAAATTTAAGTTTGGGAAGCCATTGAGTTTTGAGCTGATACAAGAAGTGACCAGATTAAAAATCTAAAGATCTTTGACCTGAAAATACATTGTATAACTCCAGTGGCCACCATTTATGTGGAATTTAATTCACCCCTTTAGAGTTGTGTACCCTTGAATAGGCTATGGCGGCAAGCGTAGAAGCGGGAAGACCAGTTAGAAGGTTTGGGCAATGGTTCAGGTTTGAATAGGATGGTCATCTCAGAGGTGGTGTATAATATAGGAAGTATTTACTCCACGTTATGGTGTATTTGAGCTTAAATAATTAGTATGGTAAAATAATGCTACTTTGAGATTATAATATGCTGACTCTGGGCTATTATATATTTATGTAGTTAAATACAAACCTCGTGGGACTTAGAATTAGTCTGTCCATGCCTTCCCATTGCCAGTCAGCTTCCCAGAAGGAGCCTTTTTAACTTTTTTTTTTTTTTTTTTTTACTTCTGGGAAATGCTTCACAAACTGAAAGACCCACACCACATTCTCTCATTCTTTCTAGACTTTAGCCATTACTTTCTGTAGAACACACAGTGGGGAGGGTCTGCTCACTCCTACAAGGACCTGACTTCCTTTCTTCTCCTTAAAATACGGTTCTTTACCATTATTGGTTCTTGCTGGTTTCTTCCAATATGTTATCACTTTCTTACAAGGAATAGAATTTTTAGGCACATGGTGGTCTGGCTGAAGACGACCTTTCTTATCTTGCCTCTGCTTCCCTTCCCTTTTATCCATGGGATGGAGCATGATTGTCCAGAGTGTGGGTCAAGAACACAGCTCTAGAGGACGCCTACTTTATTTCTCCCACGTGAGAACAGGACCACATCCCATAGCATCATCAGTCTTGATGAGGAATTACACAGGCAATCTTTGTTTTTGCACGATGCCGGAAGACCAGCTCCAGACTTGAGATTTCACCGAAGAAGGCAGGAAGTGAGTCTTGCCAGAATAAGAGCAAGGATGTAGCAGACAAATTTTGTCCCAAATTGTTGGTGGCTGGGGAACAATCAGGATCTGATACCTTTTCTAGCTTTTGCATTAGCCATAGCCAGAAGACTGATTTCAGACTAGTGGGGTATGAATGGAAGTGATGTGTGTAAATGTATGAGCCATTCTCTGTGAAGGGAAGGAAACCTCTACCTTTTAAGGTCTTCAGGCTGGACTAAGAACTAAATTTACATGAGGCAGACCAACAAGAGAAAAAAGGTTTATTGCATGCACACAGGCCCAATAATTAGAGACATAAATGACTAAGGCAGTTTTCATTTTTTAGGCAAAGACAATAAATTGGAGGAGTTGACTAGGAGAAAGAACTGAACTTGAGGAGCTTCAATTAGTAAGGAATTCTAAACAAAATTTGGGCTGAGGTAGTAAATTAAAAAAAAAAGGGGGGTGTTGTTTGTATAACCTTCCAGGCTCTAAATTTCCCATCTCTAATGATAAAGATGTGTTTACATCCTGGTACAGGGAGGCTACATCTTGTGAGATGATTTCCTGCTTTTGGGGGGACAGCAGGGTTTGATTGTCCTCTTTGCAAAGGCTGTCTCAAGTAACTTCTTTAAAGTAATATGCCAGGGGCACCTGGGGTGGCTCAGTTGCTTAAGCATCTGGCCCTTAAGTTTGCCTCAGGTCATGGTCTTGATCTTGTGAGTGGGCTCCATGCTCAGCAGGGAGTCTGCTTTGCTCTTTCCCTATCCCCCTCTCCTTTAAAAAAAAAACAAAACAAAACAAAAAAAAAACCAGAGTGGCCCATCGTGGGGCAGCCTGCCTTGGGCTCTACACCTGAAACAAGAGGAGCCTGTCCTCACTGCCATCCCCCTCTGCCCTTTCCCACTGGCTGGAAGAGCTGTCTCCGTCTGGCAGTTACAGTAGCCGCTTGGATGAAGACATGGTTTCCCTTGAGGGCAGCAGAGCAACCATGTGGGGGGGAGAGCTACCCCACCTCTCCGACTAATGCAGGAGTGAGAAGTGAACTTCTGTTCATGTGAATTTTTCAAATTACTTGATTTTTACTTGTTAAAGTAGGCTATTCTGTCCCTACTCTAACTACAATTAGTCTTGTAACAATCAGCTGTTTTGTTTCTTGTCCTGGTGAATGAGGCAGGAGATCCTCCTCTTGTCACCATGAGGGAAGACTGCAGGGATTTCAGACACTAGAATTTAAATTCGTTGCCAACAACACCTGCAGCTAGACCCTTCTGTGAGTACAATGCCCTTCCAAGGTTAATTTTAAGAATCCTTAAGATTTTTGTATTTTGAGTAGTTGACTCTAGAACCTGAAAGATACTAAATGGAGTTTATATGAAGACTATCTTTTATTGGGAAACTGCCTCATATTTGTTGGTTGCAATTCTTATAATATTTGTAACTTTTTTTTTTGGAATTCTTGTGTGTGTATCTTATCTCCCTTCATTGTCTCCTTAAATTGTTGCAAACTATAAACCAGTGATTCTCAAGGGGGATGGTAAATACTCCCAGCAGACACCTAAAAAAAATTCTGTGGGGGTATGTTGGTTTTCTCCATGATTGGAGGGTTGCTACTGGTATTCAGTGGGTAGGGTCCAGGGATTCTGAAAACCTGAAATGCACGACAATTTCTTTCATCCTACATAGCCTTTGAATGTCCTTCTGGGCATTTATGTAGGTAAAGTTGGTCCTTACTTAAAGTATTTGAGCTTAGAGATTTTTATAAAATAGGAAGTGTCTTTTAGGTGGGTTTAATATGTACGATCTTCCTAGAAATAAAATTTCTGGGTAAATTCAGGGAAAGATTCAACTTTATTTTTTTAGGAACTTTGCTGAGAACTCACTCTAGTGAAGAAATGTCACCAACAGCATGGTGCTTGTGATTGTGTTTCTGATACAGGATGCTTGTCTCCTTTTATTTCGAATTGTCCCATTCTCCTGGATTTTTATGGATAAGTGAACTATTGAACCCTTCAAAATATCAAAGAAGTAGTGTTGACAACATTCAGTTAACTACCTGGTTTACCTTAAACAGACTTCCACATTATGTGTGTCTAGTTTATTTTCTTAGACCAGCTGTGCCTAAGCACTTACATCTGAAATACATGTTATTTCCCCATCTCTTATTCCAGTTAGGATGTTATATTTGTGAAAATACGAGCAAATTCTATAGCCTAGTGATAAATTTCACTTCTGTGTAGCAGAAGGGTTATTTTTTTCTAAAGGAGGGGGAGACTTAAGAGTGAGGGACTAGTCGGAAATCGCTGTCACACCAAGGGGCAACTCACAAATGAGAGGGTCAGGCAACTTTAAGGGAACTAATGAGGGATGGGGAAGCCTTCAACATTAACACAGGGGAGACCTTACTCTCCGTAAGCCTCCATGGGCAGAAGGAGGGAGCTTGGGCCTGAATTGACCAGGAACCAAAGGAGTTGGGAGTAAGCTCTCTGTCAGAGGCTGTGGTCTCTTGAAGGAGAATGGAGTCATGGCCAAAAGGGTGCATAGTAGTGATTGAGCCTAGAGATGGTCTCCTGTTGGGTCGTATTTCCCCCTCTGATGTTGTGCAGATCCCTCATGAAAATGGAATCCCAAAGAGAAGCTGAAGAGCAGACATGCTTGGCTGTTAGGGCCTATTAATCCTGCAAGCCACAGAGCTGGGTAGATAGGGGAAAAGGGATATGGAGAGCAAAGGGGGAATCCAGCACATAGGATGTCTGATTAGGTTTGGAGATCATTGTTGTAATGCACCCCTACCCCCACATCTGCTCCTCCCCGCGTCCCCCTCCCCCAGCATTCCTCTGGTTTACTCTAATGTGAGCTCTCAGCTGAACAACAGGCTTAAAGTTAGGATTTGCTTTTCATAGTTCTTGTGAGCTGAAGACCTCATGTTCTTGTTTCCTAATACTGTTTGAACCTTTTCACATGCACCTTTGAAAGAGTGTGACAAGTTTTCCGAATCTATGTGGGCTTGAAATTTTCCTTGTTTTGATAGAGAAATTGGGCATTGAAATGTGGGTTGAAATCCTCCTCGTTTGGAACTTTGAAGGCATTAATGCACATTCTTCCAGATTCCAGTGTTGCTAATGAAAAGTTTGTGAAGTCTGGTTTCATTTTTAAAAGACCCATTTTTTTCCTTTCTCATGCTTTTAATTTTGGCTTTAGAGGATTCTAAAATGTTAAAATCTCTTAGCTTTAAAAGTTTGTTGTGCTGGGTACTTGTTTTATTTATTTTCTCACCATAGCACATACCCTCCCCAATGTCCATCACCCAGCCACCCCATCCCTCCAACCCCCCTCCCCTCCAGCAACCCTCAGTTTGTTTCCTAAGATTAACAATCTCTTACGGTTTGTCTCCCTCTCATTTCATCTTCATTTTCCCCTCCCTTCCCCTATGATCTTCTGTCTTGTTTCTCAGATTCCTTCTATCAGTGAGATCATATGATAATTGTCTTTCTCTGATTGACTTATTTCACTTAGCATAATACCCTCTAGTTCCAGCCTCGTCATTGCAAATGGCAAGATTTCGGTTTTTTGATGGCTGTGTAGTATTCCATTGTGTGTATGTATATGTGTGTGTATATATATAGATCTATATATATACACACACATATACATATGAGTATATGTGTGTGTATAAACATCTTTATCCATTCATCTGTTGATGGACATCTGTGCTAGATACTTAATTCAATCTGGCTATAGGCACTTTTTAACACAAATTATTTTTGTGAACTTGTGGTGGACAAAGGCTGGGTTATAAAGGGGGGGTGGTTGCTTTTCTTGAAGGCGAGGCCACTCCTTGGAATCACTGTCTCAGCACACTTAGAAATTTCACAAGGTTCTATGTGGATGAATTTTCTAATCCTACTTTTGAGATTTTTTTTTAAAGTTAGCTTCAGAAAATCCAAGAACAGAAGCAGCGCATTCATATTGTGTGTAATTAAAATACTCCCTATCTTTGGATTTAATTTTCTATGACTTACTAGTTTTATCTTTGCCTTCCATGTGGACTAATGGAACTACTAACTGGGGTGAGGCCCGTAGTCTCCAGTGATGAAATGGAAACATTTGAGGAAGGGATTTCAAAAGAAACTTGGTCATTCAGCATTGTTTTTGCGTGGGGGCATTAACCGGTTGCTGCAAATGTTGAATTATGACCTAACCAACTGTTTTCAGCACATGTAGTATGATTCCCATGTTTAGTCAGTCACTTATGAAATGGAGTCTTTGGGGATTTTAATGTAAACTTAAAATTAACCAAAAGCCAGTTAATTTGATTATTTTTAAGCAGGCTTAAGAGCACACCAATAAGGGACTACTGAAGGGGAATCAGGAGTATATTCTGAAAAAGAATTGGTGGAGTATGAGCTACGGTCCAGGAAGAGACGTGAATTTTATCAGTAATACTTTGGGAAGTTATTTTCATAGTGTGTGGCTCTCCGGCCATGCTCCCTGACAAGACCAATCTGTATTGGTTTCAGTAGGTAGTCACATCAGTGTTTTCCCCCAAGAACCATGTGTGTGACAACGAGAACACTTTAACTTTTTTCATTAAAGTGTGTGTGTTTAAATCCTGCCTTTTTTTTTTTTTTTTTTTTACTTGTGAGGTCCCTGATGAGAAAGCACTTAAGACCCCCAGTGTTTTCAATAATTTCAGAATTACACATTGCTGTTCAGAGGCTGGACAGCAGAAGAGTCTGCCTGTCTTCACAAAAATAGTTTAAAATCTCAACTCTCTGTAAGGTGCCCAAAATATTGCTGACCAGGTGCTGAAGGTGTTCTTCAGAGCATGAAGGTTAAAAAAGGATAAAATAGACTAAAACAAAGGAGTAGGATTAAATGGCACTTTACAGTGTGCACACTAAACGTGTTAGACGTTTGAGCCCACCTTCTATTTCTGTATTTGCTCAGAATGTAACCAGTCTGCCTTAGGTCAGTGTATAAATGATGATATCAGAATTCTCTGATCTGGGTCTCCACAGCCTTGGATCTTGAATTCATGGACTTTCCAAGGTGTCTTCTCCCCGCCACTTGCAAAATAAGAGTTGTATTTCTGGTATAAGAGCTCTTCCCTAAAACTGGTTGGCTTGCGCTGAAGTCAGGAGTACATGGCTGTATCGCAGGACAAGTGACGTGCCCCAGCATATTACCATCTACAGTTACAGCCTGACCGAAACAGACTTGAAAGTTTTTGTGATCCTCTACAGTGGCTTTATAAAGGGAATTACTTGGGGTTATATCGGAAATTGAGTAGGAGATCTTAAAATGTCAGGACCTTATAATTGGAATTTTGAATTCTCATAAACTGTAATGGAGTCTATCAAACTGCTAAGAGGGTTATTGATCTTGATTCCAAGCGCATGCTGTACGGGCACGTGGATGGAGGGCTTCCAATTCCCTTCACCAGAGCAACACTGAATCTGGTTATGGAAAAATGGTCATCACTTAGTGGTAGCTCAACCTGGGTTTCTTGTGCTGTTGGATTTTTTTTTTTTTTTTTTTTACTATCTTTTAGTTTTTTTTCTCCTGTATCTCCAGAACTACATATTTTTCCTGAGTATAGAAATAATGTGCTTGTAGCGAAGTCAGAAATGGAAGTTAGGGGGGAAATATTCAGGATCTGACCAGAGGTAACCGCGATGAGTGCTGAACAGTTCATGATCGTTGCCATGCCCACTTTGCCATTGATCAATGCTATAAACTAGTCTGTATCTTGGCTTTTTTTCTCCACTCAGCATAATAATCTGAATATTTTCCTATTGAAAAGTCTTAATGGTCATGTACTCTTTCCACTTACACACCCTGATTTAACATTTATGCCATGATGAGCTTAGCATACCTTATAGGGATGAGGGATAGATCTCATATTTCTAAACTGAGTGTTACCAGTGTGCACATTTTGAGACTTGTAATATGTAGTTGACCCCTGAACAGTACAGGGTTGGGGCCCAAATCCCCCTGTACCTCGTGCAATGGAATCTGTAAACTTTTTGACTCCCCAAAAATCCTTGTTAGTGTGTCTGGAAAGCTTGTCAGGAGAGGGGTGTGTGTCTCACGAGGAGTGTACTGGTGGCAGCAAGGAGCTGGGTGTTTCAGTAGGTCAGGAGGAGGAGAGCATGCATGGAGGAATTAGAAGGGCTGTAGGATGTTTAAACAATGAGAAGCAAATGGGCTGAAGTGAATGAGGATTTAATGATAGGCTCTCACTGGTGCCACTTGTGGGATATTCCAGTGAGGATTTTGTTAGCTCTGAACAGAAAGGCCGTCTAATAGCTTGAACCACTGGGCTTCACTTCTCTCCCTTTGCAAGAACACAGTGCTGGCATGGCTCACCTGCACTCTCATCCCTGCCGTGAGGCTTTCGTCGTTGTGGTTGCAGTTATCTCCACGTGAGGCATTTATGTTCCAAGTGGAAGGAAGGGAGGAGCCATGGGCTTCATTGTAGAGTATTCTGGTAAGGAGATCCCCCTCCCCACTTCGACTTTCTATATCTTATTGACAAACCATAGCTGTAAGGAGGCTGGAATGTTTGGTTTTTCTTACCAATTTCTGTACGAGAGGAAAGCAAAGGAAGAGGGATTTGGAATGACAGTTAAGCCAACTGAGTATATGCCAACAAGGGGGCAGAATATAAACTAAATTTTGGCCACGTTTATGGAGAAGACTTCTATGCAATGGAAAATATTACCTAGAATTCAGAAGTTGTCAGGGTTTGAAATCTAGACCTAGGTGCCATCTGCACTTGCTTCACAGTTAGTCTTATAATTAAAGGACTTAAAGGTTTTTCTGTGGCTTCTAAATTCCATTTAGTAGGTCTCCTGGTTGGTTTGTGTCAAGACCACACCCTGTACCTTCCAGCCGCAAGGCCGGATTCCCCACGACCTCTTATCCTGGTCCAGTGTGCTGTTATTTCCTTAATTGCCCTCCATTCTTGGTATGTTTATAATGTGGATGGGACGGTCCTTTGTCCATGTTTGGAGTTTGAATTCTAGTCTGTAGCTTATCAGATGACAAACACATTTTTCAACTTCTGTCCATAGGGTTGACCTTTGAATAATCTGGGTTTGAACTGCATGGTCACTTATATGTGGATTTTTTACAGTACTATAAATGCAGTTTCTCTTGTGATTTTGTAACTTTTTAAGCTTTGTTGTAAGAATAGAGTGTATTATAAAGCCTATAAAATGTGTTAATTAGTGGTAAAACTTTTAGTCAACAGCAAGCTGTTAAGTTTTTGGGGAGTCAGGTTATACTCGGATTTTGGACTACATAGCAGTCGGTGCCCCTAACACCTGCATTATTCAAGGGTTCACTGTATATATCTTCACATATCTGGGGGATTGGATTGCTCCTAGACTAAATATGTGTAGTAACTCTAAATTCCAATGATCGCATACTGTATCTCCACCATTCTAAGATAGGGAGAACCAGCTTCTAGGCATACTGCTAAAGGATACTAAATGTAAGGAAGTGATCCTTCTAGGAAATTTGCAATCCCTTTTTATAGGATGGTGCTTGTTTTCCCCTCCATGTCATTTCCTGACAACAGCAGATGGGGGATCAAAGTGACACTTAAAAAACTTTCAGACTACCACAGACTACTATCTGTCTGGGGAGAGAGGCTTTTAAGCAATTCGAAGCTCTTCTAGGTTATATTTGTATGGGTTGTATTTTCATAACAAGTCAGTAAACATCTAATTTTTTAGGTCTGATGCAAATATGGCGATGTCCCTTTATATTATGACTTTCAAGGACATGATTCATTTTTGAATTAGTGGTGACTAACAGTTGTAGTGCTGAAGTTTTCAGATCCTATCTTCCCTGGGGTCAATCCCACATTCCCTTTATACCAAATGCTTATGCAACACAATATCACCTTAAGTGTTTTTTCTATAGAAATTGTTTTTCTCTCAGGCACTTGAAGCTAAATTTTCTATCCTTGTTTATGCATACTGTTTATCTGCAAGGATAATAGATGTTAATCCAGAGGTTTCTTCTGCAAGTCTCCCTAATCCTTGCATGTACAGCCCTCCCTGTTCCAGCCCAGCTGAGCAGTGTGATGGAGGAGGTCTGGTTTGCCCATGTTCTGTAGCAACTGTGGGTGGTACCTTTGTCTTGACACCTTAATCGTTCAAGTTTCTCTATTGACTTTTCTGTACGTAGACTTCACCTCCTTTTACTTTTTAATAATTATATGCTGTGAGTAAGGGTAGGTGAAAGCAAGGCTCATTTCTGGCAGCTCCTAGGACATG
Organism: Potos flavus; assembly: GCA_028534135.1. Taxonomy (NCBI): domain Eukaryota; kingdom Metazoa; phylum Chordata; class Mammalia; order Carnivora; family Procyonidae; genus Potos; species Potos flavus. Next base: position 69,370,425 of record CM052887.1, on the reverse strand, counting down.
GCCCCAGGGGTGCCTGAAGTCTTGTGGTGTTGACTGATAGCAGCATGTTCTCCAGAAGGACTGAGATGAGGTTTTCTGAGCATTACACCATGAGGAGCCTTTGGGGCTTTTTGCCTGGGGCTCCAGAGTAAGAGCGTATTTGTAAAGCACTAAACAGTGGTGGCACTACATGTCCCCTGGCTCTTCTGCTTCCTCCCACAACTCCCTGCCCCTTTTTCCTTCTGCTTCCCCCTTCTCTTCCATTTCCCCCTTGATAATTCCTTCAGCCTGATTTCCCCGGGAAATGTGGCATATGAATAGTGTAGATCATTACAAAATATGTGTGTACCTTCCAGATCCTGATTTAACACAACATATAAACATTTGTATCTTTTGATGGAGGAGTACATAAGGATCTAGTCAGAAAAACTATCAAGGTAGTTTGAGAGGGGATGTAACATTGGGAACTAATTGCAAAGGTATTAGGGAAGCCAAAACAAGTAAGAATCTGTTATGCAATCCAGAGGTTACTAGCTGCACTAAGAAGCTCCCAATCCTTGAGCTAAAGTGAAGGAAGGAAATGGTTGGTATTACTGGAGTCAGGGATGGGGCGGGCTGCCTGAGAACTGTAGCAGAAGAGCTACCCAGTGAGAGCAGAACCCAGGATCCGGGGCCACCCAGTGGTAACTGCAACTGTGGAGGGGGCTGCCCTCGGGGACGTGAAACAATGGAGATGTGACTACTGCTGGAGATGCTACCTGAAGTAGAAAAGGTTGGGTGAGAAATACCTTGACCTTCCTATTCATGATCTCCAGTTTCCGGCTAGCCTGTCTCCAGCCAGCTGTCCAGGAATCCTGGGCACTGAAGTCTGGGGGGTTCAGTCATGTGAAGGGGAAGACAGGAATAGATGAGAAGGCAGACAGGCCAAGGACAAAGGCCAGGGCCTTTTACTTAAGGATGATTGTAACGATTGTAGTCCTGTTCTCTAGCATAAGGCATGTCCTTAATGTACCTTCTGTCTCCACTTTAGATTCTTTTAATCGGTGCTAGTTCTTTAACTTCCTTTGATTTTTGGAGTGGAGATTATAATGCAGGATTCTGCAATAGCCTTCAGAACGTGTTTTTCTGCTTCTATCCTTACCACCTCCAACTTGAAACTGATCTCTACAGTCAATGATTCCTTTGTAACAAAAGTGCGATTGCTTCTTTTCAGAATCTCCACTGGGTTCCACCGTGCTCCTAGAATGCCTTCACTGTGACCTGCAAGGCTCTATGTGATGTGCCCCCTTTCTCTCTCAGAGCTCCTACTTCCCCCACTTTGATCTTTCCGCTCTAACTAAACTACCTCCTTGCTGTTCTGGAACGTGCCGGCATGTTCTTACTTCTGCTACTTTGTTCTTCCTGTTCCCTGATTCTTGAATGCTTTTCCTCTAGATATCCCTCCCTCCCCTCCTTCAGTCTGCTCAACCATCAATTCAGTAAGGCTTTTCCTGATCTCTACTTGAAATTGCCTCTTCTATTTACACACTTCCTGCTCTCTCCCCCTCCCCCGTTTTAATTTTCCCTGTTGTACTGATCACCTAATATATAATACTGAGTAATTCCCCCTACCTTCTCTCTCCTATAAGCTCCATGAGGGCAGGGAATTTTGCCAGTTTCATAGAACGTCTGGCACGAGCAGTTTTTGAAGGAATGGCTAGAAAATCTTCCTAGATTGTCAAGATTTCTTTTTCAGTTGTATTAATTGCATGCAATGGGACAGTATTTTACCAACTTTTAATGAGTATTTCGTTTAACTTTTTAATAGAAAACTTCACTCAAACTCTCCAGGTAGTAAGGACTTCTGGGTTCAGATCCTATTGCTGACACTAGTTGATCGTGGTCCATTCCCCATGTTTCTGCTTCCTTTGTAACATACAGGGGATAGTGCCCTGCTACATGATTGTGGCTATTAAGGCGTAAAGTTTAGTCTACATAGTAAGTGCCCACTAAATCTTAGGTATTTTCATGGATTTACAACCTGGGGTGACTGGGAAAATACCCCCCTTGGGGATCCTGCCATGGGGCATAATTGATAGCCTGCTTGCTGCACTTTTTCTTCCCTTGCATTTATATAAGGCCAGGTTTCCCATGGGCTTCATCTAGCCAGTTGGCTGGGGACAAAAGGGATCCTAAGGAAATCCTTTAAATAATGCCACTGTGTTATCAGGTGACTTGAGCTTGAGGACTTCCCATCAGCTTGGCTGAACCTTCCTTGGACCTTTGCCAAAAGTCCGGTCATCCTCTCTTCTACCTTTGTCTTGTATGAGGACGTTCCCTGTCATTTCCTGCTATCCTTTGTTATGGGATGAATATTTGTCTCCCCAAAATGTATAAGTTGAAATCCTAACCTCCAAGGTGATGGTGTTAGGGGGTGGGGCCTTTGGGATGTGATTAGGTCATGAGGATAGAATACTCATGAATGGGCTTAAAAGGGGACCCTCTGAGAGCTCTCACCTTTCTGCCATGTGAGGACAGAGCAAGAAGACGGCCACCTGTGAAAAGGAAGTGGTGGGCCATTGCTGGACACCACATCTACCTGTGCCTTAATCAGACTTTCCAGCCTCCAGAACTGTGAGAAATGCTTGTCACTCAGTCTGTTCTTTGTTTATAGTAGTCTGAATGGACTGAGACCCTACTCTAATATCTTTTACATGTGTAATACTGGCTTCTTGATGGACACAAACTAATGCAAATGACACTGAAATAAAAGCCTCACTGTTGAGCCAAAGACAAAGGGGCCGGGGGAGGGAGAGCGATCCGGAGGAAAAGCATTCAAAGTTTAGGCAATAGTAGGAACAAAGGGGCAGATGTGAGAAAATGCCAGCATGTTCTAGAACACCAAAGAGGTAATCTAGCTAGTTGAAAAACAAAACCATCTCATTGTGGACTCCTAACTTGTCCTTGTCAGAGCGGAAATGCTTGGATGACCAGTGAGGAGCCCACTAGCTATAATGTGCCCTTGGACAGACTAAGAATGTTGCGAAAGTCAATGGAGAGCATCTAATAAATTTGTCCTTACTGGCTATGTTGGAGCTTCTGCTAATAGTATTACCTTGTGAGCCTGTCCTGTCTCCCTCTCCCCACCTCTGTCTCCTGATAATAAAATCATATGGTATTTCTGACTTATTTCACTTAGCATAATATCCTCTAGGTCTATCCATGTTGTCACAAATGGCAAGATTTCATTTTTTTTTAATAGCTGAGTAATACTCCATTGCATATATATCCCACATGTTCATCTGTTGATGGACACTTATGTTGCTTCCATATCTGAGCTACTGTAAATGATGCCACAGTGAACATAGGGGTACATGTATCTCCGAATTGGTACTTTTCTTTGGATAACTAGAAATGGAATTACCATACAATCTAGTAATTCAATTTTTAAATTTTTGAGGATCCTCCATCCTGTTTTCCACTGTGGCTGTGCCAATTTATATGCCCCCCAACAGTGCACAAGGGTTCTCTTTCTCCACATCTCCCAACACATGTTGTCTTTCTGAGAAGAGCCAGTCTGACAGGTGTAAAGCGATAGCTCATTGTGGGTTTTTTAAAGATTTTGTCAGAGGAAGAGCACAACTAGGGAAGGCAGCAGGGAGAGGGAGAAGCAGGCTCTCCACTGAGCAGGGAGCTTGACATGGGGCTTGATCCCAGGACCCTGGAATCATGACCTGAGCTGAAGGCAGACGCTTAATGGCTGAGCCGCTCAGGCATCCCTCACTGCGGCTTTGATTGCATTTCTTTGATGAATGATACTGAAGATCTTTCCACATTCCTGGTAGCCATCTGCAGGTCTTTGGAAAAACGTCTATTCATGTATTCTGCCCATCTTTTAATTGGTTTTTTTATATTAAGCTATGTAAATTCTTCATGTATTTTGGATGTTAACCCCTTACCTGGATGTGACTTGCAAATCTCTTCAGTTTGTTGCCTGTTCTGTCTCCTTGGCTGTGCAAAAGCTTTCTAGTTTGATGTAATCCCATTTGTTTAGCTTTTGTTGACCTTGCCTGAGGAGACTGGTCCAAAAAAAAAAAAAAAAAAAATTGTCAAGACCAATGTCAAAGAGCTTATTGACTTTTTTTCTAGGAGGTTTATGTGACTTTTTTTTTTTTAAGGTGAATTTTGACTAAGCAGATTAAACATAATGAAAATAAGTTTTACCCAGGCATCTTACAGACTGAAGAGAAATTCAGAATGTACCAACATTCTTCAGTAGAGCTCTGCAAAATTTTGATAAACACAAATGTGATTTATTCATGTTTATCAAATAGTGGGCAACTAAGTTACTAATCACTGATGAAACTAGGACTTTGAGTTGTCTCTAGATAGCTTAGTAAGGGGGCTGAGTTTAGACTGAATTTCTTAGCCTTCAGATGAAAACCGTTAGATGCAGAAGGCTGAGAGGTTTAGTAATTATTCGTTAACCTGTCTGGGACTTAGGAAAGCAGGTTCCATGCTCTTGCATCTATTCTCTTAATAGAACATGAAAAGCTGTTCCAAGATGCTTCAGAAACTTCTCTTCCTTGTGAAGTCTTAAAAATGTAGGGGAGAAAAAAATGACTTTGCTTTAACCCTTCTAGCCTCATGGCTGAGACCACCCCCCTGTAATAAAAGATTAAAAGAGAAACAGAGGCTTAATATTCCGTATGCCTCCTACACATGGGAAAGACCCAGGAAGACTCAGTAATTGCCTCAGTGGCTAAAGCCAGAACATTAAACACCATCTCCAGCTGATGACAAAAGGTGGTAGTCTGGAGGGGAAGGGGAGGGGTGAAGCCAGTTATGGGAGGTTATCAGGCCAAGCACAGTAAACAAGGACATGTGGTTACAGATCTAAGTTCGTTGCCTTCTCCATTGTTGAGTTTCTAGAGACTCCATCATCCCCCTCTTCCTGATACAGAGGAGATACACTTACAGATGAAGACTTTGCTTATAAATGTTTTTAACTGTCCCTTTCAGAAGGGTAACTTCCACTTGGTTTTCAGAACTTCTCCTGTGTCTGCCCTTGAAAGTCATGAGCGCAAGATAATCCTTATGCCAAAGAGACAGAACTTAGGGTGGCAAATTTCCTTCCTATAGCTTTCGTGTGTAAACCTCGAGGTGTCTGAAATGCAGTTTCCCTCCACTCCAGTTCTGATCTCCGCTGCTTCTGAGTTTAGTATGAGATGCTTGAAGTTTTTGGTTGCCTGGGTGTCCAACATTGTTGAGGGAAAAGTTAGCATTGCGTGTTACACACGATGCAGAGTCTGTATAGTCCACTAACATGCAAATACTTCAATTTGCAGTGACCTGAGAAGAGCTGTGCAGGAGGAGGCCTTGAAGGTGGTGTTCTCTGCCACTTATTTACCTCTGATCTTGTTGTTCGAGCCTCTGTGAGCCCTGGCTCCTCGTCCGTGAGGAAAACGCTCAGCATAGACCTGGTGCGTGGCAGACTGTAGATAAATGGTCTTTTCCCTATAAGGTTGGGCAGGTGTTGGCCAGTTTGAGGGTAGACTTTTCCTTTTGACTCTTTCCATGTAAGTTGAGATTCAGATTGTCCTCATTCCCGCAGTGACTGTGGTATATGAGGGCTCTGATTCTGAGAAAGAGCTTGTCTGCTTTGGACTACTGCCTCGGCAGGGACTTCGCCGTTAGTCCTAGTTACAAGGCTTGAGAATAAGGGCATTGCTTTTCTCGGGGACATTTATAAAACTGCAAGAGCTTAGCTATCAGAAGGTATTGGCTCTTCTAATGAGATCATCTCCATAGATAGACGGTTCAGAACTTCTGGCAAACTATCATGTGGTGGTTCTGTAACAAGTCCTCTTGTTTCCACCTAATAGTTTATGAAGGCGGGATGTTTTTCGTTGGCTTTGCTAATTGCTTTCAGTCTTAAATATTAACCAGCACTATTATTATACCTTTATCACTCTTACTACTGTTAGCTATTCTATGCCAGGAACACTTTCTCTTTTCTAGACTATGAAATAAAAATTTGCTTTAGGGAAGTTAAGTAAATAACTGATTAAGGCTATCGGCTTGGAATGGCAACATCACTAATTCCTAGCAGTGTGAGCTGCAGCAAAGTAATGAAAATCCATTTTCCCATGTGTTAAATGGGCAAAAGAATAATATCTTTCCCATGGAGGCTCTTAATGATGAAGAAAAATTTGAGTTAAGAAAATATGGTGCCTGTTCAAGCAACTGAAATGACCTAAGAACAAATACAATAAAATGGGAAAAGATAGCACCACACACAGTTATCGAAGAAAGCAAAAGACCCATCAGTTTATTACTGAAGACTTTTGGTAGGAGATAACTATTGAACTAGACCAAAAGAGATGAATGAGGCTGGGGCGCCTGGGTGGTTTGGTTGGTTGAGCATCACACTCTTGGTTTCAGCTCAGGGTCCATGATCTCAGGGTCCTAGGACTGAGCCCTGCCTCTGGCTAGAAGTCTGCTTGAGATTCTGTCCCTCTGCTTTTACGACCCCCATCCCCTGCTTGTATGTGGGCATGCTCTCTCAAATCTATTTAAAAAAAAAAAAGACTAAATAGACTTCAGGTTTTACTTTTTATTAAATTCAAGTTTTTAAAGCAATGGTTTTCAAACTGCAGCATGTGTTAGCCACCAAACAGGAGCCTTCTAAATGCACCTTCCTTCCTGAGCCTACTGCCAGGCATTCTAGGTCAACAGGCGTGGGATAAGGCACAGGAATTTACATTAGCAGTCTCTAGTAGAGACATGGTGTAAGGTCATAAATAGCATGGCCTACTGCTGGAAGGGAGTGGGTGCAAACTTGAGGGTTGTTTCAGGATGTGAAAGTTTCAGTTGACTTTGTCACATTACTAATGAGCTGTATTAGTCAGGATTGTGTAGACAACTAGAAGCACTTTGTGGTTGAGGGGGAGGTGGGAATGCTCAGGAGAGAAATTTAATAAGGGAATGGCTCATGTGATTATGGAGGCCAAGAAATTCCGCAGTCTGCTGCCAGCAAGCTGGAGAACCAGGAAAGCCATTGACAAAATTCAGTCTGAGTCCAGAGGCCTGAGAATTGAAGGACCAGTGGTTTAAGTCCTCATACAAGTTCGAAGATGCAAAAGCCAAGAGCGCTGACATCCAAGGGCAAGAGAAGATGGATGTTGCTACAGTCAGCAAACAGAGCCTTCCTCCACCTTTTTTAATTGGATCCTCAGTGGATTCATGATGTCCATCAGCATGGGGAAGGACAAACTTTATTCTGTTTGATTCAAATGCTAATCTGTGGGAAAATACACTCATACCCAGAAATGTTTACCAGCTCTCTGGGCCTCCTTTTAGTTCAGTGACATTGATGCATAAAATCATCACATCAGCTTGCTTTCCTGGAACTTGAGTTTTGACTGTGTGTGGGCCTATTTGAGGTTGTTCCCTACCCAGGTGTAAATAACTGGTCTTCCTTCATGTTTTTGGCTGTTAGGAGAGTTAGCAAAACAGACTTCTATTTCATAGCTTCTATCGCAACTTTTATTTCTGTAATTCTCATGCTGAATCCCTGAATATATTTCACTTTAAAATTGGGGTGGTACTTCAAATACCTCATCCTTGGCTTTAGATTTCCGACATTAGGTTGAGTTGAGTTAGATGCAAAAGTCACCTAGAGTTTCTTTTTGAGACTTAAGCACATCCATAAAGATTCTCAATACCGGTTAAAAAAATTACCATAATTTTCTTGATATTTTAGAGATTTGTACCTTATGCTTTAGGCTACAATTTAGTATACAGTCTCTCTACCATATGAAGCAATTTTTCTTGCACAGGCTTGTTAAATCAGTTTTTCATCTTTTTATTCCTCAGAGTGGAGATGAATAAACCTTGCTTACTAGGTTTTATAGTACCTTTATCATTTAATATTTGAACATCCTCAGCACTTTAATTTTAATACGACTAAATGGAATATGTAAGATGCAATACTTACCATTTAGTACCTTGCATGTAAGAAATGTCTCAAACCTAATCGTGAAATCCCTGCAGATAAACAGCTAGAACTCAACCTATTTCCTTACCCCTGGATTTTTAGGATAGATACAGGTGCCAGTTTTCTCTCTTGACATTTTAACCATTGTGTTGATGTGGAAAAACAATACAACTTTGTGTTCCTTTAAACGCTTATTTTTCCCTCCTTGGATGGAATCTCCAGTAGGTACTGTAACTTTTCCTGGGCAATAACTTGGGTAATAGATCAATTCTTCTGCCTTTAGTCCTACAAATCTCATTTTGGTAACTAATATTCAATTTTAAGGTGTAGTCAAAACTCCAGACTTCAAGGTTTGAAGATCCTCCTCCTTTGTGAGGGCCGGCTTTAGGCTGAAGCTTGCAGTGGGATAGTTAATGTAGTGGGAGAGACTTAAATGAAGCTTCATGTGTTTAAAAACAACAACAACAAAAAACCCCTGGGGGATACACAAATCTGAACTAAACACACGGGACATTTATGTAAGAGGGCTGATTTTAATCAGGTGATTGGAAAAGGCACCAAAGAGATGGCCTTTGAATTAGGTCTTAAGGCTGAAAAGAGATGGTTTTAAAGGAATAGAGTGGCAGGTATGTTGAACAGTTGGTATAATCTGGTGGGATTTGCAGTATAATAGGCGTGGGGGGGGGTGATAAAGTTGGAAAGGTCAAATTGTGGATGTTTGAGTACCATGCAAAGAAATTGGGATTTAATGAAGGGAATAATCCTTAGTTATAACTCAGTACACATCCAGCCCAGCCTAAGGTCTGAGCTGGAGCATGATAATCTTCAAGGATGTGATAAAGGATTTATGTGATGTCACACAGCAACCAATCCAAGGACTTTGAGAAAGCTCTCAATCATCTCAAGTCTTGTGTGGCCATTATCCTGCTTCTGATGGACAGTGATAAACCCCTCTTCTCCCTCATTCCTAGTATTCGTGGTAGAGAATTGAGGATATCTATTTGGCTCAGATCCTATCAATGGGGAAACGGTGACTAAAAAGCTTAATTTGAAGTTTTAAATCTCTCAGAAGCACCTTGGTCTTGCCCTGCTACGAGCTTACGGGATAAGAAAAACTGGAGAAAACATGAGTATATATACATACACACTCATGCATATATATATATGGCCTTGGCAACGAAACCTCAGAACAAAATATTGGTACATCTTTTCATTTAAATATTCCTTTAGGCCACATGTCTATACATCTGAGTTTTGCTCAATCTCTTGAAATTGCCTGCTGTAAATCTCTTTTGTCTTTTAAACTCAAATAACTGACCTTTTTTTTTTTTTTTTAAAGATTTTATTTATTTATTTGACAGAGAGAGAGATCACAAGTAGGCAGAGAGAGAGGGGAAGCAGGCTCCCTGCTGAGCAGAGAGCCTGATGCGGGGCTCGATCCCAGGACCCTGAGATCATGACCTGAGCCGAAGGCAGAGGCTTTAACCCACTGAGCCACCCAGGCGCCCCTCAAATAACTGACCTTTCTAACCACACCTTTATTTGATGTGGCTTTGGGTAGTGTTGTCACATGATTGCATACATTATATCCGCATTCTCTGTCCCCAAACTGTAATTTGGGATGTATCATTGTGGAGATATTTTAAGAGGTATTTTCTACTTACTTTTTTTTTTTTAAGATTTTATTAGAGACAGCGAGAGGCGGAATACAAGCAGAGGGAGTGGGGGAGAGAGAAGCGGGCTTTTCCTGCTCAGCTGGGAGCCGGATGTGGGGCTGATCCCAGGACCCTGGGATCACGATCTGAGCCGAAGGTAGATGCCTAACGACTGAGCCACCCAGGCACCCCTATTTTCTACTTAAGCTATATTTTCCATCCTAATATGAGTGCCAGTCTTCTAAAATGTTCCCTGTGTGTAAATAAGATATAGGCTGTCTGGTGATAATGCATTGTTACGTCATGTTCTTTGAGAGGGAAACTCTTAGAAATGATTGCAGATACATATCCCTTTGGTGACCAGTCTAGATAGCAGGGTTGACCAAGATTCCTATTAACTATCCCTTTTTAGACTAACGGGCAAGCAGGGTATTTGTCTTCGCTTTGAAGCTATGAAAGAGTTTGCCACTAATCTTAGAAGGTGAATTTTAATACGAATGTGAAATCCAACTTAAGTCCTGACACTTAACCCCATCTGGTAGGTTCAACCTCACCCCCTGCCCCAAGGCAGGGCTAGTTTTGTCTTTAGTGGGGTTTGTATGAGGAGTTTGAAAGCATTAAGCCATAGACTGTTTTTTGCTGGGCTGGTATTCAGCCCTGTTCTCATCTTGGTGCCCTAGTTGCCTGGAAACTGAATTCCTGCCTTGCTCATCTGTGCTCATTTCTCTGCTGGGTGTTCTAGTTTCCTTTCAGATACAATGTACTTCTTTTGAATTCCTTGTTCACCTTTTTATTAGACCTATGTGCTCACAATGCCTTCTAACTTATCCTCCACCTGGATCCTGTTTTCACTTTCAACCTTTGGCGCCCCCTGCCCCCACAACCCACCTTTTCATCTTCTAGGCTCCTCTTATTTCAGATCCCTTACAACCAGGCCCTCTTTACACTCTTCATTAACTGACTTTTTTTTTCTTGTTCTTGTGCTCTGATCAGTGTGGAATTTCAACTCAGGACTTCCATAGTCTGTCTTGTCAGACTGCTTAATTTTATGGTGGAACTATTTTTCCTTTGTCAGATATCATAATCTGGCATGACAGCTTAACTCCCCAAGGAACTAGAATCTTCATTAGAGACCTCATACATGCATTGCTGGCTGTGCATCTTAAAATATTATCCTTTGTATCAAAGCACCAACTTTGCTTCCTTATGTTTCCCTCTCCAGGGCCTCACTTTCTGTTCTTATAACTGGTCTCATGATTTCATATTTAGGTATATATACATATGCCTGATGTACAGCTGAAGAATTTAAAACTTACATATTATATAGTTTATCCAGGGACACATTGGAAAGCCAGAGATGAAACCAAGAACAGGACCTACCTCTTTCTACTCTTTGATTCCTGTAGCCCTCTTTAAGAAGGTTAATGCAAAATCCACTAATGTGGGGTGGTGGTTAAGCTGATCTTCATTCCCTGTCTTTTGCCTCAGGAAGATGTCTCTGTAGTTACAGAAGTCTGGACAGGATCCTCAGGATAGCTTTCTTCTATGGCTGAGAAGTGACTTTATTTGCCACAGGGCTAATGTAGTTGCTGTTGGGAGGTTAGGGAAGCTTGGTTATAAGGAAATGAGACTTCTTGGGTCAGGAGAGTAGGAGGTTTCAAATATGTGAATGACAACCTAAATTTTCAAGAAAAGGATCTAAGAACTAATGTTGGAGAACTAGGGTACAAACTTCTTTTTAAATACGTGCATTTTAAAACTCAGTAGTGAGGGCACTGAATCACTTGTTCTTAATTCTATTAGGACCAGCACTTTTTTTTTTTTTAATAACTAGTGATGTATGATACCACTTTTTGTGTCTTAAAATAGAATTCATTGATCACATAGCTATATTTAAATGTTTATAATACATGGATGATAGTACAATGCCCATGTATAACACGAAGTAAAAATAACTGTAGTAAACGTGTATATCAACGTGTAAATACTTGAGTACAGCTTCGAGAATGTACCAGTCACCAAGGCCAACTGACATAAGTGTATTTGGTTGTTGATTCAAAGAATATGGCCTGCAGTATGATTTTCCAAGTAGCCAATAACTTAAGATTTCTAGTAAACAAACAGGGTTTGGGGTGGGGTGGGGGGATGGGTGAGCCTGGTGGTGGGTATTAAGGAGGGCACGTATTGCATGGAGCACTGGGTGTGGTGCATAAACAATGAATCTTGGAACACTGAAAAAATAAAATTTAAGATGTTTAAAAAATTTTTCTAGTAAAATATGGTCTTTCCTCGATTTGCGTAGTAGTTGTATTTTTGAGAAATTGTGTATATATTTAAAACAACACAAATACTTCTATATGAACTTAGTATTAGGCTAAAATAAGTGTTTGTTTCATTTATGCGGATTTCCTAGAGGATGTTTAAAGCCCCAGGACCATCCCTCCTGTAGATCCTCCTCTGATGCCAGCTGTGTCCCTTCACCCCCATGTCACTGGGACAGCATAAATAACCCCACAGGTTTTCAAAGTGTCCCTCAACGAGGGTGGTTTGTGGCTGGCTTAGTCATTTGGCTGGTGATGCACACCTGTAGATGAGCTTCCTTTCAGACTTGAGTGGGTGGAAAATATTGCCTTTGAGAGGACTGATCCAGGCACCTTGATGAGACTCTTGGCTCTCGAGGTCTGGGCTGAGTCAGACTGAGCCCTTGGGAAGGTTCAGAGGCTAATAGCGCTGTAAACAGATTTTGATAAAGATTGCCAGGGCAATTGATGATGATATGATTCTGTTTCAATAGAAATAGATTTTTATCTTGTTAGAGGAGACAATTCACTGCATCTGAATTAGCTTGCCCAGAGGCTCCCAGCTGCTATCATTGATAGTACAATCTCAAGTTTGTCTCTTGTTTAGTTACAGTCCTTCTAAACTTAATATCTTGATGTTTTGGTAGCCTTTTCCGTTATGGCAGATACATCTGTAATTCTGTGGCTTGCTTTCTCCATCCTCCTGTATTGAGGGGAACTTTCATCCTGCTTTTGGTAGGAAAGAAAAATACCCCATTTAGTAAAGGAGTACAGGCTCTTCTTGTTAGTGTTCTTTCAGAAATGGGTGTTATCTAGCAGTCACAGAGCACTAAGGAAGCCTTTTTTTTTTTTTTCCAACTTCATACCTTAGGTAGTTGTGAAAAGCAACATAATCTCTTAAATACCTTAATCATACGATATTAAAGCATTGTTTTCCTTTGTGCCTCCTTCCACATGTTTTTTGATTTCTGCCCTGACTAGTCTTTTCCTTTTTTTTTTTTTTTTGAAGTGTTTTAAACAAAAAAACAAAAAACTTCCATGGTGTTGTGGCTACCGAAAGGCTTATTAACAAGTTCTCTAATTTCCTTTAATTATCTTTAGAGCAAAATCATGATTCTTTTCAAACGAAGCATTGCCTGGGCCCCTTACTAGATGATGTAAGACACCTGTTTTTCTCATTGTCTTCCTTCCCTTTCCTACCTCTATTTTGATAATGGTCTTTGAATTTCTAGAATGTTAACACACATCATTTTCAACATGTAGATTCACATGGTTATAACTTCAACATACAAAGGCTCTGCTTGTTTTTCTTATGTCATTCTGTAAGCACTGTTGGACTTTATAATCTTAGTGAATTTTTTTCATATTGCCACTTTTTGGTACTTAAGATGATTGTGAATATTTTCAATAAGTGTCCGTTTGAGATGGTTAAGGAGGAATGGAGGAAGGTTGCACATGGTCAGGGGCCTTCCACTGGGTTTTAGGGCATGGTCTGAAACTGCCAAGAACAAAGCTGCAAACTAGAATTAAAGCAGAAGAGAGGTCATGAGACTAGGCTCACCCTGTCATACCAGATTTTTTTTTGTTTGCTTCTCTAGACCCACCTTCCACCCCTTCTCACCCTGTTGTCAGCCCCAGAGGCTGACCTGTGTGGACTCTTAGCCTCAGGCTTCCTGTTAGGTTTGGCTCTGGGGAACCTGGCTGAAGCGGGAGGTGTAGGGGGAAGACAGAAGTCTGAGTATTCATCCTCCATCTCTGTCCTCTAAGATCACCTAGATTGGGCTGTGCTCCTTAGCCAGAGCTCACTGGTCTCCACAAAGCAACCAACTGAATGGCTGTTTCTCAGGGTGGCGGTAACTGCTCCTTCACCTCTTTCTGGTCTAGGACTGCTAAACCTTCGGCCACTGCTGTCTAGGTCAGAGCTCCATCCCTTGGGGTTCTGTTACATCCACACCTTGTAAATCACTCTCCTGTAAATAAATTCCTTTTATCCTGTTCTGAGTGTCCCATCTCTTCCTGGGACTCTGAAGGACTGGTTGTACTGGATAGTTAGGTTGGAGTAGAAAACTGAGTACCATACTTAGTAGGAATTAGGCTCTTGAAATTTGGATTCAGTTGACTCAAACTTGGTCTTCAGTTCTAAAATGGTTTTAGAAAGAATAGTTGAGAATCCAAGTCAACTTTTTTTTTCTCTTTGACTATTTTATGGTAGGCAGAGGTTCTGGTTCCCCCCCCCCCCCCCCATAATCAGATCTTTGGATTTTTTTTGTTGTTGTTGATGTTCTTACTGTTGTAGCAAACTTTGAAAAAAATTAATATCCCTATGGAAACCTAATACTCAACTTTCATCTTCACCTCTACTTTAATAAATTGGCTTAAAATTTGTGGTTGCTATAGCATGTTTTATGCTACAAGGTAGATTTATTTTATTTTTTTTTAAAGATTTTATTTATTTGACAGAGATATCACAAGTAGGCAGAGAGGCAGGCAGAGAGATGGGGGAGGCAGGCTCCCCGCTGAGCAGAGAGCCCGACACGGGGCTCGATCCCAGGACCCTGAGATCATGACCTGAGCCGAAGGCAGAGGCTTTAACCCACTGAGCCACCCAGGCGCCCCTATGCTACAAGGTAGATTTAAATGGAAAGTTTTCTAGGGTGCTATGTTACCTAGTTATTTTTCCTAATCCTTGAACTTGATAGTAAATGTATTGTACATTCCATATAATTAGATCTTAGACTTCCAATTTTTTTGCCTCCATCTGCTCTGATTTGTAATGGTGTATAATGTACAAGGTGGGGCTAAACTGCCTTGTCCCTTTCATGTTTTTCTATTAGACATTCTTTCAAAATAAGCTTTATCAACGAATTTCTACTCAGTTTGACTATCACTTGTATATACAAGTATGTACCATGTGCATCTCATTTGTGTACTACATTTTCTTTAGAACTGTAGATCCACTTTCCAATTGTAATGTTGACCATTACCCCCACAAAATCTCCACCCTAAACAAACAGCTTAAAGAGTTTAACAGTTCAGGGGCGTCTGGGTGGCTCAGTGGGTTAAAGCCTCTGCCTTCGGCTTGGGTCATGGTCTCGGGATCCTGGGATCGAGCCCCTCATCGGGCTCTCTGCTCAGCGGGGAGCCTGCTTCCCCCCCTCCTCTGCCTGCCTCTCTGCCTATTTGTGATCTCTCTCTGTGTCAAATAAATAAAATCTTAATTTTTTTTTTTTTTTTAACAGTTCAGACTCCAGTACAAGCACTAAAAAGAATTTATCCTGGGTAAAAGACTGCTAGATGATGACCTTAGATCATTGCGTATAACCTCTAGCATGGCAGTCTGTGAAACAGCAGTGATAATTTGATAGACTTATATTTTTTGGAATATTAGTTTAAAAAAAGACATTGTTTTGCAATACTTAGCTTTTTCATAAAGGAATAGTAATGTTACATACCTTTTATATTCAAACTTTCTACCTTTTTGGTGTATGAGCATGCAAATTTTACTACACACATGGCTTTAGTAAAGAATCTTTTCGATAGATACTGGATCTGCAAATAACAGCAATTTATACAGTACTTCGCTATCCATTTCATGTCACACTAAGAATTTCCAAAGGGATATTAATGATGGTAATTTTTTTTTTTTTATATCTAATAGATTTGAAAAGTTCTCCAGTTTGCCTTGAAGCCTATTTTGGCTTCTGTTTAGTGTGGTACGTTTTATCATGTTTATCAACTTCCGCTATTCCTAAAATGTTTTAACTCAGAAAAACAAAAATTGTTGATTTTTCAGATACTTGATATAGCAATAAAACCCCTTAAAAGTTGGAGGCTGCCACTAGTAGGCTTTCTCAGTTTGTAGTATGTGGCTGTTTTTGGGTAATTGTTTCATCGGTTTTAGGTATGCTGGTATTAGGCTCACAGGCTATGTTGGGCATCTATGCCATGGACCAGTGTGCCCGTTAAGGAGGTTTGATGTGACTCTGGCACCCTTGAGTCCACTCTCAGCTCTGGTATCCAGTGGTACAGAAAAGACAGAGCAAGAAAGCCAGAAGGAATCCAGAAGTTGATGGTAGATTGCTTATTTTCCTTTCAATGCTGTTTTGTAGACTGCCCTGCTGGAGGCTGTATGCAGTGATCTAAGAGCATCACTTAGCAGTGTTTTTTTTTTTGTTTGTTTTTTTTAGCCAGGATAAAAAAAAATTCCTTTTGATGCTTGTATTAGAGTTTAAGTTGTTCAAAACTCTCATTGTTGAGGATGGAGATATTTTGGGGTAATGGTCGACATTACAAACGGAAAGTGGATCTGTACTTATAAAAGTCAATGTTATTACACAAGTGAGACCTGCATAGTAGACTGTATACTTGCCTATGTGTGTGATAAATATACTTTTGGAGCTGGCAAAGTGTTGTAATCTTAAAAGTCAACTTAATAGAGCCAAATTGTTAACTATAAAATTCTATTCTTAGGGGTTTGGATGCTTTGAATCTTTACAACCGAGTTGTGTCAGTAAACCTGAAAAACAGAATGGTCTGTATTCCATAGAAAGTAAATTATAATACATGTTATTCTTTTTTTTCAAAGATTTTGACAGATGGAGAGGGAGGGAACACAAGCAGGGGCAGTGGGAGAGAGAGAAGCAGGCTTCCCACTGAGAGCAGGGAGCCCGATGCAGGGCTCGATCCCAGGACCCTGGGATCATGACCTGAGCTGAAGGCAGACGCTTAACGACTGAGCCACCCAGGTGCCCAGATTCTTATATAACATTACCTTCTGTCTAATAACTTATTTTCATATGCAATAATCACTACTTAAATGACTAATGGAAGGCATCATTGAACAGACACGGAATGCAGGGACCAAAAATTTCCACTTACTGAGTAATGGATCTAAGGCTTCAATTGCTTGTCTTTATCTTCATTTTCTATTTTGTCAAAATGTAAAACGAAAAGTAATTTGAATTCTCATACTTAAAGGATTGCTTTGCCCTGTAAAAGACTTATAAAAACGTAATTTGATCATATTTTGGATTCCTGTTTACTTAAAAAATTATGAAGTCTGTAATCTCTCTATCCAACGTGGGGCTCAAACTCCCAACCCCAAGATCAAGTCCGTTGCTCCACTGACTGAGCCAGCTAGGTGCCCCAGGTTCCTTTTCCTTTTAAAATTGTAATTTGCTTACATAACTAATACTCTAAAGAAGCACTTCTTGTGTTTTTTTCCATGTCCTGGCACACTTAGAGAAATCATTTTCTAGTACCTCCTGGTAACTGGGCAGGTGGCTTCCCTCATTAGGAGTTGATGGGACCAGGTGATTCTTGCTGCCCTGGTCCCAGATTTATTCTTGGTACATGTAGAGCTCTGTGTAGAGGGGCTCTGTGTAGAGCTCATGACAAACTTAGGCAGCACAATGAATCCATTCTTCAATGCTGTTTTTGCTAACCATGGAGTACTGTAAGAATGGCTCTGGTCATTCAGGTTTGCTGTTCTTCCATGTTTTAGGGCTCCCAGTCAGGTGGTTTTTCACTCTTCTGCTTGAAACTTCAGTAGTTCCCTAATTCAGAAAAGCCGAGGTTCTTACAGTGACCTGCAAAATCTGCCCTGTCAGCCCTTTCACGTTGTATCTCACCTATCCTCGCTTCCCCGCTTCTTACTCACCAGTAGCCTCTTTGCACTGCCTTCTGCAGGTTAAGCATGTTCTCAGTGCTGTTTGCCCTGAAATGTTCTTCCCCAGAGATATACATGATCTTGCCTGAGACCAACCTGACCATTCTTTAAAAAATGGATTGGATTTTCAGTTTCCCTATGCATTATCGACTTAGCTACTGAGGAAACTTGGGTTTGGGCTGTCCTTCTGGAAAAGGTAAACTGCACAGTCTGGAAGGTATCTCTGCCTGTTTTTCCTGTCGAAACTGAATTCTTGAATGTCTTCACCACTGAATCCATTGGCCTCTTTAGCTGGTTTCCTGCCCCTCTGTAGCATGGGATGTTGCCCTGCTTCTTAAAACTGTCTCCTCACTGAGTTTTGGTAATTCTGCCCTTACCCTAAGTTTGTAATGCTTTGGTGGTTCTTCGGTTTTCTTTCTTTTCTTTCTCTCGCCTTTTTTTTTTTTTTTGGTATCTGGGATTTTTTTCAACTCTTTCAGGGTAATTTCCAAGCGTTAGACCTTGATTTTCAGTTACTACCCATTTAGTCTTCCGTAACTATTTGACCTATTCCCATGATGTTAGCTGTCACCTCTGCTCTTGCAAGCCTGTTTTGGTCGTTATCTTTGACACTCCTTCCTGAACAGTTTTATAAGTTTATTGTAGCCAGATGTGTTTAAGGTGTTCTCTGGTTCCTGGCTGTCATTTTTCCATAACAGGTCAAACCTTACTTGTTTAAGAACCAGCTCAAATCTATTTCCCATCTGAAACCTTTCCAGAGCACTCAATCTGATATTTCCTGAATTGGTACATTCTTAAGTCCATAAATTAATCAAAGACGTTATTGTTAACTTGAATGAATTTTCATTAAACCTTAAAGGTGTTGAAGTAAAAATTTTTAAAGGAAATGTCTTTTTGGGTATAAATTCTTAAAACCATTTCCTCATGTTTAGTATTTAAAGATAAAGAATGATATATATACATTTTGTTGAACTGATTAATGAAATTTTTATAGGATGGAAAGGTCAATTTCAATAGGAATTAAAACGATGAAACCCATTAGATACCCATTTCATCTATTAAAGATTTTGAATCCTGCCGTGGCCTGTTGTTAAATATACTATATCATATGATCCCAATTAGGTAAAATAGAAGGAGAAATGTAATGGACAGAGCAAAGACTAGAAGGAAATAAGAAAACGTTAGCCTCACTATCCATGCACAACTGTCCTCCCTAGGTAATTTCCCCAATTTTTTTGATATAAATAGGTGTCTAAGTACCATATTGTCATTTTGTACTTAGAGGAGTTATAGTCATAGGAACTAAGGAAAAAAGTGAGAAATGATTTATTTCATCATGAAACTTTTTTTTAAAGTAGACTCTATGTGCAGTGTGGAGCCCAAAGCAGCACTTGAACTCGCGACCCTGAGATCATGACCTGAACTGAGATAGAGTTGGACACTTAACCAATGGAGCCTGGTGCCCCATGAAACTGCTTTTTTATTAAAAATTAAGACTTCAACTTTTCTATAGCCTAACGTTTGTGAACCTAACGTTCACAAAACTAAGGGGAAGCTATAGAGCTTGCCCATACACATATATAACTTCCCCATTATCAGCATCCCCACCAGATTGGTACATCTGTTACTATTGATGAACCTACATTGGCACATCATAATCACACAAAGCCCATAGTTAATCTTAGGGTTCACTCTTGGTGTTGTACATTCTAAGGGTTTGGACAAATGTATAATATGTATCTACCATTATGGTATGATACTTAGTTTGGTTGCCAAAACTGTCTTTTTTATAATCCAGTAGTTTCTCGTTCTCCATATCAAAATGGCTTGGTTTCTTGACAAAGGAAGATTTGGGTAGTGCTCATGTAGAGATCACTATATTGTGGCAGTTTTCCTATTGTACTGTGATTTCTTGGCTTCTGTAGTCTAGCCAGCTATGGTTTTGAATTATTAATTCGTATAGCAGCAGTTTTACATAAATGGTGTTGAGTTTGGTTTCCTTTCAGTGGTAGGTAGAACCTGATCACAATATTGTCGTGTATTCCCATGGATACACTGGTGGGTTTCTGGTTACACAGGCAGAGATCATTTATATACATTCCCTTTCTCCCTACTGCAGATGGAAGATCAGACCTGAGAAAATAAGCCCTTTTAATTCTAAATGACTTCTGATCGGGCATGATAGGATAAGATTAACCGGAGGGTAAATAAACTTTGAAAATCTGTATGTCATGTCACATTTTTCTTGAACAAATATTAACGAAGGGCCACCTACAAAAGTAGACTTCTATATAATGTTGAAGATTCTTTTGTAAGTTCACACTTTCATTTAAGTATGCATGTGTACTTGCATGTGTGTTTTAACCCGCTTTTTATATTTTACTGGTTTAAGACTAAGATTTTGCAAACTGCTAACTTTAAAAGAACCTGATGTTTTAAGGGAATTATTTACATGTTCTCCACTGGACTAGACTACAATTCCCTTAAGGACAGGACTTCTATTTCATATATGTATCTTAATGATGCTGGGCACATAGTGAGATATTTTTGAATGATTTTTAGAGTGAAATATACATGTGCACATACACATGTCTATACACAAAGTGATAGCATTTTATAGCATGATTTGTGTTGCATTCATAGTCTCTAAGCAGATTACACCATTCCTTTATGGAATGCTGACCTAGAGCTTTTGCCTTTTTCCAGATAGATTTTCAAAGGGGGAAGATACCATAATTTGTAACAAACTTCAGTCTCTTATATTTGAGAGTAGAGCTACAGTGGCAATCTCCATGTATGCTTTGTGGGGTTGAGGGGGCGAGGTGTGTGTGGGGTACCTCTTACCAACCTCTTCTTCTAGCACTAACAATGGAAAGGGCTTTCTAATTTTTGGCAAAACTGTTTTAGTGTGAGAGTGAGTTTATCAGTTGAGGCTTTAGCGCCTGCTGAGGTGGAGTGTTAGTGAAGTTTGTGATTTGAAATTTTACCAGCAGTAATTCTAGGGACTTCATGTAGAATCCCCCGCCCCCCCCCCAACATACATACACATACACATCCCAACAGAAATCTAAGTAATTCCTCATTTGGGAAATAACTCTCAGATCTCAGGTCCTCTTACTTAAAGAGATTTATTGTATATAATTCTCATGGAGATATAAATGTGGTCATAGGCTGTGATGAAAATCCATAATTGAAGATGCTGATTACTTTTGGAAACTGGAATGTGTATTTTTGTTTCGTTGTTTTTTGGAATGCAGGGTTACCTTCATATTTTACTGGGAACCCCAAAATAACACCAATTAGGGCATAATACTGCTTGATGTGATGATGTAATAGAGGTCTGAGTCCCTTACATGTTGATAGTGTAATGTTGGTTTTGGTTTTGTTACAAGAACTTCTGAATAATAGCCCCATTGATAATGTTCAAGGAGGAAGAAAAAAAAGGAGGTGGCCTACTTCCTAGTATGAATTTTTCGTGGTAGTAGTACTTCCTCCAGCATAGGTTCTAAATTTCTCCCAGAAAAGCCTAATATGTCCCTCAAATGTTTTTATCATTTAAAAGATTCTGGGGGTTCTTTGCTGACTTAGTAGAATATGAGATTCTTCATCTTAGAGTTGAGTTCAAGCCCCATGTTGGGTGTGGAGCCTACTAAACAAAACACAAAAACACCCTAAAAAACTGGTGCTGGTTTTTTTTTTTTTTTTCTATTTCCACTTAAATCCCCTGGTTCCTTCTTTCTTTCTTTTTTGTTAATCATAAACTCTGTTCATTGGAAGTTGCAATTGTGTTCACTTAATGATACTTTTTTAAGTATCTTTTGAATTTCATAGTGTTTTAGCTGGAATTTATAAATGGAAAACATGAAACTTATTTTTTTCTTACAGAATGAAGTTATTTTCTAGCTGAGGGGGGATATTTAATTACTGTACTTGGAATTGTCTTTAACTTCTTATTTTTACAGTCAGCGAATTGTTGGCTCCATGATCTTTTTGTCTGTTTTCTGAAAAACCTACTAAATAGAAATTGAAGATCCCCTAGTGTTTAGATGCAACTTTTTTTTGCAGTTATTACAAACTAAAAAATGGAAATTATTGAAAAAATATCTACTGAGTCTGTTTATCCTCTTCTAATGCACAGGATATGGGAGCAGTTAAAATTCTTATTTTGGTATTTATTGCTTATTTTAAGTTGTTGCATATTCAAAATAGTTTGTTTTTGCAGATCTTTTACCGGTGGGATTTTCATCCTTTGATTTTTAGTAACTTTCTGACTCTAAGAAAGCTTCATTGATTTCATGCTATTTCTATAGCACTGTCAATGAATGGAATGCCATTTTTTTTGTCCTCATTTAAAATAGAATCTTCATTCTATAGATTCTACACTTACTTTGCCTTTTAATCTTGAAGTAGACACACTTTCGGTGATTTCCCACGACTGGAATCTCTCTGCAGTGTAGTGGCAGGGACTGTGGAGGCAAACTATCCACATTTTCTATGATGGGTCGTCGTCTTACTGGTTGTGTGACTTTGGGCAAGCTAGTTAACCTTTCTGTGTCTAAAGTATTCTCACCTTAGATGGGGAGAATAGTTTTTTTCTTGTACTTCTTTATACTGTGATTACTCCTGTGAAGTGTAATGGATAGTTGTATGTATATAGTTGTATGCCTCATTCTGTGAATTCACAGGGGCTTTTGTCTTACTGCATGTCACAATACTTGAAAAGATAGCTGCTCTTGTGCTGTTTTGAATGAGCTTGGCCTAAATGAGTTATACTCTTATTGTCAACTTCTGAGATATTAAAGTAGTCTTTAAGATTTTCGTTGAAGATTTTTAAACAGTTTTTAAAAAGGCATCTTTTCTGCAGGGTTAAGACTTATATCTATCCATATAT
This sequence comes from Potos flavus, assembly GCA_028534135.1. Lineage (NCBI taxonomy): Eukaryota > Metazoa > Chordata > Mammalia > Carnivora > Procyonidae > Potos > Potos flavus. Next base: position 69,347,954 of record CM052887.1, on the reverse strand, counting down.
ATGTATATATATGTGTGTGTGTGTGTGTGTATACATATATATACATATATATTTATTCAAGATTTTATTTGACAAAGACAGCCACAGAGGGAACACAAGCAGGGGGAGTGGGAGAAGGAGAAGCAGGCTTCTTGAAGAGCGGGGAGCCCGAAGTGGGGCTTGATCCCAGTACCTTGGGATCATGATCTGAGCCGAAGGCAGATGCTTAATGACTGAGCCACCTAGGCGCTGCCCAAGTTATATTTTTAAACAGTTCTAAAATACACTTCCTACGTGAAATGATAGAAGGTAAAGGCTTAAGGTTACTTAAGAGTGAAGTATACTATTTATGTACTAGTTTAACTATATTGTAAGCTTTTCCTACAAAACTTAAGCCTTCTTCACATGATATAAAAGAAGGCTGAATCCATCTACCAGTTTAACGTTAATCATAGGGTAACTGAAAAAATTGGGTGTGGCTTTTGCATGCTGCAAGGGCAGGAATGTGGGACGTTGACCTTGTAATGCTGTTTACAAAGGTTTTTTCTTGTAAAACCCATTTAACAAAATTGATCTATCTCTTCAAACTGTGGAGGGAAGAAAATTTCTAAGTTTTGGTTTTGGATTCTCTGCTTTCCCCTTTTGTTGAAGGAAAATAGAACACATTAGAATTGGGGCAAGTAGTATAAACCTCACCTTAAAATATGGTGGGTAGAACTGGTTGGATTGGAGAGTGGAGAACAGTGCTCTTTAACCACAAAAGAATACTTGGGTGTTTTCATGGCAGACCTTGGTCCGTGAACTTCCCGTCATTATGGCCCTATTCTGTCTTGGAGGACAGGATAGGACCATCATATATTTGTTGTTTGACTTTTAAAATGGTGATTTGGAGATGAACAGACTTTTTTTTATTTATTTAAAAGATTTATTTATTTGACAGGAGAGAGATCACAAGTAGGCAGAGAGGCAGGCAGAGAGAAGCAGGCCCCCTGCTGAGCAGAGAGCCCGATGCGGGGCTCGATCCCAGGACCCTGAGATCATGACCTGAGCTGAAGGCAGAGGCTTTAACCCACTGAGCCACCCAGGCGCCCCATGAACAGACTTTTTATACAAAAAGTGTTTAATAAAACATTTACACACTTAAGTTCTAAACAAAGATGACAACAGAGACAGAGGAGAACTGTAAAATGGGAAGATGAGCTAGGTTGGACCAGCACCATGTCGGGGTGATTTGGGTTCCCCCCACAGAAGACAAGCCACACCCAGCATCTCCGGACTTGCAGCCCGGAATATCTTCAAGTGTTAAAAGAACAAAACTCACTTCAAGTTTTATATCCAGTGGAACTATCTTTAAGGAAAAAGTGGGGAATAAAAACATTTTCCTTAAGGACAACAAATAACTTGGTGCCGAATGGACTCTGGCTAAAGAATTGGCTGAATTTCTTCAAAAAGAAAACCAAAACTTGGTACATCAGGAGGGAAAAAGCAATAGAATATAAGTACGAGCATGTACAAGAGACGAAACTTTTTTTGCTCCTGACTTTCATAACCAATATTTGAGCACCAATTATAACACCATGTAATAGTCAAAACCATACCAAAAAAAAGTTGGTGGTAAAAGGATCTAAGTGAAAGTGAGAGTTCCACACTTGAGGTGATAAAATGCTGATATCCAGAAGTTGCTTTAAGTTCTTATACTCACAGCACCCCATAAAGAACTATATGGAGAGATACATGAAAACAATAAATAATCAAGATGGAATTCTAAAATGTTCAAGTAACCTGAAGGAAGATAAGAGAAACAGGATAAAAGCCAAAGGAACAAATAACAGACTTGAGCACTAACATCTCAATTACCTTTTTTTTTTTTTCTTTTTGAGAGGGAGATAGAAAGAGGTGGGGAGGGGGAGGGGTAGAGGAAGAGGGGGAGAGAACCTCAAGCAGGCTCCATGCCCAGTGTGGAGCCAGGTGTGGGGCCCTGTCGCTGGCCAGGCCTCACGACCTTGAGATCGTGACCTGAGCAGAAATCAAGAGTCTGAGGTTTAACCAACTTAAGCCACCCAGGTGTTCCTTACCTTAATTAAAAGAATTTTAAGTGCATCAACCAACAGATTAGCATATTAGATAAAAATACCCCGGTTATATTCTGCTTATAAGAAACTTGACATTCAATGCCATTGGTAAGTTGAAAGGAACGGGATAGAAAAATTAGAGCCTAACGTTAATATACAATAGGAGCAGGGCACCTGGGGTGCTCAGTTGATTAAGCATCTGCTTTGGGCTCAGGTCATGATCTCAGGGTTCTCGGATCCAGCTCTGCTTTGGGCTCCCTGCTCAGCAGGGAGTCTGCTTCTCCCTGTCCCTCTGCCTTTCTTCCTGCTCCCATGCACCTGTGCTCGCCCAACATCTTAACAAAAAAACCCAGTAGGAGTGACTGTTGGTATCTGATAAGTTACCCTTTAGAACAAAGAAAATTGTTGCAAAGGAGGACACTACCTAATGTAGAAGGGTAATTCCAACAGAAAGGACTTTAAATGTGTACATACCAAACAGTGCCTCAATAAAGCAAAAATTGGTAGAACTGAAACCAATCTCATTTTAGTTGAACATAAACATATCACTCCTAGACATGGATAGAACACCTAGACAGAAGTCAAAAAGGTTTCAGAAAAGCTGAACACAAGCCACCACTGAATGTCAAAGTGCTTATGTCCTTGACATAAACCCCACCTGATCATAGTAGAGGGTTCTTTGTGTTGTTGAGTTCTATTGCTTAATACTTTGAAGTTTTTTGCATCTGGTAACTTCTTTTTTTCGTGGTCTGTCTTATCCTGGTATCAGGGTAATGACAGGTTTATAAAAGGGGAAATACTTCTGTTTTTTAGGAGAGGTTATATAGAATTGTGATTAGTTCTTTAAACATTAGCTAGAATTGTCCAGTGAAACGATCTAGGCTGGGACACTTCTTTTTTTGTGTGGTTTTAAATAGAAAATTCAAACTTTTTAGAGTTATTCAGATTATTGGCTTCCTCCTAGATGACTTGTAGTAGGTTTTTTTTGAGGAATTGATGCATTGTTTTGTTAAGCTGTCAAATTTATGAGCATAGAGTTTATAGTATTCACTCATAATTTTTAATAGCTGCAGCATCTATAGTGTTGTCTTTTGTTCCTGATAATGGTGATGTGTGTCTTTATCTATGGTTATTTCTAGAAGTTTTAACAAACTTATTTTGCCCAAGAATCTGCTTTCTGCTCCATTGATCTGTTTCCTCCCCACTTTCTGTTGATGCCTATTTTCAATTTCTTTTTGCTTAAATTGGATTTATCTTGTTCTTTTTCTACATTCTTGATCTGAGAGCTTAGTGTTCTACAAAGTTAGATACATCATATATTCGTGTTTATTCAATTTAATGTTTCTAAAAAAATTCTCTTGCGACCCTCTTTGACCCACTGATTATTTAGAAGTGCATTGCTTAGTTCTCAGATGTTTAGAAATTTTCCTGTTTTTGTTACTGATTTCTAGTTTGGTCCCATTGTAGTCAGGTAACATACTGTATCAATTAAATGTTTTTGAAGTTTGTGGCCTAGAATATGGTCTATCTTGATATGTGCTCTCATGGCACTTGAATGTAGTCTGCTGGGCAGAGTGATAACATTAGATTGTTAGTTGAAGGTGTTGAATTCTGTCATTGCTGATGGTCTTTCCTAGTAATCTGAAGTGTTGAAGTTTCTAACTGTAGACTAGTGTATTTTCAGTTTTATGAGTTTTGCTTTACATAGCTTGCAGCCTTGTATTTTTGATGCATACACATTTAGGTTAGTGATGTCATCTTGGTGGATTGACTTTATGTAAGATCTGTCTACTGAGTTTGTTCTGAAGTCTGTTTTATCTGAGAGTCCTAATTTCCTTTCATCAGTGTTTGATAGCTTTTTCCTTATATTTACTTTCTATATTGTTCTATTTGAAGTGAGTTTATTGTAAGCAGTATGGTAATGGTTAGGTCATAGTTTTTTTTTTTTTTTTTTTTTTTTAAGATTTTTATTTATTTGACAGAGATCACAAGTAGGCAGAGAGGCAGGCACAGAGAGGAGGAAGCAGGCTCCCTGCTGAGCAGAGAGCCCGATGCTGGGCTCCATCCCAGGACCCTGAGATGACCTGAGCTGAAGGCAGAGGCTTTAACCCACTGAGCCACCCAGGCACCCCAGGTCGTGGTTTTTAATGTGCTGTCCATTTGTCTTTAATTGGTCTGTGTAAACCATTTGTATTTAATATGGCCATTTCTATGTTAGGGTGTAAGTCTGCCATTTCATTGTGTTTCCTCATTTTCACTTCCCTCTTGGTCCTGCCTTCCTATGAATTGCTTTAATATATTTTAAAGTCCTGCTATACTTACATATAAGTCTTGATAGCTTTCTAAGTGGTTGCTCTAGGTATTACCTAAACACGCACAACTTGTGACAATCTACCTTTCTACCAGTCCTATCGAAATTTAGACTCTCATTTTTATAATGTTCTAAATATTTCCTATATTCAGGGGTGCCTGGGTGGCTCAGTCGGTTAAGCATCTGCTTTCAGCTCAGGTCATGATCCCAGGGTCCTGGAATTGAGCCCCGCATTCGGCCCCCTGCTAGGTCGGAAGCCTGCTTCTTCCTCTCCCACTCTCCTAGCTTGTATTTCCTCTCTGGCTGTCTGTTAAATAAGTAAAATCTTAAAATAAATAAATAAACATTTCCTATATGTCCTGTATTCCTGCGTGCGTGTGTGTGTGTGTGTGTGTGTGTGTGTGTTGTGTGTATCCCACATCTTATCTGTCAGTGGACACTTCGGCTGTTACAGATAATGGTGCAATAAATGTAGGGCTACACATATCTTTTTGAGTTAGTGTTTTTGTGTTCTTTGGATAAATACCCAGTAATGGAATTATTGGATCATAGGGTATTTCTATTCTTTTTTGAGGATCCTCCATACTGTTTTCCACAGTGGCTGCACCAGTCTCCATTTCTGCCAAATGTGCAAGGGTTTTTTTTTTTTTTCCCCCCTCCTCACATCCTTATGAGCACTTACTGTTTTTAAATTTTAGCCATTCAGACAGGTGTGAAATGAGATCTCTTTGTGGTTTTGATTTTTATTTCCCTGATGAGTATTCTTTGTCTGGCTGTCTGTATGTTGTCTTAGAAGAAATGTTTAATCAGGTCCTCTGCCTGTTTAATTGGATTATTTTCCAGTGTAAGTTCTTCATATATTTTGAATATTAACTCCATTTAAAATATATCCTGTACAAATATCTTCTCCCATTCAGTAGGTTGCCATTTTGTGATGTTGATGGTTTTCTTTGTTGTACAAAAGCTTTTTATTTGGATGTAGTCCTGATAGTTTATTTTTATTTTTGTTTCCCTCACCTTAGGAGACATGTCTAGGAAAATGTTGCTATGGCTGATGTCAGAAATTATTGCTTATGTTTGCTAGTTTTGCGGTTTTGTGTCTGACCTTTTACTCTTTAATCCTTTTTGAGTTTATCTTTGTGCAGGGTATTAGAAAGTAGTTCAGTTTCATTTTCTACATGTAGCTGTCCAGTTTTCCCAGCACCATTTATTGAAGAGTTGTATATCTTATCCCAGTTGTATAATCTGGCCTCCTTTGTCATAGATTAATTGACCATATAATTGTGGGGGCTTGTGTCTCTTTTGTGCTGCATCTAGACTGTTTTGAGTGATATAGCTTTGTGGTAGATTATGAAATCTGGAATTGATAATTTTAGCTCTGTTCTTTCTCAGGATTGCTTTGGCTGTTTGTGGTCTTTTGTGGTTCCATACAAACCTTAGTATTCTTGTCCTGTGGAAAAATGCTGCTGATACCTTGAGAAAGGATTGCATTAAATCTATAGATTGCTTTGGATATTTTAACATGGATGTTTTAACAATATTCCCATCCATGAGCATGGAATAGCTTTGCAGAGTCTTCAGATTCTTCTATCAGTGTTTTTATAATTTTCAACGTACAGGTCTTTCACCTCCTTGTTACATTAATTCCTAGGTATCTTTCTTTGGTACCATTCTAAATGGAATTGTTTCCTTAATTTCTTTTACTTGGTCACTAGTGTATAGAAGTGCTACTGATTTCTGGGTATTAATTTTGTATTCTGCAACTTTGCTGAATCCATTTATTCTCTAATAGTTTTTGGTGGAGTTTTTGGGTTTTCTATATAGAGCGTATTACATAGACATAAAAAAGATGAGCTCTCGTTATTTGTGACAACTTGAAAGGACCTAGAGGATGTTCTGTTAAATAAGTCAAACTGAGAAAGACAGATAACATGTGATTTCATTCACGTAGAATCTAAAAGAAAGCAACAACAAAAGAATAAAAAGCAGAATGAGGCCCATAAACACAGAACAAACTGAAGGAAGGAAAGAATAAGCCTGAAGGAAGGGGGTGAGGGTACGGGTTAATAGGTGAAGAGGAGAGGGAGAGAGTCTTCCAGTTAGGGAATGAATAAGTCACAGGAATAAAAGCTGTGCAGAATAGGGAATATAGTCAGTGATGCTGTAATAGCGTTGTATGGTGACAGATGCTAGCTACACTTGTGATGAACATAGCCCAATACATAGAGAAGTTAAAGCCTTATACACTGGAAACCAATGTAACGGTGCGTATGAACTATACTGAAGAAATGGATGAAAGAGTAAATTTTTATACATACTGTTGGAGTGGTATGAAATAAGTTTTGCTTCAGCCATCAAATGTAATTTAGAACTCTGAAAAGGAGGAAAGCTTCTCTATTTACTTGTATTTTGGTTTATTCTGTTTTTCTGCTTCCTGATGGTCCAGGACAATTTCTTTTGGCCTCTTTGCTGCTTAGAAAACACTTCAGTCATTGTTTCAAAGTAGGTGTGATTGTGAAAAGTTCTAGTTTTTCTTTAGTGGAGAAAGTCTGGATTTCCCTTCTATTTTTTTTTTTAAAGATTTTATTTATTTATTTGAGAGAGAGAGAGAGAGAGAGAGAGGGTGCACGCGTGAGAGGGGAGAAGGTAGGAGAAGCAGACTCCCCCCAAGGAGCAGGGATCCCAGGACTCCAGGATCACAACCTGAGCCGAAGGCAGTCGCTTAACCAGCTGAGCCACTCAGGCGCCCCTTCCCTTCTATTTCTTGAGGGTGTTTTCATTGGCTATAGGATTGTAGGTTGACTGTTTCTTCCACTTCTTGCAGAATATTGTGCCACTTCTGGTCTCCAGGATTTCCAATGCGAAATTTTTCTCAGCCGCTTTAAAGTATTTAAGATTTTGGAAGTTCAATAATGAGGCTTCTTTTCATGAATTTCTTTGGGGTTTTTGTGTTTGGGGTTTTCGGAGCTGCTTGAATCTGTAGGTTTATGTCTCCCAAAACAACGTGGAGAGTTTTCAGCCACCATTCAGTACTTTCTCAAACTCAACCTTGTTTCTCCTCTGCTGTGATTCCAATAACACAAAAGGTAATTATAACCTATAGTTGGCCAAGGCTCTGTTCAGTTTCTTCAGTTTATTTTCCCTTTTTTGTTCACATAGGACATTTCCTATTCTGATTTCTAGTTGATGGCTTCTTTCTTCTGTTCTCTCCATTCTATCATTGAATTCATTCACTGAATTTAAAATATTGGTTCTTACATGTATAAAATCTCAATTTTTTTCCTTATTTCCTTGCTGAGACTTCTTATTTCTGAGGCTTTCTATTTTTTTTTTTATGAGTTTTAAACATTTGTAATTTTTTTAGGAAGTCTTTTTATGATGGCGGCTTTAAAATCTTTGATAAATTAACGTTTGTCATTTCAATGTTTGCATCTGATCGTCTCATTTAGTTTAAGATATTCTTGGCTCTCAGTTACGGTTTTTCTATTGAAACCTAGATATTTTTGTATCATAAACTCTGGGTGTTTTTTAAACTTTGTTTGAACTGGTTGTTTGCTGCTGGCAGGAGCAAGGGGAGGGTATCTGCCTCATCACTGGCAGGAGGAGGTAGAAGTCTAGGTTCCTTATTCAGCCTGCTGACATGCAAATAGGGGCTCTTAATTATGGCTGGTTGGAGTGGAGTTTGTTTCTCCTTCTCTTCCTGGACCCCATGGTGTTCCTACTGGGTGATGGTGAAAGTCTTCAGTAGGTACTAGACCTCCTCTGTCCTCACCTAAGTGGGAGGGATGCCACCTTGTGTGGAAGCTGAATTCCAGTATCCCCATGTTGCCTCCAGAGACCTAGAAGGGGAGTGCTCATTACTGCCCAGGGGACCATAATCCTAGCTTCCTTCCCTACTTGGCAGTCTCTGGCACAGCCCAGTTAGGTGTGTTTAAAGTGTTAGTTTCTAGAGAAAGTAGAATTCTAGGCTTCTGCTTGACCTTTGCTGACACGGGTGAAGATGAGGAGGTGTCGCTGTAGTGATGGTAATTTTGTTTTGTGGGTTTTTTTTAGTGTTTTATTTTTGAGTGTGTGTGTTAATCATCTTAAGTGGCCCTTTGGCTAGTTTTTTGTTAGCTGGAGAAGCCTTTTATTGTGGCTTTTTGTTCTTGGGACCCATTGGTGTTTCTGGGTGTCCTATGTCTTCAGCTCCAAATCTGGAATATATGAGGCAGAACCAACCAGTATTTCTTGGTTCCCAGCCTTTTTCTCTTGAATACTCTGGTCCTTATTTTATGTATGATACCCAAGATTTTTAGTTCTACTTAATGGGAGGAATAGGAAAAGTATGATACCCAAGATTTTTAGTTCTACTTAATGGGAGGAATAGAAAAAGTACATCTACTCAATCTTCCCAGAAGCAAAAGTGTACTATACAACATTTCTTAAAGGACAAAATTCTGGAAATCAAAGGTTAGTTTTCATCAGGGGTTAGGGACCAGGTACGGTGATGTTCTAAACGGGCAATATGATACTGTTCTGTATTGATGGTGTTGAATTACGGGAACCATCACTGGTAACAAAATCATTTATAACCTAATGTGCATATACAAGGAACACAAAGCTAGAGAAATCTAAGCTAGATGGATTGTGTCAATATCAATATACTGACCTCAGTATTACTCTAGTTTTGCAAATTATTACCGTGGAACAAACCAGCCATTGGACCTCTTTATTTCAGCTGTGTGTGATCCTGAAGTTATCTCAGTAAAAATTTTAGTTGAAAATAAATTCAAAAACAGAAAACTTTGTTTCCAAAACTAAAACTATAGGGTAAGGTATATTCACAAAGTCTTCTTTTAGTGGCAGTCTCCTCCCTCTTTCCTGAAATAACCATGTCAATGTTTTTTGTGTATTGTTGCTGTTGTTCTATTGCTTTGGAAATAATTTTATATCCATTTTAACTTTGCTCCCTTGCTGTTCCCATTCACAAAGAATCCTACTGAAAGACCGTCTATCATGCTTTTTCACTTAATTTTCCTTGATCGCTCTATGTAGATTGATCTGTATACTGGTCTCTTAAAGCTCTTTAGCATTGCATGGGTAAATCATAGTTTATTTGTTCTTACAGATAATGACACGATTTTTGAGCTGTGGTTATTTTGTAATTTTGTATTCATGAGTGTGTTTTGGAATACACTAGAGATGAGATTCCTTGAGTAAGTGTAAATATTGGCCAATTAATGGGAACTTTTAATTCTAGAGAATTGGTAATACTAGGGTGGGATAATCCTCCCTTTCACCCAATTACTGTACTTTTCTAGCTATTCTTGCTATTTTTCTACTTTGAACTTTTCTATCAACAATTGAAGGGCCCCTGTCATTCGCTATTGGATTATGTCTGTATTTCATTGGTCATAAAACTTAGTATAGGAAAAGGAGGGTATATCAACTCGGTGAGGAAAAAAATGGACTTATTAATAGTGTTGAAACAAGTTGATAGCCAGATAGAAAAAGGTAAATTTAGATTTGTTCCTCACATAATGCACAGGAATAAATTCCAGATTCAGAATAAATTCCAAACACAGAAAATGAAATAGTACAAGCACTTAGGAGTGGAGAAAAAATTCCTATACAAGATTCAAATCCAGAGGCAGTTAAGACATTAGTACACTTGCCAAAAATTAGAAGCAAGGTTGAAATAATTGGACGAACTAGAAATCTTCACTACATGTCACACAGAATAAGGACTACTCTTGATTTGTAAGGAGCTACTAAAAACTGAAGGTAATAATCAAAGAAAAAAGGGTAGGAGAAAATAAGTGCAAGTGGCCCTTAAACATAGGAAAGTAGAAAAGCAGTTGTTAGGGAAGAAGCTCTTTGTTTTAACTATCAGAGTGGCAGAATTCTACAAGTTTATCTTTTTGCTGGCAAAGCACTGAGAAAACGCACTCTGACATTGCCTAGTACAAATTCAGTACTTGTGCAGAAGTTTTTTCAAGGTGTGGTTAAGAGCATATGAACACTTACTAGGTGTTATAAACACTCCTTTACATATCCTTGCACAAATTTCTTGTTCTCATTTTTCATCTTGTCGATGCACTGGATCGTAAAAAACATTTATCTTGTGATTTCTGTGAGAAGGATACATTAAGAGAAAATACAGGGTTTGTTTTCCCCCATTACTTGTATTATCACTGATTCCTAATTTTTGTTACATGACTGTAACACTGGGAGTACAAGAAGGTACTTGTAGGTTGGGACGGAGCAGTTGCAAACCAGTGCCTTTTGCCTGTACAGGTCACAGTGTTTGGGAAGATCAGGTGTGGAATTGGAGGTTGGCGAGGGGAGGGGGTACAGCAGAACCTCAGAGTGCTTTTTTGAAAACCCTGAACCACCTCTATCCTTCTAAGGATAGGCTGTTCACCCAGCAGAGTAGATGGTGAGGGACCTGGGTAGAAAGAAATAGGACAGAACTTTGTGCAAAGTGGGCAAGAGACTTTTTCAGAGACCCAGCTCCAAAGATTGTCTGTCACAGTTTCTATCTTATTAAAATTACTGAGTGAACGTACTTGGTAGAGTCCATATCTTGCAATGAAAATAACTTTTTGAATTGCAGCTGATCTCCATCCATAGTTAGAAAGTCCTGCTACTCAGACCGTGGACATGTAACAACAGTTACTTTTGGAAATTCAGACTCTCTAGCCCCACCCCAAGCCTATTAAATTAGACTCTGCATTTCATGAGGATCTCCAAAGAATTTGTATGCATATCTCAAAATCAGAAGCACAGTTTATTTGAGACTCAGAGAAAAGCTATCTAGGAGAGTGGGAGAAAGGGACTATATTGATAACTTAAAACTTTATTACCTGACTGGTTTCCTTTTTCATTCCCAATATTGAAACATCATGGTTGTATCCGAATCTATCATTTATGTTAAGATGATGTTTAAACAAGGTACATAGTTGACATTTAATACCTCAAGCTTAGGAGTTAGGTTCTAGTCTACCCGTTTTACAGTGGGGGAAACTGAGACAAGGGAAGCTTTTTTTTTTTTTTTTTTTTTCTTCCCTGAAATAGACCTCACTATGAGATGAGCATCGGGGATTTCTCACCTAAAAAAACATTGAATAGTTTGGAGCACACTCCATGATTTTAAAAAAAAAAAATTCTTTAAAAGCTAAATAAAATTTAGAAATAGAGGAAGTAGAACTTCATTTTGAGACAGTAGAATTCATCTTCTAACAATAACTAGATTAATTCCTAAGCAGGATGATTGCAATTAGAGCTGCGAGTTGAAAGGAGACTATCAGTGACTGGTGGGTTAGAGGTGGTAATTGATGTGGTTTCATAATCATGTAGGACCTGGTGAGTTTATTCTGTATTTGCCTTGTCAAGTTTAAATGATGCTCTGGAATATACTATGAATTAGTTTTTCATTATTAGCTATGGCAGGTTTTTTTGTTTTCTTTCCCCTTTGAGGTCTATTTCTGTTTCATTGCTCCATGATCTGACCTGTCTAGAGCATTCCTTGCTTATGCTGCAGTCAGGGAATAACTTCTAGAATTACATATTTTACTTCTAAATGAGGGTTAATGTTTTGATCTTTTGTTAAAAATTGTAGAGGAACTTTGCTGGGTTATAGCTTTGTGTTTCTCCACATGCGAGGTCAAAGCATAATCATTTGAAGATTTTTCTTGAGCGTTATATGGGACCTTGAGCACACTTTTCTAGAAGCAGATTAGCATTTTGGGTGAGTTTAGCAGTACATCTCTAGTAGGTGTGCTTTGCAGATACTCTTACCACTTTTGATTAAGGAATGCATACATGATGTGTAGAATAACTTAATGAGTTGCGAAAGTAACATATTGAAACCGTTTTATTGTAGCTATGTTGCAAAGTCTATGCAGAAGTGGTTTGTTTTGTTTTGTTTTTTAAGCCTGCCTTACATCTTAAATACATCTTGGCTTTTGCCTATAAAAACTACCTGCTTTGGTTTTATTTTCCTTCATGCTTTCTAATTTGAGTGTTAAGCTTTGTGCAAAAGCTCTGTGGGACCGACCTAGGAATAATTGCCACTCAGCTTGTTACAGTACACAGACCCTGAATCAAGTGTGTAAAGGAGGTTTTCATTAACGAAAATACAATCAGTTTAATAAAATGACAACTGTATGTGAACAAACATAGTTCCTTGATTCACAGGAGCTTATAATAAAAATAGTGAAATGTTGACTATCTTTAAAACCATACAATAAAATAACCCCAGGGGCGCCTGGGTGGCACAGTGGGTTAAAAGCCTCTGCCTTCGGCTCAGGTCATGATCTCAGGGTTCTGGGATCAAGCCCCGCATCGGGCTCTCTGCTCAGCAGGGAGCCTGCTTCCCCCTCTCTCTCTGCCTGCCTCTCTGTCTACTTGTGATCTCTCTCTGTTAAATAAATAAAATATTAAAAAAAATTAAAATCAATTTGTATTTATGGTATAAACACTAAATATTTTCGGCTTTGTGGGCCATAGTGTCTCTGTATAAACTCTTGCAGTGCAAAAGCAGTCCTGGTTGCAAATGAATAGGCATGGCTGTGTCCCAGCAAAACTGTGGTCACAAGTTTTAACTTCATAAAATTTTTGGTATGTGGTGAATAATATACTTGATTTAAAAAAAAATGAACACTAGATACCATTTTGGTAGGACCTACAAAGCTTGCTAAGCCCCATAATAGAGATTTTCTAGTTTTTATTGACACTGTTAGGGCTACAGGGGTGCAGTTAAGATGCTGCTTATAGTATTTCATTTGGTATTTCAAAATTGTACATTTCAGTCATCACTAAATTGAGATTTCCTGACATTTTGCTTATGTGATAGGCTTAGTATATCTTCTGTCCCTTGAGAATTTTGCTGGTACTGCCACCGAGAATATTCTCTACTTATTTTTCAAAAACTTAGCAGCATATCAGTTGGCAAATAGCTTGATGTAGTTAGACCTTGTAATCAGGTTCCACATGCTAGCTATGCATGATTTGGACTCACTTTTCCTCAGTCTCATTTTACTAAGCTTTGAAATGGGAATAACAGGACTAGCTTTGCCCTCATGTCCCTATACACACATGAATGAAGTAATTTTAAAACTGAAGCTGGGGGAAATGCAAATTAAAACCATGAGCTCTCACTACAAACCTATTAGAATAGCCCAAACTTGAAACATTGACAACACCAAATACTGATGGGGAATAGTAAGAACTCCCATAGCTCCTGAGAATATAAAATGGAACAGCTGTTTTGGAAGATGGTTTGATGGCTTCTTAGGAAAAGGACATACTCTTACCATACAGTCCAGCATTTCTACTCATCAGTGTTTGCCCAGGGTACTTAAAAACTTAGGTTCACACTCGCAGCTTTATTCATAATTTCCAAAACATGGATATAACCACGGTGGTGGTCGGTAGGTGAGTGGATAAATAAGCTGGTATATTTAGATGGTGGAATATTATTCAGTGCTTAAAGGAACTATCAAACCATAAAAAATGTGGAGGAAGCTTAAATGCATATTACTAAGTGAAGGAACTGATTTGGAAAGCCTTCTGTATTGTTCCAGCTATGATCTAGAGAAGGCAAAACTAGAGAGAAAGTAAATGGTTGTTGAGGGATAGGGAAGGGAGGGATGAATAAGCAGAGCACAGGACTTCTAGGGCAATGAAAATACATCATAATATGGGTACACGTCATTAGTATACATTTGTCCAAAATCATAGATTGGATAATATCAAACATGATTTTTCAGGTAAATGAAGGCTTTTGGATGATTATGATGTCAGTGTAGGTTTATCAGTTGTAGCAAATAACACTACTCTGGAGGATTTTGATAATGAGGCAGGCTGTGCATTTATTGGGGTAGGGGGATTTCTATGGGAAATCGCTATACCTTTATTTTGTTAACCTAAAACTACTCTAAAAATAGTTTATTAAAAGCTAGCATGGATAACACTTTTAAAACTTTAAGAAGCAAAACAGGATCATAGGGGAAAGAGAGGAAAAAATATGACAATCAGAGGGAGGCAAACTATAAGAGACTCCTAATTGTAGGAAACAAACTGAGGGTGCTGGAGGGGAGGAGAGGGGGTGGATGGGGTAACTGGGTGGACATTGTGAGGAGGGTATGTGATGTAATGAGCACTGAGTATTTTGTAAAAGTGATGAATCACTCAACTCTACCTCTGAAACCAATAATACATTATACATTAATTGAATTTAAGTAAAAATTAAAAATAACTTTAGGTCAGACCTCCCTTCTCCCTGGTGAACTTTTCTTTTTCCTTTTTTTTTTTTTTTTAAGATTTTAAGAGACACAGAGAACACAAGCAGAGTGGGAGAGGGAGAAGCAGGCTTCCAGGCGAGTGGGGAGCCCGATGTGGGGCTTGATTCCAGGACCCTGGAATCATGACCTGAGTTGAAGGCAGACAATGACTGAGCCACCCAGGCGCCCCAAACTTTTTTTTCCTTTATACAATTTTAAATTTGTTAACATACAGTACACTATTGGTTTCAGGAGTAGAAACAATGATTCATCACTTAAAACACCCAATGCTGCTCCTAACAAGTGCCCTCCTTAATACCCTGCTTCCCATTTTTATGGGACATACTCCTTTTTCAATGTTTAAAGGGGGTGGCCTTTGTGGGGGGTGAGGGGGATCAGAAAGGGAAAGCTAGTACATCTGTAACTTCGAAAGGATTCTCAATCACTTAAGTATTTCCCATTATTACCCAGTTTACCCAGCTTGTGTTTTTTTTCATTTTGTTTTGTTTTGTTTTTGTGCAGTACTAAAAATGTTATTACCAAATCCCTGAAAATTAACTGAGACAAAGTGGTTCTTTAGAATTGTACAGTTTTAATGTACGGTTTTATTGCAGTGGTATTGTCAGAATACCCCATTATAGTCTACATGTGTTTCCAGGCATTTACTCAAGTCAAACTTCTTGATGTTAAAGTTCAGTTTTTGGGTTTTTTTTAAATTTTTTATAAAATTCAGTTTTTAAGAGAATTTTTGAACCTAAAAGGTTTTTAACCTAAATAAGTAAGGTAATTTACAAGTGATGGTGGTTTTTCTTTTTTTTTTTTTTTTTTTTTTTTGACTAGAGAAGTATAAACACCATTTGTGGTTAACAAACAGCTAGAGATGATGAGTTATATAACTAACATTTTAGCAAAAAGACTTAAATGTAATTATCACAAATTAGCGTAATTAAGCAATATAATTATTATAGGCTGTTGATATAATTTGGAGCTTGGACTTGAATAGAAAATGAAAGTGTTCTTACTCATGATTATACTTTGTTTTTTAATTGTGAGTAGGAAGAGAAGAAAAACCACATAAATGGAGGTATTGATTTACATCTTGCAGGGAAGGTCAAAGGGACTTAGTACAGATAAAGACATAATTAGCTTGTGCTTTTCTCTAAGATAATGTTGACTTTGAAAAATCTTTCCTCCTACCTGCTACTTTAAAATCTGAGTGGAAGATAAACGGGAAGTGGTAGAACCTTCGTCTCTTTTTTCATAACTTTTCCTGCTGTGTTCCATATTGGATGTAAGACCAGAAGGTCTGATTCCTAGCTTTAGGAGCAGTTGACCAAGAGTAGATTGAGCCGAAAATAACCGCAAGGTTTTCACTGTGTATTAAACAGTGCTCCGCATCGGGCTCCCTGCCCAGTGGGAAGCCTGCTTCTCCCTCCCCCAATCCCTCCTACTTGTGTTCCCTCTCTTGCTGTCTGTCAAATAAAATCTTAAAAAAATATAAAGTGACCATAATTTAAAATAAAGCTTGATTCCAGGACCCCGGGGTCACTACTTGAGCCGAAGGCAGCTGCCCAGTTGACTGAGCCACCCAGGCACGTGGAACTAGATATTTTTAGCATCTAACCTGTAATAACTGGAAGATACTGAGGTCTGAAATATTGAATGAATAAATACTATGTGCTGGGTACTGTGGAGAGCTTCTAAAGACAATAAGGTATTGGATCTAGCATAAAGATGATACCCTGCACACCCATTTCCGTAGACCGTTAATACTTGCAATTCCCATATTAAAAAGTTCTTTTACATCCTTTTCCTTTTTTCCTACAACATTTACCATCCGAGACACCTTTTTAGCTTTTAGCGTTTGTTCAGAGTTTTAAATCTATAACTGACTAGAAGTAAATGCTGCTTCCGTTTTTTTTTGAAGTTCTATTTTCTGTCAGTATATCATGAAAATTCTTTAGAATAACTCATGGAACCAAGTCCTAATTCATGGATGTATGGCATCATACAGATTGGGGAATCGATGTATTACCAGAAAGCATTGAACAAGATGCTGGTACAAATAGGGTGTTTAGTCTTTGGGGACTTTACTTCCTTTCATGAATTTGGAAGCCTAGATAGGAGGGGGGATAAATTAGTGAAATGCCCAACTACTGAGGACCTAGAGTACTAGAATCTTTAAAAGAGGAAAAAGCAACAACAAATGATATAAATGGTTGAATAAATAAGAGTGTGCTCAGTTTAGCACTCTAATGAGTAGTCTTGCTTAGCAGTGGGTAATGTAATAAAACCATGGTTTCCAAGGATGTTTTATCTCCATGTATAAAAACACCACTTGGGGGTGCCTGGGGGGCTCATTCATTAAGCGTCTGCCTTAGGCTCAGGTCATGATCCCAGGGTCCTGGGATTGAGCCCCGCATTGGGCTTCCTGCTCTGCAGGAAGTCTGCTTTTCCCTCTCCCACTCCCCCTGCTTGTGTTCCCTCTCTCGCTGTGTCTCTGTCAAATAAATAAATAACAATATTAAAAACCAAAAACAAACCACTTAGTACTATGCATTTAAAAGTCCTCCATGTCTTTTCATGACTTGATAGTTGATATTTGTGGGTATTACATTACAAAACTATTTCATACTGAGACATGAGGAAGCATTTCTTAGACACTTGCCATCTTTTGAAATTTTTAGTTAAAATCTTTTTGTGATACGAACTATACACCATACATGCAGAACCCATGTGAAACAGCTTAATGACTTATTAAAGGGACACAGCCTCGTTTTGGTGGCAAGGTAGTAGAGTCTTGCCAAGTACTCCAGAAGTCCATCAGTGTCCTCTCTAAGAATATAAGTAACCAGAGGTCCTAAACTTAAAATGGAGTTACCAGTATGAAGTTCCATATGTATGGATGCATGCCTGTGTATCAAAATCCTGTCTCTGTATAAAGTTAAAGGTAAACCTAGCTTTCCTTTCTACTGAAAATACATAGAAACAATAATCTAGTACTAATGAGCATCCCTAGTGCCAAGACTGAGTTCTTGAAATACTGCTTTCCATAAATTTATCCAGTATCTTAGTTTTACTGAAATAGAGCATTTTTTGGGACAGATTCTGGGGCTTCAGAAAATGTCAGGTAGATAGTATGCCTGTGTTCAGAGCTATGTGAATTTGGTTTGCTTTAGTTACAATGAGAACTTCAGTTTCGATCTAAGAAATTTAACCTCAAACTCCATATCCCTCAAGACAGTGCTCAAGTATCTGCATTGATCTTGTCCAATATCAAGGAAGCAATTAGGTTTTGTCACTTTAGCAGTAGTTGAAGCTGCTGCTACTCAGTTTCATAATGTTATACTCTAGGACCTTGATCAGTAAAGTTGTCTTTATAGTTAAGAATGAGTGGCAGAGAGCTCAACAGAACAATACTAGAATTCTGTAAAACTATACTTAATTGTAAATCAGAAAGATATGTAACCATAGGAATGGTGAAGTCAAACAGGAACATAGAATGTAGGGATTCCAATCCAAACACGACTGCACTATCAAAGTATCAAAGGGTTCAATCTGGAGGCAGAAACTTGCAGAGCAATTTGAACAAGAAAAACTTACTTAGATGAACGCTCTACCACAAAAGGAGTAAACAGAACTTTAAATGATACCTTAATGCGATACATGAACCCATCCAAGTCTCATGGGCTAAACTGTGCCCCTTCGAAATTCAAATGGTGAAATCTTAATCTCCCCAGCGTGTCAGAATGTCATCTTATTTAGAGATAAGGTCTTTAAAGATGTTACCAAGTTAAAACGAGGCTGTTACAGTGGACCTTCATCCAGTCTGATTGGTGTCCTTAGAAGTAAAGGGGATGAGGACATACGAGACACTAGGGATGCATGCGCATGGAGGAAAGACTATGCAAAGACCCAGCAAGAAGGCAACCATCCGTAAGGCAAGGAGAAGGGCCTCGGAAGAAACTGAATCTGCTGACACCTTGACCTTGAACTTTTGCTTCCAGAATTAGGAGAAAACAAATTCCTATTGTTCAAGGCACCTAGCCTATGGCATTGTTATGTCAGCTTTAGCAACCTAAAAAACCAAGGAAACAACAAACTTAGGAAGGGAGCCCCTGTCCAAGGCTGGAATTGAGAGCTCATTGTAGGAAGTATGGTTATAGCCCACAGTACATCAGGAGTTAATGGAGTTGTACAGGCTAGCGCTGGTCCACAGTTGCTGGGCAAGCAGGGATACTACCCCTCCAGATTAGAAACAGCTTGAGTCTAGTAGGCAGGGAATGCTTCTTATGGGTTCAGATGGGCCCAGACGGTAGGAGGAGGTAGGATTCCAGCAATGGAAGCATGCCTGCTGGCCAAATGGAGTGAGGCCTGGGGTATACCATGTCCAGGGCTAAGGACTATAGTAGAATGTTCATTAGGCTGAGGTTTGGGGCTGTGACCTCACTGAGAGTCTGGCTTGGGGCATGCAACTGGGGTGAAGCACTGTGTGTCCCCTGTTCGCACTGCTTACAGCTGGGGAATAGGACCAAGAAGCCATGAACCACAGGCATGTTGGAACCGGGGAAGAATGCCCCTTCCTCCTACAATATCCTACCAGCATCTTCCACTGACCATTTAACACCACATTCACTGCAAAGGAGGAATACTTCTCCGTGTTCAGCTCTCTAAGAGGAGGCAAAAGGTGGATTTGGAGCCGAGGGGCAGCAGTAGAAAGTCAGCTGTCCTATGTGTTCTCCCTCTTTTCCGTAAATGAACAGTCTTTAACCTTGTTGGGGAATTAAAAATTTTCCAGCTGACTTATTTTACTTGTTAATATTGCCTATCTTTAGATAAACCTAGAAAACAGACTCTTCTCTGTAGACCATAAATGGTTACCAGGGGGAAGTGGGGAGGATGGGTGAAATACGTGTAGGGAGTTGAGTCCACTTCTCATGAGCACGTAGTAATGTATAGAATCGAGTCACTCTATTGTATCCCTAAAACAACACTGTAGGTTAACTACCCTGGAATAAAAATTTAAAGGTGGGCAGTTTTTAAGTAACAGGCCAAACAGATTGCTAGACTTAAGTACAGCTATGATAACCGTTGAGGAAAAGATAAGGTAAGTGATAGTTTTGGCAAAAATGCTTAGTGCTGACCTAAGGAACTCATGGCTTAATCCGTATTATATTCGCTGAAATTGCTATATTAGATATGTTTTTCAGACTATGGTAAGCTGCAAGAGAAAGAAATGATTAGTGTTGCTGTTAATGGATGACAGAAATCAGGATGAAAACTTGCTGCATAGACCCATGAAGTTATTTAAGTCGGTGTTAAAGCAGCATTTATGTTATGTTATTTTTATTTTTGCAGCGTTTATGTTATAAATCCATTAACTCTCCTTGCCAATGTAGTGAAGTCACTAGGGGGAACTAGGCAATAAATTCTAGATTCTGGCCTTTATTTCCCAATCAGAACACTTTGTTAGATGTGTTTTCTTTTAGTTTGGGTGCAGTAGTAGGAAAAGAAAGGACAGGTCAAATTTGTATTGTCAGTGCTAAGCAAATTTATTTCAGTGTAGAACTGAGATGGTCACCAAAGTGATTTATTTACTCAGAAGGGAACACTAATCTTCTACGTCCTTAGAAACAGTTGCGTAGAACAAATTTTTGCAGCTTTGATTTATAAATCTTTAAATGACCTACATTGGGTAGCTTCTGACAATGCAGGTCTCCCATCTCGTGGCTCTGCCACAATACGGATATCTGAAAACCTGAAGTCAATGGGGTTAGTAGCTTTTAATTATACTTTTCTAAAAGATCCTGTGACAACGGTTGGCATAGCCAGTGCTCGGACATAAATACTGCAGAGAAAAAGGCATGACTTCTACTTAAACAAGAAAGGACTGCTTTGTTGGAGAGTTCACATTTGAAAGCCATAAAAAACCTTCATAAAGAGCTAGTGTTCTGGGTCAGTGTGCCTGTGTCCTTTTATCTCACTATTCAAGTTTAAGCATGGGAAGGGCTGCAGCAAATCCGTAGTTATCCATATACATTTTTTTTTTCCTTTTCCTCTTTTTGTTTTTGTTTGGGGAAGGAGTCTTTGAGAGGAGACATGCATTGTAACTTGCAACTCTGTTACTCCTTGTAACTCTGGAGTGTGTAATGTTGCCACTTGCCAGTGTTGGCTTTCACCAGCCCTTGATAGTTCTGAGACCTTTCCTTGTGGCTTCTCCTGATATAGTTTGTCTAATTGCTTAAATCATAACCAGGGAAGAAGGTTATGACCTGTTGGGATAAAAGATTTGGAAGACTGTGCTTGCAAATAAGTGTGAAGGGTTTTGATGTCTGGCTCCACTGTTTAAAATTAGTTGCACATAAATTCTTTTACTACTGAATGTACAAAAGAAGGAAAAAACCAAAGAAATTCTCCTGTACTTAGCAAGTCCCTGTGCTGGGTCTTAGCTGTAGAAAAACAAGGAAGGATCATGTAGCTTCTGCCCTCAAGAAACTGGTACTGAATGTTCCATTGTTAACTACAATTAATACTAAACGGATAACATTATTAAATAGATAAAACAAAGTCTTCCTGAAGTACAGAAGCTTTTGATAAGAATTGTCCTTACCAGTCCCTGGGGTTTACTTGCTGTTTCACTGAAGGTTCTAAAATACTTCTCTTGTAGCAGAACCTGGACTGGATCCTGGCGGAAAAACCAAGCGGCACTGGGAGACTTGAAAGATTGGAGATTTATTTAAAAAAAACAACAACACAGGTGGACTCAGAGGAGACCCTTCTCCAAAGATCTGAGCCCCGAGCACAATCAGGGAGGGTAATTTATACCCTCCTACTTGCGCATACTTGGTATTTTGGCGCGAGCGCGCACACGAGGGGAACAGGGTAGGAAAGAAGAACTGGAAGGGCTTTGAGACAGGGACTGGAGTTCCCTTGCTGGTTTGGTCGGTAGGCTTAAAGTACAGTTTTTCCTTATCACCCTAGTTTAAGTGTATTAGAAATAGTAAATAAGTGATAAGAACTTCTAGAGGTAGCATAGGGATTACAGGGGCTAAAAAGGATAGTTGACTTCAAGGCAAGACCTAGAAAAATCCTATCAGGTGTATAATAATTTCAGGTATGTCAATCCAGTCATTAAATATGGGGAAACTGACCCGCCATGGTACATGGTGTCCTGAGGACATCTCTATTGTAACCTAGAGTAGTATTCTCCAGTCACAATAATTCAGAGATTTAAGAAAAGCTTATGTGTTTTCTGCTTCATGGACTCAATACCATATACTCTAGTTAGACCAAAAATGCTTGGCATTTCTTTAAAATGCCATTGGAAGAAACCTATGAAAATGATAAATTGATCTCTTGGCTTTAACTGAAACTATCAATGATTCTAAAACTGTCAGCCATTCATTTGCACAGAATTTCAAAGCAGATATTCTATCAAAAATATTTTCCTGAAAGATAATTTATATCTGTGGCTATTAAAAAAAAAAAAAAAAAGTCTCCAGTGGTTGTGAATTTTTATATTCCAATTCGTGTGTGTGTGTGTATAAATATCTAGAGATATGCCTTGTTTTGGCTTACAAGAAGTCATTTTAGGGTGTCTGGGTGGCTCAGTTGGTTAAGTGTCTGCGTTCAGCTCAGGTCATGATCCCAGAGTCCCAGGATTGAGTCCCACACCGGGCTCTCTGGTCAGTGGGGGGAGTCTGCTTCTCCCTCTGGTGCCTCTTCTCATGCTTTCTCTGTCTCTCTCAAATCTTTAAAAAAAAAAAAAAAAAAAAAATTTCTTTTTTTCTTGAAAAAATTTATTCCTGGTGTGCCTGGGTGGCTCAGTGGGTTAAAGCCTCTGCCTTCGGCTCAGGTCATGATCTCAGGGTCCTGGGATCGAGCCCCGCATCGGGCTTTCTGCTTGGTGGGGAGCTTGCTCCCCCACCGCCTGCCTCTCTGCCTACTTGTGATCTGTCAAATAAATAAAATATTAAGAAAAATTCCTTAAAAAAAAAAGTTGTTTTATAAAGTCCTCTATATTTACAGCGTGAGCTGGGGGTGGGGTGGGTGGAGAGAATCTTAGACTCCATGCCCAGTGAGAGCAGGATGCAGGGCTCAATCTGATGACCCTGAGATCATGACTTGAGCTGAAATTGAGTCAGATGCTTAACCAACTGAGCCACCCAGGTGCCTCACATAAAAAGCCATTTCAAAGGAAGTTGAAAAGTTTAAAAGAAGTTCACTGTTTCTTCTCCTCTTCTAGAGAAATACTGGTTATGCCGGTGCTGTGCACTGATGGGAGAAAAGGAAGTGCCGGGGTCAGGATTAAAGCTTTGCCCTAGACTTTTCCAAGCAAACTTCGAGTTTGGGTCCAGTCCCATCCTCAGTCAGGGACAGGCAAGAGCATTGTGGTGGCTTGGAACATGGGGCCACAGTGGATTGATGGCCCTTTCCCACCATTTGGCTAGGGTACAGCTGTTAGTTACTTAAAGCAAAAGACTTAGTGTGAGCATGGTAGTGATTTTTTTTTCCCCATTCAAGATTGGTTAAAAAAACAACAAACCTGGTTAAAAAGAACAGGTGGGAGTT
Organism: Potos flavus; assembly: GCA_028534135.1. NCBI lineage: Eukaryota > Metazoa > Chordata > Mammalia > Carnivora > Procyonidae > Potos > Potos flavus. The sequence continues at coordinate 69,324,753 of CM052887.1, read as the reverse complement.
CAAAAGCTGAAAGCCTAAGGCTAGGAATTGTCATTTTAAGTTAATCCATCTCCCCCACCTCAGTTAAATTTGAATATAATGTACTAGAAGAACCAGGATTTAAGCATTCATCTTGGTTGTTTAAAACTGTGTTGATAGCTCTGTTTGAAGTGCATAATGCTCAGTTGACAGTTTCTGGTTTTCTTAATTAAAACCACTCTTAAAGATGAACTTGAGTATCTTTATCCAACATTTTCCTCTTGAAGAGACCAGTGATGTCAGAGGTCTGAACTGTGAAGCCACAAGATCACCATCTAGTGGTTAAAGGTTACCGTGATGAGGGTTTGTGTTGCATTATCCTACGTGGTTCTGATATAGCGGGTCCTTTTCTACGATGTTCTGTGTCACGGTGGTAGCAATCCAGCATTCTTGCAGATCCCCCGGTGAGACTCCACAATAAAATGATTGCTTCCCTACTCTTCCTCTGACATTACCAGGGCAGGAGCTGAGAGAGGTAGTTACTGTTGCTACTTTGCAAAGAAAGAAATGGGTCTTCCCAGATTCCCGGATTGTGATTACTCTTCAGAAAATACTAGCAATGTGTGTATTTTCCTGAAGATTTTATATTTGTTTAAAGCAGCAAGATAAGGGATTAAGTGGATTTCTACAGACAGCACTGAGCTGTGTGACTTGTTCACTGGTAAACATTTTTAGTGTACGAGTTCGTATACAGTATAAGGTAATAAGGGAGTTGGGGAAGTGAAGAGGTCTATATCCTTAAAATACATGCACCTAATAACACCCATATTGGGTTTTTCTTAATTAAAAACTGTGGTTATAGAAATACAAAATGAAATACAAGTAAAAAAACATTAAAAATATGAAAAACAATGTTCATCAAAGGTAGTCATGGCAAGAACTGTATCCTTTTGTATATATAAATTTGATGATAATATGGGGATTGTGGTCTGTGTTGTCTCCAGTTTACCAGCTATCCTTAACTTCTCATCAAGCAATGTTACTTTAATGGTGTATATTATTCCATTGTAAGCATGTGTAACTAACCACGTAGACTTTTGGATGGTTGATAGTTTAAAAAAACAAAAAACAAAAAAACTGTCTTTTGAGGAACGTGTTCTTCTAATAACAAACCTCCGTGCCAGACATGATGCCAGCCCTTGGAGATGCGATTTCTTCAGTGATGGAGCTTATGTTCTGATGGAAGTGCTAAAAAGTATGCAGGTGGATGGGAACAAGATCATTACGATTTGAGATTTATAATGGGCTAGACCTACACCTGGGGTGTGCGTATCTACATTAGATAAAGTCAGGAAAGGAATTTTTTGAGCTGAGGTCCAACCAGTGAGACTGGGCCAGCTATTAGAGAAATGAAGTAGAGCATCTGAGGCAGAAAGAATAGGAAGTGCTAAGTCCCTGAGGCAGCAATGGCCTCAGCTTGTAAAAAGGAAGAGATGTTTGAGCATCTATTTTTCTTCTCTTTGAAGAGGAATTACAAATTCAGCATTAATTTTAAGTTGGCCTCTTTTTTTTTTTTTTCATATATAGGGAAATTTCAGGGGGGTTATTTGGCATTCATGGTATAGATTCTTCCATAATAGAAACATAACTCAGGTTATTAAGTCTGTGAACTTTTAAGATTTTACCCATATTGACACTTAGACATTTTAAGCTTTTTCTATTTTGAGACTTAAGTTTTGTTGTAAGTCTATATATTTAAATCCTTCCTAAAGTCTAATAGTTTAAAAAAAAAAATCTCTTGGCTCTCCCATGTGGATAGATCTAGGATTTCCAGTAAAGACAAACCTGTTCTAAAAATGCATATTTTTGATTGGTAGTATTGCATTGACTAAAATCTCCAGTATAAAGTAGTATCAGTGGTACTAGGTATCCTTGTCTTTCTCCTGATCTAAATGGGAGCTTACCTAATATTTCAGTTAAATATTGTACAGGAATTAGTGCTAGATCTACTTTGATACCCTTTACTAAATGAAGAAACTCGAATATTGTTCCCTTGCTTGTTAAACATTTTATTAGCCAAAGATGACTTAGATCCTTTTAAGCATTAATATGATCACATGGCTTTTATTTAATCTATTAATGTAACAGATTTCATTAGGATATTTCTTTCATACTGAACCATCTACGCATTCCTGGCATAAACCTTAGTGGGTTTAGGCACCTTGTTATCTAGGCACTTGATAGAAATGCAGGTTCTCAGGCCTTTTCTGGCTACTGAACCAGAATCCCAGGTGGGGCACCTGGGTGGCTCAGTTGGTTAAGCATCTGCCTTCAGCTCAGGTCATGACCTCAGGTCCTGGGATGAAGCCCCCGCATCTCCCTGTCCCTCTGCCCCTCCCCCTGCTTGTGCACACATGTGCTCTTGCTGTCTCTCAAAAAGCAAAAACAAAAACCTCCCAGGTGACTTATGTGAATGTTAAAGTTGAATCATTTTCCTGGAATTTGATTGTAAAGGTTACATATTAATTTTTAAAAAGTATTAATCAGTGAGGTAAAAACTTTCCACTTATTCTGACAAGTTAGATTGAGCACTGTGCTTGGAGATGTTAAATCTTCCAACATGACTGCATTTATCAGAGTATTTCTCATACTGTGAATCAAATGTTTAATAAGAATAGAACTACTATCATGGCTCTGGATGTATCTGTTCATTTACTGTGTGTAATATATTCCAGGTATTGAACTAGACTGTAGGCAGTGAAATAATCTATGTGTAAGTGGTACTTGTGGGGCACTGTTTACATGTGATAGTATTCACTTCCCAAGATAAGGGAATGTTAGGTGTTTTGTATATACTGTGGAGAAGCCAGAGGCAGCCTTTTTCAAGGTTCATTAGCTTGTGGTTGGCACGGCCAGGAGATGTAGATTTATCTGCCCTGATTTTGAGGTTCAATGACATTTCTCCTACACCAGTAAATGTATTAACTGGGGGACAAGTGAATATTAGGTATCAAACCAAATCCTCTAGAAGAGAAAGTGAGTAATTGAATATTCTTAAAGAATTGGATTGTTAGATATATGTTACTAATTTAAGTGCCACTGTTAATTTTATCTCCTTGTTCAGGGTTTTTGATGAAAAGATTTTTGTTTAATTTGGTTCCGTTTTAATTCTTTAGGTTAATTATGTGTTATGCATTTACTTAATCTATACTCAAAACATTTTTGTCTTATCTAAAAAAAGTTTCTTGAATTGGTCACTATTTTATAGTTGATATTTTCAGATAAATTGGCAATATCTCAGGATTGGTATTTAAAATGCTAAATTGTCAAATGGTAGGAAGATGTCAAACTTGAATCCGATTTAGTTTACAAAGCCTTTAGATTTATCATATGACTGAAAATGTGACCAGCATTTTCACAATGGAAGACCATTTTTCTAAATGGGGATGATAGCTCTAGTACTTGCTGTTGATAGAGGGCTTTTTTTGGGGGGTGGGGTGGGGGCACTTAGCTGACCAAAGTAACCATTGAGTACTTTCCGCAAAGGGGAGACTTCTCTTCCCCATCTTATCTGCTGCTTGATTTTTCTAAGACAAGTTTATATAAATATCTTTGAGCTCCGGAAACCTCAAATATTCCTCCCATAATGTAGCTTTTTTATTTTCCTCCTGAAACAAGAGTTTTATGAAGTTTCATGAAGTAGAGTTTAAAATAAATGGAATTCTCTAGAGGTCCAGTACAGTTAGGTCTACAAAAAAGCTTGCAATGGAGGCTGTGGTAGAATTTCTTAGGATTTTAAAGGAGATCCTTGTCAAGTCTTTGGTTTGAAAGGTTATTTTATAATATTTTGCATTGACCAAAGCTTTGTGAAGACTAACCTTTGATTGGCTTTGTAGGATTTGGGATAATAAAGGACATGTGTCTGGTTGATGTAGAGACAGAGGCTATCATATCATCTAGGTAGCTGTGGCTCTAAGGAGTTTATCCTTGTTTCAGCTAGTAATTCCTATCTTAGATAACTTTGGGGAAGTTTATATGCTTATTTTGGCTTTCCATCAAGGAGAGGAGCATATTACCTTGATCCCAGGGGCTGAGTGAACTGCAGCCTTGAGTAAGCAAAGATGGTTAAGTGGAGGACGATAGTGTGTTCAGGGAGGTTCATAGTATCTTCTGACCTGATTTGCTCTTGATAGTTAAAATGAGGAGTTAGGGAGGAAAGAATTCATTTGTTAAAGCTTTACTGTGGAGTTAGAGTGCTTTCATAGATGTTCTTGAAGGTATTGTGAAGATAAGGATTCCAAGTCTGAACTTTAGTCAGAGAATAATATTCAAAGGTTAGGGATTGGAAGGATGGACCAAGGAGTTTTAAATAGTGGAAGGGGAAAGATACGGGAAATCATAAAGGGTGTGCATGGTCTTTTTATGCCCTTGACACCGTGACACCATGAATCTCTGCTGCTTTTAGGCAAGCTTTTAGTGTGTGTATATGGTATGGCTGAAGAGTATGACTTCTAGGTTTCTTTCTTTGCACTCAGTACTCTCTGGATGAACTAAAGTATTTATATTGGATTGTTCAGACATGCAGTCAAGAATCACATTGGAAGTGTACAAATCTTATCCAACCTGTACTGACTAGAGGTTGACATAAGACAAACATGGTACTCTTACGGTGATGCGTTGATCTTGAGAGACGAGATGCTTTCCTATTAGTTTTTTGGCTTGGGATGAGCGATCTACCTTTATCTGTTCACTCCATTTATGTTTAAATGGAGCATCTTAAAAAAAAAAAAAATGGAGCATCTTGTAAAGCATCTGTTTCTTTATAAAATAAGCTGCTTGAAAGATATCAGCTGTAGTTTACTTGAAATCCATAATTTCATGCTACTAAATACCTTTGAGAATCTAATGGGTGCTTCTATAAAGGGTATTGAATTTTTAACAAAGGTAGTTTAAAATGATAGGTTTTCTGGATTATCTTTGTTACAGTTTGTTACTAGAGGAATTGTGATCTCTGTTCACCAAAAGGTATACTTGGAAATACATTTCACTTGGTACAAGAGTGTGGTTTGATAGACACTGAGTCTGCCTTTTTTTTTAGGTTTATTTCTTTTTAATAATTCAGTATAAGAAAGCAAATGTGATATGTGGGATTTGGTCTGTTGCTTACAGGCTGACTTAGCCACTTGATTTAGTTCCCTTAAGGCATCAAATGTGAAAATGTATTTTCTTCATCAGATTTTGAGAAATAATTAGATGTATATAAATCATTTAATGATAACATTGAGATAAAGATGAGTTTATTTGGTTTAGTCAACCCATTTGGTAATTTCTAAACCTTAAATAATGCCTTCAATTCTGAACACACATTTTAGACTGGTTTATAATTAGATCGAGTTCATTTTTTTTTTTTTAATTTAAAAAGTTACTCAAACTGAAAAATTTCCAAGATAGCTCGTTTTTATGAAAATTTTGTCTTGCTATGCTGAGAATAATTAGCAATAAAGTATGTTGATAAAGTTGGTAAATCACAATGTACTTGGTAATGGCATCCTGTATAATCTTCAGATTATGTTTGAAAAGCTGTTGTTAATCTGGCAGATGCTGTTAATTACTATGCTGATATATTTCACTATGTGTTTCACTCTTACCTTTGCCCAATTCAGAACATACTCAAGATTTAGTTGACGTTGAGTATCAAATAACCCAAAAAAGACTAACAATGTTCAAAAGAAGAACCAAGAATAGTAAGGTTTGAGAATTTGTGTTTATCTCTGAAAAGAACACCATTGCATCCCATCTTTGGTGTCCCCAGTGTGTTTCTATAATATTTAAAAGTTGGGTAATATTTTAAACCAAAGTAGAAAAATAATTTCTTACATCAGGCTGTGTTGTAAAAGTAAGAATTTCAGCATCCAAACTTCCTATATTACAAATTGGTCATTTGTACTCTTTCTTATCCCACCAGCAAAGTCTCATACAGCATACTTAATTCTGCTCTGGTCAAAATGGTCTGCACTGTTTAAGAACAGTAATTCAGACAGCTGGTAGAATGGAGGCACCTTTGCCTTCACTGTGGGCACTCTGCATATGGAGCTCAGAATTTAAAGTGATTTGTACCTTTTTCTCTGTTTTACTTTAGGTGCTACTGTTTACTTTTGTACTTGCTCATAGTTGGTTTTCCTAAATCCTTCAGTGTTAAGACTTGATAGCCAGGAAAAGTTAGCAATGGGCTCTTGGGAGACTTTGCCTCTACAGAAGGCTTAGATTTTTTTCTGCCTGTGAATTTTCAAGTAGCAGCTCAATTAAAGCAGAACTAGTCATGCATTGGAGTATCTTTTAAGAGCTATCTTTAAACAGATTTTAGACCTATCTGGTATTCGTGAACTGTAATTTCCAGAATGAAAGACAGAGTACTAGATGTAGATACTTCAAAAAATCAATTTCATGTGGATTAAGTTAAATGTTTCATTAGAGTTCATTTGATCTTTATATCTTGATATTTTAAAGTGCTGTATTTCCTGCATTTTTTGCACTCATTTCTACAGTCTTTATTTTAAAAAAGTAAATTGGATGGGGAGGATTAGGAGCATTTTCTTGAGTTAGAGAAGAACTTTAATAAAATTGCATTTAAGGAAAAACTCACCTACTCTGACAGTTTTTCTGTTTTGGATCCACAATCATATTGCAAGCTTTGAAACTGGGACCTGTATTTCTTGGAAAAAAACGAAACCACCCAAAAACCTGCATGATAGGATTCTTTATTCTTATGTGAATACATTTGACCTCCTTCATTCAGCACCCTACCTTTTTGTTTTCAAAGATTTACTTTAAAGAAGCTCAAGAGTGTGTGCACCAGCACGGGAGGGAGAGAGCATCTCAAGCAGACTCGGTGCTGAGCATGCAGCCCGACCCTGGGCTCTGATCTCACCACCCTGACTGAGCTCATGACCTGAACCAAAACCAAGAGTTGGGCGCTTTACTGACAGCACCACGCAGGCGCCCCTTTAGCACCCTACCTTTACAGTTGATTTTTCTAAGAAAATGGGTTAAGTGCCGTTTTTATTTTCTAGGAACTCTGTATTCAAGTCCATGCTCTGTTAAGGAAACGAGCTCTATAGCTCTTAGCATTGCCGATATTTCCCCACAGTTTTGCCTTACTAAATGGTGGTTTTTGTTTGGTTTGGTTTTTTTGTTTGTTTTTGCTTTGTGTTTTCATGCACAAGTTTAAAAAATCTTACGTTGTCAAATTACCAATGTTTTCCTTTTGGCCTCTGGGTATTATGTATAAAAATTTTTGAAAAGGATTTATTGAATATACACATTTATCTATGGACATTTTTAACTATAAAGCACTTCTTCTCTGGAAGTGGGAGAATTTGTATCGATGTTCTCTGGGTTTGGGGACTAAGGATGTTTTGGGGTTAGGTTGTAATGCTTATATAGTAAGGGGTTGAGCATTTTGTATTCCTTTGCAGTTATCCCCTGTAAGACCTTTGCTTCGGAGTGCTTTCTAAAGCAAGATAAAGTGGTTGAGGCAATTAAGTAAGAGCTCTCACTACTAATTACTGGCACTTTGGAGTAAATGAACCAATTAGAGACTAACCCTTCCTTGAAATGTATTGGCCTTAGGAGACATAGGCTAGTAAAGCAGAAAGACAGCCTTTCTGCCAGAAAAGGGGTTATAAAAACATGAAGTCCTGAGTAGACTCTCAATGCTACAGCTGGCATTCTGCATCCTTCCAGCCCAAATGACACCCTAATACTGAAATCTTGTCCTCTGAGGACATTTCCTTCCAACACTCTCATCCTTCTTTGTCACACATGAGTCCAGTGCAACCAGTCTGAGGACCTGGAAACACCGTTATCCTTGCCTCTGCCATTGACCACTTTCCATCTCTGAGGACATGTGGACTGGGGAGTATCTTAAAGCCTGGGACATAGACAAGTATTGCTTCCTCCTTCGTGGTCAATGATGACAGCTAGGGTGCCTTGAGACTTCAGAGTAAGGGGTAGTGAAATTACAGGATTGTTTGTACTGCCGAAGCAGGCAACTCCTTAATTGTGATGGTTTTGAGGACTTAAACCCTGGGAAGAACAAGTCCACCTAAGTGTGACTTATACAAGCGACAAAGTGGAGCCCTGTGACCTCAGGGAGACCAGACTTCATAAGATGATGCTAGAATCTAAACTCCGTCATGGAAAGAGTGGTTCCCTAAAGACTTCCTGAGGGTCTTGCCATTGCCAAATCAGCCTTAAACCATCAGGGACAAAGCTTTTGTACAACAAAGGCATGTTTATTCTTGGCAGTGAGGAAGATGACAGCAGAGGAACCACTCAATTTCTCACCAATAAAAGGAAAATAGAGAGTTATTAGAGGATTTTGGAGAAAAGTGAAGTTTAGGTGAAATGTAAATAAACTTTATGATAGGTTTAGAGCATGATGAGGTGTAAATAGGTTAACATCACTGTGGAGTGGACCAAGGTCCTGTTTCCTTGGAAACTACAAAGTTGAGTGATGTGAAATGTTGTATCCATAAACCTTTCTGAAGTTCTACACCTGTGTTGCAGATCAAGTTTACTTCTTCGTCCAAGTGACTTAGATCCTCCAGGCAAAAATGAAATAAATGCTTCATTCCAATCGCTAGGATTTCAAACAGCAAAATTTTGATAGTCTGATTTTAGAGAACTAAGTTTCATCATGAGTAAGAAAATGTACACTCAAAGGGGGTTATTGTGGCACTTTAGGGGTCATTGAGGAAAATAATACTTCCTATTAACTTAGAAGGTGGCTCTATCCATGTCTGTTGCTCCAGCCTGATGAATGGCTGGGCAGATTTTTACTTCAAGTTAATTCGTACTTTTATATTGAGTAGTGTGTGCTCAGTCTCAAAGGACATTTGTCATCTAGTCTGAGTGCTGTTCGTCAGGGACTCCTTGTCCTCTTGGGACCAACCATGCCTATACATATACCTTTCCAGTTTTTTTAGGCTGGTGGTTGGACCTCGAGAGGTGTCTAGCGAGGGTTAGGGGGGTGCATATTCAGTACTGCTTTGCCTCACCCCCAGACTAACATGAATTTTTGTGAGCGGTGGAAGATAATCCTGAAGGATCCTCTGCTAATGTCAGATTTCCCGGAATGCAATTACTTTGTTAGGTTTGAATTTACTCCCATTTCCGTGCCCCAGACACACAATTGGGAGCCTGCAATGGGCCCTGTAATTCACTAGGCACTTAACGTTAATACAGTGTGTGTTTTTGTCCTTAGGGAGCTCTATTGGGGGAGATGGATATGGAAGCAAATGGTTGCAGTAATACGATAGTGTTAAAGATGGACTTTTTTTTTTTTTTAAAGATTTTTAAATTTATTTATTTGAGAGAGAGAGAGAGAGAGAGCACGAGAGGGGAGAAGGTCAGAGGGAGAAGGAGACTCCCCATGGAGCCGGGAGCCCGATGTGGGACTCGATCCGGGGACTCCGGCATCATGACCTGAGCCGAAGGCAGTTGCCTAACCAACTGAGCCACCCAGGCGCCCCAAGATGCACTGGTAGATATAGAGTTGGTGTTGATGAAATGCCCATTTCCAGCTGCTGTTTGAACTTAAATGACTGTTGATTTACCTGGAATTTGGGACTTGTGTTGGAATATATCTGGGCATGGAGTCCCAACAGCTTGGAGAACACATCATCCAGAAGTTTTGTAATAAAATGGGTAGGCCTGTGATTTTCATAGACTCTTCTGTGATGCCGCAAGAAAGGGTATGCATAAGTTCATGATACTTGTCACTGCTCTCAAATGGCATGAAAAATGAGTGATTAAACATTTGGCTTTTCCTTCCGAGTGGGGAGAGATACCTTGTGAAACTTTTATGAGATGCAGGGAGGTTAAATATCTTGTCTCAAATCACTCAACTAGTAAGAGCATGAGCTGTTCCTGGTGCTTAATTTTAGGAATGACTTACCTGAAGAATATTTAGAGAGAGGAATTAGGAATTGTTTCCAAATAGTCCTGTGTTTTCTTAAGGGAGTCATTTCTTATATGCCAGGCATATAGGCAGCCTTAACGTAGCATTTTCTAGCACTGGGGGTGTGCCTGTGAGAAACACCAACTCATTCTCCTGCAGCCTGGTTTTTAGCAGAGAGAATGATTTGGGCTGGGAAGATGGAGTCATAAGCAATCTTGATTTTCCTTTCATCTGTTTTCCAGTGTGAGCTTTTATTTAAAATTTGTTTTCTTTTGAATAGAGGGTAGCCAAAATCAGTTTGAAAACAAAACCACTTTTATAGAAAAAAGTGGAATCTGGTGATGCTTTATTGTTCTTTATTTCCCATGGAATAAAGATCTAAAAATACTAGTTGCAATCCTGTCTCAAACCTGGGACTCACAACATGAGTAAAAACATTTACACCTGAAGATTAGAAGGCAAAATTATTCATAAAAGTTGTGCTGTATATATATCTCACTACTGAGTACCACACACACTGCTAAATCCATAAATATCAAAATTAAGTTCTTAAAAGCAAAACTTCCCAACGCTGACAAATGCTAGAAGAGCTACAAGAATGTCCACTCCCTGTTCACTCACTTTCAACTAAACATCATTGTACAAATCTAACCTATAAATGTGCTGCTTATCTGTTTGGAAATCATTTTGACTTTGCTTCAGGCATTCTGATTAGTCTTCTTTCTCCTAGTTTCTTGATTGCTTAATCCTCCTTCCCCTTTGAAATTTGCTGTTGGCATTCTAGTGCTCATTATTAGCTGACTTACCATTCTGCCTGGCGTCTCACCCATATTTCCCCAATGCTGCTAATTTACTGCCTAAAGGAACAAAACCTATATGTAGAACTTGAATATAACATGGGAAATGTAAAAGATGAAAGTCCATATGATCCTTTCTCAGAGGGTATAATTTGAAGATCCAGGTATTTCTGGGTATGTTTCCTTTCTGTTAGGACCTTGTTACCTGGGTCTTCTGAGCTACAAGGACCTATGGGCAACAAGTTTAAGGGTGGGGCTTCAAGGAAAAGAATTGATGGAGGCTTTCTTTAAATAGTCTGAGCCTTGCTGTGAGAGTAGTATTGGTACCACAGGATAAAGAGCTTCAAAGAGATCCTGGAAAAAGCTGGCCTTCAGAGATGTGAAGGTTATTAGGAGTAGGGGTATGAAAATGTGCTGGATGTCTCTGACTCCCAAAAGCCCAAGAGGAAGCTGAATAACTAGACTGGGTCATCCATGCTTTTGAGCCCGAGAGGATGATAGGCTTGAGAGCAAAAAGGCTTTCCTCTGTTCTCGGCAAGGCGTTGATAACCTCTTCAGAGCTCACATGGGTGTGATTTAGAACCAAGTTAGGACTTTGGTTGTCAAACATACCTGGGGAGTTGACCTTAGTACTGATGCCTGAGTACCTACCTACTCCAGGCATTATTATTTAATAGGCCCTAGCCTTTAGGAATTTTAAGCTCACCCAAGTGAATCTAATGTGCACCCAGGTCAGAGAACCACCAGACTGGAACCAGCAAAGATAACAATCCATGTAAGAGAACCTGCAGCCAGGAAAAGGGAAATCAAAACAAATTGGGAGTGAAGTATTTTACTGCAAGAGACCTGTTAAATACTTGAAAAAATAGAAGAAAAAAGAAAAACACCTAAGGTGATTCATTTGCAGCACCTAAAAATCTTCAGCGTGATTCCCAGTTACTTAGTTCATGAATAAAAGGGAAGTTGGTGACTGCTGAGACCTGAGTTAGTGTTCTGGAAGAACAAGTACAAAAATGTTTCAAATTACGGAAGTAGGAAAAGAGGATAAAAATCATGAGGGGACAGTAGGAGAATGGGAGAGTAGATCCCAGAGGTCTGAAGTGAAAGTAACAAGTTTAGTGAGGTGAAAAAAGAAAAATAGTAAAGATGAGAATTACATAATTGTAAATAGTCTTCCTGACCTGAGCACAGGAAAGATCTGGGCCAGCTAATATAAATGGCTTACTAAGGTCTAGGCTCACCTGATAAAGACCTATGGTCTAGACCTATTCTGGTAAGAAATATGTTCTCTAAGTCTATAGATGGTTCCCGGGAGAAAAAAAAAATCCACTTACTTTAGAAAACAGTGGGAGGTGGCAACCCAGCCCGGCATTGGCTTTCTCATCTGCAAGTCAGGAAGAGAGGAGATGGGGATAACCACACACTACTGAGAGAAATGGCCCATAATCCAAGAATCCTATTACCAATTATGTAACTTACTGGCCTACATGAAAGATGTTTGAGGATATGCATAAATTCAGAGAATGACCCATACATAACCTAGGTGCTAACCAAATTTTAAATGAACCTGAACAGGAAGTTCAAGATGATAAGCTAAGGCAAATATTGACCATAAACCTTAACATATTTGTGTGTAGATAATTGGAAATTAAACCTAAATGGATGGAGATAGCTGTGTGGGGGAATTTGTAACGTAAGTGCAAAATAGGGACACATTAATTTTTCCTGGAAAGCCTGAAAGTAAACTGTATCAGACAACTTAAAAGTTGAGAATGGTGGGCAGAGAAGTGGATGCATTCTAAAAAGATCATAAGAGTGTTGAGGGGAAATTAAAAACAAAACACACTGAGCTTACCAGGGGTATGAAAGGGTAAATAGAACGTCATAAAGGGAAAACTGTTTATCTTCATGGAAGTAGTTGTAATTTTGTTTTCAAAGAATGGAGCCCTATCATCTGATGAGAACGGGGAAAAGGAAGGTGACTAATGGAAGAATGTAGAATGTCCAAATCAATAAGGGGGGTAAATAAGAAATTGATAAATCCTTTGAAATAAAAAAATGCAACATAAAATGACTAAAAGAAGGAATAAAGGACTAAAATATTAATTGTTATATTAAATGTGAACAGAATAATTACAAAACTAAAGCCAGATATGAGACTAAATTAGAAGAGTAAAACCAAGCTAGATCCTGTTTATGGCTTATTGCCATTGTTGGTGGTGGTTATAAGGACTTTTGAATGAGAGGCATTAAAATGAAGTATCATTATCATTTTAGAAAATCCAAAATAGAGCAATATTAATGGAAAAGGTGAATAGGACTGAGGATAGGAAAGAATAGATACTGAATAAAGAAGACACTTATTTTGACAAGTTAAAAAACAGACACCAAACAGCACTTAAACTATAAAGCAAAAAAAAAAAAAAAAATTGTGAATAGAGCATGTAATCCATTTACATCCTCATGTTTGGTATAGAGGACCAAATACTTCTTAGCATGTACTGATGCGCTAGAACTTCATAAGTCCTTTCCAATGAAAACTAATTTAAAGGTGCTAGGTAAAATTTTAGAATAAATGATTACTAGTATAGTTTCAGTAACAACCAGGTTATCTAATACTTCTTGAACATTTTAGTAAATAGAAAAGTAAAAACAGCAAAGATGTTGAAAGAGGTTACCCCTGATACTGAGAGATGCAATTTTAAACCTAGAAAATGCAGTCTAGTAAAAAATAGAAGATGATAAGGTTGCTCGGTACACAGTAAATACCCAAATATCAATGGTCTGCACTACACACTAAGCATCTAGAAATAAAAAAGTAATTTTGAGTGACAGAACCATACATTTAGTGACAAATTCCAGATAAGCATAAGACCAACATATGTGAAAATAAACCAAAGTGTTCCCAACATAAAATCAAATCTGAACAAATGAACTTACACTTGTCCTAAGATGGAAGATTCAATACCAATAAATATCAAGTCACTCAGTGTACACATTTAAAGCCTTTTCAGATCCCAACATAGTTATTTTTTAAATTGGAAGAAATAGTTTATGGAGAACAAGTGCTTGGATAGAAAATTTACCAGGTGGGAAATTGGCTTACTCAGAGTATTCTCTAAATGCAGTACTACAAACTCTGTATAATCAATATAGTATTGTGCTAAGAACAGTTTAGGTGAGTGGAATAACATTAAAAATTACTTGAGTAGAAAGGAATTTAACACGTGATAATTTTTTATGAGAAGGATATACTAGGAAAGGATATTCTTTACTAAATGGTACTGACATAATTGAAGGAAATGAAAATTTTTATATTAGGATAAAATAAGACCTAAAAAGTCCAGAGTAGTAGAGAACTTTATAACCAATACTAGAAGCACAAGCCATAATAGAAAAACAATGACTTGAAAAGATATTGTCTCAATAGCAGAAAAGACCATAGTGAAAAGCACCCCCATTCCCCACTTTGCAAATATAGTACAAATGATGTATTTATTGCAATTATGTGGAAGGACCTGGTAATAGACAGAACAGAGTAATGAGTAAGGAAACAATTCTGAGAAGAGCAAATCCAAATGATCAACAAATTGATGAAAAGATGCAAATTAAAATACTGCTTTCTACTTAACAATAATTTTTGATAGAGCGCAAGTGAGAAGGAGTGGGGTTGAGAGTGGGGGGAGAGGGAGAAAGAATCTCAAGCAGGTTCCACACCCAACATGGAGCCTGACTTAGGGCTTGATCTCATGACCTTGAGATCATGACCTGAGCTGAAATGAAGAGTCAGCCACTGAACCAACTGAGCCACCCAAGTGCCCCTCAGACTACTAACTTTAAAATAACACTTTCTCATGGTTATGGCAGGAAAGGTATTCTTGTAATATCTTAGAGTGATCTCTTGATTAAAAGTTAATATATTCTTTAATTCAGTATTTCCACATGTGGAGCTACGCTATAGAAAAACACCCTTAAGTAAGGATAAATGTGTGAGAAAGGTTATTGGTACATTGTTTGTAGAGAGAGAAAAGTGAAAACAACCTGAGTGCTTTCAGAAGGGGAATGGCCATATGAATTGTGGCACAGCAAAGTATCATGTAGTCGTCTGCAGGTCCTAAGAGAAGGGCTCAGAGCTAAATAGATTACTTGGGGGAAAAAAAATAGATTACTTGGGAGGGGAGGTTTCTCTGGAGGTGTACTGGTTGAGAGAGAAATGTCAGCTACCAAAAGCTGTAATTTCCCATTCTCATAAAACAATTATGATTTAAAATACCTGTGTATTTTATGTAGTTGTGTGCATATTTGTATCTACATAATTAAATATGGGGAAAAATAGTCAAGGCTGTATCAATTTTTATTGTACTTGTGGTAGAAGTGTTCTGAGTTTCTTTGTAAGACTAAATGAAGATTAGTGAGGAAGAGTATGGACTCAAGCAGGAAAGAAAAATTAAACATTGTGTGATATGTGGGGGTTTATTTACAACTCTGTATATGTAGATAGTTTTAAAATCAGTCTTTGGGTGTCTGACCTCAAGATAAGTTGAGCCCACCTCTTTTCTCCTAAAAATATGGAAAGGACGAACAAATAACAAAACATGGAAGGATGCCATTGAGTAGCCTAAGCCATTGAGGAATTTCTAGCAGTTCTGCAGCAGACAGGGTGAGGTAAGGAGAAAAGTCCAGTAATGCTGACTAGCCCGTGATTCAACATGGAACAGTGGGACTTCCCGGAAAGGGACTAGTCAGTGGGTGGGTTTCAACCAAAAGGCTTCAGTAAGTCTAGTTTGAGAGTAGTAGGATAGTAAGACGTGATGGGTGGGTGATGGAGTGGTGCACGGGGTAACAGAATGATCTTGTATCAATTAATTCTACCTGTGATCCCTGACTTTCTGGCCAAAGACTGTTCTGAAAAACAAATGGGACCCTTGCTGCAA
The DNA here is from genome assembly GCA_028534135.1 of Potos flavus. Taxonomy (NCBI): domain Eukaryota; kingdom Metazoa; phylum Chordata; class Mammalia; order Carnivora; family Procyonidae; genus Potos; species Potos flavus. Next base: position 69,309,103 of record CM052887.1, on the reverse strand, counting down.
TGGGTTTTGTGTGGACACTCAGTCGAAGACCTAGAAGGGTGGTGGAAGGTGGGGGATGTAAACAAAGGTTCATGCTCCGTTGTATATTGTAGATCAATGTCCTAGTTCAGCTTGTCTAGCAAATGCTCGCTCTTCTTTCTCATTCTAGGCAGAGTTTACTCTCCTGCCCCTTTGCTTTGAGCTTGGCTTTTGACTTCAGCAAATGCATTGTTTGTGGGTGTTACTTCAGCAGAGGTTTGAAATGTGCTACCTGGTTGGGGTTGGACTCCTGAGAGCTACCAACCTCTGCTATGAAAAGAACGTCTTGGTGTACCTTCTGTTCCTCAGTCTGGTCCCAGAGTGAGACCAGTAGAACAGTCACCCTGGTTGACCAGTATTTGAAAGCAGAGCTACCCCAGCTGAAGACTAGTGAGAACAAATACTTCTTGCTGTACGTACTGGCATTCTGTGGTTGGCTGTGGCCATAGCTGAATGAAACCATTTGTAGAGAGGAAAAACCTGTTTTACAGATCTAAGAACTATAATTTCCTCTAACTTTACTAGAAAAAAATTTTTTTGAACTTGAGAAAAAGTACTCCATCCAAATGGAAAAGGAATCCTAACAGGAACTTGGAGGTAGAATGGAAGAATAAGCAGTGAACACCGAAATTAGTAAAATTTATCATAAAAGTTGAAATACTACATAAGAAGGCTGTGAATCTTAATACAGTTATGAGGAAAGGGTTTTCAAAATTCAAGTGCTCTTCTGTTGAGAAAAGTATCAGGAGTTTAAGCTCGGTAAATTTCAGGAGGCTGGCAGAGAAGGGAAATTAAAACCTTGTTTACAGTCATATTTTACTAGGGGGGAGATCATACAGAGTCGATTCTTGATGGTGATAAACAAATATAGGTGCAAATAGGCTAAATTTAAGGAAAAAAAGCAGTATTAAAAAAAAAAATCTACCCTGTGTGACAGAGGGAGACTTTGTTTTCTAACCAGGATAGTAAATGTATTGCCTTTCCTCCTGGGAGGAAGTTTGGAGAGATGGTGCGAGCAGCTTCTTTAAAAGAAAGCAAAACAAAACAACACACATTTCCTAAACTACATGATTCTTTAGCTGTGACACCAACCCACTGTGCATGCAAGCGTCTTGTATCACTTCTGTGGGCCTTAGCAAGGAGAACCCCTGGAACATGAAGCTCATGCTGCCTTTTGTGTTGTGAATATCATCTTTTAATCTTTGACCCAGAAGTCTCCTCTCCTGTGCCAGCATCTATGAAATAATGGCAAGCCATTTGTTACCTTGCAAACAATAAAATCTCGGACTTTTCGGGTATTTTCCTGTACTGTTTGTCGAATATTTTGCATATCACCCCTGGATAAGAGATACAGCCATGTGCAGAGTATAATTGTCATTAAACTTTTATAATGCAAAACAACATACTAACTGAATCTATAAAAACTAAAACTTCTGGAAGTTATTCTGTACTTTTAAAAGTCCTATTTGAGAGACTTTACCATAGTTCTCTCAAAATATAACAGATGGTCGGATCTCCCCAAATTTTTGTTGATCACCTTCAAAAAGCTTGGTGATAGAAAATATTTATGGATACACACATATATATACCATGTATTAAAAAACAATACATGAAATAGTTACAGTGTAGCCTTCCAAAGAAAGTTGAATTATTAAAAAGCAGAAACAATTCGGTCTTTATTTGCTTTCCTAAATCCATTTAAATTAGAATCTTGACCAAAAATCCTAACCACACAGAAATGAAACATTATTCTAAATAACTTTAGGATCAAAGAAGGTATCATGTGAAATTACACTGCAGGATTGATAAGAGACCTATTCTATAGCAAAGGTTATGGTAAGTGGTTAAACCATAGTTGATAGGAAATTCATAACCTTATGCTTTGATTAAACAAAGGGATATGAAAATAAATGAAAAATTCAGACCTAGAAACTAGGGAGTCTTACTAACTTTTCCTTGGAAATGGTTCTGGTTCTTACTGCTAAATATAAGCTTGTGCTAACACATTGTTCCGTTTTTAGAAAAGAAAATAGCTTTTTCGCTTTGAAAGAAATTGGCTTGAGAAGACTTTTTTGTCAGCTAGTATGTTTCCAGAGTGTGTATTTTTATTTTTATAGAAAGACTTGAATAAATTTCAGCAAATTTTTTATATTCAAAAACAGCTTTCAATAATTTACGCCTACCTTTTAGAGATTAATACATACGACAATATGTAGTGCTTGAAATTTAAATGAAATTGAAGAGTTATTTTCTTAAATCTAAAATGCTTACAAGACTTTAATTCAGCGTCTGAACTGCATTGATTTTCCTGGCTATTTGATTTTTTTTTTTCTTTTTACAGCCTGTTAATAAAAAAATTTGACCTATAATACACCAAATTTGTACAAGACAGAACTAAGCAAACATAAGTTTATAATCCATAGAGCATGCAGAACAAACAAGGTGAAGGAAAATATGAATGCCAAACATCAGAGAGCAAAACTGTTGATCTGTCTTCATTCCTTTTAAAATAAAAGGTAAAAGGTGATTTAAGGAAAGCTTCACAAGGGAAGTGGATGGAGAATTTGAAGTGTTGTCACGGAGAAGTAGTTTGCTACAATAGTAAAGATTGAAAAGTATTCTGTATGCCAACCTTTTTTCTGATGTTAAAGCAATGCCAGAAAAAGACTTGTTCATTTTCTAACATTTAGGATGTGTAAACAGAAAAAGAATCAGTATGAATCCTACGTTTCTTTTGTGAAGCGTTTTCCAGGTCTCTGGGCTGGATTCTGTTCTTTGTGTGTCCCAGGTGCACCCTCTAGCCACTCTTTCGTGGTGTTTCACACACCATAGTACAGCTGGGTTTATTAGTGTAGGTAGCATTGAAGTTTAAACAGTGTTTAACATCAGCAATTTGGTCCTATCACTAATAGCACTCAGGAAATGAATGCCGATTTTTGAACCAATTATTAGGATTGATTATAGAAGAGTTGCTTACGTAAGCAGAACATACAATATGTAGGTCTTAGGCCAACTAGCATTTCAGAAATGCCAGCTGCCAATTTTTGTGCTCATTTAGGTTTAAAAGTTCCCATAGCGCCAAGTCCTTTCCAGCACTGAGCATTACAACTTTAAAGTATTGGTTAATTTAATAACATTTATTCAGGGTGCTCTTTTTATTACTAGAGCAATTGGACATTTTAAAAGTATTTAAGTCCTATGAATTACTCATGTCTTCTCTCTTCTGCTTGATCTCATAAAGTTAACATTTTGCTTATTTCATATGGGGAATCTATGACATACAAAAGTTTTGTGTATTTAAGATCATGGATTCTTTGTCTCTTCCTTGCCTTGGAAAGTCATATCAAGAGGGTACATTTTCACCTTTATTTTTTTGTAGTTTTACATGGTTTAAGTATCTCATCTAGATGTAGAAGAGTGCTTTGTAGCTACTGGATTTGCATTAAGTGAGCATGTGGATTTGCGAAGAACTGATGTCTAACGTTCCAGAAATGTATGGTAGGTTTCTCCAAGGAGTTATACTTTAAATCTCTCAGTAAAGATTTTCCTTTGTATGGACTCTGAATCTTACATACCTTCTCCTGTATTTTACTCTGGGATTATTTTTGCCACTGGATTTTTCTATTACATCAAATGATTTTACTACTCAGGAATTTGTTCCTCACAAATTGAGCTGTATCTGTTGAACTTCCTGAACTCTCTTATGTACCAGAAGCTCCTGAATTCAGGTTTTCAAGACAAAGTAGTACCCAAGGGTAAGGTGATATTCTTGGTTGGGATTGTCCTCATTTTTTCACCCATTAACAATGCTGTTCATTGTTTTCAGGTGTAGGTTGTAATGTTCTTCCCAAGATTTACTTAACTTTTAAAAATCGAATCCATATAGAATCTGACAAATTCTTCCTAACACGTATTAGGATCATTAAATGGTGTTGGAGATTTTGATCTGTTGAAGTAACCTACTAGTCAAATTTGTATTTTAAACCATTCTTGAAGAAATCTGACCAGGTCTTGATGGATTATTGTTTTAACCTAAGAATGAAGTTGATCCACTTTTATTTTCTCAAATACTTGAAATCACATTTTTCAGGAATGCTTCATGTGCTTCCCATGCTCCGTCTGCTTATTCTGTTCTCTTTTAGTGCCTTCAGATTATTTTCACTCCTCTGTAGTGAATTGATCAGCGCAATTCTACCCTTAAAGTAGTGGACTCTGCCTTCCCCACCTTCCCTGCCCTAAAACACAGATCTGATCATGTCAGTTCAATTTTTAAAGTCCGTGGCGTCCCATTACCTTCATTGTAAAACTGAAGCTCTTCAGCGGAGTCACTTCTAGCTTTGACGACCTTTAGGTGTCCACAGTGGCCCTTGTTCCAGTTTTCGCTGCATCACTTTACAGACACAGGATATGAGGTTCTCGAAGCCTGGAATGACCTACTGCCTGGTTGGCGTGGTGACTACTGCAGCTTCCCTCGTAGGCTCAGAATCCTCTTCATCTTGGAAGTGTTATGATACCTTAGCTGTGCACACTAAACTTAGGGGTCATTCTTCTCTGCTCCCATTATATCCTTCACATTTATATTCTACCTATTCCACAGTATTTTATTTATTTTTCTGGCCTTTCCATCACTACACAGGAGAGCTAGCATGTTTGGTCTTACTCATCTGACTGTGCCTTCTAAATTATAGAGGCTCAATATTTGCATAAATGGATGGGAAGACTACCTGTAGCCTGCATTATAGTAGACTTTCTAGAAGATAAATTCAATTCCTTTATAACAGTATTCTAAATCCATTAATGACTCTCAACACCCACATGATAAAGGACCAGAAGCAGGGTTTCTCCAGACTTTTAACAGTCTAAGGCCGTGGTTCTGAACTCCTGACTGTTAGAACCTTCCGGGGAGCTTTGAAAAATAATGGGGATGTCTACACCCTGCCCCAGACCAGTTCTGTTAATCCCTGGGGTTTGGACCTCAGCATGGGTATTTTCTCAAGCTCCCCTGATTCTAATATGCAACAAGATGAAACTTGACCAGCTCACAGCTTGAGAATTTCCAGCTGCCTCCAGTCAGGTCCCTCAGTTCATCTGGAAGGACCTGCGTCAAGGCCTGAGGGAGCACGGAGAATTCTTCCTGGCTCTGGTCGACTTCTCTGCTGAGCCCTGCTTCCTTGCTGTGAGACTGGCTCCTCAAAGCCTTGATGCCCTGGTCTCCTGCAAGCCAACGCGAGCACCTTGCTGCCTCACCGTGTGGCAGGCTTGCTATCAGGACTGCCCCGTGGGTGCGGCTGTATACACGGCAGGCACCTCACATCCTCCGTGTGCAGAAGCTGGACCCTGTTCTTTGTAGCTCTCCTGAGTTTACGTTTCTGTGTTTGCTCTATCTGACCTATATTGGGCCCTGGGGGGGTGGGGAGGCGGAGATGGCTGTTCTTGTCTTTGTCATTCTCCCTTACTAAATGGCCACCAAAAGAAGTGAAGCTACCTTAAGCCCAGTGTGTACTAAGTTTGTGGGATGTCTTAGCTGAGGTTACTGTAACTGTATACTTACTGTAATCTGGGTGACTTAAACATTTCTCAATTCTGGAGGCCTGGGAAGTCCAAGATCAAAGAGCAGGTGGCCCCACTGTATTATGAGCATGGCCCCTGGTTCATAGACAGCTGTCCTCTCACTGTCTTCATGTGGCCCAGAGAAGGAGCTTTTGTCTCCTCCCTTTTCTATCGGGACACTTATCCCATCTTGAAGGACCTGCTCTAATCACTGAGTCTAACCCTAATTGCCTCCCCAGTGCTGGACCTGCAGATACCATCACAGTGGGGGTGAGGATTTCTAAATACTAATTTTGAGGGGAGGGACACAGACTTTCTCAAACATGGGACCAGTGGCACTTGAGTTGCAGATTCTGTCTGTGTCCATTAAACTCTCAGAAAGTTACTTTGTCACTTAATAAAATAGTCTGCCATACTCCTTAAAGGGAACTCTTGTTTTTTAATGGACGGGGACCTCATTAATCCCTCATGTTTTTATCCTTTTTTTTTTTTTTTTTTTTTTTTTTGAGTTTTCTTAAGGTATTGACTTTATAATCTGCGTGATATAGGGCGGAGTGTGGATGGGGTAGGAAAACGTTTGTGTGGTGGGTGCTGTGAGCAGACTGATGACACAGTGTGCTTTCTCAGTGAGGCAAGGTGTCCTGAACGGCTAGGCGTTCTATAGACACACCTGGGTTCCATTTTTTTTTTTTTTTTTTAAGGGTTTATTTTAGAGCACGAGTTCGGGGAGGGCTAGAGGGGAAGAGGGAATATCTCAAGCAGTCTCTGCTGAGCATAGAGCTGATGCAGAGCTCAGTCCCAGGACCATGAGATCATGACCTGAGTCAAGACCAGGAGTTGGACACTTAACTGACTGTGCCACCCAGGCGCCCTCAGGTTCCAGTTTTAACCCATCCATTATAGTTGGTGTCCTTGGGTAGCCACTTTACCTCTTCATGCCTCAGTTTCCCTATTTGTAAAACAAATCCTAGTTCTTATCTCATGGATGGTTGTGTGGATTGAGTTAATTATATAAAGTGCTTACAATAATACTTGACACAGCTAACATTTATTAAACACTTCTGTAATTATGGACTATAACCCTCACAGCTGCCATTTGAGATTTCTCTTACTATCTCTATTTTGAAGGGGGAAAAAACCAACTTGAGAGATGTTAACTGAATAACCCAAGACCTGTGATTTAACAACGGACAGATTCAAATCCATGTATGTCTCAGCCTGAAGCCTCTACTTTGGGTGACAGCATATCGCTCCTGAAATAGAGGAAGGTATTTAAACCACACAGAAGTATTTAGAAGTCTTTAATTAGGAAGTGTGCAGTTTTTACTTGGTCTGAGAACCACTGAGAATATTGACCTTTGGCAAAGGGATTCGTGTCATTCCAGAAGATTATGCTGCCCGTAGGGAATGATTTCGAGGAGAGGGGGCCTTCGGGGGAAGGTCTGGTAACATAAGGTGACAACGTCTGAATGGAAGTGGAGTCAGGGAGTACTGCTGGTGGTGGGGGCCGCGGGGCTCCGAGTCCTCAGTCATGCTACAGCAGCCTGTGGATCCCAGCTGCTGCTTTCCCAAAGAACAGAGAACTCTGCCACGTTAGGAATCTGGAGTAAGGGAAATGCCGTCAAGGCCCTTTCTAAAGGGGGAGCATGAGATTTGGACTCGAATGTTTGAGTTGTAAAACCGTGTGTTGGCAGAGGAATAAGAGGGGTCTTGTCCAACCATAAGACTTAACTGGAGTTGTCTTGAGGGCAGTGCTAATAAGACAGTAAAAAGTCAAATTCTATAACTCTTGTGATGGTATGCATTTCAGATGAAACATAGACCAAATTTGACCGTGCAATTTGAATAGCAGCCTTGGTGTGATCTGGAAATACTTAGGGCAGCCTGTGAGGTTTTTTTTTTTTTTTTTTTT
>CM052887.1:69254456-69301123 GCA_028534135.1 Potos flavus | reverse complement strand
TTTACTTAGCCTAATACCCTCTAGGTCCATCCATGTTGTCACAAATGTCTAGATTTCATTTTTCTTACAACTGAGTAATACAGTATTGTGTGTATATACCACATATTCTTGATCCATCTATCAAAAGGACATTGAGGTTGCTTCCATACCTCTGCTATTGTAAATAGTGCTGTAGTGAACATAGGGGTATACATATCTTTTTGAATTAGTATTTTCTTTTTTGTCAAATAAATATCTGGAAGTAAAATTGCTGGATCATATTGTTCTATTCTTAATGTTTTGAGAAACCTCTATAATGTTTCCTACAGTGGCTATACCCATTTACATTTTCACCATTAGTGCTTAAGGGTTCCCTTTTCTCCACATCCTCATCAACACTCATTGTTTATCCTACTTCTGATCCTAGTTATTCTGACTGGTGTGAGGAGATAGCTTATTGTGGTTTAGGTTTTCATTTTCCTGATTTGTGATGTTGAGCGTCTTTTCATGTGTCTGTTGGCCATCTGGATGTCTTCGGAAAAATGTCTATATAGGTCCTCTGCTCATTTTTAATCAGATTGTTTTTTGTTACTGAGTTTTTTGAATTCTTTACGTATTTTGAGATTCAACTCCTGATATATTTTTTGCAGATATCTTCCCATTAAGTAGGTTGCCCTTTCATTTTATTGGTTTCCTTTGCTATATAAAAACTTTTCAGTTTGATTCTGTCTTTTTTGTTGTCCTTGCCTGAGGAGATCTAAAAAAAAAAAAAAAAAAAAAATGCTAAGAGCAGTGTCAAAGAGCTGCTGCTTATGTTTTCTTGGAGTTTAATGGTGTTGTGTCTTATATTTCTTAGTGCATTTTGAGTTTATTTTTCTGTGTTGTATAATAAAATGGCCCAGTTTCATTCTTTTCCGTGTAGCTACAGCTTTTTCAATGCCATTTATTGAAGATTGTCTTTTCCCCACTGTTTTCTTGCCTTTTTTGTCATAGTTAAATTAACCATATAAGCTTGGGTTTATTTCCGGGCTTTTTATTCTCTTCTGTTGATCTATGTGTCTGTGTTTGTGTTACAGTACCATACCTTATTAATAACTATAGCTTTGTAATATAGTTTGAAATCAGGGAGTGTGATACCTCCAGCTTTCTTGTTAAGATCACTTGGGCTGTTTGCAGTCTTCTGTGGTTCCATAATAAGCTTTGAATTTTTCTAGTTCTGTATAAAATGCCATTGGTTATTTTGATGGGGATTATATTGAATCTGTAGATTGCTTTGAATAAAATGAACATTTTAATATTCCAGTTTCTCAGCATAGTAAGTCTTTCCATTTATTTGTGTTATCTACATTTTGTTTCATCAATGTCATAGAGCTTTCAGAATACAAGTCTTTAACCTCCTTGGTTAAATTTATTTCTGGGTGTTCTTGCTGCAATTATAAATGGGATTTGTTAAAAATTCTTTTAGTTATTAGTATATAGAAATGCAACAGATTTCTATATATATATTGTATCCTGCAACTTAATTCTAATTTTTTGATGGAGTCTTCAGAGTTTTCTATCTATAGTATCATGTCATCTACAGCTAGTGACAGTTTACTATCCAATTTGGATGACTTTTATTATTTTGTTCTTGCCTAGTTGCTGTGGCTAAGATTTCTAGTCCTGTTGAATAAAGGTGGTGAGAGTGGGCATCCTTGTTCCTGATCGTAGGGGAAAAGTTTTCAGTTTTTCACCATTGAGTATGATGTTAGCTGTGGGCTTGCCATATGGCCTTTATTAAATTGAGGTATGTTCTGTTTGTGCCCACTGAATTTTTAGCATAAATGCGTGTTGAATTTTGTCAAATGCTGCTTCTACATGTATTGGGATAATCATGACTTTAATCATTCATTTTGTGAGCGTGGTATATCATGTTGATTTGTGGGTGTTAAACTGTCCTTATATCCTTGGAATGCATCCTACCTGGTCATTGTGTATGATCCTTTTGATGTATTATTGAATTTAGTTCACTGATAGAATTTTTGCATATATATTCATCAGGGATACTAGCCTATAATTTTTTTGGCAATGTCTTTGTGTGGTTTTGGTATGAGGGTCATGTTAGTTTCAAAACAAGTTAGGAAGTGTTTTGTTTTTGTTTTCGTTTTTATTTTTCTTCTCCAGGTTTTTGGAATAAGTTGAGGATGATAAGTATTCACTCTTTAAATGTTTGGAATTACTTGTGAAGCCATCTTGACCTGGTGTGTGTTGATTACTGACACAATTTTATTACTAGTAATCTGTCTATTCAGATTTCCTATTTCTTCATGATTCAGTCTTGTAATATTGTTTCTAGGAACTTGCCCATTTTCTAAATTGTCTAAGTTGCTGGCAGTTATCAACCAAAAAAGAAGTCAGAGTAAGTAAAAAAACCATAATTTAATCCAAGATGTAAAAACTACAAGAAAGTTTTTAACAAAGTATGGAGGGAAGCAAACTTACTTGTTTCATTTGCTTCTAATAGAGTTGATGCCTCTCTGTTAAGAAAGTACTAGGTAGTGAATGTTACTGTCAAATGGTTTTTAAACTTTATAATTTTATGTAGGAAGAAAATTATTTTAGGAAATCCTAGCTATATTTGTATGGTTATCTTATGTTTCTGCTAATCTTAATTTTTTCTTTGAACTATGGGGATATACTAATGAAGACAGCCAAGGGTTTGATGTAGATAAGCTTTTTATAACTTTAAAATGAACTCTTAAACAGTATTATGTGGGTAATGACCAACTCCTTTTGTTGGGTCTAAAATTACAATTTTCTTCTAGTATGTAATTGTTGCTAGTCAGTTTTTAAAATTTTATTTAAGGTCATTTAGCCAACATATAGTACATCCTTAGCTTAGATGTAATTTCAATAATTTATCAGTTGCATATAACACCCGGTGCTCATCACATCACCTGCCCTCCTTAATGCTCGTTACCCAGTTACCCCATCCCCCCACTCCCCTCCCCTCCAGCAACCCTCAGCTTGTTTCCTAGACTTGAGTCTCAGGGTGCCTGGGTGGCTCAATTGGTTAAGCATCTACCTTCAGCTCAGGGCATGATCCCAGGGTCCTGGGATCGAGCCTCACATCGGGCTCCTTGCTCAGTGAGGAGCCTGTCTCTCCCTCTCCTGCTGCTTTTGCACACTCTCTGTCAAATAAATAAAATCTTAAAAAAAAAAAAAAAAAAAACTCTTATGGTTTGTCTCCTTCCGATGACTTCCCCTTAGTTTCCCTGCCCTTTCCCTATGATCCTTTGTGCTATTTCTTATATTCCACATGAGTGAAACAATAATTGTCTTTCTCTGATTTATTTTGCTCAGCATAATCCCCTCCAGTTCCATCCACGTCAATGTAAATGGTAAATACTCATCCTTTCTGATGACTGAGTAGGATTCCATTTTTTGTGTATAAAATCCACATCCTGTTTATCCATTCATCTGTCAATGGACATTTCGGCTCTTTCCACAGTTTGGCTATTGTGGAGACGGCTGCTATGAACATTGGGGTGCAGGTGCCCCTTTGGATCACTACTAGGTATTTACCCCAAAGATAGAAATGTGTACTGATCTGCTACTCTTTTAATTCAACGAGAGATTGAATGTCCAAGCAGGGGAATGTTAGGTCAGAGGATTGTTCAGTTTTCCAAATTTCAGCCAATATTCAGGACATGAATGTCAGGACTCTCTACATTTGTAACATAAATGACTACAAAGGGTCTAGACCAGGAGCCTAGGATTTTGATTTGGGCCAAATGAGCCTCAACGAAAGGTATTTCCATCCTCTATTGCTACATTTATAGTAAGGAGCACTTTGAAAAATATGCCCAACCTAACAGAAGCTGATCAACAGTGTTTTAAAACCTTGCCTTTTGGCCATATTTCAGAGGTTTCTCACTTACATGCTGGAACACACTAATAATGGTCATCATGTATGACCAAGGACTCGTTGCCTTGTTAGCAGAATTTTAGGAAGTACCATTCACATTTACTCAACATAAAAGATACCCCCCTCTGGAGTTTTGCAGTATAGCAGTTCTGTATGCTGCATTGTGGGGTGCAAACTAGAGGGTATAAGGACATCTGTAAGGGTTTGAAACCATTCAGGGCATTTTCTTATGATGAATGACTATGACATGGGAAAACATCAAAGTATTTGAAATTCAATTATTAAGGGTGTACTCTTTAAATGTAACATCCCTTAATAAATGTAGGTATAGGGGTGCCTGGGTGGCTCAGTCAGTGAAGCATCTGCCTTCGGTTCAGGTTGTGATCCTGGGGTACTGGGATCGAGCCCCACATTGGGCTCCCTGCTCAGTGGGGAGTCTGCTTCTCCCTCTCCCTTTCTATCTGCCCCTTCCCCCTTCTCATGCTTTCTCTCTCTCTCTCTCTCGTCTTTAAAAAAAAAAAAAATTAATGTAAGTATACTTATGTAATCTAAATTTCAAATTGAACTTATATCGAGAATTTCAAAATGTCTGTATAATTAGATGATCTGCAGTATTAGGATACAAATGATAATACCAACTAAACAGTGCTAGTGACTTGTTTTAACCTCACTTCTCTGAAGTTGAATTGTTTTGAATCTATCCGCTTTGTCAGTACATATTAACGTACATATTCATCCAGTCCGTGTAATTTTCGATTAGTTCATTCTGGTGCTCCAGTGTCAGCCACCTTTTGAAGCCAGTAACTATCCAACAACAAATCTGCAAGGTGAAAATAAAGCATTGACAGTTCTCTTTAAAGTGGAAACTAAAAGGTGATTTTTTTTTTTTTTTTTTTTTTTTAAAGACAAACTTTTCTGTGCCATCAGGGTGCTGTGGTGGGAAACAATAACAAATGATGGTCTGATCCTGTTGGTTCACATAAAAGCTGAAAACAGATGGGACAGTAGCAGCTTGGATTATCTTCACCATTTTGTTAACATAATTTAATGTGGAATCCAGGCAAACTTCTATAGGAAGGGTTCTTTGGAAGAAAATGATGCGTTAATTAAATTGCAGTGTTTTCAGGATAAACGCTTGATGTTGAAGCCTTTACATATTCCTGTCAGTGCAGAGCATAAACACCGGTCTTGTTTGTGTAATGTCTTATTCGTTTCTTGGTTTTCTTCTGCCACAGAGGATATTTCATCCTTAATAGTTTGTTAGGGGATTTCTCTACAAAACAAATAGTGTCCTTCTAACCATGACTGTTCTGGAATTTTAGGTAAATAATAGACCATTTAAACAGCTGCAGATTCATTAATACGTAATGAAAATTCTCTTCAGCTTTGTTTTTTAAAAGATTTTATTTATTTGACAGAGCGAGAGCATAAGCAGGGGGAGCCGCAGGCAGAGGGAGAGGGAGAAGCAGGCTCCCCGCTCAGCAGGGAGCCTGATGTGGGACTCGATCCCAGGACCCTGGGATCATGACCTGAGCCGAAGGAAGACAGTTAACCAACTGAGCCACCCAGGCACCTCTGAAAATTCTTTTTAATAAAGAATTTTGACAAATGACACCTTTTCAATATCCTTTGCTTCACTCGTCCCATATGCAGTCTAATGTTAATGTGTGTAACTAAGTGATTTTGCCGTTTATGTGAGATACTTTGGCTTTAGAGTTTAATTGCATGACCTTGAGTTCTAGAGTTCAGTTTGATACATATGTCAACTAGCTCATAAAATTTTCAAAGATCATAAAATCCTTCACTTTTCAATGTTTAATGTGGATGTATTATAGGAAGGTATCAGCATGATTTATGTAGTACTTTTGCTTAACTCGCTAATGTTTACAGTGAAATAAGACATTTAGACTACAGAAAAGAATTACTGGAGAACACAAATCCAGATCTAGTATCAGCCTCATACTGCCTAGTTAGTGTCAAACCTTTTTACTCATCACTATTATCTGAAGGTATTCTAAATTAAAAAAGAAAAAAAGTTGCCTGTTTTAGTGGAAAGACATCTGTAAAAAATTTTTTATTTAGTTCTAAAGGAAACTGAGCTATTAGGTTGGAGACTTGATCCAAAAAAATGTAAGTTTGCCTGTTAAAAGAATGTTAAATAAGACTACACAAAAATTTAAAAATAGGTTTAGGAAATACTGAGATACAAATGTTCTTTAACTCAATTAAAATTTAAGAATTCACACAAATGTAGATATTCATTAAATAATTAGAAAAATACCTATTTTTGAAGCTCTACAGGCCCTTACTTCTTTTAATCAAATTACATGATTTGAGGAGCAAACATTTTGCCAAATCATCAAATTCCTTCAAGAGTCAGACTTTGGTTAACTAATAAAACAAAAGTAATAGTAGATAAATTTATAAACAGTTGATCAAGTTCCCACAAAGACAGCAATAGGAGTGGTAATAGTAATGATCACCCGCGCTACTTTCTGGGTTGGGTTGGTAGGAAACATTGTGAAATACAAAAGCGAATTAAGCAGAATGAAAACTAAATATCTTGCAGGTGTATGTTAAACCAAACTCTGGTTATAAACTGAGGATGATAATCCTACTGATTGATTTAGCTGGAATTCGTTGGGGGGGGGGTGGCGATTGGTAGCGGGACTGCACCGGTGCTTCTTGGTGGGGAGTGCTCTGCATCAAGGCTTACTTGCCAAAATGACCAGGACATCACCAAGACAGTTTATGGACAGAGCCACGTAAACAATGTTCAAATAGGACTCAGTTGTTTAAAGTTTTTGAATAGTAGTTTGAAAAGTTTAATTCTTTTTGGTGACCTTGCAGCACTTAGTTGGGAAGCTCTGCTCTATAAACTTATTAACCACACCCCCCACTCCTGTGAGTGAGTAGGAGAATATGTGTGTCTTCATGTATGCATATGCATTTGTGTGTTAAAATGTATACAATTGAGTTTGCTCTAAATTACTCCTATTTTTGGCAGTCATAGATGTTAACTAAAGTGTACTCTTTACAAACCAAGATCACAGGAAGAAAAGAATTTTTCTTAAATCGCAACTGTATTTCAAGGTATCATAGTTTATTTTACAGAATATTGGGAAAAGATGATGTATTTTTCCTAAAATATCAGTAAACTCTTTGAAGGTAGGTTTATTTCTTCTTTTTACCCATCTTCATCACAGTATTTGGTATGCAACAGGTCCTTGAATATTTGTTGAACTGAGTTACTGAATATTTGAAGAAACATTAAATACTAAGCCTTTCTAAATAAAAGGTGAGGCAGTTATTGCTTTAAATTTCCTGTTTGTGTGCATTTAGAAAATGGTAGGGCAATATAGTAATTGAGAAGTGATATGTACGACTTTAGGCTTAAACAATAATGTGAGAATGAATTTTTATGCTTTGTATGTAGCATAAACTGCATCGCCTTTCTTTAGAAAAGTTAGCTTTGACTTAATTATACCCTACAAGATTGTATTTTAAAAATGTGGTTTTAAGCTATATATTAATAAGAGACTAATGTCTAAGTACCAGTTGATTACAGTGACAAGTAACTTTTTTCTGAGGGCTGTTGACTAAGTGATCAACTACCAGAACACCCATTGGGCACTTTGTTGCGATGACTCCCTTCGGGGAGTAGAAGTTGCAATTTCAGTATCACATTATGCTCTCCTGTTCATCCTTCTTTCCCTTCCTTCCCACAGCCTTCTTTCTGCTCTCTCTCCCTTCTTCCTTCTACTTTTCCTCTGCTGGCTCGTTTCCTAATCAGGAGGGAAAATTATTTGTGCCCTAACCTTTAGAAGGCTGTTGGCTTAGTGAACAAATGTTAAGCTGCCATGCATTTTAAAGATTTAATGGGTCTAAATACTAACCTACTGCAGGAACTTTTGACAAGGCAGCGGTTCTGGGAATGATACTATAACCCAAAGAATTTGTCATTAGAGAATGCCAGACATTTTAGTAGGCAAAGGTAGGGTATGTGAGTAATGTTTAGGAAGATGTGACAAATCACAGGACTGTCACATGGAAGCCTTTTGAGTTGTATAAAACTTACCCTATGTTTTTTCATTTTAGCTGCTTTATGTAATTCCTTGCAATATATTAATGACTGTAATGCTAAATTATATATTAAATTGTTAATGTTTTAATTTATTTATTTATAATTCTGTCTCATAGTCAAATTTTTCTGTGATATCCAGGAACATTTCAAGAATTTATACTACTCGGGCCTTCAGAAAACTGTTTCAGAAAGCATGAGAATGTGCTATTCTTAGCTATGAAAGTAATTTGGATGGTATTGTAATTTAGCAAAGTCAATAGATATTTTATAGGATAAGTAGGGTTTGTTCATAGAATTTTTGGTGAGAAACTAAACAGAAACTAACACTGGAATGTCTTCCAATATGGAAAAAAAAATTTAAATGTACTTTAGCACAAAATATTTAAGTTTTCTGTTCTATATACTCACATCCTGGATTATCTTTCAGTTTTTAGCATCTTGACTCCCTTTTGAGTTTTCTTGGACATCTGTTTTGTGAATCTAAATTTTCTCCTGTAAAATGGAACTGATAATAGTCCTAAACATTAACGAAGAGTAAATAAGGACTCTTCTAGTTGGCTTGGCTCTAGCTTTTTAGGTGGGCAGTAAATGAAGCAGAGCCAAAGGCAGTCCTAAGAGACAGTTTTAGGACCAAAATGCAAATGCTATGGCCTGAATTACATGGCACTTCACTGTTCAGCAGTCTTTATTTTCATGCCTTAGCTAGAGCGTAGGTTTTCTCTTGAGACAGATGTATTATGTGGCAATATATAGGACATGTGTTCATTAACGAGTGGTACTATGCAGTGACCCTTCTCCATCCCTGTGGATTTTGTTGTATTTGGAAGTTCTTTATGGCCAAAGTCTTTCATGTTTAATTTAATTTAATTTCTTACGATATGTCTGGCATTCTGTGTCATATGTTAACTTGTAGGTTTGGTGTAGAAAGTCACCACCTCCTGTAAGATTCCGGCATGTTAAAGTTACATTGTATGTGAGGACTGACTTTCCTGGGCATGCTTCTAACTTCTACCACGCTACCTGTGCTCAGATTTCTGCCTCGGTAGAATAGGTGGCTGAACCTCATGGATTCTGTATGTTAATTCTCCATGCCCTGCAAATATCCTTCTAATGAGAAATGTCCTTTATAGGTAAGCATTTTTATGTTATGTGCGCTCCAAGCAGACAAGATTTTAGACCTATCCTTAGGTATATCTTATATAAGATATATATTCGTATATCTTAAAATATGAGTCCTAATTATACTAACCAGAAAACAGATCTCCTATTTCTTTGTCATGAGCAAAAATCTAAACGTTGCTATTAGTCCTGTGGGTCAGGCTTCTGTTTTTCCATTTTATGCTAGCTTCAACTCTACAATTTGGATTTTGAGACTCATTAGTATGCTCTGTAAACCAAAATCAATTCACTGATGGCTCTCTACATTTGGTTTAGTTGAGTTGATGTCTTAACTCGTGGATACCAGATCCAGCAATTCTCTAACCTAGCTGAACATCAAACCCTGCAGAATTTAATTGACTAGCTTTCTAGGTTACTGTATGCAGAACTCCGACATAATAGGTCTTTAGTATCTGCATTTCTGGAAAAGTTTCAAAGATTGTGATGAGCCAGGTTTGAGAAACTCAGTGTTTTTTCATTCTTTTAAAAGCGATCACACGTACCTCTTAGTTGTATCTCCTCTATCTGTCCAGTCTTTGTCTTGCATAGCATATGGAGTTGTGTCACGAAAAATTTCCTTTAGAGCTTCCTTTTCAGATAGCACTGAAAAGATAAAGGAGTTGGAAGTGACTGTAACTGTGACACATGGTCAGGTCCTAAGAGGCAGAGAAACACAAGGCAATGAGGGAACAAAGAGAAGATGTTATCAAAGCCTCAGTGAGTCAGAAGGTAGGATACAAATACAAGTGTAGGATACCCTAGGATACCTAAATTACATTAGAATTTTAGGTACACAGTAGATAATATTTAGCATAAGTATATCCCAAGTATTTCATAGGACATGTTTACGCTAAAAACTACCCCAAATGCATGGTTAGCATAAGTATTTTATCATCTATTGCTTATCTGAAATTCAAATTCATTGGGACAACCTGTATTTGGTAGTCTTACCTGGAAACCCACTGGTGTAAAAGGAAGCCAGGGTATCCTGCTTAGACTCATAAGTGTAGCAAAAAGTAGCCATTTGACTAAATTAGCTCTAGAAGCAGGCTGTTTTTTAAAATACCTTATTTTGTTGGTTTCAGTTACTTGAAAGCTAGCTTTGTAGTTGACAGAATAAACTATTTCCTTTTTCTTTGTCGGGAAATGTTTATATAGTCTGGTTTGACCTCACTTTCTGACCAAGTGTACTACACATTTGCCTTTACTTACCAGCAGTATTTCGTACAGGAATTGAGCATTTCTTTTAGAATCTAAAAATCTAAGCAAATATTTATGTCATTCTAGTCTAGGTATTCACTTCTTTTAATGTTAATCTTGAAAGACTTTGATCTGTTTAATCTTCACAGATCCTCAAATTTTTGCTGACATGAATGTTATGCCATGACATTGTGGAGGTATTGTAGCATTTTTTGCCAGATAAAATTTTGTTAGGGTAAAGAAGGAAATATTTCCCTTTAAAGGGATGATGTGATCTTTGCGGTAATAAACATGAGTTAATTCATTTGAATTAAAGTTGTTGCAGCTAAGATTTGTTTTCGGTACAGGCTTGAATTTGTTAGGGAAATACTGTTAGGCGTCGGGAAACATTAGTCTTTATCTCTTCGATGCAGTTTTCCAGTTCAAGCCTCCTTGTTGGAAAGGTCAGGACAGAATAGCAGTGCTAGTTTGCCTACATAATAGTCCTTCTCCTTAACCAGACCCTTGTGTTTATTCAGCTACCAGACCACCATCGTACAGGAGTGGCTGGATTTCTCTTAAATCCCCACAGTGAGACTCTTTTCTTGACTTCAGGGATTTCTTTGGGAATGGACCCCCGAATCCTTTCTGGATAATAGCATGTAGGGAGAGATCCTACATGTAGGGGTGTGCTGATTCTGGGGGAAGTTTTCTCATTCTACCCCTTTTCCTGAGTAAAAATACTTCAATCTTTGGTTTTTGTGATGGGAGGATGGGAGTTAATACGGGTTTCTTTGGAGGTAGGGAAACTGAGGACAAACCAGCACATGGAGGATATTTACAGATGGAAAAGCCTGTGTCCTTGATAACTTCATGAGCAACTGAATTAACTGATCCAGAGCCTTCTTTTCTTGAGATGTGCCAATCCACCTCTTTATTGTTTAATAGGCCTTTGTGAGTTGGACCTTCTGTAACTTTGAGTCCAATGCACTGGAACCAAATTAAAGGAGTAAGGTAGATTCAATCTCACTAGAATCTGCCACCGTGTGTGTCAGAGGGATGGGTCGACAAAGATGACAAGCTGAAATTTCCTTTCCCCTTCTTACGGATAGCCATTTCTCATCCATGATGTATCTGCTTTAGAAGGAAAGCAAAAACAGAAAACATTTCTGAAGAAAGCAAATAGAGATCATATTTTCTTGCAAAAGCAATCCCAGAGCTACTGGAAAAGGCCATTGTGTGGCTTGGAGCTGGTCAGCATGTTTAAGCTTTTAGACAAGGACACAGTTGTCTGTTGCAGAGTCTGTCCAGATTCTTTGTGACGAATATAAAATCACTGTTTCTTCAGCAGACAGAACTTTGCCATGAAATACCAGATGGTACCGAGGCACAAAGTTCTTCCTGCTGGAGAACAATATCATCTGCAGAACACAACTAACTACTAACACTGCAGCTCAGCAAGGAAATCTTTTGCTGTTTCTTAGGCCTCCCTGAGTCTGGTCATGAACCTACTTAGACAACACACAATCTATCTTGGAATTTTAAGACTGTTTCTTCCCAACTCCTCACTCAGTTATGTTACTACTAGTGTTTTTTGGCATTGGTTAGGACAGGATGCGTGCCCAGAAAAGCAGTAGTGCATGGTGATATCCTCTTCTACTCTAGATTTTCTTCCACTGTAGATGAATTCATATCAGCAAATACTAAGTAGAAGTGACGATATATAGATGACTGGCATCCCTGTGTAAGGAACACGTACGTTAGTAAGGAGAAAGTCCTGTTATGCAAATGATAGGGTACATAGGAGGTCAAGTGACACAGAGGATGGGATGACTTCATTTGAGGGGGCAGAAGGAAGGAGGTTTCTTGGAGGTTTCTTTTGGGTTACTTTCTAAAGGAAGAAAGGGAATGTAGGGAGAGAGAACTAACACGTGTTGAACAAGCACGATGGGGTAAGGATTTGGAGGGAAAGAGAAGAGCTTTTACTTACCTAGTCAGGCCGATCAAATCATGTGAAAGCTTTGCTAGGCTCTGATGATCCTGCGTGTGAACAATGATTTGCTCAAGAAGAAACCCCAAAGGTAGTCAGTGGCTAAGACTGTGCTCATCAGATGTACCTGGGTCTGCCTCCAAGTTAGGTGACCTGGACTGCTTTCTTAACTTACCTGGGTCTTAGCTTCATATTTGACATGAGGAACTTACCTCATGGGGGCTTAGAGTAATCCTTGTAAAGAGATTAGAAAGGTTCTTACTATGTGGTAAGTGGTCAATTAGTATTACCTATTACTAGGTATTTCACGTTTATTAAGGGCAGTCAAGGGAAAGTCCTATTGTTTCAAAAGGGTAATCCTCTTACCTACCTTGACATGGTCTACCAGACTTGTAGGGAGCTGAGACTAGAACCTTTGGCTTATGACCGACTGCTTCTTCTGATTTTGCAAGTGGTGAGGTGGCAGAATGTGTGCTGACTGCTTCCTATTTCCTCCACTTTTTTTTTTTTTTAAACATCATTCATCTCCAAGATGACTTTTTTTGGGAAACCTTACTGATTTTTGTCAGATCTTAATGGAGGAGAGGGTGATTCTTGATGGCAGTAAGAACATTTCAGAATGCCTCATAAGGTTCATACACCCATAGTCCTCTCTGACTTGCTCGATGGCAACATATTGCTAAGACTGTTGTATATGATCACTGGTGTATTCGTCAGGGTTCTCCAGAGGAAAAAGAACTGATAGGATACAGATACAGATCTATGAGATTTATTACAGGAGTTGATTCACATGGTTAGGGAGGCTGAGAAGTCCCATCATCTTCCTTCTACAAGCTGGAGAACCCAGAAAGCTGGTATAATTCAGTCTGAGTCCAAAGGCCCAAGAACCAGGAGCTCTGATGTCCAAGGGCAGGAAAAGATCAATGTCACAGCTCAAGGAGAGTGAGAATTCACCTTTGATCAACTTTTTTCTGTTGAGGCCCTCAGTGAATTAGATGATTCCTGCCCATATTGGTGAGGGTGGATCTCTCTGTATGATCGACTGAATAAAGTGCTAGTCGCTTCTAGAAACACTTCCACAGACCTACTGAGAAACAGTGTTTTACCAGCTCTAGCAAGTGGACAGATGCAAACCATGTGTGATAATTTTTATCTGCTTTTTTTTTTTTTTTAAGATTTTATTTATTTATTTGACACAAAGAGAAATCACAAGTAGGCAGAGAGGCAGGCAGAGAGGGTAAGCAGGCTCCCTGCTGAGCAGAGAGCCCAATGCGGGGCTCGATCCCAGGACCCTGAGATCATGACCTGAGCTGAAGGCAGAGGCCTTCACCCACTGAGCCACCCAGGCGCCCCATTTTATTTGCTTTTGATGAGCTTATCAGTTGGGACCATTAAAGGCATTCATAGGTCCGTCTCCTTCTGAGTAGTGGGTGAAGCTGAGGCGGGCTTGAAGCCGATTGTTGCAGGATAATGACAAGATTTGCCAGTTTGCTCTCAACCTGTATTCATGTTCAGAACACGAAAACAGTCTTACCAAATGATGGCTCTGCACTTGAACGGACTGTCTTTTTTAAGATTAAAGTGAATGAAGACTGTCAAATAAGAACATGCCAGTGGGATAGACAGCAAGTCGTGATAGGGTAAAAACCATGGCCTTGGATTGAGGATGCCTGGGTTAGGAACTGGTTTTGTACCTTAACCTCTAAGCCTGTTTTCTCCTCCATAACGTGAGACTGAGAATACCCACTTGACTCTCTGGCAATGGAAAACACTAGGTAAATACTTACGTATTGCCTTTTGGCTCTTGTTCAGTTTCTCCTGAATCAGTCCTACCACAGGACTTGGCTACGAGCTATAGACTCTGGGTCCTAGTGCTGTGAGTGAGGCCACATCTGTTGGGCGGGACGTAGCATGGCCCTCTTCATCTGCCTTCAATGGCCGTTTGACCATCACACACATTTCTCTATGCCACTGCCAGCCAATTGAAATAAAATGTCAGCCATGTAAGTGATTTAACATTTTCTAGTGACCCTTTAAGAACTGAAGAAAGTCATTTTAATAACTTACCCTATATATACACAAAATGTTTTTCAATATATAACTGATATGTAAGTATTAGAAACTGCATATTACTGTACTGAGTATTTGAAATTTGGTATGTTAGACAGACTTCGAGCACATGTCACCTTGGACGAGCCACGTTTCAAGGGCTTGGTGGTCAGGTGTGGTTATGCACTGGGCAGCATAGCTCTGGGCAGATTACAATTAATTGTCTATCTGCATCCATCTTTTTTTTTATCTGCATCCATCTTAAGATCGGTTTTCGTCTCTGACTTCTGCAATTTCAGAAATAATTTTTTTTGTTTCACCATGTATTACTAAAATAGCAGTTAAAGCATTCAGTGTTCCCTCTCTTACTGACAACAGCCTTATTAAATTGTATGTTATTACTATCATCACTGTTTAGATAAGGAACTGGAGACATGGAGGTTAAGTGACCTGAAGACCCTACAAATTGTTGGGGATCCTGGAAACTGACAAAGGTGGTCTGACACCAGAGGCTATGTTCTTCATTACTGCCCCATTTGTCACCTATAACCTTGTTAATGAAATAGGTGAACATCTCTGATAGCTGTTTGCTGATACATTGTGGTAGTTTGAGGTAGTCTTGAGGTTTTATAATTGCATGCTAGACTAACTTTTTTGTCGGGGTCGGTGAGTATGAGTGGAAGATGTGACTGTACTACTAAGGAATAGTTTCATAGCAACTGGCCTTCGTTTGTTCCTTTGTTCACTTTTTCATCCTTTAAAAAAACTGAGCATATTCTATGAGCTAGAAATCGTGTTCATATCCTAATGCAGATTTTATTCTAGTGGGGTCATGTAAAAAGCAAAATATACAAGCTATCTATGACACATCGGATGGCGACAAACACTTCTTACTGGGGCGTGGCGGGGGGGAGTGACCATGAGGGACACAGAATAGTATGGTGAGGAGAAAGGATATAGGCTTTAGATCAGGATATTGGTTTAGAATCCCTGGCTCTTACTAGAGATGTGAAGTGATGCAAGGTGCCTAACGTCTTGGAGCTTAATTTCTTCATTTATAAAATGAAGCTAAACACTTAATCTATAGCAGAATAAGGAAGATTTTTTTAAAAGATTTTATTTATTTATCTTGACAGAGAGAGATCACAAGTAGGCAGAGAGGCAGGCAGAGAGAGAGGAGGAAGCAGGCTCCCTGCTGAGCAGAGAGCCCGATGCTGGGCTCGATCCCAGGACCCTGAGATCACGACCTGAGCCGAAGGCAGAGGCTTTAACCCACTGAGCCACCCAGGCGCCCCCAGAATAAGGAAGATTTAATGGACATGTGTGGAATGTGTTTAGTACAGTGTAGCAAGGAAATTGATAGAATTCATGGTTTGAATGTTCCTAGTTGCAGTATTCACCAGCAGGTTTCCTCTCCCACCCACGAATCACATAATGGCATATAATCTTGCTGAGGCTTGAATTTGACTAGGAGGCCATTGAAAATATGGATAGAAGTAGTTTCTGTGCTCATCACAGTATATATTTCATTGTAAAATGTTCAAGTAGTACTTGGAAATTTTGGGGCTTTTTCATCCCCACTTTGAATACTGTGGGACAAGAAGAATTCAGTCTGCCAAAATAATTTTTACTCTGCTTCAGGCACTTAAACTCTGGTGTTCACTGTTCATTGGGGTAACTTTACTGAATAAGGAGTTTTTCATACAAAGTAACTTATGGAATGATTGTTTTATCTCAGAATTAAGGTAACCTTACCAGCAAGGGTTGGTAGTAACCTACGGCATTTTCTCCTTGGTTGGCTACCTCATTGGGATTTGTATGCATTAGAGATTTGGTTTGGTCAGTAATATGCTCCAATTAAGAGTGATGTGTACATAGGTTTATTTCTCTTTTTATGTAAAGGAAATTGGGGGGTAGGTGGTTCAAGGTTACAATGGCTGCTCCCCATTGGAAAAGACATCAGGCTCCATCTTATACTATCATTATGGGTCAACCTGAGCGGTCCAGCAAATACCTCCAATTCCAGCTAGTAGAAGAGGAGAGAGTTAAAAGTGTTAGTTTTTCAGCTACCTTTTAGGGTTTCCTACAAATCACACACACTTCTGCTTTTACCTCCTAGGCCCTAACTTAGAAATACCAAGTAAGGCTGTTATCTGTAGTCTTAGATAGGCATATCCCAAATATCTGCTCACAGAAAAGTACAAGAAAAGTTACTTGGGTAGGAAACTACTAATAGCAGTGCCTCCCACAGGATTTATAACGTACGAGACATGGTCACAGCCCCTTTGTTATTCTGTTCTGATGGGCAGTTTGGAGAAGTTTGTTGGTTTGGAAATATGGAAAGCACTGACTATTTTGCCCCGATGGTTTTGTGTAGATCTTTTTGATGGAGTGTTAAGGAGGGAAAATGGAAATAGCGCCTGTACTTTAGTCTTGCCCTGTTAATATCTTTTACTATATCTCATGGACAGGCATTAAAGCTATGCTTGTGCATTTCAGAGACCTTCTGTGCCTGGAGTAAGTCCTTTTGCTTCCTTGAGAAACATTTGTCAGTATCTCTTTGAGGTATAGGCACACAACATCACCCACTCTCCAACCCTGGAGGTACCGTACCCGCTAGTCGCCTGCCACTCTGCTGTGGAAGTTGTGATCGCCTTTACTTCCTGGGGTATCACACAGCCCCCACCACAAGTGTGAAGACTGGGGATGGGGGAGTACAAGTCAGGGCAGGCTTTGCACAGCAGTGCTTGCTGGTTTCCTGAGTTCCCGACTCTCGTAAATGGCTGGTCTCCTGCTAGTCGAGATACTGTCTTAAGTCTTCAGTTGATTGTGACTTAGAATGAAAAGGCTAGAATCTAACTTACACACACACACACACACACACCCCTCTAAGAAACCTTAAACATCTCTGAACTTTGAAAATTAAGTGTTTTTCCTCTGGCAGTTATTATGGATAAATTATCCCTGCCAGCCAAGATTCATAAAACTTAGCTTTTACAGTCGGTGTTTGAAGTATTTTATTTATAAGGCTAATCTCTTGGCTGTATTTAGATATTTGCAAGGATATTTATGTTCAAGTTTCTGCAGTTTGGTTCCATATAGAAAGCTCTCTAAATATTCCCATTGGATAATTTTCACATTAAAATTTTCTCTGTATTTGAAAAATGTTAGGCATTCATTGGTAAACATACTAGTGTGGAGACAGTATAAGGAGGAAAATGAAAATACAGGGTAAATCATGATAAAGTCAACTGCCCCAAAGAATGTTAATTGTGTCAAACTGGACGAACCCACACAATGACAAGTTTCCTGTCTCGTTTCTTTTTTTTTTTTTTTAAGATTTTATTTGAGAGAGAGCGAGAGCACGATAGGGGAGAAGGTTAGAGGAAGAAGCAGACTCCCCATGAAGTTGGGAGCCCGATGTGGGACTCCATCCCGGGGCTCTGGGATCATGACCTAAGCCAAAGGCAGTTGCTTAACCAACTGAGCCACCCAGGAGCCTAGATGTCCTGTTTCTTAACTGAAGATTTCTTAAAATGACCTGGACAAAGACCTGCTGATAACACTTTATGTTAGTGGACATAAAACTAGGAGAGTTCCTTAGTCTTTAGGTGAAGGAATTAGAATTCTACCAAAATATTAATCAACTGGAACAATAGACCAAATCTAGCAAGATGAAATGCGGCTTAATGAAACATATAGAAGAATGTTTTAGAAATTTTTGTTGATAAGTATGATGTGAGTCAGTTGATGTGACTGCCAAGATGAGTTAATTTGTTTTTGGTGTGAGTTAATAGTGCTTGGAATGTGGGAAGCGGCCCTCCCACTTGTCTGTGTTGGCCACACTATCTTAGGAGAATCAGGATGGGTCTACCCAGCACATTTTACGAAGGACATTCTTATTGTAATGGGTTTCATTTGTATGTTTCAGTTTTCAGTGTGCTTTTTCTATACTTCGATGTAACTAAGTTTTACTTAACAATTGAATGCCTAATTTATGAACAAATTAGAGAGTACCCATAGGATGTTGGGGAACTGGCGGAGTTTATCCTGGGAAGAAGACTCACAAACAAGCCAGCCCCTGTTTTCCAGTTTCTGAACTGCTTGTGGGAGAAGGAAAGTAACGTTTTGTCTGTTTTGTCTTGGTGTTAGAACTAAGATTGTGGGAAAGTCATAGGGGCAACAGGTTTCAATTCTTAAAAATTAGCATAGGCTTCAATCTTGTAAAAAACCAAAAAAAAAAAAAAAAAAAAAAAGGATAGGCTTTATTGTGAGGTAATGAAGGTGTGTGTTAGTTTTAATAGGCTCAAAGGAAGGCTGAGAGAGGACTTCATAGGGATTTTGTAAAGATTAATGCGTTGATCAGACTATTGAATAGGAATACTCATACCAAAATCAGTCTAAATATCAAAGAAATTATCAACCTTGAAATGTTAAAAGAAAAAAAAAAGTGGGGGACTGTCAAGTTCAAATCTTCTACTTGAAAGGAGACTTGAGAAGTCAGTTCATCTGTTGTCCAGTCTCTCTGCAGGATGATGAGATCTAACCTTTATGTGATGGATCATAATCGTTCTGAGTTAAAAGATTTGCAAAGTTGCTATCATAGCTTATTTTAAATCTAAATTAAAATTTTAGTGAAGAGTCCTGTGATTTAAAATTCTAAAATGAATATAGCAGTACAGGTTGAAAAATCTTTCACTTATTTTCCATCTGTCCAGCACCCATAGCCATCCTTCTTCCATGGTTTCCATCTGCATGTGGAAACATTCACAAAGGTGTTCTGTTTTGCGCCTTTTCTATGGGAGTGGTGGCTTATTTTTACCCAGTGTTCTGTAACTAGCTTCCTTCCCCCCAGATATTTTGAAGATATTTTCATATCCATACATAAGGGAACCTGTTTGTTCTTTTTATGGAGCTAATAGTATTGCCACTCTTTGAATGTAGCATTTATTAGCCCTCTATTTATGAAAATTTAGGTTGTTAGCCTTTTTTGTTTTTTTTTCCCCCCTGCCACTGAGCTTAGGGGTCGGGGGATGATTAGCTGCTACTGTGCTAGAAGCTAAAATTGGCCCAAATTAACTGCAGTTTACATTCAAGCCTTCCCTTGTAAGTTGAAAGCCTTCAGTAGACTCCAGAATTCCAAAATATTTACATCAGGGAGAAGCTGCCAATGCAGCTGTAGTCTAGGTATGAGAGAGATTTCTGGTGCTTCCTACTCCACCATCTTCCTAGAATCCTTCCTCTGTCATGTAGATTTAATTTGCATTTTACTTATTATGAATGAAGTTAGGCATGCTATCCTAACTTAAATGTATCCATTTTGTCCATTTTTCTATTGGCTTACTGGTCAGATTCCTAATAGTTTCTGGGATCTACGTTTGGAAGTTAGCTCTTAAAGATGGAAGTTACACACATGTTTTTTCCTCATTAGTCTTTTTCTAATGATTTTGCCTATGATATGTTTTCCATGCATAATTTTAAGGTTTAAATTTATGACTTGGAGATTTGGGTTCATGGTTAGAAAGGTGTTTTGCATACTAGCGTTAAAAGGAAACTTTTTCTTCATGTACCTTTATGTTTTCATCTTTTTATCGTTCCAGTGAATTAAAAACTTCTAATGTAACAGTATGTGTCATGGTACAATTTAATTTTTTCTGCGTGGCTACCCAGTTACTTTAACACCATTGATTGAATAGACCATCTTTTACTACTGACTTGAGGTGCTATAAAGGTATTTTCTAGTACATTTCTGAGTGCATTTGGATCTAATTCTTGGGTCTATTCCATTAGTCTCTCTGTTGATTTTAGGAAACTCTGCATTCTAAATGGCTATATCTAGATTTAAAATTTAATTTTTTTCCTTCCAATCTTTTGTGGAAATACAGACGTCTCTACTTAAAAAGTACTTATTGATTGACTTCTATCATTATAATATTGGCTGATATTTTAGGTATTAAATGTAACTGTAGTAATTGTTCATAAAAATATTGAAGTCTGGCACATTCGTGAACTATATTAACATTGTTGGAGTTTCCAAGAAGATGGTTTACTCAGATCTCCTTTCCTTGATTGTCGTTCATGAGTTTTGCATGCCATAATACCCAAAAAGTAACTCCTTGGTACAGTGGTGAAACAAACACCGTAAACTACAGAATGCATCTGATGAAAAAAAAATCAAGGTTTTCTGGTTTTGAAAGCTATTTACATTTTTTTAAAGGTTTTCTTTCGTCTTTATTTTGTTTTATTTATTTGACAGAGAGATCACAAGTAGGCAGAGAGGCAGGCAGAGAGAGAGGGAGAAGCAGGCTCCCTATTGAGCAGAGAGCCTGATGATGCGGGGCTCAATCCCAAGACCCTGAGATCATGACCTGAGCCGAAGGCAGAGGCTTTTACCCACTGAGCCACCCAGGCACCCCTACATTTTTTGTTTTAATCAAGCGATGGAGATGGGGCAAAGGCTCAGTAAGATCCCCTCCAGTCCATTATTTCTACATTTTTCCACGTCCATTATGTTACCTGAACACTTGGGTTGCAAGTTGAAGCCCTTCCTAGCAGCTCCTGGGCTTGGCAGCTGAAGTGTTCTCAGCTGTCTTGCTCTCAGCAACTGCTGTCCTATTTCCATCTGGTCCTTTCCTGAGCCATGCTTAGCGAGCTGAAGTTGTGGACTTAATTGACCTTGCCAGTACATACACACAAAAGGTTCCTGCTTCGATGCTCTCCATATCCACAGAAGCGGAAAGTGTAATATAATGGTGATGGCTTTGCATTTGAGTGTGGTTTTGCTTTCCCTAAAATTAAGGCGATAACCTTAAATGGAGTGGTCTTTTTCCTTGAGTGCACATGGGAAGAGGTTTCTTACACTGGGGTACAATAGGACATTCTCTACCAGTCTGTTACTACCAGCAACAGTTCCTCTACAAACTGTCTCATTAGATTCCTGGATCTAACAAAAAAAAAAGGGGGGCTTTTTTTTTTTTTTTTTTGAAAGCACTTGTCTCCTATTTGAACGGCATTTTAATAAGCCTTTTGAACGGATTTAAACGGAGGTCGCATCAGCCTTCATTTTGAAGCCAAATCGTACCAGTTTGTCTTCCTTCCTAATCTTTTAATCATTTTCTCCTCAGTGTATTTCCAAATGCTTCGCATCTCTCTGTAGAATCCAGAACTGGACTGAGTTCTTCAATAGTGGAAAAAGGATCAGATGAAATGGAAAGCTCACTCCTTTCCTGTTCCTTATGGCATCTTGGGATTGTGTTGTTTTATCTGCAAGACAGTTGAGCATTTTAAACTGGTGCCTGACCTCCTGTGGCCCACCTCCGCTAAGTCTGTGCCCATGGTCAGGGCTGACTTCAGGGACAGTTGCACAGGGCTCCGTGCTTAGAAGGGCCCATACTTGGTGTAAAGCTTTGTTTCTACCATCCTGAAATTCTTAATTTTTTTTTAACAAGGGGCTCCTCATTTTCACATTGCACCGACCCCTGCAAATTAAGTAGCTGACACTGCTGGTCGCTGATGACCAGAGGACATGGTTGGTAACTCATGGTTCATGTCCCACCCACCTTCAATAATAATGATGGCAGTCAGACCTAGGGTGAGGAAATCTGGTTGTGCACTTGAACTCCCCTCCCCTGGCGTACAGCTCTTCTCTTGGTGTACTTAAATATTCACTCCCTGTCTGCGTTGTTGCCTCTCTGTTCTCAGGATTTGTCTCATCAGTTCTCTGTCTCACCTCAGGCATTGAGGTATGTGTATAGAATCCAAACTTTGGGCATCAAAAGATGTTCTTTCCAGAGGATTCTTTCTCAGGGTTCCTCTGTACTCTGTACTCTTTCTTCCTATTATCCTTCATCTAAGGCAGTTGTTCGCTCATCTCCAAGGATACTTGTCCTTTCTGCTCTCCTGTTCAGGACAGCTGGCAATTTTTGCACAACAGTTCATTTCTCCTCCGAATTTTAGATTTTACCTGCTTCTGTAAAGAGACTGGGGTAGTAAACACAGGAACTCCATCTGGTGTAGAAATTTATATTGCGTTGCAATATTAGTATTCCAGAGTATAAGAAGTGAATTGGAAACATTTTAAAGTTGAGCCATAGTACAAGTAGTAGTTTCTTAGCTTTTTTTTTTTCTTTAACATAAATCTAGTTCTACGTGTTAAATTAACTTTCAGTGATCATGAGTTTTAAGAATCGTTGCATGTCTCTGATTGGCTAATGTTTCAGCTAATTCCCTCTTTTTCTTACAGCTTAACAAGCAACAATTGCAGTTACTGAAAGAAAGGTTCCAGGCCTTTCTCAATGGAGAAACCCAAATTGTGGCTGATGAAGCGTTTTGCAATGCAGTTCGGAGTTACTACGAGGTGAGTTAAAGAGTTTTGTTTTTGATATTTTGATGGTTTTTAAAAGTTTTACAAAATGTTTCTCCAATTTTAAGGAACTCACTGGTATGATAGGAAGGCTATGAGTTTGCAGCCTTCCTGAAAGCATTGTCAATTTTATTTTGCAATTTAAAAACTCTAATTCCACGGCCTGCGACCTGGTTTCTAGAGATAAACAGAATTGGAAATTATTGACATCTTTTGAGGAGAAGTAAAGTGTTCAGAAAAAAATCTTCTGGCAGTGATTGATATAGCTGAGTATAGCTATCTTTTGGGTCCGCGAGTCTAAATTATCCTTTTTAATCAGGATTTCAATAGTAAATTGCTATCTTGTGCCATTTTGTTCCATAAGCCTTATAATTAAGACAAGTGCTAATTTCAGTAGGATAAATTGAATTCTTTTTTCTTCCTGGAGGAATAATACTACCAATACCACCTTGCTATTTGCTGTGGTTTTAGTTTGTGATTCATGAGGAATTCTCTATGGATTACCCATGAGCACCAGTGTCCACACATGGTCATTAACTGCTTCAGTGAGTTGCCAGTGGATATTAAATTTAGAAAATTTCCTTTTTATCCTAAGCGTTTCAGAGTCACTGGGGGAATGCATTCCTTTTTATTGTGTAGACAATCTGAATCTTTACCTGTAGAAGCAGAGCATGCAAACCTAGTAGACTAGTAAAAAGAAAATGTGGAGAATGCAGTAGGTCAGATACTCCCCGACACAGGGAATATCTTTGCACGAAGAATAACTGGATATACCGAAATTGGTTGGATTTGTAATTGATGATATGCCTTAGGACTTCTTTCATGCAACCCAAGGGGGCTTTATGTTACTCCAAGGGTTGGCCTGTTGAATTGTATAAAAGCATAGAAGTCTTGCTTACCAAATATGTGAATGGCATGAGTCTCAGGAGAGTAGTGATGTTGTCTAACTGGATCTTGACTCAAAATACCTAATGTATAGGACCTTAAAAATCTTAAGTATAGGACATTTTATTTCATCTTGAGTCAGTCTCACAAGGTGAAATCTTGCCTTGAATCTTACAAGATGAAATATAAGAGCCTATAGTGGTATCATGTAATGAAAGAAAAGCTAAAAGTCTGTTCAGGAAGAAGGAAATGGGGTTGAGGAAAGTAATTTGTAAAAAGATGTAATTTAAAAAATTAAACAGCTCGTTTTGGGTTTGGGTAAATGTATTATGGCCACTGGGCACGTTAACATTAGGAAAACTGAAACTGGGTGAGGGGAATGTGTGGGAGCTTGCAGTAATATATCTGCCACTTGTGTATAAATATAAAATTATTCCAAAACATATTCCATACTGTTTTTCAATATGCTTATTAAATAACTTAATGTGGGGCACCTGGATGGCTCAATTGGTTAAGCTTCTGACTCTTGATTTTTGGCTCAGGTCATGATCTCAGGGTCATAAGATCGATCCCCGCATCTGGCTCCACACTGGGCACTGGAGCCTCCTTAAGATTCTCTCCCTCACCCACTCTCCATCCCCCAACCCCTGCTCTGGCTTGCTCACTCTCTTAAACAACAAAACAAAACCATAAAACACGAAATGTGACATGGCCACACTTTTGCAAAAGGCACCGCTGAATCTGTGTTGATGAAAAGATTATAACTTTAATGAGAGAGTGTCCCCACTATATTCTACACGTGGATTGTGTTCTCTTCTGGGCACCATCTATAAAAATGTGGACAAATTTAGGGTTAATCTTGTTTGGAACATATCATATGTAGGTTATTTGAAGGAACAGATGTTTAATCTGGAGATGGATGAGGTTGTGTTGTATTTGGAACCTACAGTAAAAACTAGGACTAAGATGGAAACTAAAAGTGGGAAGTTTTCAATCCAACATCAGAGTTTTGTTGCACTGTCCAAACGCAGAATGGGCTGGTGAGGGCAGCATCCAGGGAGGCTAGATTCTGGCTTCACTTCACAATCACTTGGAGGGCATATTGCCCCAACAGGTCCTGAAAATCTCCCCTGGATTTAGTGATTCAGAATTTCAAAATCTATACCTATCAAAGCTCCTCAGATTGTTCTATAATTGGTAGGTTTCTAACCAGTGGAATTAGAGGATTATTTGTTGGGATTGTTACAGAAGGAGTTGTAAGAGCTAAAGAGGTGATTGGACTGGGTGATCCAGTCTTTCTGGCCAGTGTTTACTTCTGAGACTATATCCACTTTGTATTTGTGCAACCCTCAAAGCAGTACTAAGATTGGTGATATTAATAATGTTTTTATGTAGCTATACTCCTGGTTGACATTTGAGAGTTACTCTCTAGGTGGCACACAGTTGGTACTTAAACTCTTGAATAAGAACATTTTGTTGGATAAATATGGTTAAAAAAAGTTTTGTTTTGTTTTTTCTTTGCTTCTCAATTTTTTTCCTCGTAATTCTTTTCCCTTTATTTTAGGATTACAGTGTTCTATACTTTGCTATAACTAACAGTGCCGGTAGTCTCTCTTAACTTTATGTGATATTTTTTTATGGCCTAATAAAAATACCCAAGTTTTTTCTTCCAGCATCTCTGGTAAAGAGTACAAGTATTACCCACAAGTTATAGAGACAGAACCTAAAACTCACAGATGTTAAATGACTTGTCTGGTGCTATATATTAAGTAAGCATCTGAGTTAAATATCAATCTGCATTTCAGACTCATTCTCATGTAGCTGTTTCATAGTTGCCCTTTTGAATACATCTGTGTCAGGTAGTGTGCACCAAGCAGGCTGAAAAATATTTCATTCTTTAGAATAAACCCTTTAAACAGACTGGTCTATCTCATCTCTAAAATAAGAGTGCTAAAATCTGTGTAGCTAATTAATAGAGCTAAAATTTCTCTTTCCACTAAAGCTTTTGAAAAGTAGATTCTTGGGGCGCCTGGGTGGCTCAGTGGGTTAATAAGCCTCTGTCTTTGGCTCAGGTCATGATCTCAGGGTCCTGGGATCGAGCCCCACATCGGGCTCTCTGCTCAGCAGGGTGCCTGCTTCCCCCTCTCCCTCTGCCTGCCTCTCTGCCTAATTGTGATCTCTTTCTCTCTCTCAAATAAATAAAATCTTAAAAAAAAAAAAAAAAAAAGTAGATTCTTGGGTTCCACCCAAGACTTACTGAGTCAGAATTCCTGAGGCTGGAGCATCTGAATTTTGAACTTGGATCTGGATGATTTCGATTCACCCTATTTTGAGAAACTTCTTGAACTAGGTCTTAAAACTACTAGAATAGGTGTTCCCTGAAGGAGCCGTTTTTCTCCTGATTGTTACTGTATCCCTAGTGTATAGCCCACAAATGCATTCAGCAAATATTTGTTGACTGAGGATTGTAGCACTTATTTCTCTATGTAGAAATTGTGTATTTTGTTTATTTTCCCCCACAACTCTTTTTCTGAAGGTATTGTTTGTAAAAGTACTGTATTTGTTTTGATTGTAACTGTTCTCATTCATGGTTTGTTTCTTCAAAGATTGCAAATATTTCAAAAGCATGGGTAAGCTTTTGTGTTCTTTCTAGTTAGTATTCTATGGTTCTATGATCTTTTTGGCTTCTTACATCCTTCGAGATCTATTTTTTTCCAGGGATATTTTGTTTGCTATATACAACTATTTGCAACCACTAATAATCTTAGTAATTTTTTCTTTTATTAGGTTTTGTAGCCTTTAGCTATGATGGCCATTTCTAACTATAACGATAGACGTGAAAGGTCTGAATGAGTGTGTATTACCGATAGAACAATATATATTCCTATTTTAGGAATACAAGTGTTCCCAAAGTCTGTAGGCTACTGATTTTTTTGATTTGTTTCATAAATGCTATTTAATGATTTTATCATGTCTTTTCCAGCTCGGTTGAATGTCTGTTTTCTAAAGACAATTAAAAGTTACTGGTGTGTTTATTCGTTGTAGCTTCAGATACTTGATTTATGTTACTTTACACCTGGGATCTTAATTATAGCACTTAAAATATAATTTCCCTCCATGTTATTTGACCTAAAACATTTCTTCAAGGTACATTCATTCTTTAAAAGATCATATTTTTCAATTAGATCATGACAGGATTGGATTTTGGTATTATGTGGTGCCCTCTTAGGGGTGCATTCATGTGTCTTTGTTTTAATACCATGACTACTATGCAGAATGCTCTATGTGTTGTGAAGGTAATGATTTTTATTTGACAAAATAATTTTTATCACATGCATTTTGGTAAGATGTCTTAAGTTTGGCTTCAATATCAGCCTATAGAGTACTAAGAATAAGAAGTCTGTTTTTGGTGAAATTTCACCAGTCTTTGTATCCATAAAGTTAAGCATAATTAAAGAAAAAAATGGACCCAAGCATGTAAACCACCTAACAAGGCAGCCACAGTGGTACAGAGGGACCAGAACAGGAAGAGAAGAAAGGGCAGGTAGTATACATACCTACTTAATAAGAGTTAACAGTAATAATCTTGATAATTTTATGGTTGCTAATGGTTGGTTGTTAGATTCTGCTGTACTTTTTTTTTTTAAGATTTTATTTATTTATTTGATAGAGTGAGAGAGATTACAAATAGGAAGAGAGGCAGAGAGAGAGAGGGGGAAGCAGGCTCCCCACTGAGCAGAGAGCCCGATGCGGGGCTCGATCCCAGGACTCTGAGATCATGACCTGAGCCGAAGGCAGAGGCTTTAACCCACTGAGCCACCCAGGCGCCCCTGTACTTTCTTTTTAATTGAAATTTTTCTCCGTGTGTGTGTGTGTGTGTGTGTGTTTTATCCCCTGTAAGTAACTGTCAGGAGGAAGGCATAAAGTGGACATGGACATTAATTTTACAAGTATTTGCTTTTTTTGTTTTTCAATATAGGAAACTTGCGCTGATTCTGGGAATGGGGAAACAGGTCTTACTGCAACCCAATACTCTCCAAGTTGTTCTTGCCATCAGATACCTGCTCATTTCACAAAAATCAAGTGGGCTTCATCCAAATATAAACAATGACAGTGTGATTTGTAACAGATATGTGGGAAAGTAAGTGGCCTTTCTCAGAGATTTCCAAAAGAATATACGATTGTGGGGCGCCTGGGTGGCTCAGTGGGTTAAATCCTCTGCCTTTGGTTCAGGTCATGATCTCAGGGTCCTGGGATCGAGCCCCGCATCGGGCTCTCTGCTCAGCAGGGAGCCTGCTTCCCCCTCTCTCTCTGCCTACCTCTCTGCTTACTTTTGATCTCTCTGTCAAATAAATACATAAAATCTTAAAAAAAAAAAAAAAAAGAATATACGATTGCTTAGTAGTTGCTTTCAGCATAACAAAGTTAAAAGTTTTTTGTTTTGTTTTGAAGATTTTATTTATTTGACAGAGAGAAACACAACGAGAGAGGGAACACAAGCAGAGGGAATGTGAGAGGGAGAAGCAGGCCTCCCGCCGAGCAAGGAGCCAGATGCGGAGCTTGATCCCAGGACCCTGGGATCATG
This sequence comes from Potos flavus, assembly GCA_028534135.1. Taxonomy (NCBI): domain Eukaryota; kingdom Metazoa; phylum Chordata; class Mammalia; order Carnivora; family Procyonidae; genus Potos; species Potos flavus. The sequence continues at coordinate 69,272,945 of CM052887.1, read as the reverse complement.
ACCTGAGCTGAAGGCAGACGCTTAACGACTGAGCCAGGTGCCCCCAAAGTTAAAAGTTTTATCGCTGGTGGTGGTGGTGGGTTGGCTTTGTTCACAACTACCAAGAGAAAGGGTGTGATTTTCTTATTCCCTTGTTTATATTCTTCTGGTTCTGAAGAATAGATGAGGGTTATAATGGTGTTTAGCATTTAAAAAACTGCCAAAAATGTATTGGCATTAGTCTCACCCCCACCATCACCATTTGCTTTTCAGATTTTCTACCTGCTAATAAGACAGAATGAGTCTTAAGACTAAATTAAATTGAAATTAAAAATATTTTCAGTGGGTGCCTGAGTGGCTCAGTGGGTTAAAGCCTCTGCCTTCGGCTCAGGTCATGATCTCGGGGTCCTGGGATCGAGCCCCGTATCGGGCTCTCTGCTCAGTGGGGAGCCTGCTTCCCCCTCTCTCTCTGCCTGCCTCTATGCCTACTTGTGATCTCTCTCTCTCTCTCTTAAATAAAATCTTTAAAAAAAAAAATTCTGGGATTCAGAAGATTTCTACTTTATTACTTTATTCTACTTATTCTACTTTATTAAAGAACAGTTTTAAATAGAATTAATACATACTTACATTAGGGAATTAAAGAATAAAGAGGAAAACTTGCTATCCTAAAGCTGTTGTTAAAAAAAACAGTATTTTTAAAATAAAAGGAAAAGAAAACCAATATCCCCTATGATTCCAAAACCTGTAAACGACTCCTTTTAATAGTTTAGTGTTTCTCTTTTGTACAAGTGAAACTGGAATCATTTGAATTTTTTTACATACTATGTCATGAGCATTCTTTAGTAGAAAATGTTCTCCATAAACAGGGTTTTTAATAGCTGCATGATAGACCATCGATAAAAAACACACACCTAATTCTACTTAATTTCCTTCTTGTTAGACATTTAAACTTTTTCCATTTTTAGCTATGAAAATACTGAAGTGGTCATTCATGCTCATTTACTTCTGCAAGTGGTGTTACCAGTTGATCTGAAATGAGCATTGTTTACTCTTTATACAGGTTACTAAGTTGCCCTTGAGAAAGGTAGTAACAATTTACTAAACAATGTACTGAAACAACGAGAGTGCCATTTTTTCCCCCTCCACGCTGGTACTATCATAAAATAAATCCCAATTATTTGGTTCACTTGTTCCTGCTTTGGGGAAGTTTTAACACTCCATATTGGTCATTCTGGTTTCTTTATGAAATTACCTGTTCATATCCTTTGTCCATTTTTCCATTTGAATATTCTTTTAAACACTGATTTATAGGAGCACGTGGGTGGCTCAGTTGGTTAAGCATCTGACTCTTGATTTCAGCTCAGGTCATGGTCCCAGGGTCATGAGATCCAGCCTTGTGTGGGGCTCCTTGCTCAGCGAGGAGTCTGCTTGAGATTCTCTCCCTATACTGGCTCAATCTCTTGCTCTCTCTCAAATATCTTAAAAAAAAAAAAAAAACAACTCACTGATTTATAGGTGTTCTTTATAGACCAAGAGACTTTGTTAAGCTGTGGTTACTTATTTTACACATTTCCTTACCCCCAATACTGCATTTCCTATTCTGGTGGAATAAAGGCACATTCACATCCCAAATAGAGACTGCACCCCATTTTGTTTGCTTTGGATTTTCTTGTTCAAGAACGATTTGTGAGCATGCTTTCCCACCATGTTTCCACCCTTCCAGCTACCTCCCTTCTTGGATTAGTAGCTCTGTGAGTAGATAGCTAATGGTTGGTATAACTCATGTCATAGCTGTGGACCTGTTTCTTCATCTGCTGAAGGGGGAAGATCTCAAACTGCCTCTAATTGCACAAATCTCTGCAAGGTAGTTTATGTCCTGTTACTTTTCCTTTCTTTGTCTTGTATACTCTCTCATCTCAAAGATGAAAAGAACAAAGGAGCGTGGCTTGGTACTGGGGTTCTAGGACAAATTTCTGGGCCGTAGTTTTGAATTTTTATACACACATATTAAAAGAAAGCAAAACTGTATCTTCCTAATCCAGAACACCATGGAACTTCAGCCTGCTTCTCCCATGGAAATTGGGATATCCGTTCCAGCTTCCTGGGACCAGCAATCACTTTGGTATCCTTCCTTTTACCTACTTTCTTTCTCTGACATGATAACCTAACTCTTAGTATTTACTTAAAAAATAAGTGCAGGGGTGCCTGCCTGGCTCAATCAGTAGAGTATGTGACCCTTAATCTCACGGTTCTGCGTTCAAGCCCCACACTGGGTGTAGAGCTTACTTAAAAGGAGCTCACCTCAAGGGTTGGCCTACTCTGGTGGTCCAGGTGACAGTGACATATGACTTAGAATGAGAGCCCTGGAAATAAAAATCAATGGGAACATTGGGATATATCTGGAGGATAGAGATTAGTCTGTGACCTTGATCTTTATCCCCCTCTACCTTGTGTTAACCTTAATAAAACTGTCAGTTAATTTAAAAAGTGCAGTTGTTTGGTTTGTGAAAACTGAGAACCTTTTAATGCATTTTTGTTTTGCTTTATGTAGTTACTCTTTTAGAATTAATAGGCACTACTCGAATGTTACTTGTGTGTGCCAGCTAGAGGGAGAGAGGCTGAGCAGGTGTGCATTTAAATATTTTGATGAAAATTTCTGTATCATTTTACTTTGGGATAGAAAGATTTACTTTTCATATTCCAAGGGATGTTTGACCTGTCAAAATTCTTTAAAATTTGAAATAATGACATGGAAAAGGCCTATTTTTTCATAGTGAATTGATGAATGCTGAGTAAACCAAGATTGGCAGCCTGTGGCAGGAGGGTATCAAAAAAGGTCAGCACATTCACAGATGAAATCCCAGTAACCAGTAATGAGAAGTGAGGTTTTAAATTTGCAATGAGCTCTGCAGATCACATTGCATTTGTTATTTTTGATATTAGTGGTTTTATTTCACATCACATTTTGTTAAATTCTAAGGATGGCATTTTCAATTAAGCATTCTGTAAGAATCTGGAAAATGTGTTTTCATGTCTGAGATTCCTATTTCTGTTTAGGGGAGCTTGCTGTATGCTGCCTGTCAGTGTTTTGTAGACTTGCCTGCCTTGCTTGGTGGCATCTATTTTGTGGTGAGCACGAAGGCATAGTCCATAGGTAGTAGGATTTTGTTGCTTGAAGACAGCTGAGGAAATCAGTTTGAGCATTTTCCTCCTTTTCACAGGTTTTTAGAAGAATTCGTGATTGAGTTTTTCAGGCTTACATGACGTATTTGTGGCAGAGGGCATGGTTAGACCTTTCTCTCTTAACTGTTAATCTTCTCCATCTACGTTCTCATACAAGGATAGCGTATCTTACAGTAGGTTGTAGGTTAGTAGATCTAGCGCAGTGTTCCAGTTTAGGCCAGGCATTTGGAAATTTAATCCAAGCCAGGTAGCCACAAAGAACAGAAGCACATGTGGCTTTACTCAGTGCAGCGTTCTCTAATCCCCACAGCCAGTGTGCACGTTCTCCTGGCCGGGTTACTACACTCGAAGGAAGGCCTTTGTCATATCTCAGATGCTTATTTTTGAGTGGTTGCCACAGTCTTGTTATACTTTGGCCTGACATGATTCAGGAAGACTTTAGACCTATCTTGGTCTAACTATTATGCTCTCTATCGGGGACTCTTGGGTTTTTAGCTAAAATCCGAGTCAGCAAAGCCATATCTTTGTTCCGGAAAAAAATACCATGTTAGTGTTTAGAGAATCTGGTCGCCTTGCCACAGCTTTCTGATGGGCGAGCTGTTGGGTCACAGGTCACATTTTAAAAGTTTACTCCTTCGTTAATAAGGGAAATGCTCTTTTAAGTGTCTTTCTTTGAGAACTTGCTTAGTTTCATTTCTGTTACTTTGTCATCTTAAGGGTAACATTTCTCTGAAAAACCATAGTCATTTAATTTACCTCCTGAGGCAAGTTGTGTCTTACATGGATTGTTTTTTGTATCAAAGTTCTTCCTAATTTTACAGTTAATTTCTTTGATTACTTGGAGCATTTTTCAATTTCTAAAAGTTTTCAGGGGTAAATAGTTTCCCTGAGGCTTTATGACTCTGAAAGTGTCATGACTTTGAATATCACTCTTAATTCAAATGTGTTTCCTTTGCTTATCTTCTGTCAGGTTTACTCAGTAGAGTCTTTTTCATTGAGCTTCTAGTTTTAAAGCTTTTTGTCTCTTCACTGGTTTCAGGGGTGAGATTTTGAGAGGAATCACATGTACCCTTGTTAGCTTAGTCCCAGTGGGTGCTAATCTCACCTTGATGTCTAAATTTTTCTCTCCCATAGTCCTAAAAAATGAATAGAAGAAGTTCTTAAAGCATAAGGTATTAAATAGGTAAAATACGCAATACAATGGCTAGCTAAGATAGTCATTGATCATCTGTTTCTTAGTACATTTTTGGTATAGCTTATAGAACTTAATTACCTTTGTTAGTTGCTTTCAAAGTGCTTATGGAAAGGCCTGTTTTCATTTGGTACCCCCCAAAACTCACTATAGACATAGTCCCTACTCTTTCACACTTCACAGTTGAAGAAACTTTTGTCCCTGAAGGCACCTCTAAGATGGAGAATCTTATTTTCAGAAGATCACTGGGAGGAGCATATTTTTGCATACAAATCTAGGTTTTTATTGGGGGGGTTTTACTTTTTTAGGCAGTTGAGCTGGTGAAATAACATTTGTTGTCTTGATAAAGGACAGCTACTAGGGGGAAAAAAAATATTGAAGCTGCTTAGGAAGTACCTACTGTTAGCCAAAGGGATAATGTAGGAGCTATTAGCATTTATCCCGAAATCCTTCAACCATCCACTGTGTGTGAGGGGCTATGCAGGTGCCCTCCAGGTGCTTAGCTTCTACCTTGCTCTAAAGTACTAGCTTTTGAAGGTAAAGACACATTCCCAAACATTCTTAGCTGTGATGAGAGGAAGGACCATGGAGAATGCCAAAAGAGAAGATTTCAGAGAGAAACTGATAGTTGTAATTTACAGTTGAGGTTCTTAATCTGGAGAGAATTCAGGGAATCCGTGAGTGCAGATGGGAAAATATTACACCTTTATTTTCACTAACCTCTAATTGAAATTTAGCATTTACTTAATGTACACAAAAAGTAGAGTAGTACTAAAAAAAAAAGTACAGTAGTACTAAAAAAAAAAAAGTACAGTAGTACTAGCCATATCTGTGGCTTTATCCCCAATCAAAATACATATATTTTCTTTTTTTTACATTTAAATTCTAGTTAACATACAGTGCAACATGGGATTCAGAAGTCGAATTCAGAGATTCAAAAATATTTGTATTTTCATGTCACATGTTTGATTGCAGCTATCTTGGAAATACTGGGTAAGTTCATGAACTACACTGAAATTATAGTGCATTTAAATCCTTTAGTACATCTTGTTAATGAGTTATTAAAGACTCATATAAATTGCTATAGCACACATTTGTTCTTAAAAAAATATTTTCATAATTGTATTTCAGTAAAACTGCTTTCCTTTGTAATACTATGAACTTGTGTTTAAAACCATTATTCTGGGAAGGGAGTCAGAGCCTTTGCCAGACTACCAGAAGGTTCCTGTTACCAAAATGGTTAGAAATCTGACTTAGAGGACTTTTGAAGGCTTCATCACAGAGGAAATAGTTTAAAGCACAAGGGGTAATAGCAGGTAGAGAAAATGATGTTTTGTTTCTGTGTTGGGATTGCAGATTTAACACCTTTTGTCTATGTGATTTCTGGAACTGAACCTTGCTGCTTCTTTTCTTCATCTATAAAACAGTGATAAATGCACCTACCTCCCAGGATTGTTGATGATTAAACCAATTAATGAATTTAAATTGCTAAGCATGGTGCTAAATGTGAGCTATTATTATTACCTGGAGCATTGCTTTCCCAAAAGTACCTGGCATTTTTTTTCCCCAGTTCAGCACTTAATTCATATTATCATGTGTATTGCTTCCTAATTAAAAGCTCTTTCAGAATAGGAAACCATGGCTTATATGCTGCGGAACATTTAGACACTAAGTAAGCGATTTTGAATTAAACAGCTCATCTAATAAACATTTATTGAAGTGCTAATCAGGTACTGTCTTAAGCCCCGGAAATAAAATACGAATAAGACAAGGTCCTTTGACCTCAAAGAGTCCAGTTTGTTGGGAAAGAGGGATGCAGGAACAGTTGATGATGAAAATCGTCCTGGCCAACTTCACCAGCACAAAGTAGGGATGATTGAAACCACATCATTCTTCTAAAGTTCTCCCTTCTCTGTTGAGCAAACCCAGGAAGATTTGACTGTGCTGTCCCTACCTCAACATGAGAATGTTATGTACATGGAAGTTGACATTTTGTGGATTTCTTTTGAAGCTGTGAAGATTAGATTAAGCCTGTTCTTTTACTACAGGGTGTGGCACATAATGCATTTCAAATGGTAACTTTTCAGTTGAACCCAGTAAACTGCCAATATCTGCTTTTGATGTACTAAAAAAGAGCTTCCTATGGATACACCTAATAGTATTTAAAGTTGCAATAATTAATTCTACTTGCTATTCGTGTGGCAGTAATCTTAGGAACATCTAGGTATTGGTCAAGAATCAAATGTGGTTCAACTTTAAGAACAGGACTGGAGGCAGACCATTTATAGGGGACAAAGTAGAAGAGCCCAAACGTTCTTCATGTGGTGGTGATACATACTTTAGTAATACCTTACACTTAATTTAATGTCAAGGTCTATTTAAGTATATACAATTTTAACAGCATTAATTCTGTATGTGGGGGCACCTGGGTGGCTCAGTCGGTTAAGTGGCTGCCTTTAGCTCGGGTCATGATCCCAGGGTCCTGGGATTGAGCTCCGCATCAGGCTCCCTGCTTGGCGGAAAGCCTGCTTCTCCCTCTCCCTCTGCCTGCTACTCTACCTACTTGTGTGCTCTCTCTGTCAAATAAATAAAAAATCTTAAAAAAAAATTTTTTTTTTGGTATGTGTTCCTAATTTTGTTTCCAAATGTTTGGCATGTTCTTTCAAATCAATTTAATGCGCTTAAATTCCTTAATTCAGTGAGATGGTGTTTTCACTGTGGCACACATTTATTGTCTCTAAAACAGTTAACACTGACTCTTTTATCTAGACACTCTGATTTGTTTTATTTCTATTCAGCCAACATTTGGGTGTCCACTGATCATGTGGATTTGGATTGGCCGTGCCTGTGCTCCAGAATTAGGGGAAAATTGTGAACTGTTGAATTCAAACATAATGTTTAGGAAACATTTTAGTAATTGTAGTTCTTTATTGAAAGAACACTCATTTTTCAATAATTTTTTTCCATTTTGAGATGGTACCTACGTGTTTTCATTTTTTAAATTACAACAAATAGTTGCAGAGGAAATTGTTCCTTCCCCAGTGGCCTTTAATCTCTTCATGATTTTGATGAAAAGTAAGTGATGATTTCCTACTACTTTGATTCTTTTTTTCCAAGTCACCTTGGACTATATTTAGTCCTTTATATACTGCTAGGATTTTAGCTTAACTAGTTTTCTCTGTTCTGAAAGTTTCTATATCACAGAGGCCAGGATTGGAATTAAATTCCCCTATCTTCTACTTTTCTTATAAAATTACTGCACATCTAGAATAGCAGGGATAGGTGTTAAAGCTGTGACCATTATAGATGGATTATGAAGGGTCCTTCAAGAGGTAAGGCATTAAAATAGACTTTACCTCTGTTCAGTGCATGTTGGGAAGAAAAGGAAGCGAGCTTCCCTCCGTCTTTCTGGGCCTGAGCGCCTTTGTTTTTAAAATTGGCTTCACTGTGTGCTCTAGTTGGGCACTCAGAGTGATGACGGGCAGTGTGATCTTGGCGCCTCTTATTCCCTTGCAGCATGGAGAAAGTAGATAATTTGAGCAAGCTAGGGAGCGGAGAGGAAGGGCTGTGTTTGGGAGACGTCCCTGCTGGCTCCCCCCCATGCAGAGCTGCACACCTCAGTCGGACTGTTGCTTCTCTCTCTCTCTCTCTCTCTCACTCCCCCGTCTGTCCTTCCTCCTTCCTTTTTCCTCCACTGCCTTTAAAGAGCTCTCTGTATACTCAGTACTGCTGTGTGCCCCCCCCCCCCGCCTCTTCCCACACTCAGACCCTGGTTTGCCTATTGCTATCACCAGTATGCAAAGGAGGCTGAGTCCTTAGAACAGAGAGGGATTTGAGCCTTGGCTAAGGCTGCTTTTTTTTTCTTTTTCTTTTTTTAAACTTCAAAGTTGTTACATTTAGGATGGTTTCACTATTGAAACAATAAGTGGCAAGTGATTATTGTAAATGCAGCACGTTGGAGGTAAAAGCAAGATCAAATGCACCCTGACTTTAGATTCCTGGTGGAATTCCGTGTGAGAAAGGGATTTATTTGCCTCTATTCACTGCTCTATCAAACTAGCGGACAGCCCGGGTCCTTGGCTCCCCGCATTGCCTCTGAGTGGTAGTCTGTAGTTCTTGTTGCTCTTCTCTGCTCCATAGTGTTTCCTCATTCTTTTCAATGTCATGTTGTAATGCTTGCATTTTGATCAGTTCGTTGACAGTTTTTATCTTTGTCTTGTTCTAGCAGCCTGAATGGACTAAAACGCAGTACACTGGGCCACTTGCAACAACAGAAACTCATTTCTCAAAGTTGTGTAGACTGGGAAGTCCAAGATATGGTTCTAGTGGAATCAGTGGGGTGGCTGGCAAGGAAGTACTTCGCGGTTCATAGACGGTGGTGCTTTCTTGCTGTGTCCTCATGGTGGATGGGGCTTGGGAGCTCTGTGAAGTCTTTTATAAGAGCACTAATCTCATTATTGAGATTAATCTACACTCAGGACTTACGTGTCTTTCAAAGGCCCCACCTTCTGATACCATCACATTGGGTGCTAGGATTTCGGCTTAGGAATTTGGTGGGACACAAGCCTTCAAGTCATAGCGCCTCATTTCACTAAATTGCCTCTTATAGACTTGTCATCGATGGGGAGAGAAACAGGAGTTGCTGAAGATAACATGTGCATCTTGCTTTTCATTATGTGCCCTGTCGGCTCTTGCCACTTTCCTCTATCCAGACAACACTACCTGTCCTGTGGGACTGAGCTCCCTGCTAACATCCTGTAACCTTCCTCTCTCCATCCTCCTCCCACTTCTCTCCTCCCTTTTTTTGCTTCTCCCCTTATCCTCACATGATGTTTCCATGTCAGAAGATTTACAGATATGTAGGAATATAATGGAGAACGTGGAATATGAAGTTGCTGGAGTTGTCAGATTAAGATGTAATGATTGAATTGCATAGTGGCCGTCACATAAACTACTTAGTTTCTACCTTACTAAACCTTAAATGTGTATTAGAAAATGTGAACTATACTGGAGATAAGTATTATTTCATTATTTTCTCAGTAATTTTTTTTTTCCTGCTCAGTAATTTTACTACATGAATAAAATGGTTCTACATGAATAAAATGGGTGCATTCTTAAATTTAAGGCCCTTGAGCTAAAAGATAGTAAGATTTCATTTGCTAAATATTGTATAAGATTTTCTACAGCAGAGTGTTGTTTACTCATTATTTTAAAGCTGCTTCATTATTACTATTAACTTTAGGGTATGAAAATTAATTACTTTTTCATTTATAAGATAACTTCCACATGGAAAATCTAAGTATTACCTGTAAGCCAATTTGTAGTCCCATTGGGAGAAAAAAGTCTCTGCCACTTTTCTGTCATGTTATTTATAATTTGTGTAGAAATCTTTTATATGGTCTTACCCACTTAATGTTTTTATTTAAAAATTAAAACTTATCCATAAGAATCTGTTTATTTAAAAATGTGTTTATACCTTCGGGATGACTGGGTGGCTGTGTTGGTTAAGCATGGAACTCTGGATTTAGGCTTCGGTCGTGATCTCGGGGTCGTGAGATCGAGCCCCATGTCAGGCTCCATGCTGGAAGTGGAGCCTGCTGAAGACTCTCTCTCTCCCTCTCCCTCTTTCCCTCCTCGTGTACATGCTCTCTAAAAGAAAAAAAAGTTTATGTACCTTCAATTTACACATTTTTGAAGCTGCCAGACTATTTAGGCATCGCTACTAAATATTCATCCTATTTTGCTTGTTTGGTGGGACCAAACTGAGAAGAGGAGAAAACTTCTTAATTGGGTTCTTGACAAGCTATTTGGAAAATTAATGCAAAGTGGCAAAAAAAAAAGTGATAATGTCAGACATGAAAATAAGCTGGGAATCTGTCATAGCCTGAATTCAAAAATATTAAAATGTGCAGAACAGTTAATATTAGGAAAGATAACTTGCCTTATAAAATAATCTTTGTTTTGTCATTTTAGTTCATTATAAATTTCCCTTAAATGGCAAATTTTGTTGGTATATAAAAAAAAATCAGAACACGTGTTAGATTGTCAAAATTTAAATGTTTCCTAGTAGAATGAAAAGCATGTTCACATTCCACGTAGAAACTAAACATTTTCTTCAGCATGGAGTGGCTCTAAATAGACTCACAATACTTCAGATTTGCTCCAAATGAGTTTATTGTAAACTTTTGAAGAAAAAAAATGTAATTTTTCTTTTTTCTTTTTCTTTTTCTTTTTAAGATTTTATTTATTTGACAGAGATCACAAGTAGGCAGAGAGAGAGGGGGAAGCAGGCTCCCTGGTGAGCAGGGAGCCCGATGTGGGGCTTGATCCCAGGACCCCAAGATCACAACCTGAGCCAAAGGCAGACACTCAATGCGCCACCCAGGCGCCCTGAAAAAAAATGTAATTTTTCATGTTGAAATGTATATGGAAGATAAGGCTTTTAGTAAAATCTGGGGGAACACGATCATGTTCTTCATGTTTCTGTTAGGGTCACAGGGATGACTTTAAGCTTCGATGGTACTTTACTAAGAGTAGACAATTGGGATTTTCACTTCAGAGTTGTGTGCTGTTTGGTTTTGTAGTTGTGGAACCTGTTTCTTTTCCTCAGATCGTGTGAAAGTTTTAAGCCTTATACTATGGAGAATTTTTTGACCGTGGCAGATGAGGGTAGCTGGCTTTGTCCATGGGAAAGCATCTCTTTATTTAGAGGCAAGGCTATATTTATGCTCTAGACCTTACTCAAAGGAGCATGCACTCAGTTTGAACTGCAAGTGGGCCACAACAGGCGGCCCTGTACACAGTCCTAGAATAGGGCTGGTGTTTTCCTAGGCATAGGCATATGAAAGAGAATCTTTTCATATCTTTTAGGTATAGGCAGAAGAACATCTGCTGATCCTTAATTGCAGGGCAAAGAATTCCTGTGCTGCTTATAGAGGAGCCAAATTTGGATTCATGCCCTTTGTCCACAGGCTCAGGTTCCATAGTCCACCAGTTTGTCTGTGAGGAGAGAAACCTCCTCCAGGAGGCAGAATTATAAGACCTAATTAATCCTAACTAGTAACAGTGGACAGTGCAATAATGTTTGCTTACTAAAAGGTAATGTGATGTCACTGTAGAGAATACCCATGCTATTTAGTACTGGGGGGTAAAGGGTATATGCAAGTTAAAAGGTTTTATATATGATAGAAGGGCTCAAGAATCTCGAAACCTGCTAACAGGCATTCATCATTCCTAAGAAGGAAGCAGTGTCTTTGGCGGCATTCTCAAAGTGAAGATGGGTTCTTCCACCAGCCAGTTAGTAAATTCGTAGTGTTCATATCATAGTGTTCACATCAGCCTTGTAATGTATTGTTTAGGCTCACAGGTCAGAGTCAGAACATCTGCCATGGACTGAATAGCATCTTGGAAACACTAAAACCAAGACTTTTTTTTGTTGTTTCCTTAAGCCTTTAACTTTTGCTTTTCTATCTCTGCTATAGTCTTTGCTAAATATACTGTTGCCTCTGGTAATTGCTGTATTGCTGAGTCTGGGTATTTAATTCTGTAGATAATAGCCACAAAGAATAAACTTGAAAGTAGTAAACATAAACAGAAATAAAAATAGTAAAACTAACACTAAATCTAGTTATAGTAGACTCATGAGACAAGTGTTATCAAGATTAATGAAAAAAAATGCATGAATAAGAACACTTAGATAAGCACAGATAGCAATTATAGTTAAATTGGGTTTTAGCTACTTTGAACAGTTCTCTGCCAGTATATATGGAAACTTCTTTGAAGCGATTATTTGAAAAAATTGACTCAAGAAGAAATAGAAAACCTGAATGATAAGATAGTGAAGTGATGTCTATAATACCAAGACACTGGGCTCAAATAGTTTTACCAAACCTTCAAGGAAAAATAATTTCTAATCGTTAAGAACTGTTCTGGAAGTTAGAAGGAATATTTTTCTGATGAGGCTAGTATATATTTGTACAAACTAGATTTGGAAAATACAAGAATAGAAAACTAAACATCAGTCTTTTTACATGGATACAAAAATCCTTAAAATACTAGCAAATAAATTTCAGTGCTGTATATCATTAAATGTGTTATATTATGAGTGGGTGAATGAGTCAATATTAGAACTATTAGTATCATTGAGATAAGATCATGATTACATTAACATAACAAATAACATTAATACAGTTGAACATATGCTCAAGATAAAAATATCCTGGGCACTTAAAAGATTCTTGAGTATGAGAAATTTACAGAAAGTATCCTAGCTAATGATGAAGACTTAAAGTTTTCAAAAGAAAATCAGGAATAAGACAAGGAAGGCTACCTTCCCTTACTTTCCTCCCTTACTATAATGTACTCCTAGTCACTGCAACTAGGAAAGAGTCCTTAAACTTGTAAACTATCCATAATTTTGGCTGCTGTGTTTTTTACCTAGACTATTTCAGGATGAGCTATTGAGAAATTACTAAAACTAACAACTTCAAGATTGCTGGATGAAAACTAGACACATACAGAAACCTGTAGCACTTTATTAAATAACCTAGTAGGAGATGACAGTAAGAAAAAATAATTCTCAAAAGCATTAAAACATAAAGTACCTTTTAGGTATAAATCTAACTGCAAGGCCCCAAGGGAGAAATACTATGAAATATTACCGAACATATAGAGCCTGTTTCTGAATGGGAAGATTTGATGTCCTAACTTGTCAGTTAACCTCAATGTAATGAGGAAGTCATTGCAATTACAATCTTCAACAGGATTGTGCTTTGTCTTACATTACTTGGTAAGCTGATGCACGTGGAAAAGCCAAAGGATCAAGAACAGCCAAGATTATGCAGAAGAGGAGAAAGGGCATGAGGAGATTTGCCCTAACAAGGACAAGTGTTTGTAATTGAGATGGCTTATTTACCTCCCCTGACTACTAATTTTCATAATAGGTCATAAGTAAACCCATGCATAGATATAAACAGTTTTCACAAGTGGCATTACAAACTTTTAATGAAATGGACTGATGAATAAACATTACTAGGTTAATTGGCTACCCATAGAAAGTAAAAGATAATACTGGATTCTGCCCTCCAGTCTGCACAAATACATTCTACACATTCTGTAGGGAAATGTGAAAAGAACTTCGAGGAAAATGAGAAAGAAAACAAAGAACGACAGGATTTTTAAGGCAAAGAAGGCACAAACTATAAGTGACTGAAATTCTAAAAGATGAGATATTTCACAGGACAAAACAAAGGGGGGATTAAACAGATGGTACTATGATTAGCAAGCCAATAATCACCATGGGCTTAATACCTAAAATATATGTAACTCCTGTACATCTGTATGAAAAGGCTAACACTGTTTAGTCTCTAAACAGAATGAGTAAAGGATATGAATAACAAAGAATAGGAAATCTAAGTGGTTAATAAACTGTAACAGTTTCATGTAGCTGCTGTAACAATTGCCACAAACTGGCTTACATTTATTGTCCTAGTTTGGGAGGTTAGACATCCGAAATCAAGATGTAAGCAAGACTCCATTCTCTCAGGAATGTCTGGGGGAGACTCCTTCAAAGCTGCTTCCTGCTTTTTTTGTCTTTTGGCATTGTCTTCCTTAGCCTTCTGATCCTGTCACTCCAGAGTCTACCTTCCTCTTAATATTGCCGCCTTCCTTTCGGTCTGCCAAATCTGTCTTATAAGGACTCTTGTCATTGATTTGGACCCACCTGGTAATCAAAGATTTTTTTTTCATTTCAAGAACCTTAAATTTATCTGCAAAGACTTTTTTCCAACAAAAGTAACATTTACAAGCTCCAGAGATTTGACAGGGACGTCAAATATATCTTGGAGTAATTCAACTCACTATGAAATCAAGAGATGATTAACATCCCTAGTAATCAAGGATATTCAGATTAAAATGAGCTACCATTTGTTTTTCAGTTTGGCAAATTTGGAAAAATGAAACTTTAATAAGGGTATAGGAGAATGAGTACTTACATGCTCCTGGCTTAAGTTGTCAATCTTTGTAAACATTCTGTTCGGTTTCTGGAATAGTCTAGTGCCTATACCTTATGACCTGGAAATTGAACTCCCAGGGTATACTTTAGAGAAATTGAAGCACAAGGAAACCCATACAGGAAGGTCCATTGCGACATTGTTTGCAGTGTTAAGTGAAAACAGCTCAAATATTTATCAATAAATAAGTGAATAATATACTATAGAATACTATATAATATATATTAATATGTATATATATAATATATATAAAATAATATAATAGCATAGAATACTATAAAATTGGTAAATCTTGAAGACAGTGATCAAAAAATTGCAAAATGATTTCTATAGTATAGTTCTATTTCTATAGTTTTATAATATGTAGTATAGTTTTCTATAAATACATGCATATAAAACTTACTAAAATAGCACATTCAGAATAGGGTTTATCTCTGGAACTCTGGATTATTGGTTTGGGGATGGCATATAAAGGGCTTCTAAGTTACCTTCCTTAAAAATAAACATACTGTACTGGGTTGCATAGTGTTCCCCCAAGTTCAGATTTTTTAGATCCTCGGAATGTGACTTTATTTGGAAATAGGATTGTTGCAAATATAATTAAGGTGAGGGCATAGTGGAGTAGAGTTTGCTCTTAATTTCTTTGGCAAAATAAAAATCTTAATTTCTATTGTCAGAATAAAAAAGGGCTACAGGGGAGAGACCACCCTGAGAAGATGAAGATGGGGCAGCCATGGGAGTGACATGTCTGGAAGCCAAGGAACTAAGGATTGCTGGGAGCCACCAGAATGTGGTAGAAAAGCATGGACCAGCTTCTCTTTGAGCTTGCAGTAGGGACCAGTCCTGCCAACATTTCAATTTTCTATTTCTAGTTTCCAGAAGTATAAGGGGGAAAAAAAAAAAAAAAACTTTTTTCAAGGCACACAATCTGTGATATTTTGTTACACAGATCTGGAAACTGAATGTATGTCCAAGATGTTAAGAATAATTGAAGTTGGGTGATGAGTACCTGAGTATTCTAAAATTCTGTTTTTAATATTGCATCTTAAAAATAATTAACTCCCCCGTAATTTGATTGAATTTTCTATGATTAACCTTTTTGATGGAGTTGAAGGATAAAATAAACATGTACATAATTGTCAACAAGCAGTGCTCCAAATATTATGGATGGAATCATGCCTGACACTTGTGGTAAAACCCCAACAGTACATTTCCTATAGTCCATTAAGATTTTAAATATTAAAGTGGGGGAACTAACTCAACATTGGAAAAAATTGCCCTTGGCCAGTATCCAATATGGGAAATAATTATGTATCTGGACCTATTTATAAAAACAAGTAATTGGGCTATGAGACATTCAGATGGACCTGGGGGTCAAATCCTGATTGATCTACTTACCTAGCTCTCTGGTGTTTAATAGATTCCTTGCTTGGCTTCAGTTTTCTTATATATAGCATGGAGATTGTAGTTTACTTCATTGTGTTGTGAATGGTAAAATATATTAAGTATTAATCACCAACATTCAGTAAAGCCTCAAATCGGAGCTTGTGTTATTCATAGCAGTAGCATTATAAATCACTATCATTCAAAAAATTATAAAAGTACTATAGTTGAACTACTAGCTAGAAGAGTTTGTAAGAAAACTACGCTAATAACCTTGAGTACTTTTTATTTCTGTACGGGGAGGTGGGTTTTGTCTAATTTGCTCTCAATCCGTGTCTCAAACTCAGTAGCCCATCCTGCATATTTCTAAGACACAAATGTAAAAACCCCACAGCATTTGTGTGTCTCAGTTTTCATAGTTTTTCATGGGTTTTTTCTATAATTGTTTCACCTACGGCACTACTTATTTTTTTATTTTATTCTGTGATTGATGAAAGGACAGTATTAAATTTTCCAAAGAATTTAAAAGGAAAAACTGAAATATAGAAAATCAAGTTAAAAATAAGACCACTAGAAATAATTCAGAAAGTTGTAGAGAGGATAGAAAGCGTTAACTGTATACTTGGAGCTAAAGAGACTGTCACTCACATGTATTTTCAGGTTAACTATTACTTTCCCTCTTTTTTAAAGAGGGAAAGTAATCACCTGGTTCTCCTCATAACTGATGCATTGCTTAATCCCCATCACCTCTGTTTAACCCATCCCCCATTTCATACCACCAATTCCCCTTGGGTAACCATCAGTTTGTTCTCTGTAGTTAAGTCTGTGTCTTAGTTTGTTCTTTTTTGTTTTTTTCTCATTTTGCTCATATGCTTTGTTTCTTAAATTACGCATGAGTGAAATCAGATGGTTTCCCTGACTTATTTAACTTAGCAGGGTACTCTTTGGCTCCATCTGTATAATTTCAAATAGCAAGATTTCATTCTTTTTTTATGGCTGAATAATATTCCTCTGTGTGTGTGTGTGTGTGTGTGTGTGTGTGCGCGCGCGCGCGCGCACGCATGCATGCACTCATCTCTGCACACAAGTGTGCTTGCATGTATGTCACATCTTTCTCATCAATTGATGGACACTTGTGCTGCTTCTGTATCTTGGCTATTGTAAAAAGCTGCTATGAGCAGGGGTGCATGTACCCCCTTTGTATTAGTGTTCTTGTATTCTTTGGGTAAACACCCAGTAGTGTAATTGCTGGAGAGCAGTGTAGTTCTGTTTTTAAGTTTTTGAGGAGCCTCCATATTGTTTTCTACAGTGGCTGTGCCAGTTCTCATTCCCATCAACCGTGTAAGATTTTTTTTTTTTTTCCTCCGCATCCTCACTGACACCTGCTATTTCTTGTGTTGATTTTAGCCATTCTGGCAAGTGTGAAATGATAACCTCATAGTTTCAATTTGCATTTCCTTGATAAGTGACTATGAGCAACTTTTCATGTGTCTGTTCACCATCTATATGTTTTCTTTGGAGAAATGCTTTAATGTCTTTTGCCCATTTTTAAATTTTGTTTTTGAGGTGTTCAGTTGTATAAGTTCTTTATATATTTTGTATAATAGCCCTTTATTAGCTATGTCATTTGGAAATATCTTCTCCTATTCCATAGGTGGCCTTTTAGTTGTATTGATTTCTTCTTTCACAGTACAGAAGCTTGTTATTGGTATAGTCCCAATAGTTTATTTTTACTTTGGTTTCCCTTGCCTCAGGACACCTATCCAGAGAAAAGTTGCTGTGGCTGATACCAGAGAAATTATTGCTTGTGCTCTTTTCTAGGATATGTATGGTTTTATTTTTTTTCTAGGTCTGTAATCCATTTTGGGTTTATTTTTGTGTATTATGTGAGAAAGTGGTCCAATTTCATTTTTCTACCTGTAGCTGTCCAATTTTCCCAATATTCAAGAAACTTTTTCCCATTGGATATTGTTTCTTGCTTTGTTAAATGTTAATTGACCATATAATTATGGGTTTATTTTTGGATTTTTCTATTTGTGTGTGTCTTTTTGTGCCAGTACCATACTGTTTTGATCACTACAGCTTTGTAATATAACTTGAAGTCTGGAATTGTGATGCCTCCTGCTTTGCTTTGCTTTTTCAAGATTGCTTTAGCTATTCAGGGTCTTTTGTGGTTCCATACAAATTTTAGGATTGTTTGTTCCAGTTCTGTGAAAAATGCTCTTGGTATTTTGATAGGGATTGTGTCAAATGTGTAGACTGCTGTGGGTAGTATCTGTTCTAACAATACGTGTTCTTTCAATCCATGAGCATTGAATGTCTTTCCATTTCTTTGTATTGTGTTTAGTTTCTTTAATCAGTGTTTTATAGTTTTCAGAGTACAGGTCCTTCATCGCGTTATTTAGGCTTATTCCTAGGTATTATTTTAGGTAAAATTATAAATAGGATTGTTTTCTTAATTTCTTGCTTCATTATTGATGTAGAGAAGTACAACAGATTTCTGTAGGTTGATTTTGTACTCTGCAACTTTACTGAATTTGCTTATCAGTTCAAGCAGTTTTTTGGTGGAGTCCTCTGGGTTTTCTGTAGATAGTATCATGTCATCTGTAAATAGTGAAAGTTTAACTTTGTCCTTGCTGATTTGAATGCCTTTTATTTCTTGTCTAATTGCTATGGCTAGGACTTCCAGTACTATGTTGAATAAATGTGAGAGGGAGGGGCACCTGGCTGGCTCACTCA
>CM052887.1:69221544-69253956 GCA_028534135.1 Potos flavus | reverse complement strand
TTTGCTCATAATTGGTCTGTTCAAATATTTGATGTCTTGTTTTAGTTTTGTTAAGTTATGCTTCTAGAGATCTATCTATTTCTTTTAGATTGTTTAATTTGTTAGCATATAGTTGGCATATATACAAAAGTATGTAATATTTCTCTTTCATTTGTGATTTTATTTCGGTACTTTGTCTTTTTTTTTTTTTTTTTTTTTTCTTTTTTATACTTGATAAGTCTGGCTAGAGGGTTATCAGTTGATTCCCCACTCCACCCCCCACCCCAAGAACAAGTTCTTGGTTTCATTGATCTCTGTTTTTGTTTTTGTTTTTTTTTTTCGTTTTGTTTTGTTTTGTTCATTTGTGCTCCATACTATCTTTTCCTTCCTTCTGCTGGTTTTAAGTTTTGATTTTCTTTTTCTAGCTCCTTTAGGTGTAAGGTTAGGTGGTGTGTTTGAGATTTTTCTTCTTGATATAGACCTGTATTGCTATAAATTTGCCTTTTAGAACTCCTTTTGCTGCATCCCAAAAGGTTTGTTTTATTTTTTTTTTAATTTCAAGTTAGTTAACGTATAGTGTAGTACTGATTTCAGGAGTGGAATACATCCCACTGCTCATCCCAACAAGTGCCCTCCTTAATGCCCACTACCCATTTAGCCCATCCCCCCACCCACCTCCCCTCCAGCAACCCTCAGTTCTCTAGTTGAGTCTCTTATGGTTTGCCTCCCTCACTCTGTTTTTTTGTTTTTTGTTTTTTAGAGAGTGTGCAAGAGAGGGACAGCCAGTGGGGAGAGGGAGAAGCAGACTCTGCTGAGCAGGGAGCCTGATGAGGGGCAGATTTAAGACCCTGGAATCGTGACCTGAGCTGAAGGCAGATGCTTAACCTCAGGCACCCCATTGCTCTGTTTTTATCTTATTTTTCTTTCCCTTTCCCTATGTTCATCTGTTTTCTTTCTTAATTCCACATATGAATGAAATCATATTTGTCTTTCTGACTTATCTTGCTTAGCATAATACACTATAGTTCCATCCATGTTGTTGCAAATGGCAAGATTTGATTATTGAATGCCAAATAATTGTGTGTACCTCCATTGTATGTATGTATATACACATACTATATAGATATATATACACCCATTCATCTTCTTTTTCTGTTCGTCAGTCAACGGACATGGACATTTGGATTCTTTCCATAATTTGACTATTGTTAATAGTGCTGCATCGAGGTACATGTGCTCTATTGAATCACTATTTTTGTATCCTTTGGATGAACACCTAGGAGTACAATTGCTAAGTCATAGGGTAGTTCTGTTTTTAACTTCCTGAGGAAACTCCATACTGTTTTCCAGAGTGGCCACCCCAGTTAGCATTCCCACCAACAGTGCAAAATGTTCCCCTATCGCCACATCCTCACAAACATCTGTGGTTTCCTGAGTTGTTAATATTAGCCATTGACAGGTGTGAGGTGGTATCTCATTGTGGTTTTGATTTTATTTCCTTGGTGATGAGTAATGTTAAGCATCTTTTCATGTGTCTATTAGCCATCTGGATGCTTTTTTTTTTTTTTTTAAAGGTTTTATTTATTTGAGAGAGAGAGCATGAGAGGGGGAAAGGTCAGAGGGAGAAGCAGACTCCCGATGGAGCTGGGAGCCTGATGTGGGACTTGATCCTGGGACTCCGTCATGACCTGAGCCGAAGGCAGTTGCTTAACCAACTGAGCTACCCAGGTGCCCCATCTGGATGTTTTCTTTGGAAGTGTCTATCAAGTCTTCTGCCCATTTCTTGACTGGATTATTTGTTTTTTGGGTGTCGAGTTGTGTAAGTTCTTTATAGATTTTTGGATACTAACTTTTATCAAATGTATCATTTGTAAATGTCTTCTTTCTTTCTATCAGTTGACTTTTAGTTTTGTTGATTTTTTCGTTTGTCGTGCAGAAGCTTTTTATCTTGATGATGTCCTTGTAGTTCATTTTTGCTTTTGTTTCCCTTGCTTCTGGAGATGTCCAGTAAGAAGTTGCTGTGGCTGAGGTCAGAGAGGTTGCTGCTGTGTTCCCCTCTAGGATTTTGATGGTTTCCTACCTTACATTTTGGTGTTTTCATCCATTTTGAACTTACTTTGTGTATGATCTAAGAAAGTGGTCCAGTTTCATTCTTCTGCATGTGGCTAGCCAGTTTTCTCAATACAATTTGTTGAAGATACTGTTTCCCGCCCCCACATTGGATATTCCTTCCTACTTTGTCAGGGATTAGTTGACCATACAGTTCTGTTTCTATTTCTGGGTTCTGTATTCTGTTCCATTGATACGTTTGTTTTTTGTGCCAGTACCATCCTGTTTTGATGATGATAGCTTTGTAATACTGCTTGAAGTCTGGAATTGCGATGTCTCTAGCTTTACTTTTTCAGATATTAGGGGTCTTTTTTGGTTCTACAAAATTTTAGAATTATTCTAGCTCTGTGAAAAATGCTGGTGTTATTTTGATAGGGATTACATTGAATGTGTAGGTTGCTTTATGTAGTGTAAACATTTTACCAATATTCTCCAATCCATGAGCATGGAATGTTTTTCCATTTCTTTGTGTCTTCAATTTCTTAAGTGTTTTCAGCTTACGGATCTTATACCTCTTTGGTTAGGTTTATTCCTAGGTATTTTATGGTTTTTGGTTGCAATTGCAAATGAAATCAATTCCTTGATTGCTCTTTCTGCTGCTTCATTATTGGTGTATAGAAATGCAAAGACTTTTGTATGTTTTTATATCCTGCGACTTTGCTGAATTTATATGTCAGTTCTAGCAATTTTTTTGATGGAGTCTTTCAGGTTTTCTACATAGAGTATCATGTCATCTACAAAGAGTAAAAGTTTTACTTCTTCCTTGCTGATTTGGATGCCTTTTATTTTTTTTTTTTGTCGTCTGATTGCTGAGGCTAGAACTTCCAGTGCTATGTTGAACAACATTGTTGAGAGTGGGCACCTCTGTCATGTTCCTGACCTTAGGGGAAAAACTCTATTTTTCCTCTATTAGGGATGTTATTAGCTGTGGGTCATTCACATTTGCCTTTGATGTAGGTATGTTTCTCCATCCCTACATTGTGAAGAGTTCTTATCAAGAAAGGATGCTGTTTTGTGAATTGCTTCTTCATCTTTTGAGAGGATTGTGTGGTTCTTATCCTTTATTTTGTTAATGTGTTGTATTACATTGATTTATGGACGTTGAACCACCCCTGCAACCCAGGAATAAATACCACTTGATCATGATGAATAAACCTTTTAATGTACTGTTGGATTCGGTTAGCTAGTATCTTGAGAATTTTTGCATTCATGTTCATCAGGGTATTGGTCTTTAATTCTCCTTTTTAGTGGAGTCTTTGGTTTTGGAAGCAAGGCAATGCTGGCCTCATAGAATGAGTTTGGAAATTTTCCTTCCGTTTCTGTTTTTTGGAAGAGCTTCAGAAGACTAGGTATATTCAATGTTTGGTAGAATTCCCCCGAAAAGCCATCTGGCCCTCAACTTTTGTTGGGAGATTTTTGATTACTGATTCAATTTCTTTGTTGATTGTGGGTCTGTTCAAAATTTGTATTTCTTCCTATTTCACTTTTGCTAGTTTATATATTTCTAGAAATTCATTTCTTCCAGTTTGTTGGCATATAATTGCTCATAATGTTCTTATAATTTCTTTCTGAGGTGTTGATTGTAATATCCTCTTTCACTCAAGATTTTATTTATTAGGATCCTTTCTAGTTTCAATAAGTCTGGCTAAGAGTTTATCAATTTTGTTAGTTCTTTCAATGAGCCAACTACTAATCTTGATCTGTTCCACTTTTTTTTTTATTTTAATTTCTACATTTTTTTTCTGCCCTAATCTTATTTCCCTTATGCTGGTTTTAGACTTTATTTGCTTTTCTTTTCCAGTTCCTTTCAGTTTAAGGTTAGGTTGTATAATTGAGACTTTCGTGCTTCTTGAGGAAGGCATTTATTGCTATAGGACTGCTTTTGCTGTGTCCCAAAGGTTTTAGACTCTCGTGTTTTCATTTTTTGCTTTGATGTATTAAAATTTTTTTAATTTCCTGGTTAACCCATTCATTATTTAGTAGGATGTTCTTTAATCTCCATATATTTGTGGTCTTCTCAAATTGTTTTTTGTGCTTGACTTCAAGTTTCATAGCATTGTGGTCAGAAAATATGTATTGTATGATGTATCTTTTTGTACTGGTTGAGGCCTGATTTGTGACCCCAGTATGTGATCTGTTTTGGAGAATGTTCCATGTGCACTGGAGAAAAATGTGTATTCTCCTTGAGGATGAAATCTTCTGAATCCCTGTTAAGTTCATCTGGTACAGTGTGTCATTCAAAGCCATTATTTCCATGTCGATCTTCTGCTTAGATGATTTGTTCATTGCTGTGAGTGGGATGTTAAAGTTCCCTAGTATTATTATATTATCATCAATGAGGTTTTTTTGTTGATGTTATTGATTTATATATTTGGCTGCTCCCAAGTTGGGGGCACAGATGTTTACAATGTTTAGATCTTCTTGTTGGATAGACCCCTTTATTATGATATAGTGCCCTTCTTCATCTCTTATTAGTCTTTGGTTTAAAATCTAGTTTGATATAAGGATGGCTACACCAGCTTTCTTTTGGTCTCCATTAGCATGATAGATGGCTCACGCCCTCACTTTCAATCTAGAGGTGTCTTTGGGTCTAAAATGAGTCTCTTGTAAGCAGCATATTGATGGGTCTTGTTTTTGTTTTAAATCCATTCTGATACCTAGGTCTTTTGACTGAAGCATTGAGTCCATTTACATTCAGAGTAATTATTAATAGATTTGAATGTAGTGTCATTGTATTACCTGTAAAGTTCCTGTTCCTATAGATTGTCTCTGTTCCTTTCTAGTCTTTGTTACTTTTTCTTTCCAGTTCAAAGGGTCCCTTTACTATTTCTTGCAGAGCTGGTTTAGTATTTATGAACTCCTTTAGTTTTTGTTTATCTTAGAAACTCATTTATCTCTCCTTTTATTCTAAATGATAGAATTTAGCTTCACTGGATAAAATATTCTTGGGTGTGTATTTTTCCCATTTTGTGCATTGAATATATGATGCCACTCTTTTCTGGCTTGCCAAGTTTCTGTGGACAGGTCTGTTGCTAACCTTATGAGCCTACCCTTGTTAGGTTAAGGACCTTTGGTCCCTAGCTGTTTTCAGAATTCTCTTTCTTTGTATTTTGCAAGTTCGACTATGGTATGTCTTCATGTTGACCAGTTTTGTTGGTTTTTGAGGGGAGGTTTCTGTGTCTCTTGGACTCAAATGACTGTTTCCTTCCCCAGATTTGGAAAGTTCTCAGCTATAATTTGCTCCAGTATACATTCTAACCCTTTTTCCCCCTTTACTCCTCTTCTTCTGGGACTCCTATGATATGGATATTATTGTGCTTTGTGGGATCCCTGAGTTCCCTAAGTCTTTATTTGTGATCTAATAGTTTTCTTTTCCTATTCTTTTCAGCTTTATTTTCTGTAATTTTAACTTTTTTATCACCTATTCAATCCTCTGCTTCTTCCATCCTTGTTGTGATTACATCAATCAGTTTTGCATCTCAGTTACAGCATTTTTTATTTCCACCTGACTAGTTTTTAGGTCTTTTATCTCTACAGCCAGTATTTCTTTGATGTCTTCTATGCTTCTTTCAAGCCTAGCTAGCATTCTTATGACTGTTGTTCTAATCTTGTTCAGATACATTGCTTACATCTATTTCAAGAAAAATCCCTGGTTGTGATTTCTTCTTGATCTGACTTTTGTGGAGAATTCCTCTGTCTTGTCATTATGTTTCTTGCTCTGGAGAGTAATAGTATATTAAGAAGGGGTCATACACTGTCCAGAGCCTGGTGCTTCAGGAAGTATTTCTGGTGTATGCTGTGTGCACTCTGTTGTTGTTTTGACTGCTCTTTCCCACATGTCCATTCTCTACAGAGTTCCTCCTTGCTTGCAGTGGGAATTGTTTGGACCTTTAACTAGGTATGCTTTGATTTCTTTAAGATAAGTCTGATTTTAAAAAGAGGGGTGAATAGGATACCTGGGTGGTTCAGTCAGTTAAACGTCTGCCTTTGGCTCAGGTCATGATCTTAGGGTCCTGGGATTGAGCCCCATGTCTGGCTCCCTGGTTCAGCGGGATTGGAGGGGCAGTCTGCTTCTCCCTCTCCCTCTGCCCCTCCCCCTGCTCATGTGCACATACCCTCTCTCTCAAGTGAAATCTTTAAAAGAAAAAAAAAAGGTGGTGGACACCTGATCCAAGAAAAAAGCAAACAAAAAAATATAAGCCTGATTCCAAAGAAAAATAAAGAAGGGAAAAAAGAAAAAGGCTTATCTAAAAAATAAGGAAAACAAACTAACAAATGAACAAAAAACTAGACTTCTGACATTCCAAAGAAAAAGAAATACAAAAATAAAAATAAAACTTGAAGAGGAAAGCCTGACCCTATTTCCACCAGTACTGAGGCTGATGCTTTGGAGCACTCTATGATCCGTAGACTTGGTACATGTTGGGGGGCCTGTGTTGGACTGTTGGGGGAAAGGCCTGCTGCACTGGCTCACAATCAGACCTGTTTTTTTTTTTTTTCCCCCAGACCTGTTCTTGTATGCCCCTGTCAGGGGGTGCAGCGGGGGAGGGGACAGAGCATGCAGGGTTTGGTATAAGTGATTCTAGCCTGGAGGCACTGTGTTTGTCTCAGTAGTCTGACTGTGACGGTGGGCAGGAGAGTGAAAAATGATGTCACTCTGCCTTCTCCTTCCTGGAAAGGGGGAATTCCTGACTACTGCTGTTCAGGAGGCCTTCACGGAAAAACAAACCATCTTCCCTCTTGTGTCCTGGGCTTTCATCAGATCCCTGCCTTCATTGTGCCCAGCCATTGGCTTGCCACAGCCACAGTTCTGTGTTTTATCTCTAGCCAGCAGCTGGAATTCAAAATTCCAGGCACAGCACAGAGCCTGATGTTGGGCTCGATCTCACAACTCCAAGATCATGACCTGAGCAGAATTGAGAAGTTGGACCCTTAACCAACTGAGCCACGTAGGTGCTCCTCGAAACCCCAAATCTTAAAGGACTCAGGTGTGGATCCATGCCCCTCCCTTGGAGGAGAGCCTCACAGCACTATGCCTGGTGCCCTTCTGTCCGAGAAAAGCAGATGCCTGCTTGCATGAGTGCTTGAAGTCTATAAGGAAGCACAGCAAAAAGCTGCAACCAAGTTATCTGCCTTCTGCCCCTGTCTCTGTCTCCTGCTGTTGAGCGGCTGCTCTGTGGTGCCCAGCAGGCCTATATTGTCCTTGGAGGGGAAAAATATCCTCTTGCAAATGTAGTCCAAGAAAGGGAGCTTTCCCTCCTGCTGTGACCCAGGGGAGCCCTATGCACTGCTCTCTCTGACTTCTTTCCACAGAAGGGATTCCCTCCCCTTCACAGCACTGTGGCTTTTGTCTCTCCCAATTCATAATTGTTTTTTTAATCCTCTGATCATTTTCCTAATAGTTCAAAATGATTTGATGCGGATCTAGCTGTGTTCAAGGGATGAGGCAAGCTCAGGGTCCCCCTACTACTTTCACCATCTTCTCTCCTCCATCAGTATATGTCTGCATCCCAAAGGTTTTGGGCCATTGTTTTCATTTGTTTCCTTGTACTTTTTATTTCCTGGTTGCCCCATTCATTGTTTAGTAGTAAGTTATTTACCCCCCCCCCCTTTTTTTGTGTGGCCTTTCTGGATTTTTTTTTGGTTGTGGATGACTTCTAGTTTCATAGCTATTGTGGTCAGAAAAGATGCATGCTATCACTTGGATCTTTTTCAATTTGTTGAGACTTGTTTCATGGCCTAATATGTGATCTATTCTGGAGAGTGTTCCATGTGCACTTGAAAAAAAATGTGTATTCTCTTTTTAGGATTGAATGTTCTGAATATATCTGTTAAATCCATCTGGTCCAGTGTGTCATTCAAAGTCAGTTTTTCCTTGATTTTTTGGTTTTCATGATCTGTTGATGTGTTAAAGTTCCCTATTACTGTATTAATAGTGATTAGTTCTTTTATGTTATTAACTCTTTTAATTATTTTAGTGCTCCCATGTTGGGTGCATAAGTATTTATAACTGTTATATCTTCTTGTTGGATTGTCCTTTATTGTATAGTGTCCTTCTTTGTCTCTTGTTACAGTATTTGTTTTAAAGTCTATTTTGTTTAAGTATTGCTACCTCAGGTTTTGTTTGACATCTATTTGCATGATAAATGCTTCTCCATCCTCTCACTTTTTTTTAAGATTTTATTTTAGAGCATAAGCGGGAGGGAGGGGCAGAAGGAAAGGGAGAAGCCAACTCCCTGCTGAGCAGGGAGCCAAACACAGGGCTTGCTCCCAGGACCCTGGGATCATGACCTAAACCAAAGGCAGACGCTTAACTACCTGAGCCACCCAGGCGTCCCTCCATCCCCTCATTTCTATTCTGCAGGTGTCTTTAGGTCTGAAATGAGTCTCTTGTAGGCAGCATATAGATAGTCCTATTTTTTTTTTTATCTCTTCCATTACCCTGTGTCATCTTGATTAGATCTTTTAGTCCATTTACATTCAAAGTAATTATTGATATATATATATATGTATTGCCATTTTATTTTTCTCTTTCATTGTTTGCTGGTTTTAATATATTTGGATTTATTTTTATTCTTTGCATATTTATTAGTGATTTTTGATTTGTGGTTGTCATGAGGTTTATATATAGCATCTGCGTATAGCAGTATATATTAAGTTGATGGTTGTTTAAGTTTGAACCTATTCTTTACTCCCCGCATTTTAGGTATACAGAAATACTAATTTTTACTGCTTTTGTTTCCTACCTTTGCACTGTCCTTTGGTCTCCCTTTCCCCTCAGAGTCCCCTTTAATATTTCTTGCAGAGCTGCTTTAGTGGGCATGAACTCCGTTAGTTTTTGTTTGTCTGGGAAACTGTTTATCTTTCTTGTTCTGAATGATAACCTTGCTGGTTAATACTCTAGTATTCTTGGTTTCAGGTTTTTCCCATTTAGCACTTTGAATATATCCTCCCACTCCTGTCTAGCTTGGAACTTTCTGCTAAAAAATCTGCTGATAACCTTATGGGGTTTCCTTTGTATATAATGGGTCATCTTTGGTCTTGCTGCTTTTGGTGTTTTTTCTGTATCACTATATTTTGACATATTTAATTACAATACATCTTGGTGTGGATCTGCTTTTGTTAATTTTGTTGGGGGTCTCTGTGCCTCCTGGATCTGTATATCTGTTTCCTTCCCCAGATTAGGGAACTTCACAGCCATTATTTCTTCAAATAGTTTCTCTGTTCCCTTTTCTCTGTCCTTTTTTTGGGATCCCCTGTAAGATGAATGTTACTACGTTTGATGGAATCATCGAGTTCCTTAAATCTATTCTCATTTTGCATAATTCCACTTCTCTTTTGTTAAGCGTGATTTCTTTTCATTAATTGCTCTCTTCTAGGTTATTAATTTGTTCCTCTGCTTCCAGGCTGCTGTTCAGTCCATCAAGTGTGTTTCTCATTTTGTGTTTTGAGCCCTTTGTTATTCTTTATCTCTGTGTTAAGGGTTTCACTCATGTCTTCCTGTCTTTTCTCAAGTCCAGTTAGTATCCTTATGATCATTCCTTTGAATTCTCTGTCAGGCATGTTACTTCTTTCTGTTGTGCTTAGATCTCCTGCTGTGGCCTTGTCCTGTTCTTTCATTTGGGATGTTTCTCTGTCTTATTTTGTCTACATCTCTGTGCCTGTTTCTGTGTGTTAGCAAAGTCAGTTCTTCTGTTCTTGAGAGTAAAGGCCTTATGAAGAAGGGATCCTGTAGTGCCCTGCAGTTTAGTGTCTCTTCCCCAGGGCCTGACACTTCTGTGGTTGTCTTCAGTGTGTGCTGCATGCTGCTGTCGTGTCCTGACTGCATTTTCCTTCAGGCCAGTCTTGAGCGGAGGCTCTCTTTGTATGTTGTGGGCAGTGTTTAGTCCCTGGTCTGAATGTGGCAAGTTTTAACTAGGTACGCTCTGATCTGCTCATGAAATGAGATCTGTCTCTGCTGCCACCAGAACAGAGGACTTGCAGGACTTGCAAAAATTCCTGGTTGGAAGTTGCATTATGGGCAGGGGGTTTGGGCCAGTCTTCTGAGAGAGGGGTCCTGCCAGGGCCAAGACTGAAGCAAGTGTGACTAGAAGGGTAGTTCCACCAGAGTGTGGGGGCAGGGCTTGGTGTAAGCAATTCGGTAGTGAGTGTGGATGCTGGCCAGTTCCTGAAGGTGGCCCTGTGTGGTGCTGAAGGGTGGGGAGGGAAATAGTCCCTGCTGGTTCCTTTGTTCCTGGAGGGGTGTCTCCCTTCATGAGTCCTCTCTGGGACATCCTCTGAGATGAGCAACTAACCTCCCCCACTGTATGACCCAGGTGCTCTTCAGGTTGGCATTTCCGCCTTGTATGTCGGTGGGCTGTTTACCCTTCTTTCTTGCTAATAGCAGTCTCAATATCCTCTGAGCTCTCCCAGAGCCAAGCATGCTGGCCTTTAAAACCCCAGGCTTTTAGCCCTGCTGGTTGCAAGAACTCAAGAAATTTGGACCCTGTCACTTTCCAAGCCAATTGCCATAGAGATTCATGTTTCTCCATGTGCTCCCCTCTGTGCTTAGTCTGTCTCTCCCCTTCTCTGCAACCGTAGCTCCCTCCCCATTATAGTGTCCATGATCTTTTTCTCCCAAGCTGTGTCTCTGCACTTTTTCCACCTGCATAATTTTAGCATCATCGCAATAAAATAGACAGTGGAACATAAGTAATTCATCTCTGTATCTTGCATAGAATGAATTCTTTATGTGGATTTTACAAACCCTTTGTTTCCTTAAATCTCAAATTAAATTTTGAGTCATCGATAACCTGAATGTTGTTCTTGGAATTTGGTATGGGTTAGTAATGTAATAATTAATTGGTAAAATAAGACACCTTTTCATCGTACTGAACAATACCATCCCAGGAGAGTTTATCAAAAGGTTTACTACTTTATTTTGTTTTTATGGGAGATTCCTGGGTATGAGGGAACAAAAAAGACTTTTTGTTTGAAGTTTGTCACGTACACTAGGACAATAATAATCATAATAAGCAAACTCTATTTTCTTGTCCCCTTTGTGAATCCCAAAATACTTAGTCTAATGGGCAATCATATTAGCTGTTTGGTTGGAGATGATTTAAGAGGCATTTATGTAATAGCTCTCTAGTCTTCAGAGTGAGTGTTATATGTGGAAAAAGGGATATCAGATGTTCTGTGTCAATATAGAGTCTTAGAATTCTAGGATTTTAATCAGAGGTTTCTAGTGATTGCAGGATTTGACTGTATTTTGCCTGGGGATATAATAGAGGGCCTTCTGGGTTGCTGAGAAAGTTGGTTTCATTTAGAACTTTGTGTTTTCAGTATTATGGCTGATATGATTTAGGGCTTTGAGGTGCTGAAATGTTACAAAATCTGATATAGTTTTCTTATAATCATTTGATGTATGACTTGAGATATATAGATATATTGATACACAGACTAAAGGATTTTTAATTCAGTAGAGTCTACTTAAACATTAGAAAGTGTTGTTACTTTATGGCTGTATATTATTCCATTTTTCAAATACAGGGACGTGGATGGAATTCTTTTGGAGAGAAAATGTAAGACAGATGGCCTCTGATCCTGTGGTATTAAATAAGCGTTTTCTGGACAACTGTTGTCAAAGTCATTCTTAGCGGAGGAAAGACTTGTCAAATCATCACCTGTTTATGTATTTTTTTAAGGGGTGGCTTTACAAAGCAGAGGTTGCCGAAGCTCTGGCATGTCATAATACTTTGAAGAATAAATGCTTGAAAAGTCAAATACTTGACAGACACCCTGAGTACTAGCCCTTGTGCTAGTATAGCAGCAAGGAGGGGAGAAAGCAGGTTTTACAAAAATAAGTGAACACTGCTCCTCACAAGACATTTTAAGTCAAGCAAAGGTATGAACAGACACAAGCCTCTGACTACATGCACTATATGGCAAGATTACTATGAAATAGATGCAAAAACAATGTGTCATAGGAGCAGGTACTTTTGTCTGGGGAGATTGCAAAGGGAAGACTGAGATGAGTCTTGAAGGTTGAGAAGAACTTTATTTGGTGGAAATTGGAGGGAAATAGGCTGTAGAGAATTGGGAAGGAGAAGGGGGGGGCCCATTTAGTGAGCCCCTGCCATGGCAGCAATGTATTTGGTGATTTACAAATAATGTGGAAGTGGTCATCTGGTACTCCTCCATGGTGCTGGGAGGCCAATGGTACTTCTCCACCTTACAAATGAAAAAAAACAGAGGCTCAGTGTGGCTCACCTCATTCAGCTAGCATGTTGTCAGGTCTGGGTTTCCTAGCAGGTCTGTCACGCAGCTAGGGGCTTCAGCATAGTTGCTGCAGGTATGATGACTCCACACTCCTGTTTTTGATTGCTGCCTCCCAGGAGGGATTCAATTACCTCATAAATGAGGAAGGGTTTTGTGACCTGTGAATTGGAAAAATACAGCCGATCTAAGTGGGAAAATCTTCTTAATCACCTCTACCCTACTATTTCTGACTGCTAAGAGCTTACTCAGAGTTAACTGTGCTCAGTGGGACTGGTCTTAGGAAGGCAAAACATAGAAACCTTTGATGACTGACTTCGGCTTAGGAAGGTCTAGAAACTACTTTAGGGTTTAGAACAACCTTAAAATGGCAGAGCCTCAAAAGCAGCCTTCATATACTTTTGGTCCTCATTGTTGGCTCTTGTTAACTGCAGGAGCAAAACAGTCTATTAAGAGAACAGGACGAGTTTGGGTGCTTATTCAAAAGATTCTGCTTTGGTATCCCCCCCCCCCTCCTTTTATGGAGTTTATTGCCTATTCTTCAGCCTTTTAAGCAAAAATCCAGTCTAAATGATTGTGTTAATATTAAGATATCTTTTGTCCTGGGATCAGAATAAGATGAGCATACCATCAAATACTGTCCTTAATCTTGTGTTTACTTGAAGACCTTCATCTCCTTCTATCCTTCTTAAGGCAAAGGTTATAGCGTAAAGGTTTCCCCCAATTACTTCTCAGATTGGTTAGTAATGTGTTCCTTTTCTGTTGATTACTGTTCTATGTTCTAACTAGGTAGATTGAGAAGAAAAAATTGTCCTTCAATTTAGTGTTAGTTATGTGAACCTTGACTTGAATTCTGAATGCAGAACAGAATACAATTAGTTTGATTTACACCCATTACAGTTTGAAGGGATCCTAAATGCTCATTTATCTTTGTGTTCAAGTATGGCTATAGGAAATCCAGTATTAAGTGTACAGAACAATTAAAGATTGAACTCATGATGCATATTCTAACTATGTTGTACTCTAAAATTATCACCCTTGTAAAGATAAAACTAAATATTATTGCAGGAGGAATAGTATAGGTTAGAATATGGAGGATAATGACACTAACAATTTATTCAACCTTCACTGAGAACTTATGATGTGCTAGATATTGTGGTAGAGGATGAATACTGAAAAAAAATAAAAAGATTGAGTTCCTGGGGCGCCTGGGTGGCTCAGTCGGTTAAAGCCTCTGCCTTTGGCTCAGGTCATGATCCCAGGGTCTTGGGATCGAGCCCCACATCGGGCTCTCTGCTCAGTAGGAAGCCTGCTTCCCCCTCTCTCTCTGCCTGCCTCTCTATGTACTTGTGATCTCTCTCTCTCTGTCAAATAAATAAATAAAATCTTAAAAAAAAAAAAAATCTTAAAGATTGAGTTCCTGCCCTCAAGGAGATTAATAGGTAATTTTGTAGAGGGAGCCGTATCAGCTGCTACATAATAAACCACCCGAAACTATATCAGAGCAATTTTTTTCATAAACTAGAAAATGAGAGCCAGTATCTGTACTGCTCAGAGGTTTAGGGTTAACTAGGTGAATCTTCAGGTCTTGCCTAGACTCAGCCTTTATGATCACACAGACATCTTTACTTGTCTTGGGCTCTTACACATGTTGGCCCATTTGTAGATTGATCTAGGGTAGGCTCAGCTAGGATACCTAGGCTCTCCTCCAAGGAGTTTCTTCTTATCTATTAGGCTAGTCTTCTTTACTTGAGGGTGGTGGGTTGGGGTTCCAAGGGATGGGGAACGGGGAAGAGTATAAGGCCTCCTGTTCCTTAGGCTCAGAACTGACACATCAGTGTTTCTGTTCTAGTCTCTTCACCTGTGTAAGTCACCAGTCCCTCCAGATTCAAGGGGTATAGAAATAAATCCCACCTCCTGATGGAAGGACCTGCAAGTGGTGTCACTAGAGGGAGGGAAGTAATTGGTGTCATTTGCAAAGAGCGTACCTATCATAGAAACAGTTTTGCATAAGGAATAAAGCCTGTGTAAGGTCTATATAGTGACTGCTGCAATAGGAGTTTAGGAAACTGTAAGCTGTTTGAATTGAGGAAGCATAAATTTCAGGATTGATAATAGTAGAAAATGAGGCTGAATCAAAGGAAAGAGGACCAGGCTGGAGAGGCTTATATTCCATTCTTAGATGCTTCGGTATTGTCCTTTGGATAGAGCAAGCCATCTAAGGTTTTCAACAAATATGAATGCCATTGTAAACTTAATTACTTTTTGTCTATAGGTTGCTCTGGCAACAGAATGAATCCAAGGTGAGCAAAAACAGTGATGGGAGATT
This sequence comes from Potos flavus, assembly GCA_028534135.1. Lineage (NCBI taxonomy): Eukaryota > Metazoa > Chordata > Mammalia > Carnivora > Procyonidae > Potos > Potos flavus. Next base: position 69,239,282 of record CM052887.1, on the reverse strand, counting down.
AAATAAGATGCTATTGCAGAACTGTACACTGTGGGAATGATTTTGAAGGCTAACCTAAAGCAGTGGGAAAGTATTCATTCAAGTGCGGTGAACCTGACCAATGTTAATCATTCATTCAAACAAGCTCTTTTGAGCCAGTGCTCTTAAGTGTTTGAGAAATGTGAGTATTCCCCCTGGCTTCTTGGAGCTTTGGAGCTTTTACACAAGCTAAGCTTTCGTCATGCATCTGACTGTTAGGCATGCAGTAAATAGAAAGGAATAGTAATCCTGGCTCACATTAGTGAAGAAATCATGGTTAGTGATGTGGTGATTTAAAATGTGTCTGCTTTGGCTGTTTGTTTTCTCTAATATATTTAATTACCAGAGCCTTTAATGATATTGAAAGTCATTATGTTGGTTAATATAAAGAATAATGAAGAGCCTGAGTAAGTTTTGTGGTTTTCATACATCTGGACCTGCCCTAGTACATAGTATGTGACTTTCAAGGTAATTCAGAAATTCGTGTTATTTTAAAACTGTATTGTATTTCATTTTGCTGTACTCAGAACTCTTTTCTGGGTTCAGAAATATTAAGAGGAGAAAGTTCATTTGTATGTTAAAGAATTTTTTCTTGCGTATGTCTGAAAATATGTGAGAGTAGTGATTAACTTATGGGAGAAATTGAGAAAATACATTGTTTGTGAGAACTTACCAGTTTACAATGAAATATAAAATGTTAAGCTAAGGTGGTTTTATTTTTAAACATCTTTAAAGATAACTACTTTCAGAAAATATCAGCATTATTTGCTTTTTGGTGGTTCTCTGTGAACTACTTTGAGTCAGTAATCTGTTCCTGCCAAATCCCATTATGATGCATTTAATTACTTGCAGAAAACCTACATAGTTTTCAAACTTAAATGCAAATCTAGTGTGTTTTGTGGATTCCTGGAGATCTCTAATATCATAGCCCTGGATACTATGACTTGTGAAATAATTCATTGAACAATGTTTCTTCAATATTCCCTGTGTCTTAAGTATACTATCTGGGCAATGCTGTTTGAATATATTTGGCTATTTCTCTTATCAGAATAGATATTTCTGGAAGTTTGAGCATTCTTAACAGAAGTTGATGAAGAGCAGAGGGATAGATGGAGGTCACCTGCTTTACACGCCCCCAACTTAATGAAAATTATAGCCTTTCTTGAAATTTTGGTTGGAACCTGAAAGTTAAGATACATACATGCACTTTTCTAATTTGTATTTAATTCCTTTCTTTTGCCTAGACGATGACCTCTTTAATATAGGAGCCATGTTGTGTTCCTTGTAATAAAGGCTCTGGCTCCTGTCAGTGCAGAGTATAGAGTGTGTATTACATGTTTGTTGTGGTTAATGATTTAAGTATTGTTCCTTTGGGTAAAACTCAGGAATTTAGAGCCTGTAGCTGTTTTGTTTACCTACTCACATTCCAGTTTATACCTTTTTCCCTTGGTGGCAGAGCACCAATTAGGTTTACAGTCACCCTGACCATGTGCTCTGCTAGGGGATGGGTTCTCCCCAGCAGAGTAAACCATGATTAACCTGAGTTTGTCATGGTAATTCTATGATTTCTAGGGGTTCCATTTGGCATTGGTTTGTGAAGCACTGCTAGCCAGAGTGACATCACGTTTTTTTTTTTTAGAGATGTGGCCGGAGGAAAGTCTCTTCGTGCTTCTGGAAGGTCTGCCATTCTGCCTATTGATATGTGGGACAAGAGTAGCTGCCTTGGGGGATCATGATGTGAGCCTACGTAAGATGAAAAGCAGTTTATGTAGGGAGAACGACAAGATGGAAGGAGAGGGGAGTTTTGAACCCCCGAATCAGCCAAAATTGGAGTATATGTCAGTTCTCTTTAGTCGTCCTGCAAAGTTCAGAGTGAAAGCTTCTTTCATCATGCCGTTAAAAAGAAAGGAAGTCTATAGATTGAATAAATGGTCTAAGAGGAACAGATTAGAATAGCATCAGTCATTCAGCCCACATGCCCTTCCCCTTCTTTTCTATTCAACTGTCCCAGCCCCAGGATAGAAGACTCTTGGGTCGGGTCCTGATAAAATGGATGCAGTTTGTAATGAAGCTTCACGGGCTAATAGGTTGCTTGTGCAGGTCTCCATTGTTCCTATTCCAAGGAAAATGGGAAATGGTGATAGGATGAAGGCATCATATTTGATAGATGTATTGTCAATTATAAAAGCTTACTCCCTGATAAGAGCTCAGATGTAGTTGTTTTTCATGGAGAAGTGAGTTTTGGGATGGTTCCTTCCTCCCAAGCCTGCTCCATTAGTTTCTTAGCCTTACTATTGACATTTTAGGACCAGCTAATTAATTGACAGGGCTCTCATATGCATTTTGAGATGTTTGAAAGCATCCCTGGCCTCCACCCGGTAGATGCCAGTAGTACTGTCATATTGTGACAGTCAAAAATATCTCCAGAAATAGCCAAGTGTCCCTCAGAAGGGAAAGTTGTCCCCCATTTGGAAACCACTGTGTTGAAGGCAAAGGATTGTTTCTTACGGTTGCATTTGTTCTAAGACTCAGGCAGAAGACAGGAAAGTTCTGTCATTGCCTTAATCACTTCACCTTACAGTGAGAAAAATACAATGGATTAGTAAATTTTTCAAATCTTTTCAAACATTCAAAGCATCTTGAGATTTGAGGTGTGTTTTGAGCCAAAATACAGTTACTGTTTAAACTCTACCCTTGGACATCTGGGTGGCTCAGTGGGTTAAAGCCTCTGCCTTTGGCTCAGGCCATGATGATCTCGGGGTCCTGGGATCAAGCCCCGCATCGGGCTCTCTGCTCAGCGGGGAGCCTATTTCCCCCTCTCTATCTGCCTGCCTCTCTGCCTACTTGTGATTTCTCTCTGTCAAATAAATAAATAAAATCTTAAAAAAAAAGATTTTACCCTTAAAAATTAGCAAACTAAAAGTTAGAATTATTTTTTTTGCCAGCTTTACTGAAGCGTAATTGACAAAAATTGTATATATTTAAGATATACAGTGTGATGTTTTGATATATGTATACATTTTCTTAGAGCAATTAAGCTAGTTAACCTATCCATCCCCTCACATAGTTACCATTTGTGCGAGAGAGAAGGACACTTGAGATCTACTCTCTCTTAGCAAGTTTCGAGTATACATGATTATTTCCTACAGTCCCCATGCTGTACATTAGGTCTCTACAACTTAGTGATTTATTTTTTTAATAAACTCATTTGGAAGGAGGTAATTCCAGTGTTTTAAGTTCTATTCCAGTGGTGTTTTTTCTCAAGTGTAGTTGACACACTGTGTTACATTACTTCTAGGTGGACACAATGTTTGGACCAGTTTATACGTGATGCTCTGCTCACAAGTGTAGCTACCGTCTGTCACCGCACAATGCTGTTCCAGTACCATTGACTATATTCCTTATGCTGTGCCGTTTATTCCCATGACTTAGAAAATGACTTCTTAAAATCCTACCCCCAAATGTTAAATAATCACAGACGTAAACAGCCTCCAATGTGATGATGTAAACTGTTGTCTTAGCAAGGCTTCACTTCGTCCACATTAACAGAATGGGCCAGGGTTTCACTGGGTTTGAAACTGGGAAAAGTCTACCCTTTATCTTTACAACATGATGCTCGAAGAAAATGGTGTGAATGATACAAGTTTGTTTCCAGTTTTATTTTTAAAAATGAATATTAAATATTATGGGCAGGGGAGTACAATTAAATGTTTTTATCAAAATGAAAAAATTCTTTCAACATGCTTCTGGTTTGTCTCTTTGTCTATTTTGTTGTTGTATCCCCAGTGTGTTAGAGCATGCCTGGGGGCATAGGCTATGTCCTATATAAAGTAAATAAGAAATGTTTGAGTGTTGCCAATTTATTGAAGCCCTGAAACAGACTTCAGGTGAAGATTTAAAATAGAAGCAAACCAGTGGGCGCCTGTGTGGCTCAGTCATTAAGCATCTGCCTTTGGCTCAGGACATGATCCCAGGGTCCTGGGATCGAGCCCCGCATCCGGCTCTCTGCTCGGCGGGAAGCCTGCTTTTCCCTCTCCCACTTTCCCTACTTGTGTACCCTCTCTCGCTGTGTCTCTCTCTGTCAAATAAATAAATAAAATCTTTAAAACAAAACAAAACAAAAAAAAGAAGCAAACCAGCATTAAAGGATCTTTAAAGCCGTAAAGATACCATGGTTTGCGGGGCGCCTGGGTGGCTTAGTGAGTTAAAGCCTCTGCCTTCAGCTCAGGTCATGATCTCAGGGTCCTGGATCGAGCCGGCATCAGGCTCTCTGCTCAGCAAAAAAAAAAAAAAAAAAGATACCATGGTTTGCAACAATAAAGTAATATAGAAATCGGCGACAGTTGTGGTCATCCTTTCTTCAATCCGCTGTTACCCTTCCAGTTACCACATATGTTAATTCAACCTTGGAAGTAACTAGCAGACTTGTCTGTGCCTCTGCTTCTCTACTCCGCTCTGTCAGGAGTCCAAGCCACTGTCTACTTAAGCTCATCTCACCTTCTCTACTCTCCTCCTTCAAATTCCCTTCCCACATAGGGCAGCCAAAGTGCACTTGTTAACAAGTCAACGTTTTGAAATGCTTATAAGTCGCCTCCCCAGCTTGGAACCCTCCAGCATGGTTCTCTTGTCCTTGAGACCTAATCCAAAATCCTTGGTTGTAACATTTACTACCCTGAACATTGACTGCTATTTGTTTTCCTCCCTCTTTAACTTTCACACACTCTTCTCTCATCTTGTCAAACATATATTGCTTCAGATCCTTTCACTCGCTATGTTCTTTCCTGTGTTGGGGTCTTAAAAACTGCCATTTCCTCTCCCTGATATAGTATTCTTTTCTTGGGTAATTCTGGTTTATCTTTCAAGTCTTAGACGAGGGGAGCAATGCTTTGGACCTCTAATCAAAATCTGACTCCTTTTATATTATTCTTGATACTCCTGTTTTCCTTTCAGAACCATGTTGTTACAACTTGGAGCTATACATTTGCTTGTGTTTAAAATCTGCCGTCACCAGATAGTAAGCTCCAGTAGGGGTGTGTGCTTTTGCTTCTCCAGTGTATGAACCATGCTTAGTGTTTACCTAACACATAGTAAGTTCTTAGTAACTATTTTAGTGAAATGTTGAATTTGCCTTGCAGGTTGGCAATGTATCAATCTTACAGCATGTTTATTGTCCTCATGTCGAATCCGGGATAACATTTAATATTGGAAGAGAGTGGGAATGGTTTGTTCCTACTATCCATAGATTAGCATATTGGGTAGCATAGAACCATGCATGAGAACTGGTGACTGGCCAACCACATGCACTAATACCTAAATGATTTATACTTTGCTTAACAGAAAAACAATGAATATACAGTGTTTTTAGACAGCTTTTTACTTTATCCAGAACTGGGGAAGAAACTCAAGGCTTAAAAATAATAAATTTCCCTGTTCATTGCTTTAGAGTTTATTCAAATTGTTATATACCATGAGTCCTAGCTTAGTAGCTTTTTGGCCAATAGGATTTCAGCATGCAATGCACTAATATAAACAACTGGATTGGCTTAACTACCTCTGATGTCACAATTTCCCCATTAGGAAGTCATAATTTTCTTGAAATCACATTGTAGTAATAACAGCTCTTGTTATTCTGTTTCATTGTAAGAAAGATAATCTACCAAAAATAAAAATGCTGGAAGGAGCAGCATACCTTTGATCGACGCAGACCTTTTTCCATTGATGCGCTTTGATACCTACTGCCAACAATTGGAGTTAGCTTCTTTGTTTTACAATTGATGTTTCGTTTTTTGTTTGTCAGTTAATAGGCAAATGGAGGAATGAGCCTACTTCGAATTACTCCTTCAACTCATAGTTCTGTTTCATCACGACTGTTGAGGCTAAGCATCTTTCTACTACTTAGCCTTCCTGCCTCTAAAGGAAAAGCCATTTGGACAGCCCACCTGAATATAACCTTTCAGGTGGGAAATCGGATAATATCAGAATTAGGAGAGAGTGGAGTTTTCGGAAATCATTCTCCTTTGGAAAGGGTGTCTGGTGCGGTGGTACTTCCTGAAGGATGGAATCAGAATGCCTGTAATCCTATGACCAACTTCAGCAGGCCTGAACAGGCAGACTCTTGGTTGGCCCTCATTGAACGGGGAGGCTGTACTTTTACACATAAGATCAATGTGGCAGCAGAGAAGGGAGCAAATGGGGTGATCATCTATAACTATCCAGGTACAGGCAACAAAGTGTTTCCCATGTCTCACCAGGGAACAGAAAACATAGTCGCGGTGATGATAGGCAACTTGAAAGGCATGGAACTTTTGCACTTGATTCAGAAGGGAGTCTATGTGACGATCATCATTGAAGTGGGGAGAATGCACATGCCATGGCTGAGCCATTATGTCATGTCTCTGTTCACCTTCCTGGCTGCCACAGTTGCCTACCTGTTCTTGTACTGTGCGTGGAGACCTAGGGTGCCCAATTCTTCCACCAGGAGGCGAAGACAGATAAAAGCAGATGTGAAGAAAGCTATTGGTCAGCTTCAACTGCGAGTGCTCAAGGAAGGGGATAAGGAACTAGAGCCAAATGAAGACAGTTGTGTTGTTTGCTTTGACATATACAAACCCCAAGACGTAGTACGTATTTTAACTTGCAAACATTTTTTCCATAAGGCATGCATTGACCCCTGGCTTTTAGCCCATAGGACATGCCCCATGTGCAAGTGTGATATTCTGAAAACTTAAACCTGGAGAAGCTTCTGAAGATGTAACCGAGTCTTTCCAAAGATAAAAATTAAATGAATTCTCTTTTAGCACTTTATGTAGAGAAAAAACTCAACTTCATCTTCTCTACCTAAGTACTAAAGAGGATGACATTTGTGTGTTTTAAAAATAAAACTCCCTATCATGCCCAGCTATTCGAACTTGTTGTTTTTCTATTAGGTTGCTACTTTTTTGCCCTTATCCAAATAAGAATATTAGTATATGTTAAAAGCAAATTAGTCTTCAAGTTAAAATGATTGTGACATTGAGGCCACGAAAACTTGTGATACCTGAAAGTTTCTTTTATATTAATTTTATTTCCATATTTTTTATATCTAATATCGCTATTAAATAAGTTTCATTATAGAATTATATCTTGATTTAATTCTCCATGGTTAATTAATATCAGGAAATCTGGTTTCCAAAGTTACTGAGTAATGTGTTCTAAGTAATTATTTTAGATGGTAGCACCTCTGGTTATATAACTAAAATATTTTAAATTATTATAGGCCTCATTTAGGGCAGCATCACACAAAAAAAATTACATTTGCCACAGCCCTTTAAATCCTAGCACAGTGAATTGTGGTAGCAGATTTCCTTTCTAGAAGTGACCATAGTAAATTATTTTGTTAAAATGGTGGTGAGTGTGTCTCTGGGCATTTTGATACAGATCTAGAGTGGAACTGAAATTTTAATTGCCTTTACAAACTGTATCTTTTGCCTTATTTTGCTTCTCTTTTGAGTAGATAAACACAAACACCTGTGTGTAACAAGGGGCTGAAAGATTTGAGTTCTGATTTTGACTAAAATATTTTTGGGTGGAATGCTAAATAAACCATTGTTATCCAGCTTGGATGGCTCTTTGAGTCTACACACTATGTACTACACACTTTTAAGAATGGATTATGTGGAAATAAAATCAGATTAATGGCCTTTGAGAAAGAAAATGGATCATTGTGAGCTATAGTTTACACAGTAATATTTTCTTTTTATGCTGCTTTGGTTGGGCCTATAGGGCCTTTTTCTCCTCCTTTCCTGCCTCATATTATTTTGATTCACATTTCATAAGAAGAACTAGCTTCCTTAGTCCTGGTAAGACCTCACCATAATGGTCTCTTAGCATCCTGTGTGTAAAGGTCAGACCTTTGTGTTCAAGGTCAGAGTTCTTGGTTTCTTAGCAAGTGGATAAGAACCACTGAGATACCTTCAAGAAAGTGTATGGCAGCACCAGGGGTTGGCTACGTTTGTTAGTTCACAAGTTGCTCGAGTCATTTTGTGCCACTGATAGAAGTGTAGCAAAAATAAAGGCAGAGCTGACAGTGTGTGTGTAGAGGGTGGGTTCACCAGGTATGTTTGTTGATTTTGGCAAAGGTTTTGCTCAGAGCATCTATGATCTTTAACAGTGCCGTTGGTGGTTAACTCTAAATGGGGACCTTGATGTTTTTCTTTTTAAAATCAATAGCTGCCTTTTTGTTTAAAATAACTTATGCTACACTGCTACATAAAATTTTTTTCCTTCTATTCTTTCTTCCCTCAAAATACTGTTAGATCAGTAGCAGATGCCAAGATCTGCAGAGAAAAGAGATTAATGTTCTTTACCACTGTCATCCTTATGGAGAATCAATGTAAGAGTGAAGAAGTGAAGCTGAAGTAATCTAACAGGATTTAGAAATCAAAATCCTCCTTTTAAAAATCGGAATCAAAACCAAACTGAATCAACAAACCTGAGCAAGCAACTATTCAATTTAGTACGATGGTTTACATGGTAATTGACACTGTGACCAAATGTGAGTTAAAAGTGGTATTAGAGTTCACCGCTTTTACCACATAATTATTCGTAGTACTAATTTCTAATTACTTAAAACTTGCCATTTTGTTACATGTTTCCATGATTTATTGTCAAGGAAAAATGGTAATCCTCTGGCTTTCTTGCATATGCTTTCAAGTTTTCTATGTGCATGTGTTGTATGAATTTTATACTTAATTTTTTGTTTAAAGTGATACCTGTTAACGTGTAGCTCAAGGATTGAATTGATTTTACAACCTAGAAATCACCCATAACAGTATTTGAAGTATTCAGGCCAGTAAGTTTCCAGTAGGCTCAAAGCTCTTCTCTAATTGGCTGTGTTGCCTTTTATGTCATAATCATACTACCCAACTGTAAACAGTATCTGGAGTTACATTAGTGAGACTGGGATTTTTTTTTTTTTCAATCTAAAGTGTTTCTCTTTCTCTCTCTAATAAAACATCTGAACCTCATAAGACATCTTTAAGAATTTCTTATAAAAACATGCTGGAAGACTGTGAAACTCGTTTTCACCCAGAAGATTTTTCTCATGTTGTTAATCGCCATTGATTGTCGACAGATGTGGAAGCCACATCTTTTTGTTGGGTTGGTATTTCAGTCTCTAGGTGAAAAGAGAGATGAATCTACTCAGGATTAGCACTCACGGAAACAACACTGCATCTTCCTGGCTTATGAAACTCAGTTTTCTTTGGCTTCTTAGTCAGAACTATTGCAGAGCTAGTGCTGTTTGGACTGCTTACATGAACATATCATTTCACGTTGGGAATCGCATGTTGTCAGAGTTGGGGGAAACTGGAGTATTTGGAAGAAGCTCCACTTTGAAGAGAGTGGCAGGAGTTATCGTGCCACCAGAAGGGAAAACTCAAAATGCGTGTAATCCCAATACCAGTTTCAGAAGATCAAAGAACTCCGAGACCTGGCTCGCACTCGTTGAGCGGGGAGGTTGTACCTTCACGCAGAAAGTTAAGGTAGCTGTTGAGAAGGGAGCCAGTGGTGTGATCATCTACAACTTTCCGGGAACTGGTAATCAGGTTTTTCCCATGTCTCATCAGGCGTTTGAAGACACCGTTGTGGTGATGATCGGTAACCTCAAGGGTATGGAGATTTTGCACTTAATTCAGAAGGGAGTTCACGTCACAGCCATAGTTGAGGTGGGGCGAAAACACATCATCTGGATGAATCACTATTTTGTGTCTTTTGTGATTGTCACAACTGCTACTTTAGCATATTTCATCTTTTATCATATTTGGAGACTTTGGGTAGCAAGGATTCAGAACCGGAGATGGGAGCGGTTAACGACCGACCTCAAGAAAGCCTTTGGCCAGCTCCAGCTTCGGGTACTGAAGGAGGGGGATGCAGAAATCAGTCCCAACGGAGATAGCTGCGTAGTTTGCTTTGAACTCTACAAGCCTAATGATACAGTTCGTATTCTTACTTGTAAACACTTCTTCCACAAGAATTGCATCGACCCCTGGATTCTGGCCCATGGGACATGTCCTATGTGCAAATGTGACATTCTTAAAGCTTTGGGCATTCAGGTGGATGTTGAAGATGGAACAGAATCTTTGCAAGTTCTCATGTCCAATGAATTGTCTGGTAATCTCCCTAGCGAAGAGGGGACAAACAACGAACTTCCTCCTGCAAGAGGATCTGACAAAGTGACCCCTGTGGCAGAGGAGGAGGAGCCCTCTCCTCCTCAGAATGACAGCCAGTCTCCTGCAGTAGCGGAAGATGTTCATCCTTCACCTTGACAGCATGGCCTTTGAGGAAGTGGATTAAACCTGTTTGTCAACTCAAGTCCTAATACTGACAAGCAGTTGGTTTGTTTGAAGTGTGGTTTTTGTGTCCCTTGCTGTTACTTTGGTAACTTTCTCCATTCTTTGTCAAGCAGAAAAAGGGCCTAGCAGGGTTTTGTTTTTGTTGGTTTTTTTTTTTTTTTTTTTTGCCTTTGCTGAATGTTAACCCTTTGTCACTCCTGTGAGTATATAGGTCTGTTTCTACATACAGGTGCATGTGAAAATCAAGGACAAACTTTTTTCCCCTAAATGTTTGTACATATATTGGGCTCTATTTTGGTGAGAAAATTAATATATTTGCATGTTCCTCATACAGAAACCATGAATTAAGCTTGGAAAAGAAAAATTCTCTTTTATGTGCTAGGAAGAGTAATATTTTTTGAGACTATATATAGTACAATATACTATTTTTGAAGTCATTGTGCTGTGTTTTTTCATTCTTAGCATGAAAATTTTGCTGTACGGAATCTTACTGCTGTTACTCTGGACAAGCAGTTCTTTTCAAGCTATTAGTACCTTTTATGTGATTTGTATATGCCTAGTGATAGCAATTTTAAAAGCAAAACATTAGCTCTTTTAAATAATTCCATGTCCAATGTTGTTTATAATGAACATAAGCTCATAATTTGTAGGAAGATTTAAATAAGTCCTCTGATGTTTAGTTTCCTCATGTGTTCCACCATACTACCTAGTTTGTTTTGCCATTAAATATTTAAAATCTGCTAGGTTATTTTGGAGAGCTAGGTATCACAATGTAGATGTTATTATGACATCTTGGGATTGTGTCTACCGTATTGTGTTTACTTGGGATTTGTTCACTGTATTCCCAGGATCTAGCACAGTGCTGGGCGCCCAAATACTTTTGGAATGAAGGAATGAATAAGTATTTTATTCATAATGTAAATATGTGTTAATATGAAAAACTAGGGCAGTTTATCCCAATCATACGCAATAATGAGAAGTTAATCCTGAAAATTTTCACCTTAAATCACCTTGACAAAATGGAAAACTATGATTTTTAGCCGAGAATCCATTATTTCAATTTAGCCTGCATAATTTTATTTTTTTTTATTTTATCACGTTAGTCACCATACAGTACATCATTAGTTTTTGATGTAGTGTTCCATGATTCATTGTTTGCATGTAACACCCAGTGCTCCATAGCACACATAATTTTAACAAGGACCTTTGAACTCTCCTGGGCTGATAGTGAGATTTTAGTTCTTGGGCAACACTAGAGATCTATTAGGAGTGATTTCTTGAGTTTAGGGCTAAGACTGGAATTCAGAGACAGGTGGATGGGCAATAGTTGGTTCTAACTCTGACACCAAGCAAGACTGAAAGAGGGAGAATCAATCTTCTAAGGCTGGGGAGAATCAGCACACAGCAAAATGCATCCAAGATGACCAGGTAGGCGGGTGAAACCTGACTGGGTACACACAGGCTTTTTTATACCCAGTCCTGGAGAGCTTGGACTAAGTTAATCAAAAGAGATGCTCTTTGAAAGAACTGTAGAGCACCCATACTGTGGAGGATTTAGCAGGAACATGATTTTGAGGATCTTTCTCAGTTTATCTGGGAGAATAAAGTTAAATTCTGAGGTACTAAGCATCACATTGAAAAGAGAGGACCCTGAGGATGCTTTGAGGGGGCCACACCTAGTAGTAGCTGAGGCTAAACCAAGATAAGTTGACTTTATCAGGCTGGCCACTGTTGGCATCTCTGCCCCTAGGGCCAGCAGCTCATGGGGGTTGGCTAGGGTGGCCTCCACCGGCTGTCCGAGAGATCGATTGGAGCTATGAAAGCGAATGCATCTGGCAGTGCTGGCAGCCCCCGAATCCAGGTTCTAGAATCATTACCATTCTTTGGTCATCCTAGCAAATTAACCTGGGCTGCGTGTTCTATGACAGACCCAGAACTTGAAGAATTTGTTGTTTGCTCTTCACACTAATCCTGCTCTTGCCTTCTCTTTCAGTCCTTCTCTGCACCCTCATTGGTTTCTTTCCTTGGTTCATCCTTGTCAGCCTAAAACCTGACTTACCATGTGTACGAAATTAACGTTGACTTACTTTAATAATTCAGTGTCTTGTGAATATGGACATGTAATCCAGTGAGTGCTTGTCTCCATTTGAGAATTTTCAGTGGATGCCCTTCGAAGGGTGTTAGAAATTAGGTTTGGGTCAGTGAGCTCGGGAACTGTCATTGCTGAGTGCCTATCATGTAGCAGGCGGTGGATTGAATGCTTTCCATTGCTTTTTCTTATGTCAGAACAAAACAGTTTTAGTTTTTGTCTTTAGAATGTTGTAAACAGATCAATAAACCACTTTTAATCTGAGTTTAATAACTAGGACCTGGAAATAAAACTGCTATGTCCAATGTAAGGTATTCATTGTAGTAGATTTCTACCTACTTTGGGGTTACATCTTTTTCATTTTCTCTTACACATAATGATGTAAATAAATTGTCATAATGGCATGGGACCATAATGTAAAGTATCTTGTCCCTAATATGAGTGTCATGATGGATTTCCCTTGCATTTCTTCTTTGTATGTATTTTTGCATTCTCTAGTAATTTGATTCCCCACACTCACCTCTAATAAGGGGTTGATATTCCTTATAAAAATGCAACTTTTTTTTAATTACTGGAGCTATAAGGCAATTGTACTATAGAGAGACGTTGGTCAGCCATAATATTTACCATAGTGTGAGTACTTCAAAGAGTTTAGTGAGCTTGGGATCTGGCATTTCCGATGGTATTTTAGTGTATAGTTAGTGCTTTCTCCTTTTACAAACTTACTGGTTTTTGAACTAGTACACAGTAATCGAGTCGGGGAGGGGATCAGAATTTGGAGAAACGCTGATGTAAAGAGTAAGCTTTCACATATTGCTACTGTGTGAAGGAGTCATGGTGACTCCCATGTTCTTGCTCCACCATTTACTATGGGCAATCCAGTTTCTGGATTTTAGAGTTTATTTGGCTTTGTATTTAGTGTGTTGTTTTAAATGTTCAGTGCTTAGTGATGAAGACTAAGGATTATGAGTTATTACAGTTACCAACACAGAAATATCTTAATATATGCCTGGTTTTCTAAACTACAAGACCTATTTTCGGCAGAGGAGGGAGTGCACCTGACATGAGCGCATTCCTGTGCACGTAGGTGTCAAAGCTCTTCATCACCTCTCTCCACAAAAACCTCCCTTTTTCATAGATAGACCACCTGTAAGCATCACACGTGTCTTCACAATCGTGCTGTCATCTTAGACCTCCAAGATACAGTGCTCCTTGATGACTTCAGCTGCTGACATGAATTTTCCTCATTGTTGATGACCACGGTAGTCCTGATTTCAAAACTTGTCTACACGTGAATGCTCATCTCCCAATGCAGTAACACAACATTGTTGCCACAAATCAGCTTTTGTCATTTTTTGAAAATTTCCTAACTAAGAGCATCTTTTTCAGAATTCCCTCTCTGAATTTACTTGACCTTCATTTCCACTCTTTGCTCTTTGTTGTCACTCCAAGCAGGGTTTCCTGCACCCATTCTTTCTCAGCCCGTCTCTTTTTCAGCTGCAGCCTAGAACCAACTGTAATTCATTTGTTTTACTCTACCACGTGCCCCTGAATTCCCTGCCTTTTAGACTTCTTTATAGGACCATTTGTTGGTCCCGAGTCCTCTTGACTGATTTTCGCCAAATGTTTACTTCCATTTAAAAATTCTTTATTAACTCCCTTTTTTAATTTCTCATAGATCAGTACTTCTTGGCCTTGGCTGCACATCAGAATCCCTTGGAAAGCTTTTAAAATTCTCAGTGCCCAGACTGCACCCAAGACCTGTATTCTGGGACTCAGGCATCAGAATTTTTTTTAATTACCCGTATGATTCCAGTGTGCCAATAAGATTAAGAACTCCTACCACAGGGCTGTTCCAAAGAGCCTTTTCATTAATCAAGTCCTCAGTTTCACCTTTTGCTTCCTTTGCATTGACTTGTTTTCACTTTGCTCAAAATATTGAGGTAGAAATCTAAACATCAAGTCATAAGTGGTGATATTCCATAAATAGCGATTGATAAAGGCTTCTGGGAATATGAAGGAATGGATTTCAACTAGAGAAGCAAGGGAGACTTAGAGAAGGAAATAACATTTGAACTGGAGCTACCATTTGGGAAGGATTTGAACAATAGTAGTTTTTTTAACCCCCAAAGATGTTTATTGTTGGTAATTCAGTCAAAAAAATCTAAGAATTTAAAATAAGAGCCCTGATAGATCATGGATTCCTAATATTTTTTCAAGTTTTTATTTAAGTTCCAGGTAACATACAGTGTAATATTAGTTTCAAGCATAGAAGTTAGTGATTCATCATCTGTGTACAACACCCAGTGCTGCTCATCACAAGTGCTTTTCTTACTCCCCATCACCCATCTAACCCATCTCCCTGCCCATCTCCCCTCCAGAAACCCAGTTTGTTCTCTATGGTTAAGAGTCTGTTCTAACAACAGGGTTTTATAAGGAAGTTAGTGTCCTATAGAATTTTGATTAAGGACCTTGAAGACAGGAATTCCAGAGGCTGTTGTAATAATCGAGAAGTGATAAAGAGAAACTATGAATAAAAGCAATAGTAGGTGAATCAGGTGAGATGAGTATAACATGGATCACCTTTAAGATAATCTTTGATTTTATTTGCTCATTTTTATTTTCTACCTCACTTTTTAATGACCAGGGTATCACTGATTTCAAAACTTGTCTATATCCATAAACTTCATCTTCTGTTTATCTCCAGTTTAGCAACAGAGTGGATACAGAATGAAAGGGTGGGGTCAGGAAGGGTCAAGAATGACTCCTGGATTTCTGGTTGGGGCACTAGGTGATGGTGATGCCATTCAGTGAGGTAGAAAATAGGTGAAACAGGTTTAGGGTGGAAGAGGAGTTCAAATTTTGAGTATGCTGGATTTGAGGAATCCAAAGAATTTGTGGTAATATTCACTACACATCTGAAAGTATAGTTACGTACAAATGAAATGAGGTGTGTGAAAACATAGCAAAAGGCATGGTGTGTATGTGAAGTATTCAATTGTGATTTACTAGCAAAACAGCCCACCACTGACTTCTATATTAGTGATCTGCTAAAATGTAAAATTTAATATTATTTCGGATTCCTTTATTTTATAGTGTTCCCATGTACAGTGCTGTATGACTTTTTCTCTCCAAAGGGGATGGTGAGGGTGGTAGCGGTAAGTAATACCAGCTTCAGTGTAACAGGGTGCTGTTCCAGGCATTGAACCCATCAATAACTGAGGTAGGCACTATTAGTATCCCATTCTTTAAATGAGAAAATTAGAGACCCACTGAGGCTAAGCAATTTGTGGCAGGATCTGTGTTTGACCTTGATCTGGTTTCACAGCTCCTGGTGTTCACCACTACCCTACAATTAGCTTGAAAAGCCAGTGTTTAAGGAGAGAGTGTTGAGAGGAGTCCTGTTTAGAGGACTTCAGGGATTAGGCCTTAGAAGAAAACCCCTAGCTGAAAGGTATTGGGAATGCTAATGGGAGGGTAGAAGAAGCTGTAACTGGTGAAAGCTCAATGTAATTAGTGATAAAGGAGTGTGGGTGGATGAGGGTGTGGGCAGGATGTATCTGAGAAGGGAAAGTTGAGCTCCAGGGGAAAGCCTGCTTACAATTAGGAAGTCCTGATTCTGGAATTGATCTCTTGTGTAAAAAGTGAGTGGGGGGGGGGGCGGTTTCTATGTAGCCTTTTTTCCTTTGCAGTTTGAGAGGGTTAAAAATAATTTTTATAATCCCCCCCCAATAGATATCTTTCCATTTGAAAGTTCAGTGAAAAGCACAGTTGCCTATGGAAAAGATCACCATGCTTTTACATCAGATGACCTGTACGTGTGTCCTTTCCCCAAGGCAGAGGATCTCAGAACAGTGGTCCTCAGGCCAGTAGTGGCAGCATCACTCAAAATTGTTGGAAATGCAGGGTCTCAGGCCCCCACTGCAGAGCTTATGGAGTCAGAAAATTGGAGACGGGGGCGGGGGGGGGTGCAGGTACCTGTTTTAACAAGTCCTCCACTGATTTTGATGAACATTCAAGGTTAGGGACCTCTACTGGGTCTCAAAGTGAGTTTATGTTAAAAAAAAGTATGCATCACACAGATGTAATCAGAATGAAAAAGTATAAATGAAGATAATTGTGCATTTTAAAGCACTACACAGATAAAAGTTGCTATTGTTACATTAAAAGACACATTTAGGCATATTTCATGTGCCCAGCTTCTCTGATTTACGCATGACTTGTGCATATAAATGCTTACTCCTTTCCTAGTTCTGGTTTCTCTACCACCACTGTCACACTGCCAGGGATTTGTGAGAAAACATAGGAGTTCCAAAGTAGAAGATGAGAAAAAACCCAAAAGCAGAAAGAGTTTAGGGCAGCCCACATACTAGGTTGGACAGACCACACTGGGTAAAGGATGGTTTCTAATACCAGCTGTTTAGTAAAGGTCTGAAAAATAATATATTAAAACGGGACATAGATGAAATGCAGAGGGGAATTATATGAATTCCTAGGTTTGGGTTCATAAACTCGGCTTCACAAATACTAGAGGGAGACCTCGTGTCCATTATGAAATACGTCTAAGCTGGCCACCCGAAGCTGCATGGCATCTTCTGTGTTAATAGCACCACTGCTTCTGTAACTAGAATTACTCCTTTTCATGTTAATAGGGAGATCTTACCCCTATGGCAAAGTCATTGATAATTTCATTCAACAAATACTGCTCTGGAAATACAGGGGTGAACCGTACAGATCCCATTGCCCTAATGGAGCTTGCTTTCCAGTGGGATTAAGTTATAGTGAAAATGTAATACTTTAAATGGTTATAAGTGCTGTGGAGAAAAATAAAACTGAAAACAGGGCAGGAACGGTCAGAGGCAGTTCCAGTTTTAAATGCAGGAGGCTTCACTAAGAAGATGAACAGCTGAACCAAAGACCTGGAAAGAACGCAGGCTCTGCCCTGGAATGCATGCATGGGAAGTGCAGCATCTGTGGAGAGCCACCAGCTTAGTGAGGGGGCCTGTCCCCTGAGCAGTGGTTAACCTGGAAGGTTGGAACACCATGTTAGCTGCCATTAAAAATTCGAAGAATGACCTTGGGAAGATCTTAACATTTTCTTTGCTCTTATAGGGGATAGGAGTCTGTGAGAGAATGACTGCTACAGGGGAAGAGTGTTGCCTCCAGGAAACAAGGGATAAGGCAGAAGGAGAGAATCCTCAGACTCCCTGCCAAGCGCAAGCCCAACACAAAACTCAATTCCACGACCTTGAGATCATGACCTGAGCCGAAATCAGGAGTTAGACCCTTAACCGATTGAG
>CM052887.1:69119579-69215933 GCA_028534135.1 Potos flavus | reverse complement strand
TCCCTGACCCCCCACCCCCCACAATACACAAATACTGCCCCTACCTAACACACACACGTGTTCATCTATATTCTTTTGTTCTTTGGTTAATGGAATCTAAGCACCCCAGTTTAAAAAAAAAAAAATCATTGAAATTTTTCCTGCCTTTCTACATTCTGTAAATAACCAACATATGTTGATTCTGTCTTCTAATTCCCTCTTGCATCTCCCTAGTTCTCTAGCCCATGACCTTTGCCCTAGATCAAACCCTTCCTGTTTCGGCCTGCTGTGTTTGTCGGATAACTGATATCCCAATCTCTGTTCTCATTTGTTGTCATCTACCCTGGATTCTGCCACCAGTTTTTTGTGTAACTCTTGTTTCTCAACATGTTAGTACCTGGGTTGCCCAGCCATCATTGACTCTCAGTTATCAGCGCTCAGATCCCTTGCTTGGCACACAGTGCATTTTGCCATCTGGTTTGTTGGTCTGCTTGGCACAACTTTTGCTCCTCTCACCCTTAAATTTAATGCTTCTGCAATATGAAAGTTTTACGTTGCCCTCAAAAGGCCATGCTGTTTATGCCTCTAAACTTTTTACTTCTGTTGTTTTCCTGAAATGTTTTCTCTTTTCCCCTTCAACCCGCAGGTCATTCAAATCACGGGTCCCTGTCTTTGTTTTGTCACCCCTTTGTCCTCAGCCTTGTCCCCAGACTATGGAGTTCATAACTTCCTTTTCTTTCCTCCCCTTGCATAGGCTGCCATTCTTGCTTTTACTGTATTATTTATGCTGTCTCTCTGATTGTATGAGCTTTGAGAGCAGGGTCTCTGGCCCATTCACTCTTCTGTCCCCTCAGTACTTAGCAAAAGGCCTGACACAAGATTACTAAGTATTCATAAATAACATGTAATTTAACTGAGTTACTATGGCTTTAGGTATGGTTTTATAGGGGAATTAAGACTCCAAAGTCTTATTATTATCCTTGCTTCAAAAAGCATTGTTGGGTTACTTGGTAGAATTGAGCCCTGAGTTAGGCGGAAGTTGAGAAAAAATAAAAATCCCTGGCAACTTAAAGTATTAGATACCAAGTAATAAAAAGCTTTTCTGAAACCAGCATTAAGGTATTTATATTGCACATTAAACATATCTTGCTGTTCTAGCTTCGTACGCAATTACCAATTTTTTTTTTTTTTAAAGATTTTATTTATTTGACAGAGAGATAGCAAGAGAGGAGGGAATACAAGCAGGGGGAGAGCGAGAAGGAGAAGCAGGCTTCCCGTGAGCAGGGAGCCCGATACAAAGGGTCCTGCTCTCCACATCTCAAAGCCTGGGATCCAGACCTCATTGGAGAAGATGTGGCGTGTCCTACTGTGTGGCAGAGAGTTTGACTGCAGTGCCACACTGATGGAACTCCTGGGGAGTCTGGCTTGTGAAGTGCCCCACAGCAGAACTCACTGGGGGTCTGCCAGTGCGGGTGGTGCACTAGCAAGCCACCCTCGGGCTGGGGAGAAGCTGTCAGCGCATTTGTGCCACATGCCTGCAGGTGTAAGAAGAGAGCGCTTTGTCCTCCAGGGTCCCTCCAACGCTTTGTAGAGCTGTGCTAACTGACGCAGGGTACTGGGAGGGGTAGCGCAGAAAAGTGATAAATTGACGACTTTGACTCCTGAGTTTCCATATGTTTCCATTTAACAATATAAAAGTCTCATAGGAATTCAGAAAAAAATACGTGTATATATAATTTATCTTAAATTCTAGTATCCAGTGAGAGTTGTGCAATTAGAGGAGGGCAACAAAGGAGATGAAGACACTCTTAATGTGTCCCGAAGTAGTTAACAGTATTCTTGGCCAAAGTACGTTATTGAATATCTTTATTTTCATTGATCTGCATAAAGTAAAGGCATTATTCTTATACCTGTCTCTTAAGAATTAGTTTCAGCTTAGAAACAGAAAATAAAAAAAAAAAAAAAAAAAAAAAAGAAAGAAACAGAAAATAAGTCTTTTCTATAGTGACTGAGGCACAGCTGGTAGAGAGGAAACATTGTGTGTATGTGTTCAATGTTTGCCTAATGTAGAATTTACAACCCGTATTTCAGTATATTAGCCAAAATGTTTGGGAGTCAGGAGTCTTCTGGCAATTGAGCAAAGAGAGGAAACAACATTTTGTGTGAAGGACTCTAAAAGGGGAGAAATCAATTGGGGAAAGGTTTGGAGTCAGGTGATGGTCAGTGGGGACCAGTGAGGCCACTTTGTACAGAACATGTGTGCTGCTTACCCACATCCCAGACAGACATGATAATAGTCTAGTCCAAGTAGTGGGGTCCTAACTTAGAGTACCATTATTGCAAGTCAGTTCTTAGGGTAAAAAGTTGACATTGATTTTTGTTTCATAAGCTTAACAGAACTCATGGGTCTGCACTGAATAATCTTACTGGCTCTTCTGGAAGAATTTTTTTGTCATTATAGGGAAAAAAAGAATAAAAGCAGTCTGACCTGCTTTGTAGAGGATTTTAGGACTCTTGACGGAATAGATATTTAACGAATCTTGACTGTTATTTGTTGATATTTGGGTCTGCAGCTTAGAAGAAAGAAGGGGTTTAAGGCCAACTCTGATGTTTTGCACAGTAAGACCTTATTACCCATCTCTTCCTATCCATTCCTGAACCCCTCTCTCTGTGCTTTTCTTTGCATGTTATTACCTGGTATTAGGGAACATCTAGATAATTTGTTATAGATTTTGCTCTTCTGTCATCCATTCTTACAGGTCTGAGACATGTGCAAGAAGTAGGGGAACTGCTGAAGTCAGGGATGGGAATGGTTGCAATCTAATCTCCCAGCTATGGGGCAGGTTTGATTAAGGTATACATGTTGGGTACTGACTTGGATACCACACTATTGGCCTTCAGATCCTCACACAAATAATTGGGAACCTCCTCCCTGCTAAAAAATTAGCCAGAACTCTAAAGTACAGAAAAAGAAGTTGAGTTTACATCTCCAATTACTTTCTTAACTCTGAAAGGATTCAGTTGCAGAGATGCCCATGACCTTCAGGTAGGGGTGCATGTAGTTCAGGTTGGCTCATCTTATGGTTTCTCTGCTTTCATTACTGCCTCTTGTAAACATTTCATCATTTTAGAAGATTTGGGTCCTTCTTATGTCATCAGTTACCATGTGTTATAAAACATTTTGAATTGTTGTTGAACATTTGGTGTCATAATTCTGGCCGGATTGCTAAAAGCAAGGAATGTTAGTGTTCCTGCCTAATTGTAAATGGGTTTTTTGTTTTCTCTGTGTCTTCTAGGTTTTTCTGAAGAGTGATCGAGTGGCCAGAATGGTTCAGAGTGGAGGATGTTCTGCTAATGACTTCAGAGAGGTGTTTAAGAAAAACATAGAAAAACGTGTGCGGAGTCTGCCAGAAATTGATGGCTTGAGCAAAGAGACAGTGCTCAGTTCATGGATAGCCAAATATGATGCCATTTACAGAGGTGAAGAGGACATGTGCAAACAGTCCAATAGAATGGCCCTAAGTGCTGTGTCTGAACTTATTCTGAGCAAGGAACAACTCTATGAGATGTTTCAGCAGATTCTGGGTATTAAAAAATTGGAACACCAACTCCTTTATAATGCATGTCAGGTAAGTGGTCCATATTTCCCATTCCCCCACCTGGCTCAGAATGAATATCAAATATTTACAAGCCTATGAAAATGTATGTTTTATAATCACTTTGCCTGAAAAGTTGAGTGAAAATGAATTTTAATAAATGGAGTAGTGGTATTTGAAAGAAACTTGGAAAGAATTATTTGATAGAGGGAGAAGTACATTCTATCCTGTAAATAACTGTTCCCATATGTCCTATGTTAGGACCTCAGATTTTCACCTATTGGGTATATAAGGGGCATGCCCCAAATAATAAAATGAAAATCCTCTATTATCTAAAAAAGCTGGGCAATTTATAATAAACAGGTATTCCTGAATTCAAAATAATTTTTTTCATAAAGTTATGCTGGTCTTCCAAGTTCTAAGGAAGTAATTGAAACTTCAGAATTTGTTTAACCCAGCAGGATAGAAATGAAGATGTTGCCGAACTACGTAATTTAAAGATGACCAAATAAAAAGTATTTTTTCTCTTCAGTTGTTACTCTAACCATACATAGGACAAATTGAATAAAATATCATGTTCCATGTCTTTCATCTTTGGGCCCTCTGATTTGTCTAATCATTCATTTCATATTTGCATTTTGTTTATTTTAGTGGTATAAATTATTTAACTATGCCCTAATATACAATTTAAATAGACAAAATTCAGGCATTTTAAAATTCATGCATTCATTAGAGTTACACTTCTATAAGGTACATACATTTACATGTATTTTTAATCTTTTCACAAATCTTCTCAATTTCTGCATTCTATGTGTATCATTTTCTTTGCATTACTAACTTGTGAATCACTTCAAAGGAATAAATTAATAGTTAATAGTAAAGCAAGGTAGCATCTTAACCCTGTGAACAATTCATGAATTCATCATAATTATTTTCGCTGTTATTAAACCAGGTAGTTATTTGATAATATTGGAGGATGACTATAAAACCACAATCTTCTGTTTTAAAAGATAAATGCAACTGGGATTTTGTATTTTTAATAGAACAGTAACTCATACAGTTAAATATTGGTGAACATAACTTAGTGAAATTCAGATTCACATTTTTGGTATTTATTGAGTATTTATTCAAGTTTTTGACTTGCTGGGTGTTGGGGAAACCAAGCTGAGCAAATGAAGATATTTGTTCTCCATATGTTGAAGTCTAGTAGAGCAGATGGACCTCTAAAATGAGTTATTAAAAATGCATTGAAACTTGTACTAGATGTTACAGGGTCATAACATCCGATCAGTGGACCTATCAGGTTTTTTTTTTAAATAATTGCAACAATGTTATATCTTTTTATATAATTAACTCCTTTATCATGATATAAAATGCCTCTTTATCCCTGATAATTTTCTTTTTTCTGAAGTCTGCTTTGTCTTAAACTAATATGGCTACTCCAGCTTTCTTTTGATTAGCCTGGTGTCTTTCTCTGTTTACTGTTAACCTATCTAATTCTTTATGTTTAAAGTGGGTTTCTTATAGACAGTGTCAGATTGCCTCTTGGTTTTTTTCTTTTTAATCCAGTCAGACATTCTCTTTTAATGACTATGTTTAGACTATTTGCATTTAAAGTAACAGAGTTGGCTGAAGTTCTAGTCTTAGTAAGTGTTGTTACTGTTTTGCATTTATTCTCTGCCTTCTCTCATTTGAGCATTTTGTGTGATTCAGTTTTATGGGATTTTCCTTCGATGTACTACTTGGGTTTTTTTGTTTGTTTTGTTTTGTTTTGTTTTGTTTTTAACGTATTTAGGCATTGTTTAGTGGTGGCTCTAGGGTTTGCAGTCTACATTTTAAAATATTCAAATTCAATCAATGTGTGTCTTCAGGTGTAGTACAACTGTCCCATAAGAGAATTCCCAATTCCTCCCTCCCATCTCTTGTGACGTCTGTCTTTCATTTCCCTGATGTTTTTATCTAGTATATTGTTACTACTGTTGCTTTAAATAGTTCATTTTTCGATATTAAGAATAAGAAAACAAGAAAAATAAAAATTTTTATATTTTACCTTCATTTCTTCTCCTGACACTCTTTATGTAGACTCACATTTCTGACTGGATGTCGTTTTCCTAATCTTTCTGAAAACCTTCTTTAAACACCTCTTGCAAGACAGGACAACTGGTGATAGTTTCTCAGTTTTTCGCTGGATATAGGATTATCAGTTAGCTTTTTTTTTTTTTCTTTCAACACTTCAAAGGTTTCAATTCATGCTCTTCTTGCTTGCATGCTTTCTGATGAGAAGTCTGATGCTTCTGTGTTCTGACTTCAGTATTTCCTCCTTATCTTACTTTCCCAAGTTTGAATATGATATGCCTAGGGATAGGCTTTATGATCCTCTTGCTTGGCATTCTCCGAGCTTCCTGGATCTGTGGGTTGGTGTCTGTCATTCAGTTTGGAAAATTCTCAGCTGTGATTACTTCAGATTTTCCTTCTGTCCCATTCTCATCTTCTGATAGTCCAGTTATATTTGTGTCACCCTATTTGATATTGTCCCACAGTTATGGGATTTTTTTAAAGTTTTTTTCTCCTTGCGTTTGAGATTTGGAAGTTGATGTTGACCTTTCTTCAAGTTCACTGCCTCTTCATCAAAATCCTCAGATTTGCTGATGAGCCCATCAAGGGCTCTGTTCATGTATGCTAGTATTACTGACCTAGCCTTTCCCTTTGAGTCTTTCTTAGACTTCTCATCTCCTTGTTTACATTACCCATCTGTTCTTGCATGTTTTTAACTATTTCTATGAGTCCTTAATTTATTCATGTAAGTTATTTAAACTCCTTTTTTTTTTTTTTTTTTTTGATGTCTATAACATCTCTGTCAGCACTAAATCCCATTGGGATGCTTGCTTCGTCTCTCCAGTCTGTGTTTCTTTTTCTCTTTTGGCATGTTTTGCAAGTTTTTGTTGAAAGCCAGGCCTGTTGTATCAGATACATTTGCCTTTAGTGTGAGGATTTACATTGATCTGACTGAAAGGTAGGCTGTGTTTAATGTTTATTGTAATGTTTGTAGACACAAGAAGCTTCAGATTCTTCTAATGTCCTTGTCTTTTGAGTCCAGGCTTTCCTAAGTATTCATCTTCAGAAAGAGTGTGTCTTCCAGCTCCTCTGCTGTTACACTGGAGCTGTGTTGGTGTTGGGGGAGTGGGGACTGTTCTACAGTCTGGCTGCATCTCGGATTTTTAGTAGGCCTATGTCTTGGGGCTGTAGCCTTCGCAATTGTTTCTGTCCCTTGTCTAGGAGTATGGCTTCCCTCCTCACCATGTGCCTTATTCCCTTCCTTGCTTAAAGCATCCTCAGTCCGTTTCCTTGAAGTTGTGCCTCCTCTTCACTTAGGTGTTATTTTTCCCAGTAGAAGAGATCAGAGGGATGCAAAAGACTGCAGAAGGTAGCCTTTTCTCTCTTCAGCTGGGACAATTATTCAGTGTTTCCTTTTGGCAAAGTCCATCCCCTTTGTTAGGTAGAAGAACGTGGGAGGTTTAACAGTGACTTTTCTTCCCCTCTTCCTCCTAAGTCCACATGGGGGTCATTCTTGGATCCCTATAAGGAGAACTTTTTAGCGTTACTTTAGCGTGTGGGAGCCCTCTTCTGATTTGCAGCCCCAGGAGTTTCTCACTCTCTGCCCTCAGCTTCTCACTCTCTGTCCTCAGCTTCCTGTTTGTTTAAATTACTTGTTAAGTAAGTAGTCCTACTCTTTATGATCTCCGCTGACTTCTACTCCCGGTATTACATCTCTCTGGTTTTGATTGTGTCTCCAGGTGTTGGGTTAGTGGTTTGCCCTGCAACCTTAGTTCTCCGACAAGTCCAAGAAAAGTCATTGATTTTCAATTTGTTTAGCTCTTTATTTTCAGAATGGGAGTGATGGCTTCCAATCTCTTTACAGGTCTGAGCTCAAACCAATTCTTTTGGTTCTGAGATTTGGAAAGCTCTTAAGGATTATTTCTTTGATAGACTTGAAAAAAATAGAAAAATACTCATATAAATAAAGGAACAGCTTTACTTTGGGGTAACACTCATTTTATGAAGTCAGTGAAGTAATGAAAATGGACGAAAATAGCTGAGGTTCTTTTTTCTTTCTCAAGGGCATATGTATCTTACTTGTTCTTCCATTGTCTTTCAGCAGAGGTCTCAAACGGTGATAGAAAACACAGACAATAGACTGTGCTTTACGGGAAAGGAATGGTTGGAGAAGAGGAATAGTGGAGCATGGCTGGGGGAGTAGAGAGTAGAGAAAGGACTTTAAAGCTAGCTCAGCTGTTGGGACCTGGCTCTAGGGATGGGTCGGTGAAATTTACTCCACTCTCCTGACATCTCAAGAAAGGCTTTGAGACTTACTAACTCTAACTCTTCTGTATTTGTTTACCCTTAGCTGGTCCCTTGTTTTTTGCTGGTAGTAGTCCCCTAGGAAACCTCACAGATGTGTGCTTGCTTCAGGGTCAGAAGCTCTGCATAGAGAGCTGTTCTGCTAGGATGTGCAGGTTGGCAACAGCCAGAGAGTCCCTGGTGCTTAAGGAAGAACCGGACTGTGAGGGGAGCAATGCCAGAGCTGCAGCCTGTTGCCAACAGGAGCTTCCTGCAGTCATAACTCTCGTCCTGGAACTGTAGGATCAGCATCAGGAATGGAAAAACAGGAAGTTGTCTTCTAAAGAAGCATAGGTGGTTACATTTCCTTGGATTAGAGCCAGGAACTTAATCAGTATCAAAATTAAGGCATAAAAGTAAAACACGAATGTAGAGGACATCACGATTAAATTATAAAACTAGGGAAAATTGAAAGAAAAATTACTATGTGTTACCAAAAAACAATAAGAACAATCCAGATATTTCATAGATTAGCTATTGTGGTAGTAAACCTTACCTGTCACACTTTGGATTCCTTGGAGAGTAATGTGTTCATATTGCTGCACATTTATGGAACAAAGTATTAGGTAAAGAAGGAAGGAGCTCATTTTTTTTTTTAAGATTTTATTTATTTATATGACAGAGAGAGACACAGCGAAAGAGGGAACACAAGCAGGGGGAGTGGGAGAGGGAGAAGCAGGCTTCCCGCCGAGCAGGGACCCGAATGCAGGGCTCGATCCCAGGACCTTGGGATCATGGCCTGAGCCGAAGGCAGATGCTTAACCATCTGAGCCACCCAGGTGCCCTAGGAGGGAGCTCATTTTAAAATGAGCAACATAACAATATAAGGATCTGACATTGTTAGCCACTATTAACTTGAATCAGACTGGAGGTAGAGTAACAGAAACTGAAGGAAAACAATCTGTTAGTGAAAAGTTTAATTTCAGAATAATTTTAAGGAAATGTAGTAAATTTCAAGTAAATATAGTTATACCTTTAAAGAAACAAAGTTGATATTAAAGGTTTGTATTTTATACAAACACAATACAAAATACAAATTACACAAAAAACACAATACAGAATACAATATTTGTATTTTTAAATTTTTTTTAAAGATTTTATTTGATAGATCACAAGCAGGCAGAGAGAGGGGGGAAAGCAGGCTCCCCGCTGAGCAGAGAGCCCGATACGGGGCTCGATCCCAGGACCCTGAGTTCATGACCTGAGCCGAAGGCAGAGTCTTTAACCCACTGAGCCACCCAGGCACCCCTGTATTTTATAATCTTGTTAAAAATTTTTCACCTATTTAATAAAATGCTGCTGCATACGTGGTACTAGTTATCAGCTGCCTTTGAACAGAAACAGGTTATTAAAGATTATTTTAAAATGTGACAGAGAGTAATA
Source organism: Potos flavus (assembly GCA_028534135.1). Taxonomy (NCBI): domain Eukaryota; kingdom Metazoa; phylum Chordata; class Mammalia; order Carnivora; family Procyonidae; genus Potos; species Potos flavus. The sequence continues at coordinate 69,206,577 of CM052887.1, read as the reverse complement.
TGTTCAAGTCAATTAGTTAACTCAGTCTCCATAATCATGTAAAATAGATATAACAAGAAATTATGTGCCAAGCAGTGTGTTGAATGATAGGAACACAGAGACCAGACCTAGTTATTTGTTAGATTTGTTTTAAAAAGGGAAAAAAACCCCCAAAAAAATGCATTGTAAATGCCACAGTGGTGGTGAGTTTCTCTGTGTTCTTGAGGTTGAAAAGAACAGTGTTGGAGGAGTGTCATGAAAACACCAGAATAGGATGCTAAAGAAGTATTCTGTGAGGAGGGATGAGCATGTGTAGAGTATCCGAAACAGCAGCGGCACTGGGGGAACTGCAAGTCTTTGTCGCCGCTGGAGTATAAGGAAGACACGGAGCTGTGGTTTGAGATGACAATTAGCAGATGAAGGTTAGGAGTGTTGCAAACTGGAGAGTGACCCAATCCTACGTGACCAGAGTGGGCACTGGTGGGGTACATAGTACTATATCATATATATCATATATGATATATCATATCATATATGTATATCATATATATATATATGTATCATATATATATATCATATATCATATATATCATATATAGTACATAGTACTATATCAACAGTAACTCCCGTCTTCTTAATTTGTATTTTAGGAGAATTAGTAACTGAATTTGACAGCTATCTGAATCCTCATCTTTTCTGCCCAAGGCTACCTTTATTAATCTTTCATAATCTCATTCTGTTCACTGAAGAAAGTGACCCATCCATATTTACCCAAGAGTCAAAACAAAGTTAACTGAAATCTTCCTCTAAATATCCCTCCACCCAAATTTCTTGTATTCTCTGAAGACTGCAAGAACTCTGAGTGATACTACAGGACTGTTGCATATTTTAAGGGATAAGCAAGAATAATTTACAAATGATTAAAAAGTAGTGTTCAGGGGCACCTGGGTGGCTCAGTCTGTTAAGTGTCTGCCTTTGGTTCAGGTCATGAGCTCAGCGTCCTGGATGGAGCCCTGCATCAGGTTCCCTACTCAGAGTGGCGAGGTCGGGGGTGGTCTGGTTCTGCCTCTCCCTCTCCCTCTGCCCACATGTGTGGACAGCTCGCTCACACTCAAATAAATTTAAATTTAAAATTTTTTTTAAAAGTAGGTTTATGATACCCTTTCTCTAGGAATTTTAGCCTTGGATTTTAAGCACTTTGGGTTTAAGAGTTTTAAGAAAATCAGCAAATCTAGGCAGTTGCTATGTGTCTTGCCCCTCTCACTGTGAGTCTTCCTTTGGAAGATCTGCATTCAGATGTCAAAGGAAAATAGAAGAGAGAGAAATATGAATGCTCAGGGAAAATTGCAGTCTGCCTTTCACCTCTTTTTTTCTCCACTAGTAGCATATGATTTGATAATACTTTTTTATATCATATAACTTGTCTACTTTGGCAGAAATAAAGCACACCTGTACTACAGAGGCAGTTAAATTTGATAACAAAAATCATTTTCAAAATAAGAAGGTAATGCTGTAGAAATGACAATTAGGTTATATTTTTCAAATCTAGGTAATTTTAAAGCTCAAAATGCTTGAGGAAAATATTTGAGTAAATGTCATGAAATGGCAGTTATGTTTTAGGATACAGCAAGAAGAAACTTCAGACCTTATGAATGAGTTGATTTTATAGTACCTGGTTTATGAAATTCTTGAATTAATAATTGGAATGGCCATAATATTTATATATCTGTTCACTTTTTAAGATTTTATTTGAGATCGTGCACACGAGAGAGCACTAGCAGTAGTGGGGGCCAAGGGACGGGGAAGCCGACTCCCTGCCGAGCAGGGAGGCTGACTCAGGGCTCAGTCTCAGGAGGCTGAGATCATGACCTAAACCAAAGGCAGACGCTTAACCACCTGAGCCACCCAGGCGCCCTACATGTTCACTTTTTAAAAAAAATTTTTGAGAGCGCAAGAGTGGGAGAGGGAGCAGCAACTCCCCATAGAGCAGGAAGCCCTTGTGGGGCTTGATCCCAGCCACGACCCGAGCTGAAGGCAGACGCTGAACTGACTAAGCCACCCAGGCGCCCCCATGTTCACTTTTTTAAGTAAATATGTCATGATATAAATTAGATGATTCTGATTTCATTCGAATGAATTTGGATATCTGATCAGTAATGTTGAATCAATTTCCTCTCTAAAAATTTTTGTGGATACAATTTTAATATATTAAATCAATTTGCAGGTTTTTTTTTATCAATAAGTTTTGTTTCGTTTGGCTATGCATTATTTTGTTTTTTTACTTACAGCCTATATGGAAGGGAACTATGTAAGAATATTCCTAAGATTTCTCCTAAAATGTGTAAATTTGCTTTTTCACAAATCAGACTAGATCACAAACATAGGCTACCTCAGACATTCCTTACATTTATTTTTAGATTTTTCTTTACCCAGATCTAGCCTATGGAAAGTAAGGTGGTATTCCAACTTTTCCATTTTTTATTTTTTTAAAAGATTATTTATTGGAGAGCGAGCGTGCACACACAGAGGGACAAGGAGAGGGAGAAACAGATGAGGGACTCGATCCCAGGACTCTGAGTCCGAAGACAGATGCTTAACTGACTGAGCTACTCAGGGCACCCCATTTTTTAAATAAGAGAACAGACATCTTCAGAGATGAGGCATATTTGTAGTAGTAATAGTGGGGGCTGGGGAGTATTTTTGCTAATGTACTTCAAGACCTGCTCTCAACTCTTAATGAAAAAGGATCGTATGGATATACTGTTTCAAGTGTAATAAGTATATCTTTTTCATGATTTTTCATGAAAATATTCTATAAAAATTGAGGTACTAAAAATGTCAGCAAGGGAAAATGACAAGATTTGGTTCTTTGAAGGTATTTGCATGTGGCGAGGAGACCGATTTATAAAGAAAATGTAATGGTAGAGTTAAACAGTATGTTACTGAGGGTATGTGTACAGCATGACATGAGCATGTGGAGGACAGTATTTTAATAGGGGATAGTTCACACAGATTTCACCCTGGCTGCACATTAGAATGACCTGTGGAGCTTTAAAAACCATGGGACGCCTGGGCCCTACTTCAGACTAAGTGAAACAATCTGTGGAAATGGGACCCACTGTCTATTTTTAAAAAGCCTTGTTTCTACATTATGCTGATGAAGATGCACGGTTAGGTTGGGGACCCCTGGCCTGACGGTCCATTGAGGACTTAATGCCATGGTGACCTCAAACTGTAGGGAGGCTGAGAAACCATCTAGCCATGTGTCCAGGAAGAAGAGGTGATTTGGCAGTGTGGAAAACCTAATTTTCACTTGGAGCTTTAATGAAAGTTTAATGATTCTAAGAAGGCACGAATTCCTGAATTTTAGAAGATGGAAAGAAATTTAACAGACAGGTGGAAAATAACATTTACAGAGGCTACAAGGAGAGTGAAAAGCTTGGAATCTGTTCGGAAGGTATGTCATGTGTATTGCTGGAGTAGCAGGAGATGAGGCCAAAGAGTTAGGACTTGAATATTAAGGGCCTAAATGCTAGCCGGAAGAGCGTGGAATTTAGCATGAGCTAGAGAACACAGGTAGGCTCTAAGCAGTGACATGACAGGAACAGTTTGGGATTCTAGAAAGATCCTTCTCTGGGGCCTAAAGAATGGATTGTATATCTTCCATACCCTGCCACCTCGTGGGCATGACCCAGCATTATTAAAACAAGTAGAAGAGGATCTGCATATTAATTGTTCAAGTCATCTCTAGGCTCTGCTCCTGGCCCTGCTATGGTCCTGTTTTATTTCTCTGCTGCCTGTGAAGTTCCCAGACTATTGGATTTGACCTAGTCTGTTTTCATGTCCTCTTGGATCTGTGCCCTGTATTGTGCTTCTGAATCCTACTGGGCTCCCCCCACACTTGGGAACTTTGGCTTGAGTCAAAACACTAGAACACCCGATTGCCTGGAAAGGGACAAAGATGGAATCTAGGTATTCGGAGAAACTGGGAGTCCACTTGGGTTGAGACTTACCGTTTAGTAGACTTTGAGTAAGACTGCCTATTCCTCTCCCCCTCTTTTTTATAGAAAAGGTAGTATGCTTTAATTGCTATCTTTCCATTTGTTAATGTTTGTATGATGCAGCGTTTGTTAACCATGGTCTGATGGGCATCCGTAATGAGAGTTTTCTTTCAACATAGTGCCTACTCTAGTCGAGCACTGTTCTAGGCTCCCAATATATGGCATTCCCTCTTCTCAAGGAGCAACATTTTTGGAGGGAGAAGTGTGGGGGAGAAATCAGGAGTTCTGTTTTGTACATGCTGAAAACGAAATACTAAATGTCCATGTGCAAATGGCAGGTGGTTGGGTATGCAAATCTGAAATTCCAATGAGTGGTCAGGTTTGGGCATACGGATTTGGGAATCATTTAGATAAAATTAGTATTTGAAGCCAGGGAACACTATAAGATCATATTAGGAGAGTCTGGAGTTCAAGATGATAAAGGGTCCAAGATAGAGTCCTGCGGACACCAGGATTTAGAGACTACATAAAAAAGACAGAGCCAGTGAGGTAGGAGGAAGACCAGAGTGAATGTCAGGGAAGCCAAGAGAAGACATGTCAAAGAAGGAGAGTGTTTACGCCACATGCTGTCAGAGGTCAGGTAAGATGACAGTGCAATGACCCTTGAATTTGTCATGGTAGAAGAAAGCACTCTTGACTGTCCTGGAGTAAGAGTAGAATCAAGGAGGTAAGAAAATAGAATAAACAGAAAAATCTTTAGGGAATCAACCAGTAAGAACATTATATATTCAAGAAATCCTATCTATATAGTACTTTGAATCATTTTATTAAATTTGTTGGGCATTTACTATGTGCCAACCTCACACCATCAGACTTTAAGCGTTTATTATCTTTCGACTTTTAGAAATGTGTGGCCCAGAAAACACCTGTTTCTTTTGGTAGATGGTTAGATCAACTTCTGTTTTTAAAATGTACTTTAAAAAAAAGCAGGTTGAAAAGGCTGAGAAAAAGAGATTGGCACTTTCTCACAAAAGAGTACCTAGTGATTCTTAATGCTTTGAGCTGATTATCAAGGTCATAATATCCTAAATCCTCTTTGCTTTAGACTATAAAAATTTCCATTTACCCTAATCACTTTAGAGAAGGGCCAACTGATCATTATCTTAGTAAGATTTTCTTGTGTAATCGGTGGCAGTGATTGATTCTGGCTATTTGTCACAGACTTATAGAAAGGCCTTTATTATTGTTCACTGTCTAAAATGATGTCATTTTCTATTTGCGAGTGTTTTCATGATTCTGATATGAAGATCTCCAGATTAATAAGTCTTACCTTTCAGTCTGCGAATCCTCATCAGAGGTTTGTGAACTCATTTTGTACATAGTATGGTACCAAGAGCAATAATAGTGTTTGAAAAATATAGATAGGTTCACTACCCTTTTTTTGAAAAATGAGATGCTACCGTGATTGTTGCAATGAGTTAGAGCCACTGAAAAATACTGCAGTGATTAAAACAAAAAAACAAAACTCACTCTGCTTATTTTGAATATCACTGCATTTTACCCTTTTCGCATAGGTCAGCTCCTCTCTTTCCATTCTGTCTCAGTATAGCCCAGGGCAAACTGATGAATCTGAAACTCCTTAGACACAGTAGGTTCAAAATGCCATTTTTATCTCATCCCAAATGTGGTTCTCCTTCTATTTGTATTCAGCCTTCTGGCTCCTAATCATCAGTTTTTTGTGTGTCTTCCAGCCCAATTACCTGCACTGCTGCTTTCTCCATAATATTGCATCATCTCTTTCATGTCCATGCTAATCGCCATAGCTCAAGATTTTAGTACCTCCCAGATGGAGCATGGCAGTAACCTCTTAACTGCTTTCCCCTTCCAACTTTACATATTTTTGTTGCCAGATTAATATATTTTTTAAAGATTTTATTTATTTATTTGACAGAGATCACAAGTAGACAGGCAGGCAGAGGGAGAGGGTGAAGCAGGCTCTCTACTGAGCAGAGAGCCCGATGCGGGGCTCGATCCCAAGACCCTGAGATCGTGACCTGAGCCGAAGGCAGAGGCTTTAACCCACTGAGCCACCCAGGTGCCCATGTTGCCAGATTAATATTATTGGAGCACCATTGTGTTCTCATCATGACCCGACTTACGTAGAAAAAAAAAATATGGCTCCTCTCTGTCAACAGAATGAAGTTCATACCCGTTGGTGTTCCATCTGCGCCCCCCCCCCAATCACCTTGCTTATGTTCTTTCCTATGTTGCAATTCTTTACATACCCTGTGTTCTGTGTAAACTGAATCACTCCCTGCATTTCCTTAGATTTTAGTTTTTGTCTTCTATTATTCTCTTCACTTGGAATTCCCCTTCTTCCTTCTTCAAGACCGAAGAGAAATTCCCTGCTTCCACCCCCAGTCTTTTTTCTTAAATATTGAAGGAGGAAAAAAAAGAGGAATTTTCAGTTCCTTATCATTATCCCAAAGCCTATCCTATTCTACTTTGTATTATATTTATATATAATAAATTCTTCTACTTCACTTTAATAGCTTGAGCATAGGTTATTTAATCTTTGTACCATTCTACAATAATATTTAGTGTGTTTCCTATTGTGAGTACTCACAGATAGTGAATGACTGAAAGAATGGAAATTTGAGTGTGTGGCGTTTAAGTTGGGAATGGTGTGAAGCATTTAAGTTGAATCCTACAGTCAAACTGCCCTGCCCCTTATTAACTGTGTGACCTTGACCTGGGAAAATTGCTTAAAGCAATTTGTGCTTCAGATTTTTCATCACTAAAGTGAGATAAAGTTATGACCTGTCCCATAAGGTTGCTCTGAGGTTTACATTCACGTGTACGACAGTCTTTACGTGTAGTAAGTGCTGTATAAATTTCGTTCTTATTAGTCCCGATGAAGCTAGAGTTCTAATGTGCTCTGACAAAGTTCTCTAATATCCCTGGTAGTGTCTGTGTTACTTAATACTAAACTCTTTCAGTTTCAGCATTTTTTAATTATTAATGCGAATGTGTACTCAACTATTTTATCGAGGTGAATATAGTTAGTAAGTAGTTGCTTGAAAGTATTAGCTCATTACTTTTGTCCAGAAGAGAAAATGTTAATATCGAATGAAATACTAAAGATTTCATGATGTATAAAATTTGCCATCTGCCATTTTAGAGAATATGCATGCATTGTCTTCAGGCTGTTGAAGTCCTGTGGTTTTTATATTTGAGGTTAAATTTTTATGTTCTTGCTTTTGAGCATTTTGATCCATTATTTAATATAGTTGAGTTCACGTAGGGTAATTTTATATCTAATTAACTCATTCATCTTTTCCCTACTTTTTAGGACTCAAATGAAAGTGTGACTTGGGAAATTTACTTTTCCCCCCAGTTTTATTGAGAAATAATCGACCTATATCCCTGTATAAGTTTAAAATGTACAGCATGATGGTTTGATTTGCATACATTGTGAAATGAGTACCACATAGGTTTAGCTAGCCTCCATCTTCTCAGATACAATAAAGAAAAAATATTTTTTCCTTGTGATGAGAATGCTAACAATTTTTCTATATATTCTGTTGCAGTGTTAGCTATGTTCCTCATGCTGTATCCCTAGTGCTATTTGTCTTATGACTGAAAGTTTGGACTTTTTGACCACCTTCCTCCATTTTCCCCTCACCACCTCCCGCCTGACTTTGGTAACCACAAGTCTGATCTCTATGAATTTCGTTTTTTAAATTAGGAAAAAAATGGGTTTTTTATTTTTTATTTTTATTTATTTATTTATTTTTAAGATTTTATTTATTTATTTGACAGAGAGATCGCAAGTAGGCAGAGAGGCAGGCAGAGAGGGGAAAGCAGGCTCCCCGCTGAGCAGAGAGCCCAATGCGGGGCTCGATCCCAGGACCCTGAGATCATGACCTGAGCCGAAGGCAGAGGCTTGAACCCACTGAGCCACCCAGGCGCCCCAAAAATGGGTTTTTTAGATGACACACAAAAGTGAGATCATACAGTATTTATCTTTTCTTTGCCTTATTCTAGCATAATGCCTTCAAGGTCCATACATACCATTGCAAATAGTAGGATTTCCTCTTTTTTTATGGGTGAATGAGATTCCATAGTACATATATACACCACAACTTCTTTATCCATTCATCTATCGATGGACATTTAGGTTGTTTCCATGTCTTGCCTATTGTAAATATTGCTGTTATGAACATGGGGGGTTGTAGATATCTTTCCAAATTTGTGTTTTCATTTCCTTTGGATATATTCCCAGAAGACGAAATACTAGATCATATGGTAGTTCTATTTTTAATTTTTTAATGATCCTCCATACTTTTTTCCATAGTGACTGCACCAATTTATAGTCCTACCAACAGTGCACACAGGTTTCCTTTTCTCCACATCCATGCCAACATTTGTTATCTCTTGTTTTGATGATGGCCATTCTACAGGAATAAGGTGATATTTTTGTGGTTTTAATTCGCATTTCTCTAATGACTTGTGAACTTAAGCATCTTTTCATGTACCTGTTGGCCTTTCATATATCTTCTTTGGAGAAATATCTATTCAGGTCCTTTGTTCATTTTTTAATTTTTTTTTTTTTTTTGCTTTTGATTTGTATGAATTCTTTATATATTTTGTATATTAGCCTCTTAACAGATGTATAGTTTGAAAATATTTCTTCAGTCCGTAGGTTTTCAGTTTGTTGGTTTCTTTTGCTGAGCAGAAGCTTTTTAGTGTGATATAGTTCTACTTATTTATATTTGATTTTGTTGCTTTTGCTTTAGGTATCCTGTCCAAAAAAGTCATTACCAAGACACCTGGGTCAAGGAGCAATTTATTCCTGTGTTTTCTTCTAGGATTTTCATGGTTTTAGGTCTTCTATTTAAGTCTTTAATCCATCTCTTTTTTTTTTTTTTAAAGATTTTATTTATTTATTTGACAGGAAGAGATCACAAGTAGGCAGAGAGGCAGGCAGAGAGAAGGGGAAGCAGGCTCCCTGCTGAGCAGAGAGCCTGATGCGGGGCTCGATCCCAGGACCCTGAGATCATGACCTGAGCCGAAGGCAGAGGCTTAACCCACTGAGCCACGCAGGCGCCCCTGTCTTTAATCCCTCTTGAGTTAAATTTTATGAGGGGTATAGAATATATGACAGTGATAGATATCATTGTCTTATATGTGAATATCTAATTATCCCAGCAACACTTATTAAAGAGATTTTCTTTTCTCCATTGAGTATCCTTGGCTCCCTAGTCATATATTAGTTGACTGTACGTACTTGGGTTCTCAGTTTCGGGGTTCTCAAATCTGTTCAACTTGTCTTTGTGTTTTTATGTCAGTACAATACTATTTTTGATGACTGCAGTTCTATAGCTCTATAGTACATCTTGAAATCAGAAAGTGTGATGGCTCCTGCATTTATTTCTCAGGATGACTTTGGCTTTTCAGGGTCTTCTATGGTTCTGTATAAATTTCAGGTGTGTTTTTGCTGCTTCTGTAAAAAAGAAATGCCATTGGAATTTGATAGGGTCTTCCAGTCCATGAACACAGGATATCTGTCCATTTACGTATGTTTCCTTCGATTTCTTTTGTCTATCCATGTCTTGGAGTTTTCAGAGTAGAGATCTTTCACCTCCTTAGTAAAATTTATGCCTAAGTATTTTATTGTTTTTGATGCTATTGTTAATGCATTTTATTTCTTTTTCCGAAAATTCATTGTTAGTGTACAGAAATGCCACTAGTTTTTGTAGGCTAATTTTGTATCCTGTAACTACTGAGTTCATTGATTAGATCTAATAGTTTTTTTGGTTGAGTCTTCAGGATTTTCCATACATGAAACCATATTCTCTACAGATAGAGACCATTTTACTTCTTCGCAGTTCTGATACCTTTTATTTCTTTTTCTTGCCTAGTTGCTTTAGCTAGGACTTCTAGTATTGAATAGGAATGCTGAGAGTGGGCACCCTTGTGTTACTCCTGATCTTCCAGAAAAAGCTTTTAACCTTTCACCATTGAATCTGATGTTAGCTGTGAGCTTGTTTATTATGCTGAGATAAGTATGTTCCTTCTTTCCTTCTGGGAAATGCATTTTTAAGACTCTTAGAATTATTCTACAAGGACCATCGCAGAACTGCTATTTGTGTCAGGTTTTTTTTAATATATAATCTGAAAGATCAGATCGATATAAGGGAATTTTTTTTAAATGCTTTGCATCTAGCAAAGTGTTAATTGAATCATACATAACATCAAATATGCAATGTGTTTCTCTTGAGGATATGGGAATAACTTCATTTTCTTATTACATTCTTTTTGTTGCATGAAATTACAAGAAGTTAATTACTCCGTTGTTGGCTCATCTCAGTGATCAAGAAAAAAGGAGAGATGAGGTTTTTATTTTTTGAGGGAGATTGACTCATAGAAGATGGATCAGCTTGGAGGGGATGTTAGGGTCCAAGAGCCTTGTAATTATTCTTTATATTTGCATTAAAATTGAGACCAGTTATGTGTATTTCGCCATTCAAGATGGATTTGTTTTACTCCTCTTGATAGGGTAGGCTGAGCTAACAAGGGACCTACATTGCAATTTGAGGTAGAGGTCATAAATGTCTGAAGTTCAACAATAAGAGGAAACTATGAAAGAGAGGTCATCAGATAGTACCTGTTTTATTATTAAATGATTGGTTAAGTAATCTCAGATTTGGAGATTGATCGAGTCAATGAAGGTAGGGTAAGAAGAATGTCCCAGGCAGAAGAAACACGAGCAAAATGCATGACTGGGAAAATGTAACATCTTTGGTAAACATTGAACAACAAATTTGTATAGATAATAGAATTATCCAAGAGATTGAAAAGAGAATGGAATAAAATTTGGGGGGACCAGAATACTAGGCTAAGGTGTTTGGCTATCATTCTCTTTATTCGTGTTCATTTATTCATTTAATTCCTCATCTTCTTTTTCCTTACCTCCCTCCTATCTCTGAGATTATAGCCTGATGAAGGGTAGTGAGAATGATATGTAGAAATAGGAAGTCATGATGAGGAGTGGATGATAAAAAACAGGTTCACTTTTAGTGTGAGGGCTTTGTGGGTGCCTGAAAGGAAAGGCCTTGCCTTCAGTTGGAGAGCTGGAACTCAGGAGAAAGGCCAGTGGTATGTACTGATTTACGACATTGTTTTGAGAAATAACTGGAGATACTCTGCCAAGGACCTGCATGTGTGTTTGTAGTATGTGGGATGGCAGCATAGAAAACAGCAGAAATAATCTGAGGGTAGAGTTAGGCTCTATTTTTTTGATAAATTGTGGTTCAAGTAATAATAAAGAATTAATTTATTGGTGAAGTAGATTAATTTAACACTTAAATCTTAAAGTGGCTTTAGATTCTGTTGCAAAATCATATATATTTGCTACCATCAAACTCTTGGCTACTAGAAAACTATATGATAAAGTGTTGGTTGGAGACTTCTTTTGGAATCAGTGTTAGGTTTGTGCCAGTTACTTCTTATGATATGTTATCTGTAAATGACCAGATTTATAGATAATATAAATACAGTGGACCAGCATATGAACTAATCTCAGGGAAAACACTAAGTTTATATAACAAATCCTAGTCTACTTGCCTTTTCCATACTAAAGGATAAAGATGAATATTACAAGAAAATGACAGAATATAATTTGTTTGAGAAGAAGTATGCCATAATTGGAGTGTGAAGTCAGAGAAAAAACTAATTTCTTCAGTGGGAAAAAGAAGAACTTAATTGAGTGAGGTTGGCACGTATGAAGGTGTCATTATGGAAAAATAGCTATTAATTCCTTTTTTTAGTGATTGACAATGTTAATACAGTTATCCTCGTTCTAGAAAATAGATTAATGAGAGAGGGTAATGATGCTAAACAGTGCTGTGAAAAGTGCTTTTTATAAATGATCTTTTTTTTTTAAAGATATGAGCAAATTTAATGAATTCAAGTATTTGATATTTGTAGTTTTTAAAGCATTGGAAAAATATCACAAGTTATAAAATTGGAGGTGTTGGGTGAAACTTGGTAAAGTTATCTTTATGCTGTTTAAAATTTTCATAACTGTAGGAGAGTTGGGCACCACATAGGCTTTGAGTCCTCCTGAGGCCTTCTAGAAAGGGAGATTTGCTCATCCCTGTGGCCTCTTGGAGCTTGTTTCCAATGACATGAGAGGGATGTGGGGAATGTGGCAAGGAAAGTCTAGGGTTGGAGATTTACAAGTCCAGATCCAAAGGCTGCTGCGTCAGGTCAGCATTTCTCTATTCCTCCAAGTCCATTTTTAGTATTTCCCTCTTTGCAAATCCATCGTGATGCTAATCAACCAGGAAACACATCTCTTCCATCACTGAATTCTTATAGCACCTAATCAGTAGCTTTCTTGTGGCAATTACATTTTTTTTTTTTTTTGTGGCAATTACATTCCGTTCTGTATACTATTTTCACTATTTTTGATATAAAGTATGAGCTCCTGGAAGGCCCTTACTTCAGTAGCTACTGAAGAGCCTTTATAGTCGTTGCCGTATGGTAGGTGTAAGAAAGCGTAAATAGTAAAATAACTGGACCATTGCCAACACTGTTGAGAGCCTTTGTCTTAGTGTCCCTTTACAAAAGATTTAACAAATCTCTGTATGGAGTAAGGTCGATGACGTGTAGGTCTGAGGTGACCATCTTCCATGGTTTATGTTTTGAAAAGACACATAGCCTCTTCTAGAAGAAATGGATAGAGGCTTCTAGAAAGATTTCCCCACAGTGTGGTTCTTTACCTCTTTTGAGTTAGGGAGTTGCCACCCTTTTGAGCTATGAAACTCAAACCATTCCCCAAGGGCAAAAATGCGTAACTCTACAGAATTTTGCTCACAACTTGAGTGATTCAGATTCCCTAAGGTCCAGGTTAAGAACCCCCTAGCCTAGAAAATTTTAAATGTGGAAACCACAAGCCCCATGTAAAGAAAGGAGGAAAAAATATTTCTGTATTAAAAATTTGTCAAGGTAGTGAAATGTTTTCATCATTGAAGTCATTGATTTTTGAATATGGCAATTAATGATTTTCCAAGTGGTTACTGAAATTGGTCATTTTCAACTGATAATTAAAAATGCTTTGTAAAATAGATACTAGAGGCATTGCAGAGAATAAAGATACATTTGGACACCTGTTTGGTCCCGACCATTGACTCTTTTTAAAAGATGTGAATAACATTCTGTGACAGGATTCTGAGTGTGGAAACAGTACTTCTTATGTAATGAAGAGGAGGAAAATAAAAGTACATTTCCTATGCTAAATATTTGCCAGTCCAGAAAAATATCTTGATAATTGAAGTTGTAATTGATTTTGAAGTGGTAATTGAAATTGATAACTTTCAATTGATAATTGAAAATGCTCTGTGCAGTGGATACTAGGGGCATTGCAGAGAATAAAGATATATTTGGGCATCTGTTATGGTCAGGGTTGAATAACCCTCTTTAAAAGACCTGAAAAATGCTCTGTGCCAGGAAGGGACATCTGTGAGGTAACTAATCTATTGTCACAATGTGTTGAAATCAAGAATTTAAAGAAAATGAAATTGTCCTCATAGAGTGAGGCTTGTGTCTGGGCCCTACCATGGACTCCAGAGTCCACATATCTCCATTTTCTTTATCTCATACCCCAAATCAGGCACTAGCACCAGATGTGTTACCCAGCATTTTAAAATCTGATGTCCCACATCTGTGAACCATCTATCTAGGCTTTACTTATTTATTTATTTTGAGGAGAGGGAGGTGGAGGAAGTTGTGTAAACACCCAAGTTCTCTGGAGGGTTCAGAAAAGAAAAAAAGCATTACTTGCACCATAACCAACTGCTCTGGTGTAAGAAGATCTACTTGAAGTGGCCAGGAAGACCCTCTACCCCCAAAAAAGTGGAGTCCTGGCCAAGAAATCAGAGTACCTGAATTCCAGTCTGCTTAATGTGATCTAGATTTCACTCTCCATGACTCTAGATTGGATTGGATGTGGGCTGTGAGGGAAAAGAAAGGCCAAAGATGACACCTAGGTTTTGGGCTTGAGCAGCTGGGTGAGTAGATGTGCTATTAATGACATAGCATAATTCATTGAAGGAATGATCGGTATGGGGAGCTGGAAGTCAAGATTGCATTTTGGACTTCTTAGTCTTCATGCAAACTGAAATGGTAAATAAGAAGCAGTTGGAAGTGTAAGTCAAATTCTTCTGAAGGGTTGGAGCTATAGATACATGCTATTTATTACCACGTGCTTTGAGGAAAGCACCCAGGTGGTGACCTGTAGATTAAGAAGTCCGAGGACCCCATCCAATATTAACAAATGTTAACCTCTCATGGGAGCAAATCTCCAGTTTCATAATGGAAATTAAAAGAAAATCCATTTGCCATATTAGAATTTATTTTTAAACATTTTGAAAAGCAGTACATTATTAAAACTACCCAACAGGGGGCTGGAGGGAGGTGGGTGTGGTTATAAAAGAACAATGTATGGTGTTAAAACTCTTCAGTGTTTTGGGGCACTGGGTGGCTAAGTCGGTTGGGCATCCCACTCTTGGTTTAGCCTTGGGTCATGATCTCATGGCCCCATGTCAGGCTCCGTGCTCAGTAGGGAGTCTGATTAAGGATTCCCCCCTTCTGTCCCTCCCCTCACTCACACATGCTTACGTGTGCGTGCACCTACACTCTCTCAAATCTTAAAAATTATTCCAGTGTTTTGACTATAGTGGTGAATATATGAATTTACATAAATATTAATACAAGTGAGTAAGCATAAAACTAACGAACTCTGGATAAGGTAGATAATTATATCAAAGTCAGTATCCTGGTTGTGATACAATAGTATAGTTTTGTAAAATGCTGCCATTGGAGAAACTAGGCAGTGTATAATGGGTGTATCTATTTCTTAAAACTGCACATGAAACTAATTTCAATTGAGAAGTCAACTTTTAAGGAAACAATTATATAAGCTTTCTGTTAATTTAAAAGTAAAGGTAATAAACACTTAAGAAGACAAGGGGTGCTTGGGTGAGGTAATTGGTTAAGCATCCATTCTTGGTTTCAACTTAGGTCATGACCTCAGGGTCATGAGATTGAGCCCCAAGTCCAGTTCTGTGCTCAGCAGTCTGCATGAGATTCTCTCCCCCTCCTGCTTGTGAACGCATGCTTTCTCTCTAAAATAATAAATATCTAAAAAAAAAAACCAAAAAACCAAAAATGGGGCATTAACATTCTTACAAGTAAAAAAAAAAAAAAAAAACCAACTGATTTACCTCCTTCAAGTCTGTCTAGCGTTACATCACACAAGGATATAAAAAAATTGTCTTTATTAGCTTTTCCTTTTTTTTTTCTTCACGTTTGAAAGTATGCAGTTCTAGTTTCACAAAATGAAACCAGTAGTCACCCAAGTTAGTAAGCTTTCAATCTCTGAAAATTTAATTTTATTAGGAGAATGCTAGGTGCCTCAGTGCAGTAGGCAGTGTGTCAGTCTCATATTAGGAGAAGGCTATTCAGAGGTTATTTGGTACAGTAATGCTCTGCTTTTCTTGGCCTGCATTTTTTCAGGCAAATGCAGTTAGGGTAATCATATTTTTTAGAAGTAATAGGAAATGTCTCTTACAAAGAAAATACTTAAAAACTCAGAAGTGAGTCAAATAACCACTTAAAATTAAGAGCTGTTAATATGAAGATATAAATATTTGAAGATGTTAAACAGTGTTTTGTGAAGTTTGAAGAACTATGACCTGTTTTAAGATGTTAAATACTAGTTCTTACTGGAATTAGAACTCCTTACATGTGCATAACCACTTTAATTTTTCTGTGGAAAGGTATTTATCAGCATTTAAGCAAAGATGAGATCATATTCCATATTACACTTAGTGTATTTGAAGTATCATAGTTACAGGTTCTTAAACATAATTTTTGCTTTTAGGACTTTGATTTCAGTAACCTGGAACAAATATGCCACACACTTTTGTTGGTTTTTAACGTAAATCATTTTGACTTTGTACACAGTGAAGAGAGACTTTCTTTTACTTTGCGTCCTATTAATTAAATTGTGTGTGTTCTTTAGATGACATAGAAAATTATTTACCAATGATTTAGTTTAAGAAAATTTTGGGTAGGGGCACCTGGGTGGCTGTCAGTTAAGCCTCTGCCTTCTGTTCAGGTCATTATCCTAGTGTCCTGGGATCAGCCCTGTGTTCGGCTCCCCGCTCAGCGGGGAGTCCACCTCTCACTCTCCCTCTTCCCCTCCCCCTGCTCGTCCATGCATGCTCTGGCGCTCTTTCTCAAATAAAGGAATAAAATCTTTTTTAAAAAATCTCGGCTTTTTTAAAACTTGTTTTTAAATGAATTTAATTTTTTTAATCAACCTGGAAACTTTTTTTTTTTTATAGGAAGGTAACCACAGATTTGTTTTTCTAACGAATAAAAATATCAGACTTCCCACATCCTTCTAACCTGTTGTTTGTGCTGGAGACAGAGTGGTCTTTCCAAAATCCTCTTTAAAATCTCTTAATGAATTCCTGTTGTGGGAACCAACTCTAGATGCCCTAATGTGGCTGTGAAGAGCAGTTCATGAAGTAGCTGACCTCTCTGCCTCCCCATCTCCCATGTACCTTCCCTCGCCTGCCAGTATCTGTCATTTCCACAACTATTCATCTCACCTCTAAAGTTCTGGTGCTCTTTTACTAGAACATCTTCCCCCATTTCTTGACTCTTTGTATATGTCCTGATGCCACCATCCTGTTAACCTGCATTGCCCCTACTCATTTTGTTCAGGCTTTTTTTTTTTTTTTTTTTTTTTTTAAGGCTGCTTTAAAGAATGTAATCTGGTCAATTTGAAGTTCTTCAGGAAATAGAAAAGTTAATCTGTATTCTCCTGGGTCTTTAATGTTGTACTCAATATTAATCCAGTCTTCAGGTGAACCTTTATTATAGTACAGTTGTATTATGTGGCTCAGGTTTCTTTATGATGGAAGAAAGGGAAAGGAATTAAAGTCCAGAGAAACATTTGTAGCCCACCCAGTACATCCCACACTGTGCATGGCTTATAGGACCTCCTCAATTTAGCAGTTTTTATAGTGAACTGATAAAAGAAATTGATTATGAATAATTGGAGAGAAGGGAATCATAAGGAAAAAAAGAAATTATATAAGAAAAGGATTATTTCACTGGATAAGTGAAAATAATTTTCCATGTAAACATCTTTAAAAATGTTGATAGCTGGTTTCTCCTACTTTCAATCAAATTTAGCAGAAGAGAATGGAATTCTAATATGCCAATCTGTAAGAAAGTGGAAGGATTTCTTGGTAGCCTGAAGCTATTGATGCTAGGATGAGGGAGAATATGAAGATTTAAATGGTAGGAAGTTCTATCAGTTAATCAAATGGTACTTCAATAGTTTAGCACTAATACACAAACTTGTTATAAAAACAAGGGAATGTTTTTTGAAAGGAAAAGAAGTAAAACATTACTCAGTATCTCACCACTCTGGAAATTTGAAGAATGAAACAAGATATTTAGGACTACTGGAACTACTTAGGGCTGACCTTCACAAAGACAGAGGAATGGACTGAAAAAGCTTAAAGACAATTTAATGTAATTTCAAGGAAACAAGGACTTCCTGGTTTTAGAGTTGTTGTGGGCAGGTTGGACAAGGAATTATTATAATTAGATTTTTGATAAACTGAGCTACTACCCTTAGCAATTTAACAACATTTTTTTGTGAACAAAAACAAAATGAAAAGTGCCCAAGAAATTTAATTGGACCGCCAATCTAATTAAATATCATTCTGTATTGTCAATAAGTAGCTGAGAGAATTTATTAAAAACAAAAATTGAGTCCTTAAATCTTTGCTTTAATCCATAGGTCACTGTCATTTAGTAATCACATACGTGTAATTTCTATTTTTAAAGCTGGATAATGCAGATGAACAAGCAGCCCAGATCAGAAGGGAACTTGATGGTCGTTTGCAGCTGGCAGAGAAAATGGCAAAGGTAAATTATTAACTTTGACACCCTGTACATTTCTTTTTACTCCTATTTCTGTGAGCTGAGAAAGTTCTGTATAGATAGTATAATTTTATCATTTTCTTCTCTGTGTGCATATTTCTTAAGCCCAAATATCTGAGTGCATGTTATCTAAATGGAGTATATTATCTATTTTACATATCCTTTCTTACACATAGAACTCAATAACTTTTGTTGATTATTCTGAAAGCAATGCCTGAATTTCTCAAATGGCCAGATTTAGAAGAACTTTAATATTGTGCTAAACATAACCTAATCAGGGAGTAAAATATTGTCTCTGCAAAATCACATATTCCAAGCTATCTAACATGGTGGTTGATACATAATGGAGTCAACTAATATTTGAATGGATGAAAAATCTAACTGGAAGTTTCTAATAAAAGACTTTCACAGGTAGTGTGTTTAATATAATTTATTTGTACAGTCATGTGTTTCTATATAACAGGACTAAGTTTCAAACAAAACCATTAATTCTTAATGCTTAAGATTTCTTAGAGTATATGGAACTCATTATTTGCATCATTCTTTAGTGAATTGATACATTGATTTATTAGTGGTAAAAGGAAATTATCTTTCCCAATAGACTTGAGGTTATAGTGCTATTAATCTGAGATATGGTTTTTTTTTTTTCCTTTTTTCCCTTTTACTAATCAAAACTTTGAATATTTGGAGGTAGACTCTTCCTTTACCTCCCTCCATCTTTCTGAAGAATCCTCCCTATTGAGGGAAATTTCTTCATTTCTTTAAAATTTAGGTATAATGTGTATAGTGAAGTATACAGATACTTAGTTTACAGCTCAGTGAATGTATGTGTACATGGTCCTTGTTAACTACCCCCCAAATCAAGGTAGTGAACTTTTCCAGCCATTGAGAAGAACATACATCCCATGCTGATTTTAACAATTGAAGTATTTTTGTTTTTGCAAAGAAAAATGCACTTAGGAATAATGCGTAAGTTTTAAGAATGCTAATACTGTTATCTAAAAGTATATTAAATTTAAAAAAGGGAAATTATTGAAAAACTGGAGATAAACAGGAAAGTTGAGAAAATGAAGAGAAATTTAGGTAGCAGAGATGACAGTAAGCTGTGAGAACTAAGCCAGAGATCGATGAAGAGGAATTTTCAGATGAATAAAGATCAAAGATGATATGAATTAGGGGCTAAAGAGTTACATTCACAGAAAGGGCAGTGGTTAAAAGGACACCATGCCATATTACTATCCTCTGGATATCTGGAGAGGCACTACAAACTTGTAGAGATTCAAGTGTCAAATTTATGACGGAAGTCAAGTAGGTTAAGGCTATTGGAAGCTTTAGAGAGGACAACACTTTCCCTAAAACCCTTGGCTGAATTGGAGAACTCGCTGAAAAGACATTTCCTTTTCTTGAAGACCTAAGACTGGGAGAGAATCCAGAGAGTTGTTCCAGACCCTGTGGGGGCAGGACTCTGAATCTGTGATCCACATTTGTAGATCGCCTAGGTGTATATAGATATAGATACTGAGACGATGCACATTGTTTGAGTTGGATTTGCTTCTCTAAGGGCCTGGCTGAAGATGTAATGCTTTAGAATAAAGTTTAGATGAATTTCTGGAGGGTTATGAAATGGGAGGGAGAGTCTTGGGTGTCTCAAGTTCATACCTGGGAGGAGAAAGTGGGTTTATAACCTCTGGACTTGAGAGGAAAGGATCAGTGATGTGCATAAAGAGACTTCTCTTTGACAACACTTTGACAGTGTTTCATTACAAACACTGATATGTTTAAAAAAGTGTGGAGAAGAAAGTGAAGCCAGTGGAATTAGAAGGGGAAAAAAGCCACCAAAAATAAGATGCTTTTGGTGAATATATTGACTGAGGAGATAAAACATGTTTAATTGCTTTCTAATTCAGTTTCACCAATTGTAAGCCATCTTCATAAAGTATTCATAAGGTGAATTATAATTTACTGACCTGTTGCATTATATTCCCACAGTAAACCTATGAACCCACAAGGACAGAGGAAATAATGAGTCTATTGTAGAGACTAGGAGATTGAGATTTAGGGAAAATGACTGACTTCAAGATTACTTAACAAATAACATGGTGAAGGCTGGCCTCAAACACCTGATCTTTGGACTTTGCTCTCTTGGGCCCAGCTGCCTCTTCAATCTGATAAATCCAGAAGTGTGGTCCCTTAATAATTTATAGTCAGTAACACTTCCTATCATACTTCACAGCACAATATAATAACAACAAAGCCCCAGGGCAGAAATCTGTTTCAAAGGATAGAAGTATTGACTTTAATACTTTAGCCAACGCATAATTATTAGGAAGTCATAGGAGAAATGTGGACTGGGCCAGAAAAACATGTAGGCAAATCCATGATTGCTGTTTCCTTAGATATAGAGCATTAGGCAGGTTTATTTAACTTCTTGGAGCTTGAATTTTTCTATCTATAAATTCAATGAATAAATGTTTATTGAACACCTACTAAAATAACCTGGTAGTGTTGTAGGCACTTGGAATACATCCGGACAAATGTGTAGTTGTCTTGGGATAAAACCAGACAAAAATGTTCCTGGTGGAGCTTGCATTTGGGAGAGGCAATAATAAGCAAGAAATGTTCCATACAACTGAATTATGGAAGGTGATGATTTGCTATTTTGGAAAATAAAGACAAGAGGGAATCAGGAGTGCAGGAGGAAGGGGGGGTGTTTAAAATTTTCAGTGAAGTGGTCAGGCTAGGCCAGTTCTTGGCAGTACTGTCTTGTCAGATACACCAAAAAAACTTGGAATCATCCCTGACTCCCTTCTTTTTCTCGTGCCTCATGACAGATTTACTAGGAAATCCATTTGCATTTGTCTTCAGAGTATTTCTAGAATCTGACAGCTGTCCCCATCATCCACCTACCAGTCTGGTCAAGGATTCATCTAGTGGAAGGTTAGAAGCACTTAAAAAGGGACTAAATGTGAATGCTGAGAATTTTTTTTTTTTTTTTAACGGAGAAAACATTTTCTTTCTTCCTTTTTTTTTTTTTCTTTAAAACATTTTCATGTGTATAATGCTTTAGGATCACTAAAGAGAGTAAATTAGAACATTCAAACTATGGTTTATAAGAACAACTCACAATTAAACTAGAAAATAACCCTATTTCTGAGTCTGTTCTAACTTAAAAGATTAAATTTAACATGTATAGTTGCCTGAAGTACGGTTGATTTTTGTTTCCAAGAAAGAGGCAACATAAGCAGGCTAAATAAAGTTGATGAAATACTATTAATAAACCTCAGAGCTTTAAAGCAGAGCTGTCTGTCTTTTCTCCCGGGGAGGAAGAAAATTCTTGAAAAGTTGGAAAGTTCCAATAAGTCCATCAGTTTTGGTGATTCCGGCCAGTCTTCTCCTTGAAAAATGATGGCGAATGACATGTTTTTAACTAAAGCTAAATAAGAATTGGGTTCTTTATGTGCTAATGCTAAGTTTTCCATAAAATAACACCTTAAAATTTTGAAAAAAAAAAATTGGTGCATCCAAACTTTCAAACATGATATATTTTTGCTTCGCTAAAGTAAAATTTTTAAAAAGGCAAAATTATGACTCTTACAAATATAAACACACAATAAAGATTTCATTCAGTGCGTAATGAATGAGCAAACTAGTTACATGTTAAAACTAATCCAAAGAGCATATCAAAACTAGATGTTTTTAGGCAAGGTTAAAATAAGATTCCTAGATTAGATCTAAAAGTGGTCATTTCCAACAAGGTTTTAAACTATAATCATTAGATTATCTTATTCACCAGAAACACATTATTTGCATCTTTTCCAGACAAAATTCTATAAGGTAACATGTAACTTCACTGTTTAGGACCTTGAATCAATAAACAGTAAGTTGAACTAAGTATATTCTCTCAGATGACCTTTAGATGCCCTTTGCCTCTGTAGGACATTGAAAGGACCTACTCCCTCACCTTTTTGTCTTATTTCTGAGTTTTGGATACTTTTCCTAATAGCTTTTAAAGTCAGTGCATACACTAGGTGTTATACACAACCATGTACGTTCAGTGAATCATTGAACATTATGTCAAAAACTAAAGAAAAATGATGTACTTTGGGGCACCTGGGTGGTTCAGTTGGTTAAGCATCTGCCTTCAGCTCCGGTCCTGAGATCAAGCCCCTCACCAGGCTCTCTGCTGGGTGGGGAGCCTGCTTCTCCCTCTTCCCCTTCCCCCTGCTCATGCTTTTCTCTCTCTCTCTCTCTCTCAAATGAATAAAATCTTAAAAAAACTCAAAAAACTAAAGATGTACTGTACATTGGCTAATTGAATTTAAATTAAAAAATCTGCATAAATATAAAAATCTTTTTATGAAAAAAAAATAAATAAATCTTTTTATGGTTTATTTTGCCTTTTTTTTTTTTTCTTTTACATGCTCTGAGAAACTATTCCAAAACATTACTTTTTTTTCCAAAGGAAACCAAGGTATTCTGTAACTGAATAGTTACATGTTTTTCCTGAGATTGCAAACTTTTTTGGAATGTTGCTTCAAACTCTAGAGGAATGTTAAAAGGATACTTAAGAGTCTTCCTTAAGAAAGCTAATGATGACTGTGGATACTTAATTACTATGTGATAATAAATATGCAATTTTAATATCGATTATATGTAAATTATGTTAAAAGAAATATGTGACAGTTATATTCGGGGAGAAGAAAACAGGTGGCCTGAGACTCTGGGACTGATTTGTGAAGTGGTACCAGATGTTGCTTTCCATCCTATGAGCAAACTGGTGCAAGTGAGTCATAGGTTAGGTGCAGGTTGACGAGAGCACTCGGGATGTGTTCCAGTCATCCCAGAGATGGGGATTTCTTAGGTTGCTCTTTGAATGATGCCAAGGGAAACTATAAGAAAGGCACTAATTTTTCTGGAGCATTAAGCAGTCATTTGCAAGGTGGCTGCTGTAGGCTTTCATTCCCAGCCAGTTTTGTACAGTAAGTCGCACGTTACATCGTACTTCATATCATAAAGCTATAAACTCTCTTTAAGGGAAGACCTAATGCCAGGTTTTCAAAGATTAAGAAAGAGCCAACAGCATTGCCGTTGGTAAGAATATAAATGGTATCATCTTCTTTAAGGGCAATTTGGCAGTATCTGTCCATATCTTTTTAAATACCAGTATTTGGAATGTCCTTTTTATCGAGTTTAAAGAAACTGAAATCTGATTCCAGAAATCTAAGGACCAAATGGCAATGCTCATGTAATTCCGAAAGAAAATGAATCTTCTAAATTGATACTGTTATTCTTTTTTATGTGTAGGTTTATTTATAAGTTGGCATTTTGCTTTACATTTAAAATTTTCTAAACCTTTACTAAAAAAGCAATTTATGGTCATATGGGATCTGATCATATTTGTGTGATGTGAAAATTAATTCTAGAATTATCAGCATATTGCTATTATGTGTTTTAAATATGAATTCTTATAAAAAGGATATACTCTTGATATATATTTCTGGTAAGAAAGATGTTTAAGATGTTTGTTTCCTAACAGGCAAACACGTTCCTATAGTGAACATTTTTCTTACTGACCAGTTTACCAAGCAATTCAGAGTTAACAGTGACTAATTAAGATTTATCTAGACACTAAATTTTCTTCCATGTAGGTTTTCAGTTTTTCCTTAAGCAAATACCTTATCAAAAATAGTTAATGTGAAAATGTTACTTATTTTGTACCATAAAGATTCTGAATAAAGGATGTAATGTACTCTTAGACATAACCGAAATTGCCAAAGCCTGATGATTTTAAAGCCTAGAGACTGAAGTATTGGGTAGGTGCATTTATATTGAGTGTCACAGTTTCTAAGACAGACAAAGATATACATCATATAATCTTCTATGATAAAATTGAAATAATGACTTTTGTAACTTTTGTTTTAAATTATTTTCAAGGAAAGAAACTTCCCCAAATTTATAGCAAAAGAAATGGAGAATATGTATATAGAAGAGTTGCGGTCTTCAGTGAATTTGCTAATGGCCAATTTGGAAAGTCTTCCAGTTTCGAAAGGTGGTCCAGAATTTAAATTACAAAAATTAAAACGTTCACAGAATTCTGCATTTTTGGACATAGGCGATGAGAATGAGATTCAGCTGTCAAAGTCGGATGTGGTGCTGTCATTCACCTTAGAGGTAAGTGACTTGATTCCATGCTCACCTCTGACAGCATAAATGAAACTGCAAAATAATTTCTCACCTTCATGGTAACTTTCTGAGTTGAAAGCAGTGTGATATATTTTGAAGAAGTTATCTTATTCTTCATTTGCTGGACAATCCGGTTGTGAATGCAAATTAATACAAATTGTTCTTTAAACATAATAGCAGTTTTAGGATTAAATAATAAAATAGTAAGTTTTGAGAAAATTAGTCTTTGTGCCAACTATCTTGGTGTAAGTTTATCAGTAAAAGCACATTTCGGTGGAAATAGGATTTACACACATAACTGAATTCTCTGGAACTTGGGAATTGCTCGTAGGCTTTTTGGTTAGCTTTGTTTTTAACCTACCTCACCTATGGTATTTTTCTAGAATCAAATCACGCCAGCCAGCTTTGAAACACACAGTATTGAGTGCATATAGATGATAAGTAGGGAATTCTTCCTTCACAGGATGTCCAGTTTCCTTATAGATATAGTACATATTATAAAGAATTGGAACAAATGTCACGCATTTAAAATTGTGTTCTCTCAGACTGCAGAGTTTTATCCCTTTTATACAATTCACTGGAAACCAGATATGCAGACTCTTACCACAGCCACTGTTGATGTTTTTTTATGATTACATTTCTTCACTGCTAATCTGTGTATTTGGGCTAATCCATGTATATGTTTATACGTGGCACAAACATATATAGTTGCAATATCGAGCTTACATTTATAGAGCTCTCAAAAATTAAAGCTTGTTACTTCTTCCTTGCATTGTTAAGTTCTCTTTTTGCTGGTGCCCAGTACTGCTATTGAAGTTTGTGGATTGACTGATGGAGCCTTAGGAGACACCATTTTAAATTTCTTTGTTGATACTTCTTTCTTTTGGCTTGCTTAGTTTAAGGCAGAAAAAGCAAATGTGTGCTTTTGTTCTTTATTCCACCTATTCAACTCTAAGATAAATTCAGGCTTGAGGATAAGCCAACTGTCTCTGTCTTAACTTCCAGGCTAATGATTTTTTTGTAGGTTAATAGATTAAATTTACTATCAGAGTTAGAAATAGGTTTTCTTCTGACTTGAAACTCTGTTCTAGGGTGACCTAATGATTTTGCCATTACTCTGGGTTTCTTCTCAATCTTTTGCCATTACTGGGTTTCTTCTCAATCTCTTCAGTATCTTAAAGAGATATTTGATGGAAAACTACACAGTATCTTTCTTAGACATAGAAGTCTGTTTTCCTACTGAGCAAGATGTAAAGTGCCAAAGCTGTTTTTTTTTTAAGGCTTTGTATGGAATAAAATCTGTTACAGTGTAATTTGTAAAGCAAATTATTTTTGTAATATATAAATCTACCAGGCACAACTGGAAACCATTCAAAACACCTTCTCTTTATTGTTTAAAAGTTTTTAAACAAGATTGTAAATAATTGGCTTTTATGAACTCTCTTTTCCCTATTGAAAATAAAATTATCCTCGTGAGTTAGTGTCAGTGTGAAACTATGAATTGTTCTGTACTTTGTTGCCAGTGTATTAAACAGGGCTGCTCAGTTAACAATAAAATGGTGTTAGGGAGAGAAAATGAGTTAAAACTTCATTTTGTGTTATCTGAGAAGCTTGCCTATTTATAAAATTGTTTTGATAGTCCTCTGTTGCTATGTCTATGTAAGGCAGATATTTTCCTGCCATAGCATAATGGAGATGTTTTCTATGATGTACTTCCAGTATTAGAAATAGGAGTCGTGTGTCCAACAGCAAAATGAAGTCACATTCAATGCAGGCTACACAGTGCTTACCTGTGGACACCTGAGAGAACAGACGAGGTCCCCCTGTGTCCCCAGGGCCTCTGACCTCAGCCAAGCTAAACTCCATAATTATCCCTGGCCCATTGTCCAAGCCTTGCTTCTCAGCCTAAGAAAGTTCTGAAAGGCAAGCAGTTAATCCAATTTAAGGGTATCACATTTCATCAGTCAGGCTTAGAACTTTTCCAGTGGGAAAAGTTTTTTCTACCAACTGAAGTCTGAGTCTAGGGAATAAGTGCAGATTTGAAAAACTGTTTAAATTTTATCACCTCTTTAAAATTGCTACCAACCGCTCTCTTCTCTCACCACACCCTGTTCTCTTAGCAAGCTGAATTTTTGCCACAGCTCTTACCACCTCACGTGTAATCCAGTTATTATGTTTATTATTCATTATCTGACTGATTGTACTAAAATGTAAGCTACATGAAGTTAAGGTCTTGTTTCGTTTACTGAGGTATTACAAGAGCCTAAAACACGACCTGGCACACTGTTGACTTGATAAATACTGATTGAATTGGGGACTTTGAATGGTATTAAGAAACAGCAGTCAAAAAAAGAAAAAGGCAGCAGGTAGCCACAAGATTATTTTTAGGTCTCTCCATTCATGAAGGCTTGAGAGAGAATAAAAAAGCAAGAGCGAAGCTAACCTGCAAAACCACAAGCCATCCAATGGTATGTTAAATATTCAAGTAAGGGGAGGACAATACAGGTTAATGTATGAAGTTGAGTCTGCATGTTGGAAGAGGAGTGGTGTCACTGGCATGAGTACGGCTGATCTTCATACAGTTTTCATTGGTATTAGGCTGGCAGACCCTGTGACAACTTCTTTATCTGGTCATACACGGTCCCACATAGAGCTCAGCTTTGTTTTCTCCAACCCGCCTGTGACTCCGCAGCACATAACTCTGGGGACAATGCATCATTCAGAAGCATGGTACCAAGTTTTATATTTTGGACATGCCTCCCTTCTTTTTGCATCTAGAATAATTCTGTGTATTTTATCTTTACTAAATCAGTCACAGAGAGATTGGGGAAGAGGAGATGGAATTGAGACTAGTTTCATTTTCCATGTTCCCTTACCAGGTTTTGTGGGGAACTGGTCGGAACAGTTACCTGTCCACGGAATTCTTGGCTGTCTTCATCATTAAAGATTGAGACCAGCTGTATTTTTTTTTTTTTATTGGAAATCAAATATGTAGAATTGTGTTGTTTTATTTATATGTATGGATTCAGAACAGAAGTTACTTCTTTTGAAAGTGGCAATTCTGCAGAAGAAAACATTCCCGGCACAGATGGGAGTATTGTTTTGCGGACCAGGGAACTGTTTCACAAGTCGTGCGTTTCAGGAGGTGCTTCCTTTCTTCTCTCTTGTGCTTTGACTGCTGAACACACTATGGAAAGAGACGCAGGGCAAATAAGCATATTCCCACATATGAACTAAAAGATGTCTACATTTATTATGTGTACACAATTCTGTTGCTTCCTGTATTTTAAGTGGCCTTCCAAAAATTTTATAAAGAAGTCATTTCGATCATGTTGGTAAGTCCCTGTGGAATTCGCTTTTGATTGATATGGTTATCCTATCAATCACTTGCCTCAGCTTCTAGTTTTATTTGTATAGGGATCTAATGAGTTTCAAAAGGACTAACAATGACATTGATTTATTAAAGAATGTATACTTCCTTTGCTTAACTTTCCAGCAACAAGATGAAGTGCTTTGTTCTAACTTCCTTGAATGTCTTACAACAGTTAGGAAAGGTGTTACTGTTCTCTATCAATTCTTAGTCTGTTTTCTGTTAACCACTTATTTTATGCCCTTAGTTTTATTTCTGCGTTGGTATACATTTCAGTGTGATAAAATAACAAAAGTCTTGGTTGAGGAAGGAAAATGGTTCTGAGTTTGACCTTTCTTTTATTAGTTTCCCATTATTTTCATGAAAAAAAAATTGGCATTTGTATTTACGAATGTAACCCTTCTGTTGTGCTGAAGAGTGAAAGGAAGATAGCTTTTTAAGGTGGCTTCTTGGAGAACTTTTGCCTCGAGATTCATATCACAACTCAATGAAAAGTGGAATGACTTTAATAATGTATTAAATGATCAATACATGATGTTTTTAGTGGATATTTTTGTAGCTTCGTGGCACGAATGCTGTTAATCTTGTTTGTACAAATATAACATGAGATCAGTAAAGACTTGTGCATATTATAAAAATGCCATTGAATATATTTTATGAGTTTCAAGAACTTAGGAAACTTTAGGATGCAAGGTTTGACTGAAAAAAAAACTATAGCAAAAATATGAACATTAAAAAGCCCACTTGAAAAATATGTTTCCTTTTTTTCTAGGAGTTCTAGATGAGTGAAACAGTATCAATTTTTCTACCCATTCCCAGTGTGCTGCATTAAATTAGCACCCACCTTGAGTGGATGTAAAAGTCCTTTTTTCCCTTGCCAAGTTAGTAGTAAGATAGTCATTGGCAAGTTATATCTTCCATACTTCATAATAAGATAAACATTTTCTATAATGAATATTCTTTTGTAAATACTAATAGTATCTAAATAAGTAAATAGAGAAAGTTCTGATGATGTTATGTACTGATAACTACAACTTGGGGTGATGATGATGTGCATCACTCATAAATAGTATTTCACTGTATGTGGAACTCAACCTGTACTGCTTTTAGCACATTCACTGCATTTTCCTGGGTAATTCCACTTTACCTTATGCAGACTTGCCATCATTTTTTAAGGATCTGAGTTTATACCTCACTTAACTCAGTAAGGCTTGTATTTAGAGATCTTAACCTTACTTTAATAAGCTGGCAGGAGATATTTCTTCAATATTAGACTTCCTCAGAATGTTACTTACTAGACCTTCCATGGATACAGGTGATTCTTTTTTTTATTTATTTTTTAATTTTTTAAAAAGATTTTATTTATTTATTTGACAGAGAGATCACAAGTAGCAGAGAGGCAGGCGGGAGGGGGGGGGGGAAGCAGGCTCCCCACTGAGCAGAGAGCCCAATGTGGGGCTCGATCCCAGGACCCTGAGATCTGACCTGAACCGAAGGCAGAGGCTTTAACCCACTGAGCCAACCAGGTGCCCCGATACAGGTGATTCTAAGGAGGATAAAATACCATTGGTGTTACCAGATAATTTTATCAGTTGGTCATTCTAATTGTTGTCAATGGTGCTACCTCTATGTCCTGTTCAAGGCTGCCAACTTGATTTATGATTTAAATTTTTTTTTTAATCTTTAGATTGTCATAATGGAAGTGCAAGGTTTGAAGTCCGTGGCTCCCAATCGAATTGTTTACTGTACAATGGAAGTGGAAGGAGGAGAAAAACTGCAGACAGACCAGGCTGAAGCTTCAAGGCCACAGTAAGCCAGTTGAAAAAAAAAATTTTCCTCTTCCAAAGAAACATGGTTTATTTATTTAAGCATTGTGTGATTTTATACTCCGAAAGGGTTATTGGTTAGCTTTGTTTCAACTGTGTTAGAATCATTGTGTGCCTTTCTAGATAAGGATGCTGTAATTAGAACTATAGCAGAATCTCTGTGTAGTACAAACAGAAAATCTAACCTGCAAATGAGAAGCTAGTTATTTGGCAAGTCAATGTTTGTAGATCATTTAAAAGGAAAGCATGTGTTTTCATGTGTCCTTTAAAAGGTGGTGCTTGATCCTATTTCAGTTAGAAAAAAAAACAACAAAAACTATAACCTTAATAGCTTTTCCATTTCCATGTATTGCTGATGACCATATAACACTGATGATGTCGAGGTGGATATAATTTTGCAGTGTCATAGAATACTTAGGGAATAGGCTTGAGTTACAGAACCAATTACTGACAACCGCACAGTAATCAGAGAAGCTAAAGCTGTTCTTAGCTGGCAGTTTTAGGTTTCAAATTCAGGGAATGAGTTTAATTAAGTTTGGAAGATATTCTTTTTAACTGATTGAAACTTGGGAAACATCACAGTCTCTGGTAGAAATAACCAGGCTAGTTTGAGGAATTCGAGTGAAAATTGCCCGGCTTTCATTTGTACACTGCCTTTAGAAAAGATTTTTTTTCCTCCTTTAGGACTTAGGATTTTTGTCTTATCACAGCATGATGATGTGGCCTGTTCATTCAGGAAATTTCTAATCAGATCCTGGTTGGCAGTGGTTAGATAGAGGTCAACAAAAACTTTCATTTTCCTTAGGGCAGGAACAAGTTAAAGGTGGGGACAGAGATACAAATGTAGTTGGACAGATAGGCACAGAGTATTAGGAGATGGAGAAGAAGCAAGTTGCAGCTTCTTACCCTGCCTTATAAAAAGTCCTACAGGTCTACCCCTACCCGACCTCTCATTACCTGTGGGACCTCACCTAGCTGGACTTCATGTAATTCCTCAAACATATCCTTACACTTGCTTTTCCCTCTGCCTGCCTTCCCATTTATCTTTGTATGGCTGGATCCTTGGTATTAGACATTTCTCCAAAGAAGACCTACAAATGACTAAGAGACACATGAAAAAATGCTCCACGTCACTCATCATCAGGGAAATACAAATCAAAACCACAATGAGCTACCACCCCACACTGGTCAGGGTGGCTAAAATTAACTCAGGAAACAACAGATGTTGGCGAGGATGCATTAAAAGGGGAACCCTCATACACTGTTGGTGGGAATGCAAGCTGGTGCAGCCACTCTGGAAAACAGTAATGGAGATTCCTCAAAAAGTTAAAATTAGAACTACCCTATGACCCAGCAATTGCACCACCAGGTATTTATCTAAAGGATACAAACGGTGATTTGAAGGGGCACATGCACCCCAATGTTTATAGCAGCAATGTCCACAACTGCGAAAATAAGAGCCCAGATGTCCATTGGTAGATGAATGGATAAAGATGATGTGTGTATATATACAATGGAATACAACTCAGCCATCAAAATGAATGAAGTCTTGCCATTTGCAATGATGTGGCTGGAACTAGAGGGTATGATGCTAAGGAAATAAGTCAGAGAAAGACAAATACCATATGATTTCACTCATGTGGAATTTAAGAAACAAAACAGATGAACGTAGGGGAAAAGAAGGAAAAATAAAAACAGGCAAACCATAAGAGATTCTTAATTATAGGGAACAAGTTGAGGGTTGCTGGAGGGGACGTGGGTGGGAGGGGATGGGGTAATTGGGCGTAGGGCATTAAGAAGGGCACTTGATGTAATGAGCATTGGGTGTTATATGCAACTGATGAATCACTAAACTCTACCTTGAAATAGTACACTGTGTTAACTAACTTTAAATTAAAAAAAATCTTAGGGCACCAAGTATCTCAGTCAGTTAAACATCTGACTGTTGACTCAGCGTAGGTCTTGATCTCGGGGTTGTGAAGTTTAAACTCCTACATTGGGCTCCACGCTGGGCATGGAGCCTACCTTTAAAAAAAAAAAATCTTAAGCCTCACTTGCTTAGAACACCTCTTTTAGATAACCCAGTATGGAAAGAAAACCCAATATGAAGCAGATACTTTCTGGCTCATTTTAATCTTTAGACTATTGTGCTTCCTATCTGTTCATTTTTTATTTCCTCTTTGAGAAAATGGTAGATATCTTGTCCTATTTGATCTTCTAGTACTCAGTAGGCTGTCAGAATTGATTCAGTTGCTTGCCCTTATTTTTATGACTTAGTCACAGTAAATATTGAAGGGTGTAGTATTTACTCCTGCAGGCAAACAGAGTTGAGTTACGGTGTGACAATAAATTGAAAATAATGAGAATAAACAACTCTTTTCAGAGATTCTTTAGACCTAGGAGGAGGCTGTGAGATAGAAGGAAGTTGATTGGGGCTGTTTTTGGCAGGGCATATGGAGTCAAGGGAGAGGTGTGATTTTTGTTTCAAAGGTCAGTTATATTAGTCTGTATTAGTATATTCACAGAGTTGTGCAAACATCAGCAATTCTAGAACCTGTTCATCACCTCAAAAAGAAGCACCGTACCCTTGACCTATCAGCCTCAGATCACCCCCATCTTGACCAACTACTTAGTGACTTTCTGTCTCTATAGATTTGCCTATTCTGGACATTTCCAATAAATGGAATCATATAGTATGTGCTCTTTTGTGATTGGTTTCTTTCCCTTAACATAATGTTTTCTGCTTCCTCTATCTTCTGGCATGTATCAGAACTTCATTTCTTTTTTATGACCAAATCCTAGTCTAGTGCATGTATATACTGCATTTTGTTTATCTATTCATTTAGATTGAGGACACTTGGGTTGTTTCTACCTTCTGGCTACTGGGAATGCTGCAAGTAAGTTGTACAAATATCTGTTGGAGTCCCTGTTTTCAATTGGTTTAGGTCTGTACATAATGGAATTGCTGGACTGGATAATTGCATGTTTAGATTTTTGAGGATCCACCAAACTGCTTCCCACAGTGATAGCACCACTTTATTTTCCCATCGACAATGTAGAAGAGTTTCAATTTCTTCACATTCTCACCAGTACTTATTATTTGCCCTATACATGGTCATTCTAGAAGGGGGGAGGTGATATCTTATTGTGATTTGATTTACACTTCACTCCTGACTAATGATGTTGAGCATATTTTCATATGTTGTATTAGCTATCTGTATATCTCTGTAGAGGAATATCTATTTAAGTCTCTTCCTTCTTTTTTATTGAGTTGTTTGTCTTTTAAGTGTAAGAGCTATTTCTATATTCTAGGTGTTAGATTCTTATATATGATCTGCAAATGTTTTCTCCCATTGTGTGGATTATCTTTTTATTTTCTTGATACTGTCTTTTGATATTGTTCAATTTATCTATTTCATTGTTGCTGCTTATGCTTCTGGAGCCATGTCTAAGAATCTGGTGGTCAATCCAAGGTCACAAAAATTTAGCCCCATGTTTTCTCCTAAGACTTTCATAATCTTACCTCTTACATTTAGGTCATTAATCCATTTTAAAGATTTATTTCTTTTGAGAAAGAGAGTGCATGTGTGTGTGCGCAGCAAGGAGAGGGGCAGAGGAAAAGGGAGAGAGAATCTCAAGCAGACTCCACACTGAGTGTGGAGCCCCATGCGGGGCTTGATCTCACGACCCTGAGATCGTGACCTGAGCAGAAACCAAGAGTTAGCTGCTGATTTTTATTTGTGGTAGGATGTAAGGGTTCAACCTCCTTTATTTGCATGTGACAATTCAGTTGTCCAGTTCTTAAGTTGAAGCAACTATTCCCTTTCCATTAAATATTCTTGGTACCCTTTTGAAAATCTATTTACCATAGATACATGGGTTTGTTTCTGGACTCTGAATTGTATTACATTGATGTTCTTATGCTAGTACCACATTATTTTGCCTACCATTGCCCTGTATGAAGTGGGCTTTGTTTTTAGTTTTTTGGCCTTGTGTAACATTTTAATATCATGAGTATGTGTCTTCCATCTATGTTTTTTTTTTTCAAGATTATTTTGGCTATTCTGAATTTCCATATGACCTTAAGGATAAATTTGCCAGTTTCTACAAAGGTTTTGCAGATATCTCCAGCTGGGATTTTCCTAGAGATTGTATTGAATCTGATCAATTTGGAAAGTACTGCCATCTTAATTAACAGTGTTGTCTTCCTATTCATACATTGTGTCTTTCTAGTTATTTAGACCTTTGTTTCTTTTAACAATAGTTTGTAGTTTTCAAAGTGTAAGTTTTGCTCTTCTTTGGTTAAATTTATTCCTGGTATTTTATTGTTTTCTTAAGTTATTTTGGATTGTTTGTCGTAAGTATATAAAGATTATTTTTTAAATATTGATCTTACATGCTGCATCCTTGCTGAACTTGTTAATTCTAAAGGTTGTTTTTTATTAGATTTCTTAGATTTCTTTTTATATAAGATCATGTCATCTGCAAGTAGTGATAATTCCATTTCTTTCTGCTGGATCTGGATGCCTTTTATTTCTCTTTCTCTCTCTCTCTCTTTTTTTTTTTTTTTTTTTTGCCTAATTGCCCTGACTAGTTCCTCCACTGCAGTGTTGGGTACAAGTGGCAGGAGTAGACATCCATGCGTTCTTCCTGATTTTAGTAGGAAAGCATATATTTTTCATGATTAAGTATAATTCTAGCTCTGGATTTCTTGTAGGTGCCTGTTACCAATTTGAGGAAGTTCCTTTCTATTCATAGCTTTATTAGTGTGTTCATCATGAAAAGGCATTGGATTTTGTCAAATGATTTCTCTGCCTCTGTTGAGATGATCATGTGGGTTTTGCTTTTTATCCTATTGACATGGTGCATTACATTATTTAATTTCTAGATGTCAAACCAATCTTGTATTTCTGTTATAATTTGCAGCTGATCATGATGTATAATTCTTATTTGTTACTGCATTCAGTTCTCGAGAATTTTTTTAAGGACTTTTGCATCTCTTGAAGAAATAGTGGTCTATAATATCTTTTTTGCGACCTCTCTATCCGATTTTATATTGGCCTCATGAAACGAGTTTGGAACTGGTCTCTTTAAGTATGAACAATTGGTATTAATTCATTAATGTTTGGTGGAATTTAACAATGAAGCCCTCTGGAGCTGGGCTTTTCATTGTAGGTAGGTCTCCATTACTAATTTAATCTATTTGTTGTAGATCTATTCAGAGTGTCTGTTTCTTGTCAGTTTTGGGATTTGGTTTATTTAGAATAATTTGTCCATTTCATTCAAATTACCTAATTTATTGGCATACATTTGTTTATAGTATTCCTTTATAATGTTTTTAATTTCCATAAAATAATCCCTCTTTAATTTCTAAAATGAATTCAGTGAATTCTAGTATTTGAATCTCCTTTTTCTTAGTCTGTCTAGTTAAAAAAAATTTTATTTTTTAAGAAACCCAACTTTTGTTTCATTGATTTTCACTCTAATCTTTATTTCCTTCCCTTTTTTCCTTTAGGTTTAGTTTCTCTTTTTTTCCTAGTGTCTTAAGATGGAAAGCTAGGTTTTTGAGTTGAGGTCTTCTTAATACAAGCATTTAGAGCTATAAATATCCTTCTAAGCACTGCTTGAGCAGCATCCCATAAATATCAATATGTTCTCTACATTTTCACTCAGCAAGGAGAATTGGATCAGGAAAATGTGTTATTTGTACAGTAAATAGTCAATGGAAGAAGTTTCTTATTAGCAAGAAAGTAAAAGACTCAGATCCTGTCATGCCACCCCAGTGACTAGGCGAATAGAAGTCACTCCTGAAACTCACTGGGAACACAACAGTATGTCACCCTTCACTGGTTGGGAAGCTCTTTTATGGCAATTATATTTTTTTCTAGGCGTCTTAGTTCAGGCTGCTGTAACAGAAATACTGTTTTAACACTGGGCGGCTTAAACAGCAAACATTATTTCTCACAGTCGTGGATGCTGGAAGTGTGAGATCAAGGTGCCAGCACGGTCAGTGAGGTTCTCAGGGAGGGCCTCTTTTGGGGGCCACCTTCTTGCCGGGTCCTCACAGGGTGGAGAGTGAGCTCTTGCGTCTCTTCCTCTTCTTATAGAGGCACCAGTTCCATCACGGGGGCTCCATCCCCATGACTTCATCCACATTCAGTACCTCCCAGAGCCCCGCCTCAAGACATTATCACATTGGGAATTACAGCTGCAACATCCGAACTTTTGGGGGTGCACATTCAGCCCTCTCAAAATTCATGTCTTCACCTGCAAAATAGTTAATTCTATCCCAACAGCCCCAGAGGTTTTACATCATTCTAACATCAGTTCTGGAGTCTAAAATCCAAAGTCTCATCTAAATATCTAAATCAGATATGGGTAAAATGAGTTATGATTCATTCTGAGGCAGAGTTCCTCTCCAGCTGTGCATCTATGAAACCAAATAAGTTCTATGCTTCATGAGAACAGTGGTGGGAGAGGCACAGAATAGATCTTCCAGTTCAAAAACAGAAATGAGGAATAGAAGAGTGAGTGACAAGTCCCAGGTAAATTTAAAGCCTTGCAAGATAAATTCCTTTAGACATGAAGGCTCAAGAGTACTCTTCTTTGGTTCTATGCTTTGCCTTCCGGACCCACTAAGGCAGTGATCACACGTGCACGGCTCTGCTGAATGGGTGTTTTGCCCCTGCAGCTTCTGGTGGCTGCCATCTGGCATGTCGAAACCAAGGCAGTGGCCCCATCCACAAGGTCCTGCTGGGCAGAGGTCTAAGGCTTTGAAACTGAGGTGGAGATCGTCCTATCGGTGCCCTGCCAACTCCTCCAAACCCTTGCAGACTTGTTGCACTAAAGGCCTGTGCTGGATTCGCAGCCCTAAGGATCTCTGAATCATTTTTGGAGTCATTCCTCCCTTGTCTTGAAGACTAGAATGTGTTCATAGCGGAATCTCTGGTCCAGTTTTGTAGGGTCTAAGGACTTCAACAGCTTTCCTTCATTTCTTTCCATCTCCTTTGGTTTAAACCAACAGTGTTACTGCTGAGATGGTTGATGAGGTTTGTGATTTGAACCTACACTTACCTCCTTGATCAAATGGCTGGTCTACCACACCTTTAGTATTCTCTCCTGAACATGCTTTCTCGTTGTGGACAGACTGAAAATCTTTAAAATCTTTTATGATCTGCTAACTTTTTACGTAACAATTGTCTTTAATTCATTTTCTCTTACTGCATTTTACTGTAAGCCGTCAGGAACAACCAAACTGCTCCTTCAACACTTTGCTTAGAAATTTCCTCAGGTCATTCTCCAGTTTCATTGCATAGAAGTTCTGTGTTTCACAAAACACTAGAACGTGAACACAATTCAGCCAGGTTCTTTGCCACTGATAACAAAGATAATCTTTCTTGCAGTTTCCAATAACATGGTCCCCTTTTCCACTGAGACCTCATCAAAATAGCCTTTACCATGCATATTTTTACCAACATTCTGTTCATAATATGTATTCTCTGAGAAGATGGAAGCTTCCTCTATAGCTCTTTTCTTACTGAACCTTCACCAGAATTTCCCTTAGAGTCCCTTCATTGCAATACTGGCTCTTTCTAGCATGCATCTCAAAATTCTTCCCGCCTCTAGCCATTATTCCCAGTTCCAAAGCTGCTTCCATATTTTTAGGTATTTGTTACAGCAGAACCACACTTCAGTTTGGGCTACTACAATAAAAATACCATGGGTTGGGTGGTTTAAACAGCAAATATGTATCTGTACAATTCTGGAGATAGAAGTCCGAGATCAGGCCAGCAGCAGGATCGGGTTCTGGGTGAGGGCCCTCTTCCTGCTTTACACAGGGCTAAGTTCTCCCTGTACCCTCACAGAGGAGAGACAGACCACCACCTCCATGACCTCATTCAGACTCGATCCCCTCCCAAAGACCCTGACTCCAAATACCATCACACTGAGGATTTGTGCCTCCACATGGGAATTTGGAAGTGGGGAGGCATAAGCACTAGGACAGTGATAGTCCATGAAATCTTGAGGGGATGCAAATGCTGTAAGAATGAGAAAACCATGTTGTTTTTTTAGAGAATCTTTTTAAAAAGCTTTATTGAGGTATGATTTATACAACATAAAATTCTTCCATTGTCAAGTAGATGATTTTCAGTAAATTTATGCACCTGTGCTGCTATCAGCTTGTGCTGCTATCAATTCAGTTTTAAAACACATCACTTCAGAAAGTCTCTTGTGTCTGTTTGCAGTCTTGCAACTGGCAGTTTCAGGAAGCCACTCATCTACTTGCTAGTGCTAGAGTTTTATTTTTTCTGGACATTTCATATAAACGAAATCATGCCCTCAGTAGTCTGGCTTTTTTCATTTAGCGTAATTTCTATCAAAATTTATCTGATACTTAAATTTTGATATCAACATTTATTTGATACTATAAATTTATTTGATACTTAAATATTTGGTAGTCAAATGAATTAACTTTTATATCAGTAGTTGTTTCATTTATGATATATTCATAAAGAGATTCTGATAATAATTTAAGTGAATTAACATGCTTACAAGGTAGAAAATATTACCATAATCCTGCAGTACTCTTTTTATTCTTACCACAAGGAAATTTGGCGAAAATAGCTTGTCTCTTTCCTCATGAACACTGAGTTAACTGTAAAATGAATTAAATGATTTATATTTATCATTGTATCCCAGGGGCAGACTACTTTAAATTAAAAATGTGTCTTCTGAATGCTGACCAACTGTAGCTTTTCAACAATGTGGTTACTTCTATCTTGAACTCATCTTGCACAACAGGAAAGAGATTCATCTCCTCCATCATTATAGTGAATCATGCCTCAGACACGTTTTCTAAATTTTATAGCTTCAACAGTTTGTGTGGTATTGGAGATCAATTCATCCTTCTGTCTGATACTAATTAAAGCGCCTTATTTAGTCCATATTTCCAATAAACTTAATCAAGATTTCTAGCCACTGCCTATTTCATTCCTGTAGTTCATATTTCCCACCAGCAATTAGGTGGAAACAGCATGTGAGATTGTACATAACTTAGAATATAGAATCTGAGATCTCATAAAAGTGTGTTTATAGACAAGTTTGATTTATAAAGAGTAGTAATGAGTTAATCTATTAAAGTTTTTAGTTTTTAGCAGAGGGAAGGGAATGTAGGTAAACTGTATTTCAGTTAGGAAATTGTTCATGGATTTTTAAGTCATTGTTTCATAGTCTTTCAGTGAGGCAGCAAAGGTTTTGTTCTCTGTAAACAGAGGTACAGAAACACTGTTGCTACACTTGTATAGCTTTTTATCATTTCCCAACATTTTGTTACTTGATTTTTAGCCCATACCCTTAATGATACCACCTGAAAGGAAAGGGAGCATAAGAAGAATGACAGACTGATGGGGGAAGGCTCATGTGGTCGTCACAAATCTCTTGATAACATTGTGCCTGCAAATAATGACCATCCTTTGAGTGCCTAAAAACACAAGAGCTAGTAATATCTCATGGAGGGCAAAGATAGATCTTTGTACCAGAGAGATAAAAGCAAAGAAATTGGCTGTTAAAGACAAACCAGGAACTCGGAGGAAGGGAAAATGGGGAGTTGCTCCTCAAGGCATATAAAGTTTCCGTTTTGCAAGATGAATAATTCTAGAGATCTGCTGTACAATATTAGGCTTGCGGTGAACAATACTGTACCGTATACTTAAACATTTAAGAGGATAGATCTCATGTTATATGTTCTTACCACAATAAAAAAAAATAAAGGAAGCAGCACTGTTTTGGGGAGGGCTTGTTTTGTTGTTACCATACTATATCTCTTTGATGCCAGAGAGCTATTTTATTAAAGATATTTGAAGGTTAATTGGTCTCTGTTCCCCAACCTCTGAAAGTAATAAAATAGAAAGATAAAGAGCAGTAAGAAAAAGTGATGAGTTGTATCATTAGAAAGATATATTTACAGATAGGAGGACAGAACATTCTTCAACCTCATGGAAATGATGGGAAATAGAGGCTCCAGTACCCGTTTCAGGAAACTCTAAATTCTGAATCAGAATTGTAATAATCTGTCAAACTATGGATAGAATAGTGCAGCTCCAAATGGCAAGCTTATCAGAGTGACAAGGTGCTGGGACAAGTGTTTGAGAGATTAAATACAGACTGCATATAAACTCTAACCCATTAGAGTGTGAAAAATGTAGTCTCTCGTACGTTTCACGTTAGGACACCTGAGCCAGCACAGCTTATAATCAGAATATCCAGTCCTTGTTTTCCCATCCCTAGCCATGCTTTTTATAAAAGCATATTAATTTTCATTTTTAGTAACTTCTGAGTTAGTTTTCATTAGCCTGCTACTCTTGTGGACCAGAGATCAAATATACTACATCTTTAAATCTATCAAGAAGTGTGCCTGTTTTTAATGAACCTAAAGGGAAACACTTGAATGGTGTAAGTTTCATCTTTTCTCGTTTCCATCTTTAAAAACATGAGATTGCTTTGTCTTATATAAATGAATTCACCAGAAGTAACATTTCTCTGAGCTGATGCTACTGGTACAAAACAGAATGAAGCCTGAAGAGACAAACATTGGCCAAATACAGAAATTACATTCACTGAGAATTTATTTGGAAGTAAAGGAAGCTAATTTGGGGATCCTTGTAATTAGTGACATCTGAATTAGAGGGAAAACGTGCTAGATTAAGGTTCCAGATGCTGGCTGAACAGCCCTTGTGAGCTAAAATGGAAAATGAGAGTGAGAGGGCTTGGGAGAACCGTCATATAATTATGATTACCAATATCTCTATGACAGATTTACAGCTTGTAAATAACTTCCCTTTGTAATCTGTGACTTTTTTTCAGAGCAACCTTTTGTAGTTGTTTTCATTATTGTTCCATTCAA
Source organism: Potos flavus (assembly GCA_028534135.1). Classification (NCBI taxonomy): domain Eukaryota; kingdom Metazoa; phylum Chordata; class Mammalia; order Carnivora; family Procyonidae; genus Potos; species Potos flavus. The sequence continues at coordinate 69,166,281 of CM052887.1, read as the reverse complement.
TTTATGTAACCAGTGTTGTTTTGAATGGGCTAAATTTGGAGGAGTGTAAGTAGCAAACAACTTAATTTTTATCCCTGTGTTACTCTCATACATGCTCCAGGTTTCGCCTTCTTTATCCTTTGAAGATGTCTTGGCAGAAACTATGGCTTTTCTGCTCATTGTTAGGTATTAAATAACATGTTTCGGGTTTTAAATTTTCAGACAGTTTTAAGTCATAGCTTAAGCCTTTTCAAAACTTGTTCCTTTTCTTCCAGCTCATCTAGAAACCTTAGGAAAAGGTGCTGTCATCGGTTCTGTTTACTCTTCTTCTTTTGTCTGTTTGTATACTCCTTCTACCACTTTTGGGTAGGGTTGAGGCTGGGAGGAGGGGAGAAGATGAAGGAGCACCGTGTTTCTGTGTGTAGGGGCTCTCTCTAGTCCTCTTGGTTAGCAAATGCCTTCCGTTATGGCACACGTCCACAGAGAACTTTGCTCTAATGCAGCTCCCCCTGCCAGCAGGAGCTTGGGACATCACACTACTCCCTCCTAGAATGATGCATCCTGTAGCGGCCCTATTCCTCTTCCTCGAGCTACTGACTTAATACTATTACCCACATAGCCTCTTCCTGCTTGCATTTAATTTCCTTAGCAGATGACTCCAATGAGGTAGAAGCTCCTTAAAGACAGGGACTGTGTATTATACCTCCTGGTTTCTGTCTAGCACCTGCTGCAGGAATATGGACAAATAGTGCTTAGTAATCTATATATTTACCTATTCGAGTGTGAAAAATATAGTCTCCCAGTACGTTTCACGGTAGGACACCTGAGCCAGCACGGCTTATAATCAGAATATCCAGTCCTTGTTTTCCCATCCCAAGCTTCCATTTTTCTAGAAATTCCTTGGAAAACATGCTCTAAAGAGCCAGGTCTTCTGCTTGTGCATGCTGAGTGGCAACTAGAATTCAGGATCATTCCCGCTCTTGCTACCCTGGCTTTCCTGAGATGGGGGACCTTCTGGGTAAGCAAGACCTCTTCTCCAGGGAGAGACACAGGGACAAGTATAATTTTAATAGAATCAATATATGATTCCTTAGTTCATAAGTACTTATTCCTAAAGCTCTTCTTTCTAGAAGAGAGCCTGCTATATGCAAGTTCTTTCTCAACTCCCTTTTCACAGGCTCTCTACTTTGACTTTGCAAAGGAAAGGCACATCTCTCAACCAACTTGAGTCTTGCCGTGATTCCGGTCCTAGAGTGCAAAAACCTCCAGGTCACCATTCAAAAGGAAAATTTGTGATGTATTAGTTCTGAGAAAGTGATGGACAAATGATGTCATAAATCCTTCTGTAAATTAGGTGACTTATACTTCCTTGCTTTCAACAAAAGATGAAGAATTTGTTTTCGACCGCTACATGATTGAAAATAATTTTTCTTATCAATCACTGTATTTGCCTACATTTAAGTAGAAAATAAGTAAATTGATGGAAATTGCTGTAATAATGTCTATGTATTTATTTTTTGTACCTGTAATAGTAAAACAAAATCCTAGCAGTTGATCAATTGAGATTGATGATGAACTTAATCTAGAATTAAATAGTAGTCACCTTTTAAATATATTAACTAATTGGGGGCGGAAAAAAAAAGCACTGTCCATTTCAGTAAGAGATGCATTTCAAAAAAATTTTTCATTTTTACTATTAATCACTTGTCATATTTATTTTGGATCACTTGAATACTATTTATTAGTAATTATAATAAAACTAAATTCAGAAGGAATTTTATTTCCTAGTTTTGTATTTGGTTTTTGACAAATAACTGTATATATTTAAGGTATAAAATATGTTTTGGTATGTGTTATGAGATGATTATCCAATCAAACCAATATATTTTTCACATCCCATAGTTACCTTTTGTGTATGTGTGATGAGATTCTCGAGTTCTACTTATACTCTTAGCAAACTTTAAGTATATAGTACATTGTAAACCATATGACTGTAGTCACCATATTGTAATTAGTTCTTGAGAACTTACTCATAAATGACACATTGTACCCTTTGATTAATATCTCCCCATTGGAACACTGAAAAAATACAATTAAAAACATCTCCCCATTTCTTCCACCCTACAGCTTCTGATAACCACCACTCTCATGCTGTTACTATGAGTTTGACTTTTTTTTTTTTTTTTTTTTTAAGATTCCATATATAAGCTAGGCTATGCAATATTTGTCTTTCTGCATATGGCTTATTTCACTTAACATAATACCTTCCAGGTTCCTACGTGTTGTTGCAAATAATAGGACTTTCTTCTCATTTAAGGCTGCATGATACCACATTCTCTTTAGCCATTCTACTATTGATGAGTACTCAGGTTGTTTCCATATTATAGCTAATGTGAAGAATACTGTAGCAGACATAGGAATGCAGATATGTCTTCAAGATAGTGTTTTTATTTCCTTTTGATACATACTCAGGAGTGCAATTGATGGATCATATGGTAGTTCTATTTTTAATTTTTTGAGGAAATGCCACACTGTTTTCTGTAACGGTTGTACCAATTTACATTCTCACCAAAATGCAAATGTTTTTCACATGTTCATCAATGCTTATTTTTTGACTTTCTGATAATAACCATCCTAACAGGTGTGAGGTAATATCTCGTGGTTTTGATTTGCATTTCTCCGATGATGAGTGATGTTGAGCATCTTTTCGTATACTTATTGGCCATTTATAGGTTTTCTACGGAAGAATGTTCAGTTCCTTTACCCACTTTTAATAGGGTTATTTGATTTTTGCTATTGAGCTATAGGAATTCTTTATATATTCTAGATAGTAATCCTTTATTAAAAATATTTTTGATTTTTTTTTACTAACATATAATGCCTTACTTGTTTCAGGGGTACAGGTCTGTGATTCATATCAGTCTTACACAATTCACAGTACTCACCATAGCACATACCCTCCCCAATGCCTATCACCCAGTAGACAGTAATCCTTTATCAGATGTATGCTTTGCAAATATTCCAGAAGTTGCTTTTTCAGTGTGTTCATTATTTTCTTTGCTGTGCAAAAACTTTTTAGTTTGATTTTTCCTTTTGTTGCCTGTGTTTTTGGTGTAATCCAAAATATCCTTGCCAACACAGGGTGCTTTTCCTGTGTTTTCTTTCAGTTTTATGGTCTCAGGAAAGATGTTTAAGTCTTTAATTCATTTTGAGGGGTTTTTTTTCTGTGTAAGATAAGGATCCACTTTAACTCTTCTACATATGAATGTCCAGTTTTCCCAGCACCATTTATGAAAGAGACCTCTCCTTTCCCCATTGTACATTGTTGGTGCCTTTGATGAAAATCAGTTGAACACACATGCATGGGTTCGATTCTGGGCTGTGGTTTTTGTTCCCTTGGCCTGTGGGTCTTTTTTCTTGGCAGTACCATATTGTTTTGATTACTGTAGCTTTGTAATATTGTTGAAGTCAGGAAGTGGGATGCCTTCGGTTTAATTCTTCTTTCTCAAGATTCCTTTAGCTGTTCAATGGTTTTTGTGGCTCTAAACTAATTTTAGAATTTTTTTTTCCAATTCTTTGAAAACTGCCATGGGAATCTTGATAGGGATTGTATTGACTCTGTTAGATCATTTTGGGTAGAATAGACATTTTAACAATAATCTTCCGATTCATGAACATGGGATATCTTACAGTTTGTATTTTCTGAAGTGCTTTTCATTAACATCTTACAGTTTTCAGTGTTCAGATCATTCACCTTTTTGGCTAAATTTATTCCTACATATTTTATTCTTCTTGTTCCTGTTGTGAGACTTTTTTAATGCCTTTATGGATCCTTTATTGCTAGTGTATAGAAATGCAAGTGATTTTTGCATGTTGATTTTTAAATCCTGCATCTGTACTGAATTTATTCATTTGAAACGTATGAATTTTTTTTGGGTGGAGTCTTTAGGGTTTTCTCTATATAATATTATGTTTTCTACAGAGCCAGTTTTGCTTTTTCCTTTCTGGTTTGCATGCCTCTTTCTGTCTTTTTCTCTTTGTGCCTTTCTTTCTCTCTTTCCTTCTTTCCCTTCCTTCCTTCCTTTCTTTCTCTTCCCTCCCTCCTTTCCCTTCCTTCCCTCCTTCTCTCCCCTCCCTTTCCTCCCACCTTCCCTGTTCCTCCCTCTCGCCCTCCCTCCCTCCCTCCCTCCCTCCCTCCCTCCCTTCCTTCCTTCCTTCCTTCCTCCCACCTGCTTAATTGTTCTGGCTAGGACTTCCATATTATCTTGAATATAAGTGGCAAGAATGGGCACCTTTGCCTTGTTCCTGATCTTAGATGAAAAAGTTTGTGTTTCCCACTATTGAGTGTGATGTTAGCTATGGGCTTGTCACATGTGACTTTTATATTAAGGTATATTCCTGAAGGAGATAAATCTGTGTATTTTTATATACACAGGTATCTTATATAGATAGGTATCTTTATAGATACAGCATTATACATATTAATATATATTTTCTTTACAGAGCATTATCAGAGAAACTAAAATTTATATATAAATTTGGTACAGATAATTATAATAGGGTCCTCAATAAAACATACTCATGTATTAAAACATAGTAGAATAAAACTAAGTTTCTGAGGGGGGAAATGGAATCAAAGTAGAATCTCAAGGTAAAATGAAGTAATGTCAAATTTTTAAGGATTTATGTATTTTAGAGTGCAAGCAGTGGGGAGGGGCAGAGAGAGAGGAAGAGAGCGAATCCTCAAGTAGACTTGCGGCTGAGCGCGAAGACCTGACACAGGACTTGATCTAATGACCTGAGCCAAAATCAAAGAGTTGGATGCTTAACTCACCGACCCACCAGGCACCCCTCAAATTTCTATTAAAGAAGAGTTATACAGGTGTTTTTAATATGGTTGGTGGTGGGATTATCTTGCTATGATAGTCTGTTGAATCTCCTTAAGAATGACATTAGTTTTATGTTAAATATCATTGGTTACAGTGTAACCAATTAGACCCTTTGCAACTCTGAACATTTCAATTTAAAATTTCTAGATGTCAGGGCGCCTGGGTGGCTCAGTGGGTTAAAGCCTCTGCCTTCGGCTCAGGTCATGATCTCAGGGTCCTGGGATCAAGCCCGGCTTCGGGCTCTCTGCTCAGCGGGAAGCCTTCTTCTCCCTCTCTCTCTGCCTGCCTCTCTGCCTACTTGCGATCTCTCTCTCTCTCTCTGAAATAAATAAATAAAATCTTTAAAAAAATAAATAAAATAAAATTTCTAGATGTGAACTTAAAAATGTGTGAAGAGTGTAAGTTTCAAGCATGTCATGTATTAAAGTCAGACTTAGTCTGGAGGTCAGAAGATATTACTGTTGTTAGGTTTCAGATGCAAACTAACTCATGTGGTCAAAAGAATGCTCTTATATGCCTCTCCTATCCTTCCATCAAGAATTCAGTTTGGCAGTCTAGGAGAGATCTCTGAGGCCCACCTCCACTGTGGCTGCTACAGATCTTCACTCCGACCAGAGCAGTGCCTAAGGGTACAACATAGGACCAGTCTTCTCTTGAGACACGTGTGCAATGATAACTGCTTGGAAAACTGCTGTGAGAAGAGAGCTGGGGTGGCACATACAAAGGGTTTGCCATGATCCTTAGCAAATCAGTGAAGAATGATGGTGATGATAACAAGAAGTAGAAAAGACATTTTAGGAAACCAAATTGAATAGCATTTAATATGAAGTGGTAAATAAGTTCATAGTTTCAGAAATGACCAGAATTTATAATCATTAGGCATAGAAAGACCTATATTGGAAGTAAGAGTTAAGGAGGTGGAGTTTTTGAAGAATTCAGATTTCGAGATTTTAAAATGATCGTTTCAGAGTGATTATAGTGGGCATCTATCAGGACAGCATGGTTTTAAGGAAAAAAATGAGACCGGAATATAAATCCCAGCTTTGCCACAGATGCTAGTTATAGGTGTGCTAATTTTTGATGAACCCATGTTATCATGGTTGGTTGACTGTCTTTCAGTGTGTGTCCTTATTGGTGAAGTGGGACAATATGCTTTTATCGAGGATTATATTGTGAATTGAGATAATGTGTGTGGGAACACTGAACTGCATTCTGCTGTTACTTCTCTCCATATACTATTTTTTTTCTTTCAGCCTTTGTTTTGTATGCTTGTCACTGACTTTTTAAATGTTTCTTTCTTTAAAATGTGTACATGTTCTCTTAGCATTCTGTTTAAAGTCCAGAGAATTAGCAGAAGGGGGCTCACACTTGATGAAGGACTGAGTACTCTTGACAACCTGAAAGAAATTTATTTTATGATGTGAAATGAGATTCTGTCTCCAGAGTCCTGCCTGAGATTTTTAGCTGGGGTGTTTTTATTGTCCTATAATATTTAGTTGGTAAGAACGCTATCACCATTTTTTTTTTTTAAAGATTTGAGCGTTAGTTTCAATCCAATGTAGGCATTTTCAACAGGAATAATGGCCTAGTGTCAGTTACGAAGGCACAGCATTCTTTGGTTGTCCTATATTTACTCTCAGCATTGGTTTTGTTTCTCTGTTGATGTCATTGAAGATTTATCTCTGCTCTGGTAAAATGCAGCTGTCAAAGGATCGCTAGCGCCGTGCATCAGAGCGTTCTGCAGTTGTCGACGGTAACTGCAGCCATGTCTTCCACGTTGGCACCTGTTATTGCATTGTGTGCAGGGCACTCAGCTGTGACGTGTGCGGGGGCTGTGGAATTGCAATGCAGCTGGGGACTCCCACTACCATCGACACATGGATCAGCAAAAGAAAGGATAATCCTAAATTCAATGCAACCCTATCTTATTGGATTGTGTGGGATATCGGGCAATCTGAAATAGTTTGTAAAACTGTCTCAGAATCCTCTGTGGGCCCTCAGTGGTAAGAAGGGACTACAGGAGGTTTTTTCTGTAAATCAGAGTGTTTCAATGGCCTTAGTGACCTGTAGATGCAGCTAAGGAGCGGTCAGAAATGCCATACTCCACGATGCCTCTGCACGTGAGAGCAGGGTGCTTCCTTTGGCTTTTCTCTAAGAAATCCAAGTACTGCTCCAAGACCAATTGAACTGGGTGAAGGTTTTGCACACAGATTGATCTCAGCACAGTCTTTTCTTTACTAAAGCATTTATTTACTTAAACATAGTGAAATATTAATGCAATATATTATAATGTTTTAAATTTTTATGTTCTAATGACTCATTTTGGGATAATATCTATAGTGTGTACATTTATGCATATACACATTATATAGATACTTTTTTCAGCTTGTTAAATGTATGAAATACAGTTGCAGTAGTTAGATGAAGACTGACATCCTTTGCAGGTGAAATTTATTCGTTACTGGGGTTAAGAACACAACATAGGATCTCCCCTTTTAATAAATTTTTAAGTGCACAATATTTTTTTACTATAAGCAAAATGATTTTCACTAGATCTCTAGAATATTCATCTCCTATAACTGAAACTTTTATTTTTTTAAGATTTGAGAGAGAGGATGTGCACGCATGCGGGGTGGGTGGGATGGGCAGTGGGAAAGGGAGAGAACACACTCCCTGCTGACCGCGGAGCCCAGCATGGGGCTCCATCTCACGAACCTGAGATCATGACCGGAGCTGAAACCACACGTCAGACGCTCAACCAACCGAGCCACCCAGGTGCCCTAGAAACTTTTTACTTCTTGAGCAGCACCTCCTCAATTCCACCTCCCCGCAGTCCCTGGCAACCACCATTCTGCTCTTATTTGCCCTTTTGTGACTAGCTAATTATGCCTAGTATAAGGCCGTCAAGGTTCATCCCCATTGTCACATGTGGCAGGATTTCATTCTTGTTTAAGGTGGGGTGATTTTACACACCTTCCTTATCCATTCATCCATTGATAACACATTTAGGTTGTTCCATATCTTAATATTGTGAACAATGCTGCAACAAGCTTGGGAGTACTAATATCTTTCTGAGATCCTGATGTCAGTTCTTTTAGGTGTATACCCAGAAGTAGGATTGCGCTGGATTGTGTAGTACTTCTATTTTTTAAATTTTTTGATGAACCTCCGTACTGTCGTCAATTCTGAATGCACCATTTTATATTTCCATCAGCACTGTTACAAAGGTTTCGTTTTCTCCATATCCTGGCCAGCACTTGTTATCTTTTGTTTTTTAGATTAATAGCCATCCTAACAAGTATGAGGTAGTCTCCATCATGGTTTTGACTTGCATTTCCCTGATGGTTACAGATGTTGAGCATCTTTTCATCTGCCTTTGGCCTTTTGTCTGTCTTGTTTGGCGATATGTCTGTATAACTCCTTTACCCATTTTCTAATTGTTTGGGTTTGTTTTGCTTGTTTTTGTTTTTGCTATTGAGTTATATTCTCTATATGATTCGGGTATTAACGAAAATTATTAATATCAGATAATAAGATTTGCATATATTTTTTCACGATTCATAGGTTGTCTTTACACTCCGTTGATTGTTTGCTGTGCTGTGCAGAAGCTTTTTTGATGTAGTCCCACTTTGCTATTCTTGCTTTGTGGCTTGTGGTTTTAGCATCATGTCCAAGAAATCATTACCTAGACCAGTGTTCTGAAACTTTACCCTTATGTTTTCTTCTATAAAACTATAGATTCAGATCTAACATTTAAATCATTATTCTGAGTTGATTTTTGCGCATGCTGTTAAGGGTCCAGGGTCTTTCTTTTGCATGTGAATATCCTGTTTTCCCATCACTACTTGTTGAAGAAACTACCTTTTTCCCATTGTGTATTCTTGGCACTCTTAATAAAGATCAGTTGACTGTAGGTCTGTGTGTATTTCAGGGCGCTCTGTCTTACTGGTCTGTATGTCTGTTTCTAACCAGTATCATACTGTTTTAATTACTATAGCTTCGTGTAGTTTATTTTGAAATCAGAAAGTGTGATACTTTCTCAAAATTGCTTTGGCTGTTCAGGGTCTTTAGTGATTCTATTTGATTTTTTAGGATTTTTTAAATTTTTGTAAATGCTGGAATTTTGATAGGGATTACATTGAATTTGTAGATTGCTTTAGGTAGTGTGAATAATTGAACAATAATAAATTTTCCAATCCATGAGCCTGGGGTATCTTTCTGTTTACTTATTCTTAAATTCTTCTTAAGTTTTTTCATCAATTTCATGTACTTTTCATTCTATTAGTCTTTACCACCTTGGTTAAGTTTATTCCTAAATTTATATTCTTTTTGATGCTATTGTAAATGGGATTTTTTTCCTAATTTCCTCTGTGGATAATTCATTGTTAATGTATAGAAATGTATAGGAATTCATTTTGTATCCTGCAAATTTATTAAATTTGTTATGCAGTTTTAACAGTTTTTGTGGAATCTTTAGTGTTTCCTACATACAAAATAATATCTGCAAACAGATAATTTTACTTCTTCCATTCTGATTTGTATGTTTTTTAAATTATTATTTTTTCACAATTGCTCTAGTTGGGATTTCCAGTGCTATACTGAATAAAGTGCTAACAGTGGGCATCGTTGCCTTGTTTCTGATCTTAGAAAAGTTTTCTGCTTTTCACCATTGAGTATGATGTTAGCTATAGGCTTGTCATATATGGCCAATATTTTTTTGAGTTAAGTTCCTTTTATACCTATTTTTTCAGAGATTTTTATCATGAAGGATGTTGAATTTTGTCAAATACTTTCTCTATTGTGGTGATCATGTGATTTTTATTCTTCATTCTGTTACTGTGGTGTATCCTATTGATTTTCATATGTTGAACCATTTTTGTGTCCCGGGAATAAACTCACTTAGTCATGGTACATGATCCTTTTAATGATTTTGTTTTGCTGGTATTTTGTAGAGGACTTTTGTTTCTATATATGCCAAGTATATTGGTCTGTAATTTTTCTTAGTATGTCTTTGTCTGGTTTTGGTATCTGATTAATGCTGTTCTTTTAAAATGAGCTTGAAAGTGTTCTCTTTAGGGGCGCCTGTTTGGCTCGGTTGGTTAAGCGTCTGACTCTTGATTTCCACTCAGGTCATGATCTCAGGGTCGTGAGATGGAACCCCACAATGAGTGAGAGTCTGCTTAAGATTCTGTCCCTCTCCCTCTCCCCCCCCCCCACCTCCTGCTCACATGTGCTCACTCTCTCTCAAAAAATGAAAGAAAAGTGTTCTCTTCAGTTTTTTGGAAGAGTTTGAGAAGTGATTAGTACTTAATTCTTTCTGAAAATTGTGATTTAATTTACCAGTGAAGCCATCTGATCTTGGGCTTTTTGTTGACAGCTTTTTGATTACTCATTCATTCTCCTTGCTAGTTATAGGTGTGATAAGATTTTTTTTAATTTCTTCATCAGTCTTGTATGTTTCTAAGAATTTATCCATTTATTCTAGGTTATTCTATTTATTGGCATTAATTGTTCAGAACAGTCTCTTACAGGATTTTATTTATGTGGCATCAGTTGTAAGGTTTCTTTTGTTTCTGATTTTGAGTCTTCTCTCTCCTATCCTATCTAGCTAAAGGTTGGACAATTTGGGTTAGGCAATTTCTGCTCCTTGGGCGCCCGGGTGGCTCAGTTGGTTAAACGACTGCCTTCGGCTCAGGTCATGATCCCGGAGTCCCGGGATCGAGTCCTGCGTCGGGCTCCCAACTCCTCGGGGAGTCTGCTTCTCCCTCTGACCTTCTCCCCTCTCATGCTCTCTCTCTCTCTCTCAAATAAATAAATAAAATCTTTTAAAAAAAAGAAAAAAGGAAATTTCTGCTCCAGCCACACAAGTGATGTTTTCTTCCTCTACGAAGGCACTTTTATTAATGTGTCATGACAGTAACTTTCTAAGATTTTTTTATTACTAATTTATTACTAATAAGTTGATAATTTTTAAATTTATATGATTTTTTTTAGAAAATCATAATTTTTAAGCCTTCCCGTTTAGAAGAAAGGGGACACGTGAATATATCTATAGTACTGTCAATTACCAGGTGACTTTGGCAGAATGAGACTTATTATTTATCGTAGTTGTTCCTACTCTATACAACTTGAAGAGCACTGTAAGTACAGGAACCCTATTACCTGGAAGATAGGACAGTGTTTTTTCTTAAGTTTTCTTTGGTTTTAAGGAAAGAGTAAGTCTTCTATAAACTTAAGGGGGGATTTTGATGGGCTTTATTTTTTATTTTTTTACACTTTAACCATTTTAAATATGGTTTTAAAAGTTTGGGAGACAAGCCTATTTTTAAATTTCTTTTGCTCTTGGAAAGGCTTCATTGACAAAAGAGCACCAAAGAAACCACAGTGATGGTAATTTGGCAGAAGAAATAAAAGTGGAGTATTTGTCAATTTTTAGACAAGTAACACTTTTGTTAATCTTGGCTGCGATTTCCTTATTATATAAAATGCAAGATGGATTTGTTTGGCAAAGATGTGATATCTTTTGGCTTTTATAAAATAGCAAGATTTTACCTGGAGCAAGTTTTTGAAATTCTGACTGTGTTCTTATGTTTAATTTTCCTCTTTTTGCCATAATATAGCTTTGCTGGCAGATGGCAACATTTGGATCATATCGAATTTGGCAAATTCTCATAAGACTCTTCAAAAATTTTAATACTTGCATGTGAAAAAACCCACAAATTTTACATAGCTCTGCTGGAATGGTAGAGGCAAAGTCTTCTGCATTTTTCTTATTTTCATACCCTTTATTACTTCTCATTTAAATATGGTAAATGTCTAGGAAGAAAGTGAATGTATGAATTACAAATATAATTCTGTGGATAAAACAGCTTAACCTATCATCTTCCACATTTAAAATCTGTGTTCATAAAGTGGCATCTTGTGTTTTTGTTAAAATTAGTAGCTGTAGGTCAATATTCACATCAACATCGAACAACTTTTCCCGTAGATTCCCTTGAAAAATTCAAAACATTTACATCCAGTTCCTTATTTTACATAGGGGCCAGTGTTTCAGATCACTTCATTCTCCTGTTTTCTCTGTAATACTGGATTCCAGGCGAAGGCTGCAGAGCTAACTTCTAAGAGAGAGACTTATTAGTTGTTTAGTAAATTAGGCTCGTGGGAAATAGGACCAAAACAGTTGTACATTTTTTAAGTTCACTTCCAAACACTTTCATGTCATAGTTAGATTCTGGCGAATTTGAGTATTTATGTGAGCTCCTTGCTTAGGCACACGTCCTACTTATGGTGGGACTAGTATTATTTATGGCTTAGACTAAGCGACTGGATTTCTGTGGCAAACTCATTAAAATTGCAGAACTATTTCTGGAAGGCTCAGAACAGGTTTGTGGACTTAATGCAATTAGTCACTTTTGTGATGAGACTTACTGACAGATGGACCTGTTTCTCCCATAATCAGACAGATTGGTGATTGCATTAAATTTTCATCATTAATATTTTCTTAGGCATATCCGTGAATGTTTCATAGCTTAGTTTTTCAGAGAAGGTCCCCAACCTAGCCAGTGACCTTTGCTGTTTCCCCTCAGTTGGTGGGATCTTTAAAAAGAGAAAGCTTGTTTACACCAAGCTGAGCTTGGCTTTGTTGCTTTGACTCCATGGGGCTGCTCTTTCTGTTCACAAAGAGGCTAATTCCTTTCCTTAGCTCCTTTCTGTTGTTTGCTTTGTTTTCTTGCCATCATGTAGCTTGTGATGGCTTGGACAAAAAGTGTACATCCAGTTTATAATCATTCTTTTCTTAAAGCCAATGCAAAGATGTAACACTCAAACACTGCGTTCTTAGAAATCGATCACAATTACTCAGTTTTTATAGCACTACTTATGTAAATTAAGATATATTACCAGGAGGATAATTGATCTGATCTAGAAATATTTATCCATATGGCGTGGATGAGCAAGAACTTCACAGTAGAATATAATCACTCTCTTTTATGAGAGAGGAGACAGATACAATTTATTCTGTATTGCTTTAATATGTGAGTAATTCATGTTGTATGTGGCATTATTCCTTCCGAAAGAAACTCTACAGTGGGCCAACCCTTGTGATAGCATACAAAGAAAAATAGCTTTCAGGTTCAGAAGGCTGTTACTGAAAGTAATTCTACAATGGACAGAATCCCCTTTTTAATTATCCAGATTGATACTGGATTAGCCTATCCTTCTGTCTGGATATCTTCACTTGGGTATCTTACTCTGAAATTGAATGCATTCAAAAGAGAAACACTTATTTTTTTACCTTTAACCCTTCTTTTGTGTACCATCGCAGTGTGTGGTACCTCCATCTACACAGGTTCCCAAGCCGGAAACTTGGGCGTTCAACCTTTCCTCCTCTTTCCAGTCCTTATGTCTAAACCCTGTCGGTTGTGCCTCCTCGGTGCCCAACAGAACGATTTTCCTTCCCACACCTTCGTGGTCAGCAGCTTGGTTCAGCCTTTGATAACTTTATTTCACGAGCCCTTACTTAGTCTCCCTGCCTCCCTTCTTGCCTCCCCTGTAGCCCAGTTTCCAAAACAAATCAGATTATGTCATTGCCCTCAACATTTTTTAGTGACTTCCCTTTGCCTGGCTCTGCCTTTGCCTGACTTCCACTTCTCCACCCCCCACCCCCTGGCATTTGGCCAGCCACAGTATTTGGAAGCCAGAGTGTGATACTGCATTTTTCTGTGAGCGATTTTCATCAGTGGAACTGTCCCCTGCATCCCGGGTAATTTAGCTCCCATAGCCTCTAGCCATACACATATTTAAATGCCCTGAAAAGGAGGAGGTACTATTTGTGGGGAGAACCAGTATCTGTCCTTGTACATGGCCTGCTGCATGCCTGCCTTTTGCCCCTCGCTGCCCTCCCAGGGGAGAGTTTAGGCTCCCCTCTCTGAAGTCCTCCTGAGCCCCTGCCCTCACTTTCCCCAGCGGGCTTCCTCTACACCGTGTGTACTCTCCCCTCAAGCTCTGTGTGCTGTGGTTTCTTCTATTTGCCGCTGCTCCGAAGCTGTGAGCTCTTTGAAGGCAGAAGCCAGCTCTTGTTCAGCATTGCATCCTTAGTGGCTCTGTGACCTCTATGTGGATGAAACATTTGACCCTTATTAACTGACAACAGTATTCTCTAGAATCTATTAGTTAAGCATCACTGAGATTAATTAATCTGTAGGGAACATACTGATTAACAAAAACTAGATACCCATATGAAACTGTAGATAAACGCTGACTAGTTTTCTTTTTTTTTTTTTTTTTAAGATTTTATTTATTTATTTGACAGAGAGATAGAGAGTACAAGTAAGCGGAGTGGCAGGCAGAGGGAGAGAGAGAAGCAGGCTCTCTGCTGAGCAGGGAGCGCAATGCGGGGCTTGATCCCAGGACCCTGGAATCATGACCTGAGCAGCTGCTTAACCAACTGAGCTACCGAGGCACCCGCTGACTAGTTTTCTAGTGCTCATGCATAAGAAAGTTAAGCATGGGTCTGGACTTATCTAGCAGCTGGGAGCCAGTTGTCACCCTAATTTCCACCCACCACACAGTTAAATACAATCTGCTAAGTGACAGGGTACAGATCACTTTCTGTGTCCCACAGCTTCCTTCACAAATTGCAAATAATCTAACACTGACATCTCATCTTTTGTATCCGGAACATTTGTACAGTGACAAGACAATGTATATTAAAATTTCCTCTATAAATCACATGCAGTTTCGTGGGGAAAACACCCCTTAAATTTAAGCTGGAATTTTAACATTCCTTAAAGTTATTATAATTTTTTTAAGTATGAAGGTATTTTTTGAAAATATCTTCGTAACAAAGGTAAAACATTTTTATTTAACCAAATACACAACTGTGCTTGTTTTCACTTAAAAGCTTTCCACCCACATTGCTTACTTGTTTCGCATATGTAAGTATTAACAAGTGACAGCTAAAAAATATATACGTATAGGTAATTAAGAAAAAGGAAGTTGTAATTCCAAAATAATTAAATATCTAACCAGGCAGCTAAACTCTATTTTGTAAACATAGGATTTGGGAGGTCAAAGGACCCAGATAGTATTTTGTCTTCTAAAAACAAATTATTCCCTTTTTTAAAAGAAATGTTAAGATGCCAAGTCTGGCTTTGTCACAAGTTCTGTATGCTTCCATTGAAAAACATGATGAATGTATCCAGATTAAACTGGAATACAAATCCACAGTTAAATGTGGTGATTCTTCTGACATTATAAACATATCAGACATATTTGGTTAACAATGTTTGTGAGGTATTAAAAGGGAAATTAGAAGTACACTATCTTTCTCATCTGAAGTTAGCATTTAGTTTTACAATGTATACAAATAGTCTTTGCCTCAGTTTTTCATTTTTTATGCCAGGAAAGACTTCAGTGAACAAAAGATCAGAGATCTGCCTCCTAGAGAAAATTATGGCTGGTACTAAAGCAGTCATGTAGCATTTAATTATTGTGGAGTATTCTGCAGTAATTCTCTACTTAAGCCGGCTGGGCACAGGTACAATGATGGTAGGATAAAAAAAAAAAAAGTGTACCCAAACAACTTAAAAAAAAAACCCACAAAATAGTTTTATTCAATCACCGCAAAGCTTAACAAAAAATTTAAGTGCTCAAAAATAGATGCTTAATGAATAAATTAAAACACACCTGTTACTCATTAACAAATTTTGCCTAAAGAAAGTTCTACTTTTTCACTGTTTGGTGAGACAGATTGGGTAAGTAATGAATAGTAGTCTCAGGTAAACACATTTAAAATGTATCCTTGTGTTTATCAGCTGTGACAGTTCTCATATGAAGATACTCACTAGCTTTAGAATATTAACCACTATAAATATGCTAAAACCACAGATGGTATTAGTTAAATGTGATGTCGTATTTTAAAATACAGAAGTGGCTTTCAGACTCAGGTGATTGCTCTTATTTAACAATATTCCTCCATCCCTTCCCTTGAGTTGGTTGCATTATCCATAAAAATGATTCATCTATAAATATGAAAAATGTTGCGTGTGTGTGTATTACTGACAGTCTGATCTAGAGCTATTTACATGGAACTTGTACAATCGTCCCATGTGGGAGATTGAAGAAGCACAGTTCCTCATCTGACTCATTTCCCCGCCTGCATTTAACATAGTAAAATATACTTGTCAAGAAAACTTGGTCGTCCAAATATTGTAGCTCCTCTCATAGTCCTTTGAGGACTTGTTAGAATAAAGTATGTGGTGTCATTTACTAAATCATTTTGAGCTCTGCTAAGTGCTGCATAGGTCCCGGGGTTGAAATGATGACTAAAATCAGACATAGCTACGGCCAATTGCGCTTGTCGTCTAAAGCAGGGGAGACAGGCGTCCATAGCTAAGCACCTAGGAACCTATCATTACAAACTGGGTGACTGCTTTGAAGGAAATGAATATAATCCTATGCAAATATGACACAGTCTGCTTTATTTGGAGGATTGTCCAGTGAAGCAGTTGGAGATGGTTAAAGATGACTTTCTGAGCGAGGAACGCTTGAGTTTTCAACAGAAAGATGCATAGTTACCAAACAATGGTGGCAGAGATGGGACAAAGGAATCCCTACTACTCCTGAAGGAATAGGTGAGTGTAGTAGCCTCTGGCAGGGTGTGTTTCTTTACTCTCTGGTCATTTTAGTCAGCTCATCTATGTAGTCATTCTTTACATTGTTTTTATTATCTCCCCCTTTTGAAAATAAGACTGTTGGTAACCATCATAGCTCAAGGGCAGAGTAAGTGAAGGGAAAAAAAACAAAAGTAAGAAAACTCAAGTGTCTTTCTCTGGGGGTACCATACAAAACGGGGGAGAAGAGACCTTCAAGCTAGAGTCTTCAATCTTAAGATAGTTTAAATTCATCTCTAGACTAGACTTTCCACGAACATACTGACGAAAGCCCCACTCGAAGCATGAGGTTCTGAGACTGACCGAGATAAGCTCCAGCTTTATACCACTACAGAATACCGTAAGGACTGGAATCTTTAATTCTTTGGTTTCAGAATCTCTTCTGAACAGGACCTGTGAAGATTTTATAAATATTTCAAGAATTCCAAATATATTTGAGACAATATTCTCCAAAATGCTTCTTCCTACTTTAAGTTGGAGTACCATGAACGTGTTAAATAGCAATGCTTTACATTCACGGCGTAAAGAGTACCTAAAGCCAAAACGTGCACTAGCCAGGTTTGCTGGCGCTTATGTAGCAGTGATGGACTTCCCAAAAGTCAACCTTCAACAGAAGCTTATTACCAAGTAATATGGCTTGAACCTAGAGTGTTTGAGGACCTGTCTTCTAGCACACTTGATATGTTTGCTGCTGCTTTCCACAGAAAAGAGAATACATGATCACCTACAGGATTTCTTTCCCTTCGGAGAAGCTGGTAGGGGAAAGCAATCAGGAATTGGTCATTTCGACCTCCATCCTTGACATCAGGAAAATGGGGTGCCCAAGTGAAATGAGAACAAACATTTATTTTTTATGTCTCCTGATTTTCCAGGCATTCTGATATTTTCTTATCGGTTTCACTTACTCTTCTCAATACTTATGTCAGGTGGGACTTACCACTATTCCTATTTTCTAGATAAGAAAATGGATCCTTAAAAAACACTAACCAGCATACCCCTGCTTTGAGTGGAGCCACCAGTATTCAAACCCAGTCCTCTCCTATTCCAAAGTCCACATTCTTCCCACACAGTCTTCTCCCTTGGGTACTGTGTTTTGTTTTGTTTTGACTTAGTTTTATTTTAATTTTTTAACTTAATTCCAGTTAACATACAGTGCTATATTAGTATCAGGTGTGTGATGTAGTGATTCGACAATTCCATACATCACCCTGTATTCATCATAACCAGTGCACGCCTTAATCCCCATCACCTGTTTAACTCATCCCCCCTCCCACCTTGCCCTGGTAACCATCGGCTTGTTCTAGAGCTAAGAGTCTGTCTCTGGAGTATCCTAACATGTGCCGGTTACATCCAGAGCCACAGTGGTGGCTGCAGTGAGGGATGAGCTGCTTATACAGATGGAGACAGACAGCTTTGCTGCTAAGACTAATCCTAAAGGTAGAAAAGGAATACAGGGAGTCTTCCACCTTAAAGCGAAGGTCATTCTTAAGCTTTCCTCACCAGAGAGTATTTATTGCATTTCCTGCTTCTCCCTTTCCCTACAAGCCCAAGTCCTTAGGGGCTGGAGTCTGTGTTCCTTCATCTTTGTATTCTTCACATTTAGCTCAGTGATGGGCACGTACTAAGTGCTTATTACAGAGCCATTCCAGAGATTGCACAAGTGCGAGCAGAAATTACAGGAAGTCTCCTTATTTAAAGGTTCACCTTCAAGCGCCAGTGAGGTAAATGTTGGAGAAACCCAGATCAAGGCAGCAGTTTCCAGTTCTTTAAAAACCTAACAAGTTCTATTCTTCTTTTAACTCATGGGACCCCAGATTTTCCAGAATATCAGCGTGAGTGTCCTTAAGTTTTAAAAGCATGTCTGTGTGGCGTTGATGTTCTAGGGTTATCTCAGAACTTAGTCACTGGCCACCAGAGATCTGCAAGCAGGGATTTCTTTTCCTGAATAACATGGGGATAGGTGTCCTAGGAACTAGAGCAGCAAATGCCAGCAGTGACTGCTTAGTTGTGAGGACTGCTTGACCGGCTTTCTCCGGAGGCTGCTTGCCATGTCCCCGGCTCTGCCACGTGCTCTGCTGGTGCTCCAGGAGCTGGTTTCAGCCGCCTCCTTGTTTGGCATCCTGTAGCGTCTGCCTGCCTCTGCTCCCTGCATTGTGCCTTTTTTGAGCACCTCCTGCTTTTTACGATCTTCTCAACCCCCTCAGGAACGATCTCAAGGAATTCTACCCTCTGGGAATATCAGATATTTGTGTAATTCAGAAACTTCTTTCCTCCGAAGCTGCTCTTGTGCAGTTGAAAAGTCTTTTTATTTCCCCCAAAGAAACTGTCATTTAGGAAAGAGAGTTTTATCTGCAGGGAGATCCCCAGGAGGACCATTCCTAGGAGAACTGAAGTAAAGCAGGATAGATAATTCAGTCCGGTATTCTCTCATTAGAGCCCCCATGTTACTGCTTTAAGGACCAAGAGTCTTTTACCTTGGGAGAGTCTGGAAGCCTTGGAGGAGCATTTGCTTTTAAATGTAAGCCATTAAGAATAGATGCACTGACATTATAGTACCTTGGCAATTGCAAGGTCTTCAAATTAGGAAAATATAGAGGAAAACATTTTCACACCCGTATGTAAAAGTGTGGCCTCCAAGAGCATTAACCTGCCTTGAAGTTCTATCACATTAGAGATTAATTATTGGAATATATCTGGTAAAAAAGTACTAGTAACAGATGGATTTTCCAATTTACTAGTAACAATATGCTGTACAGATTAGTGATAATTGTAATAGTTTGAAGCCCTATATTTTAAATTTCTGTAGTACACTTTATCTTTGAAGGATAATGAATTCTTTCACAGTTGAAAGGGTTTGTTTTTTTTTTTTTTTTCAGTTCGTATAACACAATCAGATTTTACTTTTGTGTCAAAAAAACAAAAATAACCAAGAACAAACCAGGCTAATGATCTCTGAATATTACTTCAAAGTTGAGGTTATAACCCCAGGATGAACATACATTGATAAGTATGTATAGGTGATTAATTATTGGTTTTTTCAGTATAGTCGTACTCATTTCTGCACCAGTACATTTTATTATTTGAACCTCTTTGTAGAAATCTGTTGTATAACACACTTCATGCTTCAAAGTTAAATTATTGTAGCTTATCTCAGTTGTTTCATATTTCTGTAAGTGCTTTAAAATCTTGGTTTCCATCTTCTAAAAAGTTAACTTTCTTTGTATTACTTTGACCAAGTAAAATTGTAATACAAGATATGACAAATGGTTCTCTTTAAAATTAGATGCTTCAAGCTAATATCTTTGAACTACCCTGCTATGAAGGAGAGAAAGGAAAATGCTTTTGAGGGATTATAGTTTCTGAAACCTGATTTTGTGCTAACATGCTTGCTAGACTTTCCCAGAAGAAAATGGTATAATATGATTACTCTGGATATAAAGGTTTAATGGCATGAATACTTCATAAATGAAATACAGACTTTAGAGGATAATTTTGTCCTGTTATTGAGACTTTAGCAGTCTTCAGAGCAGCAAAATGGGAGCTGTCTCTTTGAAGGGAAATGGAAATGTCCAAGACACAACAAGAGAGAATGAAGGTGAAGCCCCTGGGATTTTTTCTCTTAGTTTGGAAGTGATCAGTATGCACCTCAAGCCATCCCCAAATAATTTTGTACTGTCTTTCCATCCTAATCAGAAGTTTTAATGTAGCACTTTTGAAAGATCATCCCAGCAGTCTAGTAATAAAACTTGGTTTAATTGTAAAGGTTATTTTCTAGTCCTTCTGTTAAAATTTGCACCATGTCAGCATTTTAGACAGAATTATTTTTTAAAGGAAGGTTAAGGTAATGTGCAAAATACTTAAGATTTAGAGTAACACTCAGGTTATAACTTTCCTTATCCTAAGTTGGTCTCTTACTAATCCTCCCTCCTCTTCTCCATCTCTCTTCCCCTCACCACCCCCTCGTCTCTTCCTTTTGCCTCCCCCTCTGTCCCCTCTGTCTTCCTTTCTCTGTGTCCTCTTTTTTTTTTTTTTTTGGTCACATTTTGGTACTAGTGGAAGCTTCTCTCTTTGTAGTTTCTTACATTGTCTGGATTTTAGTGTTGCCTTTTTATGAAGTTGATTAAACTTTCATGTTCCAAAGTATTCATTTTTTTCAGGTACATATCATTTTGCTTGTGCAGTAAAGCTAAAATAGTACTACCGTGGATACTAATAACAATAGTCCTTCCATGCGCACTTTCTGTATGACAAGTGCTGTGCCATTATGGGTGTTAACATAATTGCCTTCATTTGCACTTCATCAGTTGATGAGGAAACTGATCAAGTTATGCTGAAGTTGCTCGCCCAGGCTCCCTATGCATGGTGGAATTGGTCTTTTGAGTTCAGAAACTCTTTCTGGTGTCTGCCCTGTTGAACCATCTCTCTACCACTATACTCTGTTGTGGACAAGGACTCTGGTACTGGTTCTGATTTTTTTTTTTTTTTTTTTAATCAATCTGACCCCCCCCCCCAACACACACACACATCTTTACATGAAACTATTTAGAACAATGCTATATTTGTGTAGTTAATTTCATCGAGGGTTACTATCATTGTATAGCTATACAGAATAATTCCTTTGGTTTTGTTGCAAGAATAGAATAGAATACTTTGTCCTAAGTAACAATGTAATTTGTGGGATAAATGTTATCTTCATGACCTGAAAGCCATGCCATGATTTCATTCATTGGCATAGCTATATTGCCTTGGGTATATTACTGAGCTCTGTGGTTCAAATTTGATACCAAACTGAAATTTCAAATATGTTTACAGTATGTCAACAACAGTAATAGCAATAAATAAAGCAGTTTTTATAAACGCTATTGATCACCCAACTTAAACTAATTTCATTAAATGTATAGGAAATTTGTTGTAATAATATACTGGATGTATTTTTTCCTTTTTTATTTGACACAGAGAGAGAGAGAGAGAGAGAGATCACAAGTAGGCAGAGAGAGAGGGGGAAGCAGGCTCCCTGCTGAGCAGAGAACCTGATGTGGGGCTCGATCCCAGGACCCTGAGATCATGACCTGAGCCAAAGGCAGAGGCTTTAACTCACTGAGCCACCCAAGCGCCCTATACCAGATGTATTTTTAAAGGAAGCTTAAAATCTGTCCTACAGATTATTAAAATTGAAAGTGAAGGATGTTTGTTTACAATAAAATTTTGAAATCCTAACAAACTTGCATTTTATATTACAATGAATTACTTTAAAATTTGTACTTTTATTAGACAGGGCTCTTTGTGCTGCATTTTATTTACATAGGTATATTTCTTGTGAATCAACTTTTAGAATGACTTAGTATATTCTTTTATATTTAAGAATAGTTTAAAATCTTGGGCTGTCTTAGATTTCTGTCCTTGGTTGTCTTTTTTCTTTTTTTAAAGAGAGAGAGTGTGCGTGAGAGCAGGCACATGAGTCGGGGGTGGGGGCAGGGCAGAGGGCGAGAATCCCAAGCAGACTCCATGCCCAGTGCAGAGCCAGACGCAGGCCTTGATCTCATGACCCTGAGATCATGACCTGGACTGAAATCAAGAGTTGGACACTTAATGGACCTAACCACCCAGGCGCCCCGGTTTTTGTCCTTTCAATATTTATGTAAAAACAATTGTATATATATGAAGATGTCTTTGCAGGACTTTTGTAGTAGTTAAAATTAGAAACAACTTTAAGGACAAATCAATAGAAGAGTGACCAAATAAATTCTGGCACAGCCATACAAGGGTAGGGGAATGCTTTACTGTCTTAAAATTGTGTAAAGTCCATGTACTGATGAGTAAAGATCAATATGTAGTGTTACATAAAAGCACAAGTTATAGAGCAATCTGAATATCCCATTTATTTAAAAATAAATTAAAAACCTATGTTTAGGTACACACATACACACCTGGATAGAAGTACATATATAGGCCTGGATTTGTAAGATACAAATTCCTACCATCATGGAGTTTTCAATGGACACCCTTCATAGGTACATTCGTTCTTTCTACTGTCACCTCTGAATAACTCTAAAATCCGTATCTTTACTTGCAGCCTTGTAGCAAAGGTCCAGATCTGAATTTCCAGCAACTTATTGGAATCAGACACTTGAGTTTTCAAATAAGTCCCTTCACCTCTTGTAGTTTTGACATGGTAGATGATGGCACTATCTGTCCACATATCTGTAGGAATGTAGTTATCTCCACCATTCTGTCCTTTTTCTTTGGCTTAAGTCCACTAGTATTTGATAAATACTATTGATATTTGATAAACTGATACCGTTGGGCCCTGGGAAATGACATAGAAATGTTGAACTTTTTAAATATCAAAAGCTGCTCTTCCAAAAGTGTCCTCTGCGGAGAAAGAGCTTTCCATAAAACTGTCTTATTGATATTAACCAGAAATGCTGTATTTAAAAGAATTTGTTCAGTACTTAATATTATTTTTAGACTGCTTTCAGTGTCATAGTTAATTTTTACTTATATAAGAGACTCTTAGTAATTCTTTTTAAACTTCTCAATTTTAAGTTACTCAATTAAGGATAGATAGCCCTGTATATTTATAATAGTGACACCTTACATTTATTTGTATATTTACAAGTCCTATGAATGTACCTGTTTTGCATACACATCTGTTTCATGATAGTTTTAGTGTATTCCTGGCTGTTGTGAGCAGGACAATGACCAAAAGATACCAACAGATAAAGGCTAGGGGTGCAGCTTTCCTTATGCAGCTAGAGCCTGCTAAAGCTCACCTGCATAGAGCTGCATGAGCTGGGACACAGCTACGTGCACTCAGTCAACCAGGCAAGTTTGCTGGCATCCGGGCCCCAGGAAGGCACACAGCTGTGGATGAGACTTGTTGACACTCCTGAAAGTACCTAGTATCCAGCCTTTCTGATCAACTCGCTGCATCCCATTCTCAAGCATTGCTTTTCTCGCTTGGTCCCTCTTCAAGAGCTGGTGAAGAGTGTTCATCTACCTTGTCACCAAATATGAGTAATTAAAAGTCACTCAAAGCAATCCTGACGGTTTATCGTGAATTAGATGAATCTAAACCAGTTTAGGGGACAAATATAGGCAGCAGAAAGAGATCTCAGACCCATATGATTGCAAAAAACTTGGGAAGACTTTCTACTTCCTAAGCGAGTATCTAAATCAGTGCTACCAAATATATGATGTTGGAATATTTAAGTTATGAGCCTAAACTTTACTGAGGTGAATATTCTTGGGTAAATGTTACATCATTTTAATCTTACAATGCCTGCTATGAAAATAATAATCTGTAGTTGGATCGTTATATTTTTCATGGTACAGTTATTTTAAGAATTTTGTTTCCCTGTAATTAGATCTTTTTTCTTTTCTTTTTTTCTTTTTTTAAGATTTATTTATTTGAGAGAGAAAGAGCACAAGCAGGAGAGGCACAGGGAGAGAGAGAGAATCCCAAGCAGACTCCCTGCTGAGCACAGAGCCAGACACGGGGCTCGATCTCACAACCCTGAGATCACGACCTGAGCCAAAACCAAGAGTTGGGTGCTTAACCAACTGTGCTAGTCAGGTGCCCCTGTAGTTAGATCCTTAGTTCATGTTTTCTCTTATAAAATAAGTGATGTATTTGGAATTATAGATCATTGTTGATTATTTTAATGACTCAAGTTTTGTAATAGAATTAATGGTAATTTGGTAAAGAAACATTTAAAAGCAAACACTGGATTGAAAATAAGGCAAGAGTATTACTTGTAAAAAGTTTATAACTTTCTTGAATACCAGCACTCGTCAGTATAAAGGACACAGATTCTTCAGAAGCCCAAAATACAAAATACTATGAGATGACTTTAATACAGAATGTGTAGGAACTACATAGTAGAAAAAAGTTTTACTTTACCAAAAAATATTACAATAGATTGTAATAAATGGAGAGAATTCCCTTTTTACTGAAAAGAAATATAGTAAGTTGAAAATATCTATTTCCTTCTTGTTCTAACTGGTGTCCTAACATCTCATAAAGACATGAGAATTCAAACAGTATAGCACAGCTCAGGAGATCGACCTTTAGGACAAAGTTCAGCATCAAACCCCAGTTTTTATAATAATAGCATAAATATATTTGACTTCTAAACTAAATGAGATCAGGATAGATGAAAAATTAAGGTAAAATGCTATTTAACATCACTATTAAATTTTAGACAACTCAAAGGTTTAAACAGTAGAAGCATGAAGAAAGAAATAAAGTTAATATTTATATAATCTTTGGTTAAGTAAAGACTCTTTAAGCAGGAAGTCAAAATCAGAAACTATAAATCAAAGTGCTAGAATGTGGCTATCTAATATTTTAAAATTGTACATTTTTTTAAAAGCCATGAAATGAGTTAAATAGAAAATAACCAGCTGTGACAATATTTGCCATATATGGTATCAGGAACAGTACATGTCTTTATCTTTAAAGGTTCTTTTTTTAAATCAAAAGAAAGTCTACTAGAGAGAAAGCCTAATGTAATATATAAATGGACAACTTATAAAAAAGCAAGTCATAAAAGAAATTCAAATGACTAATAAAGAGAAAATGCTCAGTCTCTGAAGTAATTTTTAAAAGTGCAGTTTAGAACCCTGTTCAATTCTGTATGATTGGATTTATTATATTTGAGTTTATATGTCTTTCTCCCCTACCAGTCTGAGCTTATCTAGGACAGGATCTGTTGTCTTGATTTATTATTATTATTATTATTATTATTATTATTTTCTTTAATGCCTGCCCTTTCCCAATGCCTGTCACATAGTTGGATGGATAAAAGGATGGAGAGATATGAAATAATTTTTGAAGTTACATATACCCTGTTCTTCAGTGCTGGTCATAGACAAGGAATGTAGATTCAGTCTTTTTCTAAGTTTTAGCTTCTGTCATCATGTGTGCATTATACGTTCACAATAACAAATTTGAATCAAGTGATTTGGATGACTTTTGATAGCTCTTGCACTGTTAATGATTTTCAACATACTTTGAAACAATATGCTAGTAATATTTGAGAATCTTTTTAGGTCATGGTTTGAATCTAGTCCTATAGATACTCTTAGAAGCATGCCAGGTATGCAGGGCAAGGTTCAGAGGGATATACGTTATGGTATATATTCAAATTATTTGTTGTCTATCATCTATTAGAATATAAGTTCCAAGAGACTAGAGACCTTGGTTGCTGACACTAGAGTGTTGTCTGACAAATTTAAAGTACTCAGTTTTTTGAAAGAAGAGGCCCAGATTGTTTTGTGTCCTTCCCTCTCCCCTCCACATTATATCACACCTAGCCTTATATCACCTTCGTAGCCATCATTTTAAGGAGCAGCAAAATATTTGATTGTATGCCACAAAATTTACATAATCTTCCCTTCATCTTCGATATTTCAATTGCTTGCTTTTGCTTTTATGCATAATGCTGTAGTGAATATGTTCCTACTTACAGTCTTTCCGGTACTTAGGATTATTTTGTTAGGGCGGATTCCTAGAAACAGCCTTACTGGATGAATAGACATGTACATATATTTTGGCGCATGATATGAATTTCCGGTATACTTAATTTAATAGCAAATACATAATTAATGTCAGTTATTTCAGTCGGCGTGTGAACCGGTCTGTATTTTCATAGCCAGGAAGTCCTGCTGTCCTCGTAAAGGTGCTTTGTAGATATTTTATTCTTTTGAAGATTTACATTGAAAGTCTGAATCCTCATAAATAATACATTCACAGAAGTAGAAAAAGGCAATGTATTTTCAGTCAAAGCAAATTGACAGCAAGGGTAATGTATTCTTTTATCACATAATACAGAGAAAATAGGAGGAAGATAATAACTGGTATTAATTCCTGAAAGTGTTTAAACATGCCAATTAGGTAGAAAACAAGGAAATATCTTGGTGAATACTGAAAATATTCACTTGTTACCTTCTTCCCTCCTTCCTTGCCTTTTTGGGGGTGGGGTGGGAGGGAGGACTTTTGTTTTTAATTCATTTATTGTGGAATTCATAAGCATTTTCTAACTATGTATCTTTTTAACTTTTAGCTTTTATAAGAGAAATTATCAAGGGGATGTCAGTTTGTATTCTGGAGTGTTAGGGTTTATAAGGACTATAAAGTACCACTATATATTTATGTACCCCTTTAAAATTGCATATTTTTATCAAATATCATAAAAGTTTAGTCCTCTGGCTTTTACGGTTAGGATCTGCCGGTGTCCTTGTGCCTTTGCTTCTTTCTGCCTGAAAGCATGTTTTTAAATTTTTTTCCCTCCTTTCACAGGAGCTGGCCATTAGCATTCCTTGCCCTTGACTCAGGAGGTCCCAGACCTTGTTAGGTCAACAAATTCTTGTGGTTTGCCTACGGGGCTTGTGGTAGTCCAGTAGCCTGCCTTTATTGGTATAGGTTTTCAGAATGGATATCCTGGATTGCTTTCCAAGTTCTACATTACTAATGTCTTCTTAGTAACTTCCTCTGAGCTCTTTGTTTTCTAATAAATTACTGGTATACTTGCAAAATGTTGATTAGGTTCCTTGTTTGACTTCTCTAAGCATGTTTGGTACCTTATTACCATTCCTAGCATAGTGTTCTCTAATTTTGCACAAGTCTAATGGTAGAAATGTAATCATTGCCTTCAGATGATAAAAGAGTGCATATTCAAAGCCGTGGTTACTATGAAATATTTTTACATCACCAAATAGAATACCAAAAGTTGACCAAAATATGAAAGGAAGTTGTCAAAAGATCTGTCTTGATGAGAGATAATACTTTCACCTTGCTACATAAAGGATATCAAAAGATCAGTAATGATAAAATAGATTTAAATAGCACAGTTAACAAGCTTGACCTAATGGCCACATAGACAACATTGTACCTACAGTACATCCTCATGGAAGAGTTAAAGACCCACATAAACACATACACACACATAGAGGCCTACATATTTTGGAATATATAAAATCTAGTTTCAGTTATTTAAGGAGATGAGTATCCTGCGAGTTCTATTATCTAACCTAATGTAATAAGCATAGGACTTACTTGGAAAAAGTAAAACTTCATTTATAAATGCCAGAAACACACCTGTAAACAGCTAAATAATAACAATAATGTAAATTTGTGAGACACTGTACTTAAAGTGGTTAAGGGAAACTTATAGGCCGAAACGCTTACAATACTAAGCTTGAATGCTTAGAACAAAAGAAAGGCTTAAAATTAATGAGCTCTGCATTCAAATTAAAAATGTAAAACAATGGCAGAATTAACACGGATAAATTACAGTGAAATAAAGCAGAGTTTAATGAAATAGAAAACAAGCGTGCAGCAGAGGAGATCATCAAAGTCAAGCAATAGTAATTTGAAAGGAATAATAAGACAAACCTATGTCAAAGTTAAAAATAGAAAAAACATTAAGAATGAAAAAAGATACATAACTACAGATGCTATAGATGCAAAAGATAAGTATTTTACAACTTTGTGCAAATACTTTTGAAAAACTTAGATGAACTTTTTCTAGTGATATATCAAAATTGGTTTAAATAGAAAACTGAAGTAGTTTTATAACTATAACCAGTGAAGAAATAGAATCAGTAGCAAGTATCTTCCCACAGAGAAACACTGGACCCAAACAGCTTAACGGATAAATTCCAAGAACACATAATTCTCATTTTTTTTTTTTTTTACAACCTCTTCCAAATAATAAAAATGTGGCACTGTTCAACTCATTGAATAAGGCCAGCATAACAAAAACAGACAGTACAATGCAAGAATGTAATCTACAAAAAAAAAAAAAAAAAAAAATCTGCAGGCTAGTCTCAATCATGAATATTGATACAAAATGCCAAACTACAGCATTCTAAATTTTTTTTAAGGAAGTTAGGTTTATCTCTGAAAAGCAAGAAAATGCTAAACCACTGCAATTACTGATCATCTCAGGTACAGGAAAAAGTTTAATACAGCATTCATTTCTGAATTAGGTAGGGTCTGTCTATGATCTATAATGATATATATTATATCTATGATATATCTAAGACCATCCATAAAATGTAACTGCATCTGTGATAGAAAATCCAAGACATAACTGATATACCATAATATATATCATATATATATCATATTATATATATATGTATATATACATATATATATGTAGAAAACACATACTCTGATTTATTCGTGGGTATTTAATGAACTAGAAAGAGAATTTCCTTTACCCATGAAAGACCAACTATGAGACACCTGGAGCAATGATCACCTCTAGAGGTAAAATGCTAAAAATACTCCCTTTAAAAAGAAATTTAAAACAATTGTTAATATAGAACCCAGAATCTTAGCTATTCTGGTGATAGTGTGGGGTTGGGATGAGAGGAAGATGTGACCAGGGCACAAAGAGGACAGTCTTCTGATGTACTGGTATATTCTCCCTCTTAACCTGAGTGGTGGGAATGCTGATTTTTATTCTTTAAACTGCATCTCATTTTTGGACACTTAATGTATGATTTATATAATAAAATGTCTTTAGTGAGTAAATGAGAGATGTCTAGTGAATAAAGATTTAGAGATGTAGGGGTGGAAAAATTTTCCTTCTAGTTTCTTTGGCTGGTCTAACAATTGACATAAGACAGATTAACAGGAGAAAAACAAATTTAATTTGTATATATATAAATTTGAGACTCAAAGAAGTGACCAAAGCAAGCAGCTTTGATATTTCTTAGACAAACAATTTATGAAGAATTGACAGAGACGCTTGAGCTCTGGGGATGGTAAGCTCGTAAAGAAGTAATGAGGTTTGCTTATACAGTCTCTTTGGCCCTAAATTCTCTGTTTCTGGTAATAAGGATGTTTTCTACTTTCCAGTATGGATGGCTGGGGAAGGTACCTTTCATGTGGGAGTTGTATTTTCTGCTTTTAGGGGCACAAAGGAGGAGTCAGAGTTATTGCACTCCGTGTGCCAAAATGGCGTGTATTGGAGTGGCAAGTCTGGAACTGGCAAAGAAGAGTTGTTGAAGATATGTGTTTATGAAGGAGCTGAGGTAGAAGGCAGTTTTCTGGGAGTTCGCAGGATCATGAGTGAGCACAGTTCTTTACATATGCATTGTTGTTTATTTGTCTTACTCTAACAGAATTGGCAGCACCTTTCCCTTCACGTGTCATCCTTACGCTGGGCCATGCTAATCTTGTCTGTATCATTCCAGTTTTAGTATATGTGCTGCCGAAGAGAGCCCTCATTTTCCTTCATGTAAAGTGGCAGGGGGATTGGGGTAAAAGATGAAACTCACCCCCAGTGATGGTTAACGGGGTCGTCAGTATTTTTCTCCTTGGAGAACTGCACATTGCTGTAGACGGAGAATTACAAACAGTCGTAGAAAACAGTATAAGTACTTTCTTTTTTTTTAAGATTTCATTCATTTACCCGACAGAGAGAGAGATCATAAGCAGGCAGAGAGAGAGGGGGAAGCAGGCTCCCCGCCAAGCAGAGAGCCGGATGCGGGGCCCGATCCCACGACCCCAAGACCACGACCCGAGGGGAAGGCAGAGGCCTAACCCACTGAGCCACCCAGGCGCCCCAGTATAAGTACTTTCGAGGGATTTTGACATTAGAGGAAAAAACAACAAATGAATTCTTATGAAGAGAATTAGTTTAAAAGATGAGCAAATTCTATGTAGACCTATTAGGCTGTGTCTACATGACTACTACAGATCTTTGATTTCAGTTGTAAGACAATGTCTCAAAGGATTGGTTTTCCACGTTTAATCACATGACACCAAATAAAGACGAATATGTCCTGGGAATCTAGTCCAGAGTTGTCACCTGGATGGCCTTGACCATTCAAGGCTAAAGATCCCACACACTCAATTGAGAATTTTTCTCCCTCATTTTGGTTCTGAATCCATTTTCATTTATAGTCTTATTTTAGCTTTACTTTATCTCAGACCATCTTAATTCTATGAAATGACAAAAATTCTTTGCTAACCCCTTTCTAAACGTCTCAAATAAAAATTAAGCTGCTTTTCCATCCTAACTGAATCCCTCTTTTCCCTCTGGCACATGACTTTAATTTCAGGAGAACGAATTGCATCTGGATACTAGTTTCCTCGGTCACTGAAATGGCCTCTGCTTTTATGATTATTCTGTTATCACTCAGATTATGCTGTTATCACTGCTGCGGTAGGAGAGGAAGACGTCACAGTTATTCAGTTTTTATTAGACTTTCCTCTATTTTTTTGTGTATCCCAAGCTTCTGAATATGGTTTATAAAATAAAGTTCAGATAATGCCTTGAAAAGGGTAAATGGTTTTTTTTTAAACAATATAAGAAAATCTGTATTTTTATATGGCAATTTATTTGTAGCTGGGATCTTTATTTTGTTAGATCTCACTTTTGTATATTTTTCTCAATGGCATTTTCTTCCTGCTGTGCTGCATCTCATGTCTGTGATCTCAGAGTTAGGAGAAATATTGATAAGATTTTTTAATATCAGGTGTGTGCCAGTTGAGTTTGTAAATATGCTAGGATGAATTGGTGTGTGGTAAAGCTGAGATGCTACTAATTAAAAGATAAGCCAAGAAAAATGTTATTTTGTTATGATGATTTGAAAAGCCAGATGTCGACAGACTTACTCCATCCCTGGGAGAGTGTGTTGGGAAATTAACTGCAAAATGTTCATATTTTTATAATGCGTATTTCTTTCCTTTTGATAGGAGCTTTTAAAAATCATATTAAGTAATAGACTTTCCAAGAAGTGATGGGGTAAAGTCTTGAGCATGCAAAAAAAGTTTTCCACGAAACTCTTATCTAAACAAACTTCTAATTTCTTCCATAATAATGGGGTTATAATTTGTATTTGAATAAATAAGAGCTTTCATTGGCTGTGTATGCTTTACCTTAACCTAAATTCTCACTGCACACTGTCTTTTATACTCTAATGTGCTAATTTTGGGAACAACTTTGAAATTATTATAAGCTGTAAAACGTATTTTTCTTCTTGACTATGCCATCTGTCAGAAACAAAAGCAAAGATAAAAATCTCATTGAGCCACGAAAGATTCTGTATTGCTTTAATGGGCCTTCTAAGGAGATACATCTGGCTGGAAAAAAATATTAATGCTGCACTTTAAAGAAAATCTCTGTTACTTTATTGCAGATGGGGAACTCAAGGTGATTTTACCACCACCCATCCTCGGCCTGTGGTCAAAGTAAAACTCTTCACGGAAAGCACTGGGGTCCTGGCCCTTGAAGATAAAGAACTGGGAAGGGTGAGTTGTTCTCAGCCCTGTGTGTTCAAGGTCACACAATTTTTACTTCTTTCGATTTGTAGCTAAAGTAGACCGGTATGTAGCATGTGAATTTTCTGTTCACAAACTATGTAAAACAATATATTCGTGATTTTCCACAGTCTCAGATTACAGCTCCAATTTATTGAACATAATTGTCAATAACATAGAAAGTAGTATGATAGGCTTTGGGTATGTCAAGGTTGTGTATATAAGATCGTAGTCAGAGACCCATTTTTCTTACGCATGTACTGGTCAGTGGATGTGAATGGTACAAGCCAACTTGTCCTTCTTGGTGAGAGAGAATTCTCATTTAAACATTTCTGTCGATGAGTTAAAAGCAGCATCTTGATATTTGAAATCCTCTGTTTAGGTCCGTTATGATTAGACTGATTACAGAATATCTAAGGCTACTTCTCTCTTACCTCTCCTGTTTTCCCTGTGAGAAGATCTTTTCCACACATCTTTTAACATTGAATTTTTTATCCTTTACTCACTTCATACCTAGAATATATTTATCCTCTAATGCCAGTTTCTTTCCACTATACTCAGCTTCTTCTGGCAGGTAAAAGCATTAAAATGAGGGTAGATTTGTGATCTTAACACCTCTCTGTGTGAAAGATTATCTGCAATCTCATTTATAAAGTAATGGGCTTCAGTGCGAAGGCTATGAAGTTACCTTCTGTAGCATGGATCTCTCTTACCCAGACCTGAAGACTGAATTCATAGGTATATTCCAGAGATTAAAGCCTTCAGAAATCTTCCTTGAAAATTTCTGGCGATGACTGACAGCTTGTGTGGTGCAAGATGTTGAAGGATACTGGGATCATTGGGTATATTGGAATTTTTTCCCCTGAAGTTGTGATTTCTATTCATTTCAAATCCTTCTCTTCTGTCTCCTTGAGAGTTTTTCCATTGTTAGGGATTTTGTGAATCCGTACCCACACTCCAGAAATTGAGAGTCAGCAGTCACATTCCGGATTTCGTCTTCTGTTTGCTTGTTACGTGTATTAAGACTTATGAGCTAAGCCATACCATTCATTCATGTGCTTACGTATTTTTGCACTGATTCATTCATCAGAAGTATACAGGTAGCATAATCTCACAGAAGAGCCTTGGAGATTACATTTGGTCTTACGGATTTATGAATCAGGATTTTTAATTTAAACTATTATTATGTTAATTTTACCCTGTTTCCTTACAACTTTTTCACTGTCTAATAGCAACCATTCTAAGTCTAAAGCTATAATGCAATGCTTTAGGTATTTTTAATTCATTTCTCCACTGGCCATATATGTATATATTTAAGCATATTTTAAATTGGGTATGTAAGTGGTATGTTTTCCAACCAGTTGTATGTCTGAGAAAAACCTCATGCTCCTTTGCTCTCTTTATACAAGACCACTTTTCTTTCTGTACCAGAGTTTCTGAACCCCAGCACTATTGATACTTTGAGCAAGAAAATGCTTTGTCGCTAGGAGCTTTTCTGTACACTTTATTTACCAGCATCTGTAGCCCCCAGGCAGATGCTAGTAGTTCACCCAGTCTTAAATCAAGATGATCAAAAATGTCTCCAGACATTGCCACATGTCCTCTGCGAGGTGTGCAACATCACCCTACTTAGAGATCCGTTGAACTATACTAATGATTTGAGTAGGTTCTGTGGTGATAATTATCATTTATGCGTTAATGACTGCAGGTTTTTTATTTTTCTTTTTTGGATCTTAGGATTTGTATATCCAGTCTGCATACTTGGTATTTCTAGCAGGATTTAAAAGTTATCACAAACTAAATATTTCTAAAATAGAACTTATGATTAGCAACCCCATAAAGTCTTTCGGAGAGGCAGTTTTCAAGCCAGCGACCTTGACATAGAATACTCCTATCTATTTGCAAGTTCTGTCAGGTTTCCCTAAATGTATTCCGACTATATCCACATCTTACTATCTCCTTTACCCTAATTCAGGGCACCGTCCTTCCTTGCTGGTAATAGTTTCCTTACTACTTTCCCATTTATCACCTTGTCCCCTCTGATCTAGCTTTCACACTTCAGCTACTATGATCGATTTAAAATTCAAAACAAATCACATTATTCTGCCCTTAAAATACTCCAATGTCTTCTCATTTATTTGGAATAGAAATCAGAGTCCTCATCATAGCGTAGCATGCCCAAGAATGGTTCTTAGAGTGGGACCCTGAATCAGCAACAGCAGCATCTGGAAAATTGTTAGAAATGCAGATTCTCAGACCTCGCACTAGCTCTGCTGGACCAGAAACTCTGGAGATGGTGTGCTGCCATCTGATTAACAAGGCCTCCTGATAATTTCCACACATACCAACGTCGAAGTCCCCTGCTGTACATACACTGATCTCTTCCTCTAATTTCATCTCCTGTTACAGCCACCTTGCTTACTATCATCCTTCCTTCCTACTCAGCTTTCTTTCTGTTCCTCAAACATATCTGATTCATTCCTGCTTTAAACTTCGGGTCTTTAGATGGGTTAGAGCCTGAGCCCATGTGTATACACAGAAGAAACTGGTGATCCTCTCTGGGTCATAGTAATATTTGCTATATATTTATCTACTTTTTTTTTTTTTAAGATTTTTTTATTTATTTATTTGACACAGAGAGAGATCACAAGTCGGCAGAGAGGCAGGCAGAGGGAGAGGGGGAAGCAGGCCCTCTGCTGAGCAGAGAGCCCGATGCGGGGCTCAATCCCAGGACTCTGGGATCATGATCTGAGCCGAAGGCAGAGGCTTAACCCACTGAGCCACCCAGGCGCCCCTATTTATCTACTTTTATATTGAGAAGCAGGAACAGTTTTTTTTATATATAATGTGAAGGAAAAGGGCTTACATGATCTGAAATTCATAGTCTAAACTTTTATAGATAGATACCCGGAGATCTGAGTTTTAAAGTGAAGTTTTCTAATTAAAATTTTGCATAGCAGTTGCATTCAAAGAGGAGCAACACAGTCCGTAAAATAGATCTATACCACAAGGAGATACTACCGCTGTACAGCTGGTAAAATGGCTAAGGTACAGGAAAGTTGACAATAACGAATGTTGACAAAGACACAGAACAACAGAAACTTAATCTCTGCTGGTAGAAATGCAAAACTATACAGCCACTTGTAGAATACAGTTTGCCAGGTGTTTTTCTGTTTTATTTTTTTATTTTTTTAAGTGAAACAGACATGCCGTATCTGTAGGGGAATGTTTATGACAGCTTTATTCATAATCACTAAAAACTGGGAATCAAGGGCACCTGGATGGCTCAGTCAGTTAAGCGTCTGCCTTTGGCTCAGGTCATGATCCCAGGGTCCTGGGATCGAGCCCTGCATTGGGCTCCCTGCTCCATGAGCGGCCTGCTTCTCCCTCTCCCACTGCTTGTCTTCCCTCTCTCGCTGTGTCACTCTCTGTCAAGTAAATAAAATCTTAAAAAACAAACTGTGGTACATCCATAAAATTCTATTCAGTGACAAAAAGAAATAAACTATTAAGTCATGCAACAACATAGATGAAACTTCAATGCAAGAGAAAGAAATCAGACCCTTTGCCCCATTTAATCCTTTTTGAGAATGGTCGTAATATTCCATGTTGAGACAGAAAAGCAAGAATCCAATTAAGACCACTCAGCAAGTGCGAGAGTTAGTATTTGAACTTGGGTATTCTGACCCCAAAGCCTATGTTCTAAATCATTAACTAGTACACCTGATAAGATGAAGAAATTTGGCAGTATTTTACAAATTATGGTATGAATGTGAGCCGATTTAATTTCATGGCTTAAAGCAGGAACGAGGTATTATTTAAGCTAATGTCATTTTATGCATCGTTCTTTAATACATTTTATATCATTTTGTGCCATGGTTTGCATCTTATTACGGTACTTTCTGGCTGCTCTTTAATCTGTGACAGTGCTTCTCAACTCTGTGTGTAAGAACCCCCCTTAGTGCATGAAAAGACTCAATCTGTGAGCCCACACTTTTCTTTTGGTTGGTTTGGGGTGAGTCCAGACAGGAGTATTTTAAGCACTTCTCAGGAGATAGTATGTGCATATAAGGTTGAAAGCTTGGTGCAGATAGTATCACTGGGCAGCCAGGGTTGAGAACTAGTAAGTCATAGGGATAAGAAAAAATCTACTGTAGCATATAGTTTTGCAAAATGGTAGTTCAGATTTAAGTAGGCATTGGGCAATGGAAGGTTATATTCTTTGGCAAGTGCTTGTAATGCAGATTTTGTTTGTAGAGGGCAGGTGCAAATACCTATTTATGGAAATGGAGGTGGCATATGGAGATTTTTCATCTGAATTGGTGGCCAACCCTCCACCAGGTGCCTTAGGGAATACCTGGAGGCAGAATAGCTAATTTTTCATATTATGAGCTTGTCCTAGCAGGCAAATAGTTGACCAGTCAAGCACCCAAAAGTATATAGTTCGCCAGTGATACTGTCATAGTGCTGGATGGTGACAGGTGGTAGCTACGCTTGTGGTGAGCACAGCATACGGTATCAACTTGTCAAATCACTATGTTTGCACACGTTAAACTAATGTAACATTGTGTGTCAAATATGTTCAAATAAAAAAAATGTAAGGATGATTTTGTCCCTAAAACTTTGAAAGCAAGGCTTACTTAACATAGCTATATAAAAATCTAAATAAATAGGTCGCGGGACATCTATTTGTAGACAGTGAAGTTTCCATTGAGTTTTTCAGAATGAATTCTTGGACTCCTTAGTAACTTTTGAACTTGCTGAAAGATGTTCTTGAGTACTAAATGAACTTTTATTAATTTTTTTTTTTAATTTTTAAAGATTTGTTTGAGAGAGAGCGAGACCAGAAACAGAGGGAGGAGCGGAGGGAGAGGAAGAGAGAATCCTCAAGCAGACGCCCCACTGAGTGTGGATTCTGATGCAGGGCTCAATCCCAGGGCCCTGAGGATATGATGAGCTGAAATTAAGAGTTGAACTGACTGAGCCACCTAGGCACCCCCAAAATGAATTTTTAAAGTTGCCACCCAAGTGACTTTTTAGTTTTAGAAGCATTGCTAGAAAGACATTCTAACTGTTGTTAGAAAAAAGCCTAGTGTCTATTCATACACTTTGAGTTGACAGCCTTGGTCCCATGTTGTCAGTATACACAGGAAGATGCTGGTTCTTGTGCCCCTCTTGAGGATGTAGGCTCCTACAAGTCAGAGAATCTGTTTTCCTTTACAACACAGTGGAGCTAGATCACCTTTCTTCTAACTTGATTAAACAATATTTTAAGATCTCAAAAGACTTAACAGTTTGCATACCTCTTAGGTACACATTTGAGAGTAGTCCTATTCTTGAAATTAAGATTTTCATTTTGCGTATTTCTCTCATTTTTTTTGTTTGAATATCTGTACTTCTATTTACTATTTCTTGAGATGTTCATACCTCATAATTCACAGTGACAGTCATCATGCTTGTTTTACAAATACAAATACTATATGGAAACAACAGCTGGTGGTTAATTTCAGATACATCTTAAATATTAAGATAAATTAGAATTGCTGAATTGATTACTCCATTAAAATGAACTATTACCTTTCAAGCAGCTTGTAATGGCTTAGTGTAGCAAGTAAAAATTAACTTATATATTTGCCTTTTTCATTGAGTTGTTTCTTCTGTTTGCCTTATGAAGCATCAAAGATCAATCTGAAGAGTGATCAGAATATGCACAATTTTTGTTTTTGAAACTTGACAAGAGAGAAGTGATACAGTGGTATGTTAAAAGGTTCATCTTCTTGGAAGACATATAGTTTCAGGAGCTCTAATTAACTGGTCAGTCTAATATTCTCTCTTGTCCCTCTAGTTTTTCTGGAGTATATCCTTTTCTGTTACTCTCATTTGTACAGCTTTGGGTGAGTTGAATTTTCTAAGTTCTTCATTAATATTAAAACTTTTAGGAGTTACTTTAATTATTTTAGCCAAACTTAGCATATTTAATTGGATATCCCATAAATAACTGGTTAGAACCCATCAAAATTAGACATTTCTCTAATTGCCTGGTTTATACACAGTCATCAAACTTCCAATATCAACATACAAAGTAATAAATTAGGAGTAGACTGCAGATGTTTTGAGTAAGCATCCTAAGTTTTCAAAAACAAATATGCAGTTAACTTAATAAAAATCACTTTAGGACTTTTTCTTTCACTCAGTCAAAATTTATATTTGAGGATTAAAAAATAAAGTTTCCAGCATTATGTGAATTTGATTCATCTACATATGAATCAAGCATTAGAAAAGCTACTCGTGGAATCATAGTATGTATTTTTCTTCACTTTGAAAGCAGAACTTAATATCTAGTTTTATCGAAATTGTCAGCATTGGATGGCTGCTCCCGTGCCCAGGAATTAACATCCTCCACTGCAAAGTAGGATGGAGACTTGTTTGCATTTCATGTACCTAATTCAACTCACCCTGTACTGTGGATGTTTTGTAGTTTTTAGCAAGTAGTGTAGCTTCTCTGAAACTACAAATCACAGAAAAGGTCTCCTTCCTCCTCCAGTCCATTCATGTAGCCATTTGTCACGGGACTCTGCTGTCCTATCTCAAGAGCCATGCCAGTGACAAGAGGCAGGAACACAGAGAGGTGGAGAGCCAGAGATAATTCATACATGGCACACATTCTTTCTAAATACTTTTTCTCACTGCAATTAATTATGCCTGGGTCATTCATCACATGCTGTGAATAATTAGAGAAGACTTATCATCGTTCAGAGTCTGACTTCAGTTGTTAGTGTCTCTACCTCAGACCCTCTCTAAGGAGTTGGTTGGCATCTTCAGTGTAGAGGTAAAGGAAAGCATTTTCTTACTTTCTCACATTTAGGAAGATGAACAGGATATAAATAGGTATCCTCCATGGTGGGTCCATGTGGATGGTAATATTAGCAGAAGTTGACATTTCAGTTTCCCCATAGTAATAGAGGTTTGGCACTCCCTCAGAACAGGTATTAGACGCATACACTGTACTTATCTTTATTTCTAACAGTTGTGGTGTTATTTCAGTATGGTTTTAATTTGCCCTTCTCTAACTAATGTAATCATGTTGAACATCTTTTTGTGTGTTTGTCATCCATATATCATCTTTGATGAATCCCCAATTTTTAATTTTTTTATTGTATTTTTTTTGAGAGCATGCATGCATGAGCTGGGGGCAGGGGCAGAGGGAGAGAATCTTAAGCAGGCTCAACACCCCACGGAGTGCCACCCCAAGGCTTGATCTCTCGACCTTGAGGTCATCACTAGGGCTGAAATCAAGAGTTGGACGCTTAACCAACTGAGCCACCCAAGGGCCCCCAGTGAATCTCCAGTTTTAATTGGGTTGCCTGTTGTTCTTGAGTCTAGAAAGACCATAATAAATTGTTTACACCTCCTTTATCAGAGATATGTTTTGTAAATATTCTCCCGGTCTGTAGTTTGTCTTTTTATTCTGTTAACATTGTGCTTCAAAGAGCAAGAGTTTTTAATTTTGATGAAGTCCAACGTATGAATTTGTTTTTATGGCTCATGCTTTTGGTGCTGTATCTAAGAAATCTTTGCCTGGCCAAATCTTTGTTTTCTTCTAGAAGTTTTATAGTTTTAGTTTTTCACATTTAGGTCTTTGATCCATTTCTAGTTAATTTTTTATATCTAGAGCTATGTTTAGATCAAAGTCCCATTTTTTTTTGATGTATGAATATCTGAGTGTTCTAGTACTATTTATTAAAAAAACTTTCTTCACTGAATTTCCTTAGCACGTTTGTTGCAAATCAATTGTATATGTATCTGTGGTCTATTTCTGGACTCTCTAGTCTGTTCCATTGATCTGTTTTCCTGTCTTAATGCCAAAGGTGTGCTGCTCTGATAAGGTTTATAGTAAGTTTGTCATGTCGTATCAAGGACTGGTAGTTCTCCAGCTTTGTTTTGTTTTTTTTATTCTCCAGTTCTTTTGACTGTTCTAAGTTCTTTGCTGTCTCCTATGAATTTTAAAGTCAGTTCATAGCTTTCTCAGTGTTATTTTGACTGTGATTTCATTGTATCTGTAGGTCAGTTTGGGAATTGATCAACAATATTGGGTCTTTTGACCCATGAGTATATTATATCCCTCCCTTTATTTAGGTCTTTCTTCATTCCTCATAACAGGGTTTTGCATTTTTTGTCTGATCTGTCATTGAGTATTTCATATTTTTGGTGCTATTCTAAATGGTATCATTTTGCTGTAATTTTTTAAATTAGATATTGCCAGTATATTGAAATACAGATGACTTTTCTATATTGATCTTATATCCTGCCGTGTTGCTAAACTTACTACTTGAGTACTATTTTGTAGATTGTTTTTCCATAGACAATATTGTTGCGTAAAAATACGCTTTGTTTTTCCTTTCTAAGCAGATTTTAAAACCATTTCTTTTTATTGCCTTATTGTACTACTAAAACCTCCAGTACAGTGTTGAAAAGATGTAGTGAAAATGGGAATCCTTGTCTTGTTCTCAGTCTTTTGGGAAAAGCATCCAGTCTTTCTTCAACATTAAGTATAATGTTAGCTGTGTAAGGTTTTTTGTAGATCCCCTTCATCAAGTTGATAAAGTTCCTTCTGCTAATTTTTATTTATTTGGGCTGTGATATTTATTATTTTTTGTGGTATCTTGGGTTTAATTTATAATACTTTTTGTGTTTCTTAAAGGCGGAAGCCATTGACTTGAGAAAAACCTATTTTTTCTAAACTAGGTATTTGGTGCTATAAATGCCCATTTGCTAATCATCGTGTTAGTGGCATCCCACAAATTTTTATCTTTTTTTTTTCATTTTCATCCTTTTGAAAATACTGTTTTTATTTTGATTTTTTTTTTCCTTTGGCCCTAGGTTTTAAGCATGTCTGTGTTAGTTTCCAAATATTTTAGAGTTTTTCAGAGTTCTGTTAGTAATTTCTAATTGAAGTCTGTTATGATTAGAGAATACACTTAGAGAACTTTGATCCTTTTAAAATTTACTGAGGCTTAGTTTATCATCCACAATATGGTCCATCTGGTGAATGTTCCACATGCATTTATAAAGACTGTGTTCCTCTATTGTTTAATAAGGTGTTTGAGAAAAGTCAAAGTGTTTAAATTATTATTCAGATCTAACATATCTCTTGGTTTTTTATCTACTTTTTAATTTTTTTTTTAATTTTTTAAAGATTTTATTTCTTTATTTGACAGGTAGAGATCACAAGTAGGCAGAGAGGCAGGCAGAGAGAGAGGGGAAGCAGGCTCCCCGCCGAGCAGAGAGCCCGATGTGGGGCTCGATCCCAGGACCCTGGGATCATGACCTGAGCCGAAGGCAGAGGCTTTAACCCACTGAGCCACCCAGGCGCCCCTCTATCTACTTTTTTAAGTCAATTTTTGAGAAATTGGTATTAATCTCTGAGTATAATTTTGGATTTGTTCTCTCATTTTTTGGGGGGGGGGCACTGCTTGTATCTTGAAGATCTGTTGCTAGGTGCCTAAATATTAATGATCTCAATATCCTTTTTATTGATTGACTGCTTTGTCATTATGAAACGACCTTCCTTATCCCTTATAATATACTTTGGTTTAAAATCTATTTTAGCCATCCCAGATTTTTTTAAACAAGTGTTAGCATATTATCTTTTTCCACCCTTTAATCTATTTCTTTACTTTTAAAATGTGTATTTAAGCAGCGTATAATTGGGTTTCTATTTTTTATTCAATCTGGCAATCTTTTAATCATTATTATGATTTATTGGTATGGTTAAGTTTAAATCTGTCATTGAGCTATTTGTTCTGTCTTTCCTGTCTTTTATTCTCTTTTTTTTTCTTCTTTAGACTAATTGAATGTTTTTATGGTTCTATTTTTTCTTTGTTGACTTATTATCAATAACTTATTCTAGGTGTTGCTTGAACTCATCACAGCCTAACTTCAAGTGATATTATAAGACTATGTGTAGTGTAAAAAACTTACAATGATATATTTCCATTTCCTGTTGAAGGTGAGGCCTAGGACATAGTATCCTTTCACCA
The DNA here is from genome assembly GCA_028534135.1 of Potos flavus. Lineage (NCBI taxonomy): Eukaryota > Metazoa > Chordata > Mammalia > Carnivora > Procyonidae > Potos > Potos flavus. The sequence continues at coordinate 69,124,418 of CM052887.1, read as the reverse complement.
ACATCTAATCATTTCTGACCTACAATACATGTCCAGTTAATGTTGGGAAGATGAATGAACAAATGAATCTCTTGAACTTTGCCTGATTCAGTTTCATTTCTCCTATGCAAAATTGTGGTAGACAGTAGCATAACTCCCTTCGTTTGAATGCCTGAACTTCCTTACCAAGTGATAAACTGAAACAGTTGAAGGATAATATATGGTTTAGATCCTATAGGCAGAGTGAGGTTCTCGTAGGTTCAACCCTTCTCTTTTAATACATGGAATAAGCAGGTTAGAACTTCCTCAAGTCCATTAAGAACCTCCTCTTATAGTTGCTGCATTAAGAAAGGAAGTTCCTATGCATCTTGGAGCTATTTGGAGTCACTTAGGAATATTCACCATCATGGTCTTTAGCACTCGTACACAAAAGCTAAGTACTTCTGTTCCCTACTAGTTATTATCTGTAGTGTTTGAGTCAAAACAAATCTTTTAAGTAAAAGGTACAAGATTCAGATTAATTGTTGAGCACCAGAAACTAAGTTTAAAATCTGCTTCCAGAAGAACTTAATTCTGGTATTGGCTTTGTTAAAATAGCCGTGAGGTCAAGTGGACAAGTCACTTAACTTCTCATTCTCTGCCCAGACCTTTATTCCCCACCACCCTCTATCTTACCTTACTGTATATTGACTATATATCAAATATATTTAAGGATGCAGCTGGAGTTGCCCAAATTTAGACATAGTCTGTAACTTCCTCCTTCCACTCCTACCATTGTATGTTCTGGATTAACAGAAATTCAATTGAGTTGGCTCTAAAAATTCTTACAGTACTTAAATCAATAGATAAATACATACATATGTATTCTTACAGTATTTAATAACCCAAGCAAGAACAAAGCTATGTTAGTCATTATAATGTTTGTGAAATAATTATGGGAATAATTTGTTGGATTGAGGAAGGGGGCTGTAACATTGGAAGTGTCTATTGTTATCCTGAAGTAATTTTCCTTATTCATTTAACTTCAGTGTCAAGTTATTTACATAACAACAGTAATGCCTATCTTTTAAGGGTGATGTGAGGATTAATTTAAATTTCACAAAGCACTTTGAGGCATTCAGTTGAAAGGTTCTTTATAAATCCCAGGCATTATTATAATCAGACTAGTAAAAAGAAATGCGATAAAGCTACTCATGCAGTATCCTTTAATAGAAACTGTATTGGTAAGGAAATGTAAAGGTTACTGCTATTCATAATTTATGGTGGAGGGGAATAGATCAAGAATAATAATGATGCTTTTCTGTCTAGATAAGTCTTAAAAAACACAGATGAGCTGTGATGGAATATATTGCTCCATCCAAGGAGAAGGAGGAAATCGACACCTTACAAGCAATAAAAATGATGTATGAAGATGAATAAAGGCCACTATCTTTAATTGAGCCATAAAAAATATAGTGACAGCCTTGACTATGTCTTTCAAAATCTTCAAGAAAGACTTTGTAATAAAAGAAATAATCCTTGATCATTTGGGTATATGAAACTTTAAATTTGTTGGAAATACATGCATGGTGGTCTTCATTCCAGAAACCAAAATAATCAGCTTCATTATTAATCATTTAAAAAATTTATAGGATAAGGGAAGTTAAAACTTTAGCAAAATAAAAATTCAAAAGACTTCATCTAAGCAGAATGCTTCTGGGATGTGAGAGAAATAATCACACACAAAAACCTTGTTAATCAGACAAAGCTACTGATAGAAGTCTATATGTAAAAATATCTTTGAATCACACACTTGGCAGAAGAAATTTAAAAGGTAAATTTAGGGTTCTTTTTTTTTTAATCAAATCTCCACATTTCATGTTCTTTTATCTCAGCCTTTATTTTCTGTATTAGTTTCCTATTGTGACTTTGACAAATTACCAAAAAACAACACAAATTTATTGTCTTACATTTGTGGAGGTCGGAAGTCCAAAAACGAATCTCAGTAAGCTAAAATCAAGATGTTGGCGGAGTGGAGTTCCTTTCCAGAGGATCTAAAGGAGAATGCAATTTATTTTTACCTTTTCAGCTTCTAGAGACTGCTTGTATTCCTTGGCTCATGGTCCCTTTCCATGTCCAAAGCCATCACTAGCCAACTGAGCATTTCTCATAACTCATGGCTCCCACACCCACTCTTCTACCTTCCTCTTCCCTAATAACTCTGGTCATTGTATTGGGCCCACCTGGATATCCTAGGATTATCTTCCTATTTTAAGGTTGGCTAATTAGTGATCTGAATTCCACCGGCTACCTCAATTCTCTCTTGCCATATAAGGTAATCTGTCCACAGTTTCTGGAGATTTGGATGTGTAGAGACATCTTTGGGAAACTTACTCTACCTATCACAGGAATGGAAAGATGGGAGTTTCGTGAATTTTTACAGACTGACAAGTAAATGGCATACAAAATCTGGCCTACAAAATTATTACTACCATCATTTTCTGTTATCAAATTTGGCAAGCTTTTTGCTCTTTTCACCTCAGTGAAATATCAATTTTAGGTTTGCAATTTTATTTCTAATTTCTCTGAGTATCTATCTATCCAGTCAGCCAACCAACAAATACTTGGTAAGTGTGTACTCTAGGATATGAAGGGGAATCATGGTGAAGAAGGGCTTAATTGAAGATACTGACTTACATTAACCTAGAAGCCATGAATGAGATACTCTAAGACAGAATAGCTTCTGTCTTCAGGGAGCATAGTCTGCTAAATGCATTTTAAGAGCCCCTTCATAAAATGGTTCATTATGAAGTAAAGATTTCAGCAAAGATTTAGGAATAATTTATATACCTTGGTTTTTCTTTTCCATATGCTCTCCTCAGCCGCCATCATACAAATAGCAAAGTTTTTAATCTCTATTAACAAGTTAATGTCAGGAAAAAGTACTGAATCAAGATAATACTTTTTCTTTTACTGTTTTATTTGAAAAGGGCCCTATTAAAAAAAAAGTACTGTATTATAGAAGGAAGGAGTTGAATGGTTCTCTGTCAAGCCAACTACACATTTGGTAAGGGGCTGGGAGTTTGATCAGTTCCATATTATAAATTCCAGGATTCTTTCCAACTTTGAAAATAAAGGGAACTGGATTTAGCCTACGGACAATGAAGTTGACTTAAGACTTAATGCTAATCTTTCGGTACACAAAAGAGCATTGCGTTAGTGAGAGTGAGCAGGTGTTCTTTGTTTCAACTAAGTAGGACAGGAAGCGGTGATATTAAATCGAAGGGGAAATAATTTAGATGAAGCAGCCTCAAATGTATTAAAACACCGGAAAATGTTACTAAGGATGTAGATTTCTCTCAGAAAAATCTTTTGATTTATCTTCTCTACACATTGAAAATACAGGCTCTGATATTGGAGAAAATATATCCTAGTTATTAACATGTGTTAAATATAAATTTATTGAAATCAAGTAAATTCAGTTAGTCTTTCTCTCAAGGTCATAGCTCTCAGGAAGGTACTTGGTACTTGAAAAGTTCACATTGTAAACCTTAGCTAAAATATAAAATCTTAGTCATTGTGCATCTTAGCTAAAGTGTAAAATCTCTGTCATTTGAAGAAGATAGAAAAATGTCAGCTGAACCCAGAAAGTCAAGGTCTCTCATGGCGATAGCTCTACTTATCTGAGATGTTCCTTTACATGTGTCCTTATAGAATTCTTTGTCTCAAGGACATCTGATTGTCAGCAAAAAGGATTTTTAATTACAAATAGAAATGTGATTCTAGCTAATTACATTTTTACTCTCTTCTTACTCTGTTTTAAAGATGTATTTTTAAGTCCATTTCATCTCTCCATTGGATGTTAGGACACCTCCCCACATCTCCACTCGGGATGTATACAGCTGGGTGGTGTGGGATTATTCTCTACTCATGGGTATAGAAATTTGATTGTTATTTCCTGGCTTAAAAGCATCTTTTAATTGCATGTTATGGGATAACCTATAAACTCCTTAGCAAAACACATCCCTTCATAGCCTATCCCCAGTCTTCCTTTCTGCTCTCATCTGTCAGTACCACTTCCCATTTCCTTACCCTCTGCACCCTCCCTGGCTTTATTGCCCCTACCTTTGCAAACAGTGCTCTTCTAGCCAAAGTGATCTTGCCCAACTTGCCCTATCTTGATCACCTAAGAGTTAAAGAAAGTGCTTTCCTCTTCCTTGGATAGATTTTTGTTCTTGAAACTATCACAGTCTGACCTCACATAACTTGCTGAGATCTTGAGTGGTTTCTCTGTTAAACCAAGCAATACCCTTTCCATTTATACTGTGCTTACCCTCTCATTTGCCATTTGGTACTGTTGGCCTTTTCCTACTCTCTGAAACACTGTCCACCTTGAATATAGTGCATCACATTCTGATTTTTCTGCCTCCTTGGCCTCTAGTCTCAATTATAGAGTTCTCTTCCTAATCCTCAAAAGTTAGTGTTTCACCTTCTTTTCTAAAAAGTATTGTTGACTATATTCTCTATGCTGTACTCTTTATCTCCGTCACTTGTTTTATAGCTGGAGGTTTGTACCTCTTGATCCCTATCACGTTTTTGGCCCATATCCCTATCCACCACCCCCTTGGCAACCACCAGTTCTCTGTATTTTAGAATCTGGGTTTTTTCTGTTCTTCGTTCATTTGTTTTTTAGATTCCACATGTAAGTGAAGTCATAGGGCATTTATCTTCTTCTGACTTACTTCTCTCAACAAAATTGCTTTTAGGTCCACCCATGTTGTTTGAAATGGCAAGCTCTCGTTCTTCTTTATGGCTGAGTTATACTCCATTATGTATTGATACCACATCATCTTCTTTCATCTGTCGATGGACCCTGGGGTT
>CM052887.1:69083482-69119079 GCA_028534135.1 Potos flavus | reverse complement strand
TTTATCTTTGTGTATGGTGTAAGAGAATGGTCAAGTTTCATTCTTCTATGTATAGCTGTCCAGTTTTCTCAGTTGGGGGAAAATTGGACACCTGACTTTTGAGATAAAACTTGAAGTATGAATTTGGGTGGGCAATGAGGAGGAAGGGCACCCTAGTCACATGATATAGCATATTCATGGGCAAGAAAGAGTTCTGGAAAGACTTTTCAAGCCAATGAAGACAAGTTGGGTGCAGCTGGCATAGAAAGGTTTGAGAATAGAGAGTTAGAATACTACTACCGTAAAGTGCTTAGAGACTAGTAGAGTTTAGAGTTAGGCATAAAGAAACATAAATTCCAGGCACTGCAGTCATTTCGCTACTCTTTTTATATCCATCTCTTTTGATGAAGGGCACCATAAGACATTGAGACCTATGTGTTATAATTCCAACATAGTCTTTAATTTGCAAATGGCCAGCATCCTGCTGAATACCCCTGGAGCCTTCAAAGTATCACAAGAACCAAGATTAAACATGATATTGGGCACCTGACAATTTCTACAACCTTTCACTTCTGTGGAAAGCCCTGTTCTCCTCTTTCGCAACTTCTCTTTCTTTAGAATGCTTCAGGGAAGGTGGGCCAATCCAACCCCCTGCCAAGACTCGATTTTTCTGGTTGTTTTCCCTTTTTTAAAAAAAATTTTTTTGTTAATCCTTTGGACTGAAAGAGAACTGGTTTGTATCTTATCTCTGAGCCCTTGACTAAGTCAGGAATCTCAGGATGGGTCTGGAGTTGACTTCTGTCCAAGACTACCAGTGAAGGGGATCACTTAAGAGAATATATCACAGCCTCTCAATTTAATATGGAAAGCCCAAGAACTCACCTTGGATTCAGATCAGGAATGCTTTAGATCCAGCCACATGAATTATTATCTGCCATTCCTAAAAGATACCAACAGGCAATTCTAGACCTTCAGGTATCTCTGCAGTTTATAGTATGTAAAAGGAAGGAATTCGAGAACTGAAAATACTTGTGATACTATTCTGCTAGTTTGTATGTTATGTGACATAATTAAGAATACCGTATTCCGGGGTGCCTGGGTGGCTCAGTGGGTTAAAGCCTCTGCCTTCGGCTCAGGTCATGATCTCAGGGTCCTGGGATCGAGCCCCACGTCGGCCTCTGCTCAGCGGGGAGCCTGCTTCCCCCTCTCTCTCTGCCTGCCTCTCTGCCTACTTGTGATCTCTCTCTGTCAAATAAATAATAATAAAAAATAAAATCTTTAAAAAAAAAAAAAAAGAATACCGTATTCCATAATAGCGATTCAGTAAAAACTAATGTCCATATTGGACATAATAAAAATGACAATGATCAACCAGAATTAAAGGTTTTCCAACGTTGCTGTAATGGCAGTGTATCCCTATGGCAGGTACAGGTGCTTTAGCACAAGCAGCTGTTTGGGTTCCTTAGAGCTTGTGGAAACACATAAATATTTTAAATATCACCCCTGTGTATACAGGCAAACATGATTTGACCTACATCATAACTGTATTCATCTTTTTTTTTGCCGTGTTTCATAAATGGATTTTACTGAACTTAATTACATTTAAGAAGAGAAAGTCCATTAACCTTTTCCTTCCAAGTACTCTATCATCTGCCAAAGTGATAATAGGATATGAGTAGTAGATTAATAGCGTTTTGCTTTGGGGCTGGATTGTGTTCTGTCAATAATTCATCCTGTAATCAATAATTAACAGACGAGTAATGAATAATTGAAAAAGAGACAAGTCAAGTTAAAAAAAGATTAATTTATCTTTAGAATATAGCAAACCCCTCTTTTAGATATACTTGCCAAGTGGATTAAACAATAAATTGGGAGAGTTATGGATTTTTATCTTCAGAGCGCTTTTGAGAACTAGACTTTGAAATCCTCTGGGTCTTTAGTTATAAAAACCTGTTGGATGTTCTAAGAATATGAGCATCTCTTATGTGAACTATTATAACATGTAAATGAATATTCATCACATATATATAGCACCTGTATGGGCCCTCAATATATTTTATCAGTGTTTACTTTTTGTGCCCCCAACTGCACTGCAAGTTTCTTAGACCTATTTGAATCCCAGTGTCCCCCACAGTATGCAGTCAAGGATAGGTATTAATTTATTAATGGTGATGTAAATAGTAGGATGCTCTTTAGAGTTTTAAGGAAAAAATGGCAGTAAGTTGCGTTCCTAAGTTGAAATGCAAAGGGTTCTAAACACAAGTTAGAGAACAGTATAATTTTATGGGAAAAGTATCTAAAATAATTGTGTTTGGTTCTCAACTCTTGCATTTTTAAATACCTTTTATAAGCAAAATAATATATCTGGTAAAAAGCTCATGTTTCTCATAACTAATCAGTCCATGACTAACATTATAGTTTTTTAAAAATAGGATTGACTACATGTAAATGAAAATACATTTAGTTTGGATAAAATAAACATAAAGATGATTTCATTCTTTTAAAACCTGACTGGACATCACCACATGCCATAGATTTGATTTTTTTTTAAAGGGTTCATTTATTCTTTTGTAATAATGTCCTATAAACTAATTATATAAATGCATATACATCTGTTAAATGAATTACCAGCTAGGTGTTGAATGCTTAAATAATTCATATTCAGTTTTCAAATTTATTTTCCTCCTCTTTTGGGTACCTGGAAGACAGAAGTGTTCTTGAACAAATGGACTATCCTTTAGCATAGCCTAGTGGCTGAGGAACAGTATTAACTAAAATCTCAGAATATTATTCCTGTTTTTATTAAATAACATTTTCCTAATTCAAATGTAATTTTTTCAGTCAAAAGAAAGGTAAAATAAAATGGAACTAGGTAAAACAAATCACTCTTAGGACAGTTCTACAACGGTAAAGGAGAGAGAAGAAAATTGTTGCAGATACATAGAGGGGGATGACCTGGACCTAGCCGAGGTCTGCATGCAACTGATTATTTTATAGGAAAAAATGGAGGAAAACTTCATGAGTATATAACTATATAAGAGTTTTGTCACAGTTCAGAACTGGTAAGATAAAATGTAGCCGAAGTACTGTCCCATAAATCTCCTCTTTCTCTTTGTGCAGAGTCATGCTTTGCTATGTAAACATTTGTTGATTAAACAGATGTACTGAAATATTTTGTAATTGTCATTATAAAAGTCTCTCTTTAATTTATATCATAAAGGTTTAAAAGGCGCTAGGCCTATTTCTTGCTGCAGGGGAGAGACAATAGTTGGCTTCCAGCAGGAGAAACGGCGTAAACACCAAGCCGGCTGCATTATTGTTGTCCCGTGCTTTGCCAGAGAGCCACCCAGCAGTGCATTCAGGGGCTGGGGTGTCATGCTGTCAAACGTGGCATTTGCTCGTAAAATGAAATGACTGCACTCTAATAAAACTGCATTGTTGATAATTTTAAGGTTTATGATCTTCAATTAGTTTAGGGGATAGTCTCATGATCAAAGGGAGGAAAATCTTACTTTTGTCAAGGTGGCATTTGCTTAGAGGGTCCAGGCCTTACGGAAAGGACGGGTCTGTTTTTTTCCTGGAAAAAAATTGATTCCCAATTTAAGTTGACCTTTTAGAATGATTTTCCTACATGTCCTTGTCTAAAATAACCGTGTTTTGACATTTGAACCTATATGTAGGTCTATTTGCCTTCCCAATGTGAATTTACCTTATTCTGACTTATTCTAATTTCATAGAAATCCCACTTCTTACTGCCTTGCCAAAACTTCTGACAGAGTATTTGCTAAGTTCTTAATAAATCATTTTTCCCCCGAACACAGCTTTCAGCTTTCAGAAGAGAAGTCTGTCTGTGATACTTTATAAAATCAATGTAACTGTTGTAAAATGAAAAAAGGAATAAGCCATAAAGCCAACTTTCTTTCCAAATGCCTTATATTCATGTCCCTTTCTGTATGCTAATTTAAATCATTAAGAACTTTATTTTTCATTTCAATTTACTACTGACTATGTAATAATGGTAGAAGCATTTTCAAGCATGGCTTTAATGATCACTAAACTAGATGTTTTAACTTATACTCCCTTCATAAAAGTTCTCTGATTTCTCCTGTAATAAGTTAGTTTGCCTTTAACTTTAACCTTAAATATGGCTTTCTGGTCAACACCCTTTTATTCTCAAGATTTTTCTCAGGGTTTAATATTTTAACCTATGTTACTTTCTCCTTTTTCATGCATCAAATAACTATGCTCTTTTGCTTTTTAAGAATCCTTCGGTGTCCTCTCTGAGCATCTAAAAGGAAATTAGGCCAAATAATTAAAAGTAGAATATGAGGTTTTTTAAAATTTTCTTTCAGAACCCACAGACCATATTTATCAGTTATTCTAATTAATTTGGGGCATTTAAAAAAAATTTAGGGAAAACTATTTAGAAATAATATATAATTTTATAAACAATTAACATACAGAATTATAATAGGTCAGTGCCGTGTCAATTGATGCCTTACCATAAAATTTTTTTTTTTTTAATTTATTTATTTGACAGAGAGAGATCACAAGTAGGCAGAGAGGCAGGCAGAGAGAGAGAGAGGGAGAAGCAGGCTCCCCGCTTAGCAGAGAGCCCGATGCGGGGCTCGATCCCAGGACCCTGAGATCATGACCTGAGCCGAAGGCAGAGGCTTTAACCCACTGAGCCACCCAGGCGCCCCACCATAAAATTTTTGTACTATGTACTGACTAGTACTTTTGTTTCTTTGCATGCATTCAGAAGTTTTAAAATATTAACACTGAATTTATAAAGCCAAAATCTTGGGCTTGTTAGTGAGCATTGTGGGAGGTCAGGAAAAATTTGGACTTTTTAAAGATACTTGCTTTTAGTTCTTTCCTCTGATACGTGTAGCTGAACGTGGTGCAGATGGAGGACAGAACAGTGGTAGTTGCATTGAACAAGTACCAGTGTTAGAGCCAAGACACCTGTGCGTATGGTCTCAGTTCTCTCACTAACTTGGGTGAGTCACTGCACCTGTCCTGGCCTGCTTTCATCAGTTGCTAAAGGGGACATCCGACTAGGGTATTTGGCCCTTGGAGCCCCCAGAAATTTATAACTTATCAGATCATTTCCTCCCTCGCCCCTCCAGGAGCATAGTCCACTCATCCCGTGGTGTGCCTACACAGAGAGGATGTGCAGCGTTTAGGGTGAATAGAGGTGGTAGAAGGGAGGACACCTGGGAAGATAAGACATTTGGGGGTTATTTGAATCTCCTCAAGACAAGAAAAGGAAATATGAAGACTGAAACATCACGTTGCTTTTATGTAAAATTAATTTGAAAAATACACTACAGTTATAGAATTGCTTCTAATCTGATAGTAGTAGTAGTAAAAAAACGAACAAACAAACAAAAAACATATGGATATAGAGGCACCTGGGTGGCTCAGTTAAGTGTCCGACTCTTGATTTCGACTCAGGTCATGATCTCAGGATGGTGAGATCAGGCCTTGAGTAAGGCCCGCCACTTGGCGTGGAGCCTGCTTAAGTTTCTTTCTCTCCTTCTCCCTATGTCCCTGCCCCCTCCTTCTCTTTAAAAAAACAAACACAAGACAGATGTGTATAAAACTTCAGAAATGAAATACACTAAATAGAATAATGCAACAAGGGGTGAAATTTTATTTTCCAGATTTTACTGCTACGATGAAAGAATGCAATTATCAAACTAAAGATCAAATGGGTTTTCTTCTAATTAAAAATAGGTAAATTTGTTGTACCGAATATCTGATTATTAGGGAAATCATTTGAGAAGATTCCTTAAGGTGAGCCTTGAAGGACTCCTGTCCATCCGATATTTCAAGAGTCAACATGGCTTGGGAACATGAACTCTGGAGCCAGACCACCTGCCTTCACATCCTGGCTCTACCAGTTGATAGCTATGGGATCTTGGGAAAGTTGTGAAACCTCCCTGTGCCTTAGTTTCCTCATCTACGAAATGAAAATATTAGAACCTATCTCATAGAATTGTTTAGAAGAGGAGTATTTTTTTATTGCAATATAATTAGCAAACAATATTATACTGGTTTTGGGTATACATCATAGCTTTCAGAATTCTAAACATTACTCTGTGTTCATTATGATAAATGTAGTCAACTGTCCCCATACAATGTTATTACAATATTGTGCAATGCCGTTCTCTTCATCTCTGTGATTGACTTATTTTATAACTGGCAGTTTGTACCTCTTAATACTCTTCATTTCACTCATCTCCTCTGGGAGCCACTGGTTCTCTATATTTTAGAATCTGGGTTTTTTTGTTTGTTTTTCTTTTTTTAGATTCCACATGTAAGTGAAATCGTATGGTATTTGACCTTCTCTGATTTATTTCACTTGGCAGCAGAATACTCTCTAGGTCCATCCATGTTGTAAATGGCAAGATCTCATTCTTTATAGCTGAATAATATTCTATTGTACGTAGATACCACATTTTCTTTACCCAACACTTGGGTCGCTTCTGTCTCTCGGCTATTATAAGCAATACTGCAATGAACATAGAGTACATAAATCTTTTCAAAGTAGTATTTTCATTTTCTTTGGGTAAGTACCCAGTACGGAAATTACTGGGTTGTGTGGTATTTCTATTTTTAATTTTTTGAGGAACCTCAGTACTGTTTTCCACAGTGGCTGCACCAATTTACATTCCAACAAGAGTGCATGAGGGTTCCTTTTCCACATCCTCACCAACACTTGTTATTTCTTTTTGATACTAGCCATTCCGGGGTGTGAGGTCATATCACACTGTGGTTTTTATTTGTGTTTCCCTAATGATGAGTGATGTTGAGCATCTTTTCATATCTTTAGAAAATGTCTGTTCAGGTCTATTTTAAAATCAGATTATTGTGGTGTCATACAAACTTTAGTATTCTAGTTCTATGAAAAATGCTGTTGGTATTTTGTTTTTTTGTTTTGTTTGTTTTTTTACTGTTGGTATTTTGATCAGGATTTCATTGAAACTAGATTTTTTGCCATATAGATATTTCGACAATATTCTAATTCATGAGGATGGAATATCTTTGCATTTGTGTCATCTTTAATTTCTTTCATGATTGTTTCATAGTTTTCAGAGTACCAGTGTTTCACCTCCTTGGTTGTTTATTTTTAGGTATTTCTGATGCAATTGTAAATGGGATTGTTTTTTTGATTTCTCTTTATATTACTTGGGTTTTGTGTAGAAGTGCAACAGATTTCTGTATATTTTGTATCTTGTAACCTTATTGAATTCATTTATCAGTTTGATAGTTTTTTGGTTGAGTTTCCAGGCTTTTCCTCTATATAGTATCATATCATCTGCAAATAGTGACAGTTTTACTTCTTCCTTACCAATTTGGATCCCTTTTATTTCTTGTCTGACTTCTGTGGCTAGGACTTCCAGTATTATGTTGAGTAAAAGTGGTGAGCGTGCACATCCTTGTCTTCTTCCTGATCTGAGAGGAAAAGCTTTCAGTTTTCACCCTCGAGTATGTTTGCTGTGTGTTTTCATATTTGGAGAAGTAGTATCTTCATGTGTACAACATGCTTGCAGGAGTAGCTGGCTAGCTCACAGCAATAATGTGTTTTAACTACTGATAAAACCCTAAAGAAAGTATGTTTGAGTTGAGACACTTCTAAAAGAAGGAAAAATAAACATTAAGTAATTAAAGTATGAAAGAAAGACCGAAAGGCCATGATCAGAAATGCTAATATGTCAGAGGAGACACAACAGGACTGGGTAGAGTGTGCTGCTCAGGCGTTGGAGGACTGGGACGTAGAGAAGACGCCTGCGGACCGTACTAAAGAGTACAACCCCACCTGGGCCCACATGGTGGGGAGGGAGGAACTTTGGTTGTTGGGTGACACACGAAACCAAACACTTTGTCTGCTTCTACCTGGGCCAACTGGCCATTCTGCTCTTTCAGTCTTGTTAAAAGCATGGCCTGTGTCACATACCCGGTGATCCAGCCAAGAACAAGGACTGCAACCCAAATTCCAAATACCAGAGACTGAAATCTTCAGCTTTGTCTAATCTCTGAACCTTTATTGTGTTTTGTACAGGTCAGTATCTGGACGAATTAGTCGTGGCAGTGAAACAGTAATACACCTTACATTTGTATTTTCTGTTCTGTACCTCTCTGTCCCATATATTTTCTTCTCAAAATCCATTCCTTTCAAAAAAAAAAAAATCTATTGGAGACCTAGGCATTAGCTGCAATTTGTTCAAATCTGGAGTTGAAGATGACCTAGCACTTGATCTTGACTAGGGGAGAGGGGGTCAGTCCTTCAGTCCTTGAAGTTTCTGTTGGGTATAATAGACTAGCCTACTCACTGTTCGAGCACTTCTCACCCATTTTGCCGCCCTCATGCTTGGAAGAATATCATTCAGAAGTGCATGTCAGGAAATGGATGGCAGAGAAACTTTTAGATTAAATCTTATTACCAATCAGATAAATACTAATCTTTAAGTGCTTATTTTGTTAAGTGTTGCTCTAGAATGTTCTGGGCCTTGGGTCTCAGGTGGTGTCGATGAATGTGTAGTAGAACTCCTTTTCCTAAGCTTCCTCTGGCTGTGAAATAAGTTGATAATAAGTTGAACTGACGGAGAAATTTGCTGAGCTCTACGTTATTCCTCCCCTCCCTTTCTTCCTGCCTTATCCCAAAAGGATGCTCTAAAGATTAAAGGTGGTCTTTTTTTTTTTTCTTAAGATTTTATTTATTTGACAGAGAGAGAGACAGCAAGAGAGAGAACACAAGCAGGGGGAGTGGGAGAGGGAGAGCCCGCCGCTGGGTTTGATCCCGGGACCCTGGGATCGTTACCTGAGCTGAAGTCAGATGCTTAATGACTGAGCCACCCAGGCGCCCCAAGACTAAAGGTAGTCTTAAAAGGGAAAATGAATCTTTTGGAGCAGGAGCCCTCCATGTGATTCTAATAAAGCCTTTCTGGGCACTTAAACAAGTAAGCCTGTTGCGCTATGATTTAACTAGCTGTGTAAGAAACCCCATTAACAATTAAATGAATAAAGAATAAGGCGCTATTTCCAACTCCCCTCCCCCCCCCCCCACCTCTGACAACTTTCTTTTGCTCCTTCTCAGGCACCCATGAGCACTGCTACCGAGCAGTAGAGGGGACCTAGACTGGGTGACCTAGGCTCTAGCCAGCTCTGCCTGCAGGTTGCCCTGGGTCTGTAGTCACATGCCTCCTTGGTTTCTTCATCTTTATTTTTTTTATATTTTTTTAAAAAAATTTTTATTTAATTGACAGAGAGAGATCACAAGTAGGCAGAGAGGCAGGCGGAGAGAGAGGGGGAAGCAGACTCCCTGCCGAGCAGAAAGCCCAATGCGGGGCTCAATCCCAGGACCCTGAGATCATGACCTGAGCCGAAGGCAGACGCTTTAACCCACTGAGCCGCCTGGACGCCCTGTTTCTTCATCTTTAAAATAGCATATTGAGCTCATTAAAAGTTTTTTTAGTTTCCTTCCAGCTCTGAAATTTCTTTCAATTTTATTTTAAACCTAAAATTTGATGTCCTAAGAAAAGTAAGATAGAATTAGTGCATAGTCTTGGGATAGGATGGAAACAGGTAAATGATTTGCAAGCCACCTCATTCTCCTTAAGGACATCTCCATAAATAGGAGGCACAGGGTACAGAGTAGTTAAGAACACAGGCTATGGAGTTAGACCCAGGTTCACACTGGAGCCGTGTCATTTTTAGGCAAACTTAGTCAAGTTCCTTAACTTCTCATAGCCTCACTTTTCTCAGCTCTAAAGTTGAATTGTCCCGAGTAAGAAACGAGATGTACTGCTAAAGCGTGTAGCCCAGTGCCTGTTCCGTGCAAAGTGCTCTGTCAGCTAGTATGGGTCGTTATCAGAATAAAGGTTATTTTTAAAAAGTATAGTCCCATGAGCCGTAATAAAACCTTCTAGTTTTAAACACATTGTTAGATTTTATTTGGAAGAAAATGCTCAAAGACAGATGGGGAAGTGGTGTGCAAATCCTGATACCTTCAGAGCATAAAAATTATGTCTCCCACTAGGGCCCTGTGCTTTAATTGTTAGGCTTTAGTGTGTTTTTTGACAGCTATTATGGATGTAGTTGGTGGTGGTGGTTTGTGTATTTTTTGCTGCTAACTTTATTTTGCTTTCTCTATGTCCAAAGGGAGAAAAAAGGAAAATATTATATAAGATCACTCAGATAAGCTCAAGTTCTTAAAAAAAACCCCCCCCCCCCAAAAAAAAACCTGGAGATTATTTCATAGCAAGTGAGAAGAGTAAGCTGTTTAAACTGCACTGGGCTAATATAAAGGGGAACGTTCTAAACTAATTTTTTAAATGGCAAAAGCTTTCCAAGCCTGTTATTTTAAATGACTAGTGATGTCTTACGTGTTTTTAGGGCAGTGGCTAATTTTAATTTTCTTGTTTAAATCATTAGACGAGCATGGATCCTCGATAGCTCTAAGCAGTCTGTCAGGTTTTGCTAGTTGCAGTATTAAAATCCGTCCACTTTTCAATAAGTTGTTGATCTCAGTTTTTACATACCAAGTAAGTTTTAATTTGTGTGTTTTAAGTTAGTTTTAGATGTGCTTCATTTCAGGAGGGATTGAAAAGTTGACTCAATACTGATGCAAAACCTTGCACTTTGTAGTTACCATAGCATCCAAGACATTCATGTAGTTGAATAATTCCTCTAATTAAATATGCTGATGTTTTATGAAAACATATTTATTCTGTCAATTCTGTGTCATGAACACTTTAACTCCATTTACAAAATGGAGCCCCCCCAAAACTTCACGAAAATACTCTCCCCAGCAACTGACAAAGAAGAAGAGAAAAAACAGTGCCTTGATCATCAGAGACAGGAAGTGTCAGGGGTCTCTCAGAGGGGAGGGAGTGGCAGGGAGGAGGGAGCAAGCCAAGCCAAGAACCTCTGAGTGCTGTCAGCTTGTGTAAAGATTGCAAAGGGGTCAGAGCCTAGTGTGGGTCCAAAACAGGAAGAAATTTAGGAGCCTGAAGAGTACATGAACTAGAAAACAGGATGAAGCCAGGCAGTAGTGAAGGACAATGGTAGCAAAAGAACTTGGTCAACATACATTGCTGCAAAGCTGGCCTCATTTGAAAGACCCTGACAAAGAACAAAGTAGGTTTGGGGTGGGGGGTGCTAGTAATGACTGATCCAAAGGGAAGAAAATGGGCGTTAGTGGGAAGTAGTGATGGGTAGAACAGCACCTGGGAATACAGAAATGATTAAAAGAAATCTCTTCAAAAGTAATCCCAACTCCTCTACTAGTGTATTTAGTCCTGGCATTCTTTTCACAAAAAACATCCAGTCCTAATCCTCTCTTTATGATCATACTAGAGTTTAGCAAAATGGGACATTGGTAATGGGACATAAAATCATATCACAGCCACGGTTCCATATCAAGACTATATTAGAATGCCTGAAAGTAACATTAAGTTGATAATGGGGAAGATAGCAAATGAATTTGTTTCAGCTCAGTGGATGGATGGATGTTCTGATTATAAAAAGAATCATCACAACTTTAACATTAATACCAGTGTTAATGACATGAACAGAGAGCACCGAGTTCTCAAATATTAAAATGTCTAATCACTCATCCTGGGATCCTTCATATCCTTAGGGATGGTACACATAAGATACACACATAGATATACACATAAGAAAATTTTATTTTCATGATTTTTCTATTTATTTATTTATGATTTTCTATTTATTTATTTGACAGATCACAGGCACAGAGGCAGGCAGAGAGAGAGGGGAAAGCAGGCTCCCTGCTGAGCAGAGAGCCCGATGCGGGGCTCCATCCCAGGACCCTGAGATCATGACCTGAGCCAAAGGCAGAGGCTTTAACCAACTGAGCCACCCAGGCACCCTATTTTCATGATGTAAAAAATCAGTGTTGCCTTTGAAAAGTGTGAATATATATTTTAGTGCCTTTGCTTATTTCATATATCCATACTTCTGAAAATTTTTTAAAAATTGACTGAGAGAGATATAGCAGTAGACCAAATATCAGAAAATTTGAATATCCGCTATTTCCACCTTTGTGAGATTGGTAACATTTTTGCCAGTTAGGTCTTTAAGTTTGTCTTTAACTACTTTCTCTTACACTCATAGTAGTTAATCCCTCTCTCTCTCTAGTATTTCCAACAGACAAGTCTCTTTCCGTTCCTTCTCCCAACCCTAATTCAGTCTCTACCCTCCCCCCGCAAAAAAACCCTGCTTCAATACTTTTGTACTGATCTGCCTGTATTCACCGGTTTTTCAAACTGTTCAGCAGTTTCGGAATACTATTTATATTTTGGCCAAAAATATTTCTAGTGCATCCTATTGCTAATGGGATTAGATTCACATTATTTTTTTTTTTTTTAAGATTTTATTTATTTATTTGACAGAGAGAGAGATCACAAGTAGGCAGAGAGGCAGGCAGAGAGAGAGGGGGAAGCAGGCTCCCTACTGAGCAGAGAGCCCGATGCGGGGCTCGATCCCAGGACCCTGAGATCATGACCTGAGCCGAAGGCAAAGGCTTTAACCCACTGAGCCACCCAGGAGCCCCAGATTCACATTCTTTAGCCTAGCATTCAAATTCTTCAAAAATCTGGCCTCATGTAGTCTTTTTAAGAGTTTATTTTTTTTATTTGAGAGAGAGAGCACAAGCCAGGGGGAGAGGCAGAGGGAGAGGAACAAGCAGACTCCCTGCTGAGCAGGGAGCCCGACATGGGGCTCAATCCCAGGACCCTGGGATCATGACCTGAGCTGAAGGTGATGCTTAACCGACTGAGCCACTTAGGTACTCCCCAATGTAATCTTTTTTTTTTTAAGATTTTATTTATTTGACAGATCACAAGTAGGCAGAGAGGTAGGCAGACAAAAAGGGGGAAGCAGGCACCCCGCTGAGCAGAGAGCCCGACGCGGGTCTCCATCCCAGGACCCTGAGATCATGACCTGAGCCGAAGGCAGAGGCTTTAACCCACTGAGCCACCCAGGCGCCCCACCATAAAAGATATCCTAAATAAGTGGTGCACAAAATCTATTTTAAGTGGTGTTTTGAAGCTGTTTCCAAAAGCCCTTATACCAGAATTCAAAAAGAGTTTTAAAAAATAGACTCTACTTTTTTACTCTTTGTGGGTATTTAAGAGACACGCAGAAGTGTTGCTCAGGTCAGTTGAGTATAATTTTCGTTGGTCACTCTGGTCAGTGAGAGAACAAGAATATGATTATTTGAGAACAATATCTGTTTACTGAAAAATATTTTCACAGTAGGTAGTGATTGTGAAAATTGTGTTTTTTTGAATATTAAATGAAGCAAATATGGCACATATTTAAGAAGGATGAGAGGGCTCAACTCCACTCACAAAATATGAAAAGCTACAGGAGGAAGGCTGATCAAACCTGATCATCTAAATTTCTAGGCTAATGTAGACTGTGATGACCAAGGCAGAAAAATTGGGTGAAGGGAATCAAAAAGTACAAACTGCTAGTTAATAGTCATGAGAATGTAATATACAGCATGGTGACTGTAGTTAATAATACTGTGTTGCATATTCGAACATTGCTAAGAGGAATAGGTCTTAAAAGCTCTCATCACAAGAAAAAAAATGCATAACTGCGAGGTGATGAATGTTAACCAGACTTCCTGTGATCGTTTCTCAATATATACAACTATCGAATCGTTACATTGTACACCTGAAACCAATGTTGTCTGTCCTTTATACCTCAATTTAAAAAATGAATAAGGAGTGGACCTGAAATGAGTAAAATAGTGTACAATGAATAAGATAGCTACAAGAGAACAGGAAGTTAATGTTTTAGGTTGGAAATACTTCAGAGAGTATGGATAAGCTTATCGTACTTTGCCATACCACTTTTGGCTTTGGACACAAATACACTTCTTTATTCAAAGGAGGACACATTTCCTGTAAGTTTAGTCTTTGCCTTGACCTTAAGTAAGACACAGTTGTAGACTTTTGATAGAATCTGTTTACAGTTTCCAAAACTTGCACTTAATTATAGACAGCTCTATTGTTCAAAAGTTTGACCATTAGACTTACTAAGTAGATCTGAGAGAATGAAAGTGTTAGGTACCATGTTTTAATTTTATGGTATAGAATTATATAGTCTGTGTAATTTTGAGATGTTTCCATATTATAGTAAGTAATAGGCATTATAAAATGAGTTATAAGGGAATCATCAAAAAGGACATAAAAGTCTACCTCATACTCTTAAAAATTTAGGCATTTAAAAGTTAAAAATGAAAGTCCTTCTTTATTCTGTGATCCTATCAACAGTATTAACAATTTTATGCATATATCTTCATTATATTAATATATTCAATTTAGGGTAGTTTTAGAGGTCTCATTTTCAGCTCTGATATTTTTGCTACCATCAACCACATTAATGTTCTGACCATTAAAGTCATATCATGAATAAATGGGTTAAAAATTATTTCTTAATTAAAATCATTCCTGCAACTTGCATTTCTATAAAATCAATTGGTTGTAATTATATAAAATGAAAAATTGAACTTTGTGATACAGAGCACAAATTGCATTAATGATTGATAGGTATTATGCATGAAATGAAAAATTACGAGGCAGAGGAGAAAGTGTTTATCCTGCTACCAGATATTCAGTGAATGGATTATAACTGTGATCATCCCTCTAATGTTTCTCATAGTAATTGTCAGGAAGAGGTATGAAGAATCATGGGACCTTAATAATATGTCTTGCCATTTTAATTGCTGAGACAAGTAAAAGAATCTTAATTGCCAGGAGACGCATTACTAATTAAAGTGTCATTCTACATTCATTCTGAAATAATTAGTTTGACTATTTGTAAGAGCTGAGATATAAATTTAGTTCCAAATTCAACAGCATACCCACAACAGACCTTGTTAAAATGATCTGTGGTTAAGAAAGGTTAACAATCATAAAATTTTTAATGTTTCTTTAATTTGGTACAATTTAATTTTTATTGGATTATTGAACTTGAAAGAATGGAGTTCATAGAATCATAAACTTCAGTATAGTTTTTAAATTGCTGTAACACTAAGTTGAATTCTTAAATCCCTTTCAGATTTTGGAGATATTGATATTTTGTTTTGGCATTTATCACAATTCGGGAAAAACCTTTAGTGAATAAATGATGTCAACACAGAGTTACATTATAATGTATGAATTATAAGGTCTGTTAACACTACATGGCAACTTATAAATGTAGTTATGATTCAGTGGACTTTTAAAATTCGAGAATAAAGTATTTAAGTTTGAAATTGTGTACCTTGTTAGATATTATTCTAGGTCATTCCTAACGATGAACACCTGAATTGTCTCCAGTCCATCATAATAAGTAGTACTCCCAATTATCTCCCTTTGTGTCCACTTGTAGGCCTATGTAAAAATTTCTCTGCCACATGTAGCCAAGAATCAGACATACACATACTTAATTTAATTAAGTATTCCAGGATTGCTTTCCAGATTATCTGTTCCTATTACAATCCTACTTCCCTGTATCATTACCCAAAATTAGTACAGGTATATTTCTAATTTTTGCTTTTTCTGATGAGTGGGAAATGTTTTATTATGTTTCATAAGTTTGAATATCTATTCCTATGCATTTCTCCTAGTTAGGTGGCGGCTTTTGTGATTCATGTGTTCGTTCTTCCCTGCCAAATCACTTTTTGTTTTAAATTCTTTTCATTGTTTTGCAAATGTTCTTTATATCAACAGAGTCTAGTAGAACTTCAGTAATGGAAATATGTACCTGGACCGTCCAGTAGGTTAAACTGCTGTGATGCTAAGTTGAATTCCTCAATTTCTTTCAGCTCCATGGGGTATTGATATTTTTTCATTATTTTGTTTCAGGATTTATCACAGTGTGGGGACTATATGTGACTTTGAGCACTTAAAATGTGGCTAGCGTGACTGAGGAGCTAACATTTTTATTTTACTTAATTCTATTTAAATTTAAATAGCAGGGCGCCTGCGGGGCTCAGTTAAGTGTCCCACTCTTCATTTCAGCTCAGGTCTTGATCTCGGGGTCATGAGTTCAAGCCTAGTGTGGAGCCAAATTTTACCATAGTATAATCTCCACAGAATAAGGCAGAAGACAGAAGACAATATTAGATAACATTTAAATATTTTCCAAAACTAAAGAAAACACCGACTATAGAATAAATTATGAAACAACGTCTCATTAAAAAGAGACTGTCAATAAGGAAACAAATTATAAAAAAAATTCTGGCATTTAAAAATAAAAGAATGGGTATTAAAAATTCATTAAAAAGACTCAATAGGAGATTGGAGCTGGCAGAAGAATCCATATAAATGAAAATAGGCATTTGAGGTTATCCAGTCTGAGGAACAGAAATAAAGGAGGAGGGGAAGAAAAAAGGAGCAATGATGGCCTCAGAGATGGGTGGAATTCCATGTAGCGCCACCAACATACACAATAACTGAAGTCTCAGAAGAAAAGCCAGAAAAAAATATTTGAAAATAATGGCCAACAACTTCCCAAATTTGATGAGAAATGTCTTTTTGTTTGTTTTTAAAGATTTATTTGAGGGGCGCTTGGGTGGCTCAGCTGTTAAGTAGCTGCCTTGGGCTCAGGTCATGATCCTGGGGTTCCGGGATCGAGCCCCACATTGGGCTCCCTGCTCAGCGGGAAGCCTGCTTCTCCCTCTCCCACTCTCCCTGCTTGTGTTCCCTCTCTTGCTGTTCGCTTTGTCTCTCTGTCAAATAGATAGATAGATAGATTAAAAAAATTTATTTGAGAGAGAGCATGAACTGTGGGGAGGACAGAGGCAGAGGGAGAGGGAGAAGCAGAAGCAGACTCCTCGTCAAGCAAGGAGCCAGTCACGGGGCTCAATCCGAGGACTCTGGGATCATGACCTGAGCCCAAGGCAGATGCTTAACCCACTAAGCCACCCAGGGGCCCTGAGAAATATTAGTTTTTACATCAAAGAAATTCAATGAACTCCAAGGAGAATAAACTCGAAGAGATCTGACAGGTTCACAATTCCAAAAAAATTTGTGGCCACAAATTAAAACTCATGGCATAAATAATATTTTACACCTGTAAAAAATAATTGACTAGATATGAAAGAATTACATTCTAACATGACGTGTACTATGCTGCATCAAAAATTAGTATCTACTGGAACTTTAAAACAAAATATTTCCTTTCTTGCCTCACTCCACTATTAGATATACATCATTTTTGAAGCACACTACAGTTGTTAAACTCGTTCAGTATCTACGTGTGAATGCTATGAATCATCATCAATTTATAGATAAAGAATTTGGTGATATGTGTTCTTTGTCAATGCTGAGAATATTTATATTTAAAATAACTTTAATAAAACATTTTCTGTAAATGTAAGGATAGTTTAACATCAGAAAACCCACCAATGTAAATCACCATACTGATGGTTAAAGGAGAAAAAAAGTTTTACTAATTTGATATGAGAAAGCATTTGCATTTGATAAAGTTTAGCCGTTTTCTTTAATTTTGGAAATATTTAAATGTCGTCTAATAGTCTTGTGTCTTCTGCCTTGTTCTATGGAGATTATATTATAAAATTTGGGTTTGGAGAAACCCAATTACAAACATGATTTCTATGAGGATGCCTTGCCCTATTACAGATTTTCTCCCGTTCCCTAATAGTGAGAAGTAGTCATAGGGTTTCTTCTAAGGTCTTCTTATCCCCTCATCCTCTAGTTTGGTTGGAAAATTAAAAAATTAAAAGTAAGACTTACAGTGAAGTTCTTTGAAAAGTTCTAAAAATCTCCAAAAAACAAGAGAGTCATTTTCGGTGGTGATAGATTCACTATTGCATCCCATCAACCTGCAATCTTACCATTACCCTTTAAAACAAGGTCTATTTGCTGTGGAATTCTTTTCAAAGTTTCAAATATATGTGTCTTCATCAGTGATGCAGTGATATTCTTCATGAGTTCTTAAAGGAATATATGGTCAATATAAGTAATAGTTTGTGCCCTTTCTGTACAAGTCAAGTCATGTGAGCAAACTGGAAAGAGTCCTTGACAGCAGCAAGCAGTAGTTTAAATAGGACATGTATCCATTATCTGGTAGATTACCCTTTTAGAGTACATATCTGTTACACTAATTAGCAAGATGATAAAGCATATGATTTCTTATACCTGCGACATCAAAATAAAGCAAAGTAATTGCTTTAAATATATTTAAAGGAGCTAGGCCCTTTATATATAATCTTATTTAGTTCTTATAGCTTGATATGAGATTATATATAATTTATGTGATTCATTTATATATACCACTTATATGATAATGTCACTATTATATCAATTTACAGAGAGATTACTGAGACAAAGGAAGTTAAAGAATTTGATTAAAGTCGTATAACTAGTAAGTGACCATGGTTTAAGCCCATTTGTCTGATTCTGGACCTTGTTCCCTAAACCATTAGACAACACTGCCTAATAACACACAATACTTTTCTCAAGTGATTACGCTAGGAGTTCACAAAAGTCAAATGCTGCCATAGGCCAGGCAAATCAAATAAGTGCATGAAACCATTTAGAATAAGGTCATGAAGAGTGAAATAGTCTGGATTATGGGAATCAAGAGAACATGAAGTTCAAACTGTATATTTTTAATGCTGTGATTTCAAAGCACATTTGTAGGCCAGATTTGTCCCATAAGGTCACCATTTTGCATCTCTTGGTTTATGGAAATTATCTCTCTCTGTTCTTACCTTTGAAAAATTTTTAAGGCTTTGCTGGTTGCCACAGACTCAGAAATAGCATTTATTTTTTAATGAATAAAGAACCTTAAGAAGTTACATATTTTTTCATTGATTTCATTGAGGTAAGAGAATGAAAGGAATTTTACAATATTTTTGGAACTTTCATATGTTCTCTTAAAATAATGAATTCCTCATTGATGAACACTGCTGTTACTCTGCCATCTAATTAAGTGATCTTTTCCATTGTCTCTGTCGGGGTTGTCTGATATTAAGATTTTAGAGGCTTGGCCCTAGTGGTTACTGAGTAACTAATTGGAGAATCCCAAATATTAGGGTCTTGATTTAGGACATAATCCAACATCAGTCTAATATTTATTCATCCTCTCAAAATTGCATCCATCCATAGACTTGGAGTGATAAATATCTCAATTCATAAGTCTGTGTTGTGGTCGTAAATACCAAAAGAGAATCTGCATAACCTCTCTTAGCCAAGTGAATACACTTGATCCCCTCTGTGTAGTTATTTTGCTAAAATAACATTTAGATACTCTGTGGGGAGGGTTTTGTGAAAATAGGCTTTACATGTTAAAAGCTTAGACTATTCCTAGTTCAAGGAATTTACCTTAGTACAAAAGCAAATGGTTTAGATTGTTTAAATGTAACATTAGGTAACAGAAGTCTTCACATTAAACGCTCTAGAGTTTAGATAAAAATCAAAATCATCCCTTTAAAGAGTTCAATAAATAGAATTTCTTGCCACTCCTAAATCAGTGGCAAATTAGGTAATACATGGGGCTGGAGATGTGAATATTATATAATGAGGATAATAAAGGAGTTGAATGTGGTGTGCCTCGGGTGCACGTTAGTAGCTAATTCCAATAAGAATACTTTGCAATCATTTGCTGGTTGAGATGCGTGTGTTCAGCTAAATGGAAATCTTGGACGTTCTCTCATACACCCCATTATTTGTAATTGAACACCTGATTTCTATCATGCAACAAATTAACATCTGCACTGGATCTGTCTTTTATGCATATGGATACACTGATTAGGATTTTGCCGATAGGCAGATACTTGAAAACAAAAAGACAACATTGTGAAACACTTCCAGCCATAATTTTTGATTACATATTGAGAATCGTTTAATTATCTTACTCCATTTAATTAGCCCTTCTACTTAGGTCAATTGCTTTTTTTATTAGCATGACGTGTTGGCAATTTGTTAATTGGCATGAAATAACATGAGACTTTACTGGGTATTTTGTATGTGTGCTTAAAGAAGTTACGGGAAATGCAGAGAGGCAAATGTATTCATTAGTTCCCTCACAGCATTTACTGGTGTCACTCTGTGGTGCCCCCGAAACCCATATTTCTGCTCTTTGAATTTCCGTTTTCTAGTGTGTTGAACGAGTTTGTTGGTTTGAGTGGTAACAAAAATTTGTAGACCCTGGGTATACATTTAAAATAGAAAGTTCTTTTCTGAAATTAAGAGAATGATAAAAAGCGAAGAAGAGGGGCGCCTGGGTGGCTGAGTCAGTTAATATCTGCCTTCAGCTCAGGTCATGATACCAGGGTCCTGGAATCGAGCCCCGCGGCGGGCTCCTTGCTCAGCGGGGAGCCTGCTTCTCCCTCTTCTGCTGCTGCTCGTGCTCTCTTTCTCTCTCTCTCTTTCTCTCTCTCTCTCTCTCTCTCTCCCCTTCAAATAAATAAATGAAATCTTAAAAAAAAAAAGTGAAGAAAAGATGGGGGTGTGTGAGTAGCTGAGAGGGATATAGGCAGAGAGATACATGCATGTAAGAAAGTTATTAAGAAAAGGATTTAGTCAGTATCAAGCCTTTAAGCTCCAGTCCTCTTTGCCAGTGTTTTCTGTTTTAAATAATTTTGGCATATCAGCAGTTTCCTTTTGCAGCTCAGGCCCCCCAGTTTAGTGATTCCATATATATTCATTGAAGTAAAAAAAAACAAGTAGAAGCTGAGACATTTTTAAATGAATTATACAATATAGTCCACAAATATCTATGGTGTGTATTTAAAGATATTATAACACCTAGGGAGAAAAGTTTATTTTCTTCCAAAGACTTCCTCTAGGATATGGCACAGACAGCCACCAGTCTCCTGCGCTGGAGAGGCCGATGTGGGGCCTCAGCCCGTTTCACCACTAACTCCTAACTGACTACTGCATTATATTCAATCATTTAAGTACAAATCACTTTTTTCCCCTAAACCCTAAATTATTATCACAGTTTTGAGGAAGTGTGTGATGGTGAGAATGGAGAGCACAGAATAAAGTTAGTTTTCCTGTTAGTCATTTCTTTATATTCTACTTTTTTCTAAATAGGATTTGTGGTTACATCATACCAACATAAATTAAAAGAGCTAAAAGAAATTTGGGGATTACTTGGCCCAACATTAATGTTGTGTAAGGAAAACCCAGAGGGCAAGAGGGGTAGGTCTTACTACAGTATGCTCAGGTATTGACGCAGCTGACCCGTACTGAGGATATGCTGGGCAGAGCACCAGGGTGTACATTCTGGCAAATACAAAGATAGATTTACATAAGCTCTGTCCCAGGGAGAACCAGTCCGGTTTCCTTTCTTGTTAGTAATTTTTTCATCCACTTGGGGGCACTGTGATCAAATTTTAGAAGAACAGAAAAGTTATTTTGCTTGATTTCTGTCACTAAGAGAAGGAAATCTTAACTGATTATATACTTTTAGGTAAAAATACGTTTTAAAATATGTAGGCGTGGCTGTGGTTTTTGTTTTGCTGAAGTTTCAGAACAGGTATAGATTAATAAGTGTTAATGTTTGGTCTCTGGACCAGGGGCACCAGCCCTAGATTCTCAGGCCTGATCTCGTCAGGGCCCAGCAGTCTGTATTCTCACAAGCTCTCTGGGTAAGATTTCATTGCTTGCTAACATTCGAGAACCACTGAATTAGGATAATTGGGTTTTGACGTGTTTTTGAATTTCTAATTGTTCAGAAATTATTAGGTTAAAAATTAGCGTATCAGATATGCCTGAAATATTGTGAAAATGTATTTCTAGGAAATGTTCCTTTACTGTATAATAAACTATAAGTAAATGAGTCTGAAAAAATAAGCTGTTTTTGGCCCATGATTATATTTGTGTCCATAGGAATCAGAATGGTTAATTGATTAGTCACTTTCATCTCCCCACCCCTGCCAACAAATTTTTTTAATCAAATGAAAATTTTAAATGTCACTTGCTTGGGGTGCCTGGGTGGCTCAGTGGGTTAAGCCTCTGCCTTCGGCTCAGGTCATGATCTCAGGGTCCTGGGATCGACCCCCACATTGGGCTCTCTGCTCAGCAGGGAGCCTGCTTCCCCCCTCTCTCTCTGCCTGCCTCTCTGCCTGTTTGTGATCTCTCTCTCTGTCAAATAAATAAATAAATATCACTTGCTTTATGTAGATTAATCAGTCAATTAATGGAATTTCTCAAATCTAACTCCTTGTGATGACATCCAGACATGGCCTAGATTTCAACATCATGCTGCTGACAGTATTTCTTCACAGTTTTTAAGTATCTTTACATTTAAAGATCTATTATTGATTGGGTTATCAGATTCTCCTATGAGGCAATTAAAAAACCAATCATTAGAGGCACCTGGCTGGCTCAGTCTGTGGACCCAGTGACTCTTAATCTCAAGATCAGAAGATCGAACTCCATACTGGGCCTGGAACTTACTTTAAAAAACAATCCAAAAAATAAGAAAAGTGTAAAAAAAAAAAAAATCATTTAATCTATTTATGGTTAGTAAAAACAGACTCTGCTGAGACCAGTTTTAGAATTCTTATCTAAGTATAACATTTCATATAGCAACTATACTAATTCTCTTTTTAATAAGTAGTTTTGTTCCTCTGTTCCTGAGAGTTTGTGGAAACTACTGGAAGGAAATACTGCTGCACTTAAGAGAAGAACTCCAGACCTCTAATGTTTTAGTCAAGAGGGAAGGTCTGGAGATTGGGGTGACCAGATGGCAGGATTGGGATCGTGAGTTTTCCCTTCCTGGAGAGATTCTCTCACATCCTTCAGACTATGCTAGGCCTCAGATATGCCCTGTTTCCATCCCATTTCTTTTCTCTGCCATTGGAGACATTCCTTCCTTGTTTTTCTTTGTTCAGTTAAAGTAGTGTAGAACTTCCAAAAGTCTCTTTGCTGAGGGAGAACAAATGATAAAGTCACAAAGAATAGGAGAAGCTGCCTGTAAAGCTTGCCATCATTCTCTTGGCTTCTGACAGTTCGCCTGCTATATCATCTGATAACTGCGCTCTCCCCAGAAGTCTGACCTGACTTAGACGGCACCCTTTGAGGGTCCCCTACTGTTTTGCTTTCTGTCTTTGCTCCAAGTGAAGACTCATATCTTAACACCTGCAACCGGGGGATGGCCTCCTGTGTAAGGAAGCACTTCCTTATTCACAGCCAAGCCAGCAACCAGAATGGGATGCCTCTCAGCCAGTATGCAGTGGGTGGTCTTGATCTTACTGATCTGAGATGAAGACCACATTCTCCACAGGTAAGAGGTAAAATCTTCCATGAACATAATCATTTTATGGATATAGCAGCTGGGGACCATTCCTTCACAATTAACTATAATTATAAAATGAATCTTGTGGCAAAGTCAAAGTATAAATATTCGATGAATATTGCTAGGTAATACTTAAAGGTAGTCCT
Source organism: Potos flavus (assembly GCA_028534135.1). Classification (NCBI taxonomy): domain Eukaryota; kingdom Metazoa; phylum Chordata; class Mammalia; order Carnivora; family Procyonidae; genus Potos; species Potos flavus. Next base: position 69,095,650 of record CM052887.1, on the reverse strand, counting down.
TAACATAGTTTTCATAGTATTAAAAGTATCAAAAGTTGTTTATAAACTATGTTTGTTGTAGTTTACAGCAATAACTATACCTACCTTGTAGGACTACTGTATTAACTGAGATAACGTATGTAAAGTACAAAGCACGGTGCCAGCAAGTCAATAAATCTCAGAAGATAAAATGTAACCTTTTACAAAGAAAGAATGAAATGAATTGACGACAGTTAGTTGAAGAATATCTGTATAGAATGTATGTTATGACAGTATATTGTAACGTAATATTATAGCTTGTCATTTTACTCAAATTTTTTTTGTTTTGACTTTTTGTTACTTGCAGATGGAATAGAAAGGTTATTAACTTGAATGCTAGCAGAGTAAGTCTGACCAGAAACCTTATTTAAGACTTTATTGTTGAAAATTCCCTTAATTGTAGAATTTTGTATTGCTTTTTAGAATTCATAAATATATTTTAATTTTACTTGATGATTGAGGATCATTTGATCTTATCTGTCTGAAAATCTCAGACTTATCTTCACTTTTCATAATATTTTCTACATCATGTTAATGTTTCTGGGGAGCGTATCTGCTGTCCTAAACCATATAAATATTAAATATCACTAAAGAGCACTGTTTCCAAGATAGGTCTTATAATCTCTGAAGTAAGTTTGTTTTCTTGTCTATTTCCTTCTAATTGTAGAGCAAAGGCCGGCAGGAAAAGTCCTCTGATAAACTGAAAATTATCTGGGTCTTTGTCAATTATAGTTACATGTAATTTATAACTTTCTAGTTCCTGCATCCTATTGAAAAACAGATCTATATGTGCCACCGACTAAGTCAAACCCCAGATTCCAGGATGTTAATTATGATAGGGACCTTCAAACGAGCCTCCCATTTTATTTTCCTAGGAAAAAATATGCCTTCTTATTTGAAAATGTGTGAATCTCAAATTTCTTTGTGGTTCTTCTGCTATTTAGCTGGTGCCACCATAAGAAGAACTGGGGGGAAAAAGGTAGAGGTCAGTGTCTTCTATGTGCTACCTTTTTTTTTTTTTTGCATTATGTTTTATTATTGGGGTTTTAACTATCAAGAAAAATTCAGAGAGTAGGGCGCCTGGGTGGCTCAGTCCGTCGTTCTCACGGTATTGGTCCCTGCGCAAGCATGAAACTTGCTTGAGATTCTCTCTCCCTGTGCTCCTCCCCCTGCTCATGCTTACTCTCTGTCTCTCAAAAAAAAAAAAAAAAAAAAAATCAGAGATACTTTTGGAATGGCTTTATTAATTCTTCTCTGTGAAGTAATCTTGATACTCTACAAATTTATGGAACACAATTCTAATCTTTATCCCTAGCTGAATGGCTAAATGGCAGAGGGCTTCTGCTTATATTTGTTTTAAAACTAGATGCTGGTATATTTTTTTAATAAATAGTAAAATGGTTATTTATCTCCTTTGCTCCATATGTATTTTTCTATTTTACATACACTTCTGCCTATGAATGTATAACTCTCAAACGATTCCATCAAGAAGGGAATATTGAGATATTTGAACTAATGTATACTTGAATACATTTGAAATAATGTACATTAACCCTGGAGGAAACCTTGATTTCCTAAACTGATACATGCCTTAAAATGCAAAAAAGAAAAGGACGAGATTTTGTTCCAAAGTTGAATTTTAAAGGAAAATATCTTTGGAAGTGTTAGTTTTTGTTGGACAGAAGTAGTCCTATATTTCTCCAGTAGATGGCGCAAGCACTCCCTGAAAACAGAACAATATTTTTGTCCTTTAAGAACTTGGTAATAAAGGTGGCACTCTTTAAGGAGTATTAAGCAACCTTAAGGACATTTTCTTTTATAAAAAAAAATGTAAGAAGAAAGGTCAGAAGAAGGTGAAGTGGTAGTTCATTTTGGACGTATCAAACTTATCAAGACATTTTATCAAATTAATGTAGAAAAACTTTAATGCTTAGTAGTAGGTGAATGATCAAAGATATCACTAAGGTCAGTTTTAACCAAAAATGCCTGAAACTTGAAATTCTGAATATGTTTTGTAAATGTCAAAGGTTTTTTTCTATTAACTATCTTGATTTCATATTTCTTTGTATCCTGCATTCATAGGCAGAAGTACTGTGAATATAGTCTAAGAGGCAAATAAATAAATGAAATTCTTAAGCTTTAAAATTAAAGGAGAATGGGAAACATTTTACAAGCCTAGCCCAATGAATCCCAGCCTCACTGTACATGGCCCCCTTGTTACTATTGCCTTTATTCTGTTATTCTCCCCCAAATAAATAGATATAGGTGAGAAAGATACTACATCAAAGTGCATTTTTCCATAGTATTCTAGAATTTGTTTGTTGATAAATAGCAGTTTATTAAGAACTTAAGGAATTCAGCAGCTGGGAAATATATGTGTACTACATAGAAATAATACTTTTATTTGATGAATGAGACTAACTAGTTTTATTGTAACTTGTGCAATATCCTAGTTACACTTGACTTTAGGAAAATTGACAAATTCTTACCCTACTCTTTGAAAGTTTTTTTTTAACGGACAAAGTTGGAAAATTTATTGTCATTCCCCCACACTTTCCAGAAAGTCCTTCAAAAAAGTTAGATTGAAATATTTTTCAGTATGTTCTACTACCACTGCTATAATGATATTGATATCTTGGTTGACATTGTGCTTTATAGTTCCAAAGGCCCTTTTACATACCTCATTTCACTGTTTTTGTAATGACACTGTTGGTGATACTCAGGGCAAATACTGCTGTTCCTGTTTTAAATGGAAAAAAACGGGAAAGTCCTACAAGGCACATAGCAGTTAAAGAGACTTAAGAATAGCATTTGCTTCTGTCTTTCTCTTCTTCCCCTCTTCTTCCGTGTCTCTGTCTCTCTCTGAATATTTTCACTTTTTCATCTCTGTTTTAAAAAAGTTATTGCACACCCCTGATATTTGCTTTCACGTGGAGGAACATCCATGACGGCCATACTCCTGGCCTCTTTCCACCCTTCTATCATACTTACCTGATTGCTTAGCTGGAAAGCAGAAACTGGGCATGCATAGACCAGCCCTTTCCACTCTGTCCCTTGAAGGCGTGTTGTCCATAGGGAGTCCCCATTCTCTGCTTCTCCCTAAATAAGTCTGTCAGTGGCAGAATCTTCACACGGACAGGCCATTCAGCGAGGTCTGTGACTGGAATTCGGAAAGTATGTCTGATGATAGTACTTAATTAGGTGATATTTTTGCCTCTTGTTACCTCTGTTCTCTGAAGCCAACTTGTTCAGAACCAAGACAAAGAAAAGAGAAAAATACTTTATAAAGTATTAGACCTTCTCAGAGATTCCAACAATGTCCATATATCAGCAAATTTTTTTAAAAAAGAATATTAGTAGAGCTAGAAATCTGGGGGAATTTTGAGATTGTTAGACATAGAATGTATTCGTTCCATTTTGACTAAAAGGCCCCTGTGATGGTGTGGCCTTAGGACCCTTTCCAGCAGTGGTTCAAACTGCGTCACCTAAAGTTCAGGAGTATCCAGGGCGCGTGGCTGGCTCAGTTGGTAGAACGTGGGACTCTTGATCTCAAGGCATGAGTTCAAGCCTCATGTTGGGCCTTAAAAAAAAAGGAAGTTCAGAAATCTGTTTTTTGTATAATGGGGTGGTAGGTGGACTGGACTCTTGAAATTCTGCGTCTGCTTTCATAGCAGCTGCTTCCTGCTTACCCTACTAGGCTTTGATCTCCCATAATATGTGCAAGTTAAATATTAGAATAACATTCTGCAAAAGCTATTTGAATGCTCGTGATTAAATAAGTATAAAAATATCAATTTTATGGAATATCCAAGGCTTTTTCTTTTACTTTGATACATACTATATAAATTTTTGCTGAAGATTTACTTTTTTTCTGCTCTTACTATAATTGTTCCTAATGGCAGACCTAGAAAAGCCATTTAGTCATTCCAAAAGTGTTTATGGACTATCTGCTCTATAAAGGCACGGTGGGCTGGAGTGGTGGGTCATGACTGATGTGGCCCTTGCCCTTACAAGGACTTATGGTCTTGTATTAGAATCAGACTAGTTCAATATGACTTGCCATAGGCTGTGGCAGAGCTGTGGGAGAAGGGGTCACATCTGCCTAATACATTTAATAAAGGAATATGACCGGGGTGCCTGGGTGGCTCAGTCGTTGGGTGTCCGCCTTCGGCTCAGGTGATGGTCCCGGGATCCTAGGATCGAGCCCTGCATCGGGCTCCCTGCTCAGCAGGGAGCCTGCTTCTCCCTCTCCCCTTGCTTGTGTTCCCTCTCTCACTGTCTCTTCCTCTGTGAAATAAATAAATAAAATCTTTTTAAAAAAATAAAGGAATATGACCTTATTAGGGATATCAGGGAGGCCTTCTCTGAGAAAGATGATAGTTGATCTGAGGGATGGGAAGAAATTGGAAATGTGAGACTCAAAAACTAAATTAATTTAAAATGTGGGCAATGAATGAAATTGTAAGAAGTGTGGGACTGATGGGATAAGACCGAGAACACACAAACTATTAGAGGAGCAGGGAGACCAGAGTATCTGTGCAGAGGAGGAGAATATGGTGTCAAAGAAAGTATCCACAGATCTCAGCACAGGCGGTATTTATGGATGTGAGCCATCACTGAGACTTAGGACCAACTCATGTGTCCAGAATTCAAGAGCCAGGGTGTCAGAGAAAGATGAGCAAGGACAAGAGCAGGGGCGTCTGGGTGGCCCAGTCGGTTAAGTGTCTGCCTTAGGCTTGGGTCATGATTCCAGGGTCTGGGATCGAGCCCCACATTGGGCTCCCTGCTCAGCAGGGAGCCTGTTTCTCCCTCTGCCTCCTGCTTGTGTGCGCGAGCGCGCGCTCTCTCTCTCTAATAAATAAAAATCTTAAAAAAAAAAGCAGCAACAGCAACAAAAAATCAAGAGCAAAGCTGAGTCTTTGGCCTGTGTATCAGGTAGCTCATCCAAACAATCAGGGCAGGGGATGAGACACTGAGGCTAAGGTACAGCATCAGAGCTAGTGATAGTCCCTCCGGCCTTGGACCAGAGCTCCACACAGTCCTCCGTGACTACAGGTAAGATTGGTCACGAGGCACAGCGTTGAAGTTCAAGTGACGCAGTGTAGGTGGAACAAGGCTGTTAGGGAAGCAAATCTGTGAAACAGGCTGGGTTAATTAGGAGGAATTCAAATGCCTTCGTAAATGACTCACATGAGGATAAGTTACTTGAAAGACAGATATAGTTTGTTTTTTAAATTTCAGAGTCCTCCAAAAATGTCCTCATTAACCAGGACCAGAGAGTGAACGTTAGAGAACAAGAGATCTTTCCGAAATCAAATATAATCCATGGAGATTGTGATCCAAATATTACAGAAAACTTTTTTTGCCCCAAACAAATATTTATAGACTCCCTAGTAGAATGATGTTAGAAGCGAAGAAGATATTTTAGTTAGGATTATTCATTAATTTTAAACAATGTAAAAATTCATTTGTATTATTTATTGTTTAAAGACTCATTATCAGTATCCTAGTCTAACTAACTTCCCAAAGTGCATGCTGGAGAACATTACTCCTAAGAGATATTCTATGAAGAAGATTCTGTAATTTTGGAGATGTTACATCCACTGTTCTCCCCTCCTTTCCCCACTTCTTAGTGCGTCTTCCACGTCTACTACAAGCTCTTACTCATCCCTTCATGCGGAACATTTAGCTTGTAGTGCCCACCAAGGTTAGTCTTTTTCTGCATAATGCAGCTTCATATCCGGATGTCCCAAGACACACAGTGGAAAACACTGAATGTCAAATTTACCTTCTCGATGATTTTCTTTTTAGAGTGTATATAGTTTATAAATGGGCATTTTGTGTACACATTTCATCTTGAATATATCCTAAATATGAAGGAGGAGATAACTCCAGTTACAGACCTTAAATTTTCTGCTAACTCAGGATTACCTGTATTGTATATAATGTTTAAAAGTGATTATTTTGCTTTGCCTTGGGACTACTGTGCCCCAAAAGGGAAGGTATTTCCAGTAGTCCATAAGATACAATTTGATACAGGGCGCTTGGGTGGCTCAGATGGTTAAGTGTCTGCCTTCGGCTCAGGTCGTGATCCCAGAGTCCTGGGATCAAGTCCTGAATATCAGGCTCCCTGCTCAGCAGGGAGTCTGCTTCTCCCTCTCTCTCTGCCCCTCCCCCTGCTCATGCTCTCTGTCTCTGTCTCTCAAATAAATGAAATCTTAAAAAAAAGATACAATTTGATACCTAAAAACCCCTTGCTAAAACTTTTCCTTGTCACCAAAGCATTTACATTTTTAAAAAGAGGAGAGTTTAATGGATTATCTCACAAAAACATCTAGGATTGCCTAAGTGAATTATTTCATTTTAATTGGTAGGTGCCACAGAACTTCTTCGCCAAGTGTGGAGTGCCCTTCCTTTTGGAATGTGTCCCTAGCATGACCCCCTAGAGAGTCCCATCTTCCCAGCCTGTACCCTCCTCACGGGGCATGGAGGCACAGACTTGCCTCTGTGCAAGGCAGCCTGGTTGGAGTGGGTTGCTTAGTACGTTGTTTGGACATATTTTCATCCCCTTCTGAGATAGTTTATAATCCATTTGGAAAGCTAATTTTCTTCAACTTTTAACAAAGTAGTAAAGCTTCTGCACAGGCAGAAAAGCATTGCTTATCTTGAAGGACATTTAAGCAGGAAAAACATGAAACCATGCTACAAAATCTACCCTCTGTTTTAGAGTTTTTGAGAATGAGACTAACATATTTGCATAACTTTATGAATAACAATGTTGGTGAGACCATGAACCATTCGAAAACTGTTTTAGGGCATGTTTTCTATTGAAGTATACAAGAATGCTGCTGATCAGTTATGAAAGATAAATATAGGAAAAACTGCCTCTATAATAGATTTCTCTGTACAGTTTGGCTTAGATTGTTTGGCTTGTGTGTCATTGTGGTTTTTTTTTATTATTTGTTTTAAAGATTTATTTATCAATTTATTTGACAGGGAGAGAGAGATCACAAGTAGGCAGAGAGGCAGGCAGAGAGAGAGGGAAGCAGGCTCCCTGCTGAGCAGAGAGCCCGATGCGGGGCTTGATCCTAGGACCCTGAGATCATGACCTGAGCCGAAGGCAGAGGCTTTAACCCACTGAGCCACCCAGGCGCCCCTTGTGTGTCATCATAGGACACTACTTCTGTAATTTCCCCAGTTCTGTTTTGTTTCTAGGTGACAGTGCATTGCCCTTTATTTAGACCTCCTTTAGAAATGGCCGCTCATAGTTCTTAGTGTCTTAGCTGAGTTTGGGGTAGTAGAGTCTTCGCCTCTTGTCCATGAGCCTCTATTCATATCCTAGAGTGTGCAATGGCAAGCCAGTTTTTGGAAGACAGCTTTTATACCTCAGACTGTTCTACTTACTCTGATAATGCTGGTGTGGGCTGAGATTTAACTCAGATTTAACTGAGTGTAAACTACCAGAAGATGGGACTTCTGAGGAAAAGGAGGGGAGACCCTCTTTCTGTTGTCAGTTCTGTAAAGTGTGATCCAGAAAATGAGTGAAGGGCTCTACATTTTACTCGTTTGCTTTTGTAAGTCTGTTTATACTGCACACACATTTCAACTGCTTGTTCAACCATCGGAGTCTTGGATTTTTCTTCATTCATAATTCTCTCAAAATGTTAAGTAATTTTGCTTGGTGGTGATCCTTTCCTTGCCTCCCCACCTCACGTACTCTTTCCCACAAGAATTCAGGGAGTATAAAAGCCAATTGGGAAGTATTTATTTCTAGGTTTCTTAATGCCCAGGTCACACTGTTGTCTTGAATCAGTTTCTTCTGTCGTCCTTAGCTGAAAAATAAAACCAGAAAAAAAAAAAAAAAAAGGCTTATCTTGCAGGGTTAAATAAAAGAAAGAATGCAGTGAAAGGAAGATTTCTTTTATACAGGCAGCAGAGAATGTGCAGGATGACTGAAAGTGCCTGAGGGCATTTGGTCCCTATTGGTTTTCACATCAGATGCAATGGTGCCCACAGATAGCCTGTATTGTTGTCAGTTAAATGGGATCATGAGTGTCTGAAAGGTGTTTGAGAATGAACCGAAAATCATTTTCACAAGTGGATGATTACTTCTGCCACATGTTAACTGAACTCTATCAGAATGGCCCAGATTTTTGAGCCTGCATTAATTGCTCTTTCAACCTTGACTGAGGTTTCTCTTTAAGAAAGCCCTTTCCAGGACTAAATGACTCTATATATTGATTTTTTTTTCCTTTCTGTATTTTTCCTTGAAAAATGAAGCCTTGTATAAGGAAGACTTTATCATTCAACATGTAGATAGATTGTTCCATTTCTTTGAATTAAAAGCTAGACTTAAGTGATCCAACAAAAGTAATAGTCCTTTTTTCCACGCACTGAATAATTCCCATATTCTGTATACAATTATGTTTTTCAAATATTCATTAGTGATGGTTTTTCATCATAAAGTGAAACCATGAACTCCCACAGCATGGACTCAGTGCAAATAAATTGTTGTATTCTCCTTTCTATTAGAACTGTATGCCACCATTCTAATTGAAACTTAACTACAATATTTAGTAGTGTGTTTGAAGAATTTTTGTATGTTGAAGTATTCTTTGAACAATCTTTAAGTTAGGTTTTATAAAGTGCTTTTAAAGTGTTCGGATGGTTGTAATTATTTCATGTTCCCATTTTCCATTTCAAATATGGCCTAGAGACTATTAGCTGTTTATTTACTAAAATAGTGTAGGATATGTTGGAGCTCGGACATATTATGTTACAAAGTTGAGTTAAATATCAATTTGGAAAACTAATCAGAAAATGAGTTCTTGAAATGTCATTAACTTTTGTGCTTATATATATTAGCAGAGAATTTATACCATTTACAGAAAAATGGTTTAATTTATTATTAAAACTAATTTCAGAGGGTTTTGGGCTTTAAAAGAAGACAAATTACAGAATGATACACGTGAATCTACTTTTAAAAAAACATTCAAGGGGGCACTGTGTAGAAACAAGCATTTAAAATAATTTTATTTCACAAGCATTGCAGCGCGAACATGTGATGAAATGTAAATATCTCTCTGAAAATTCGACAAAAATAAGCATAGTAATATTACTGATTTTTGTTTGCTTGAAGCTTGTTTTTACCAAACTCCACTTTTCTCAATCTGTTGGCAAGACCATTTTAATGGTAATAATACACGTTGTTAATGAACCACACATATCTAAAGAAAATTGTCTATTCCTGTTGTCGCAGCACATTCTGATGGATCTCATAAAGGCTCTGCTTTTGTCCACAAATGAAAACTTTTAGAAGCAACTTGGGTTATTAACACATAACTCTTTTAAGGATCATAGTGATATCATAAAGATTGTACCATTTTTAGTGTTGAGATTCTCTCCTGACTATAGCTAGTGATAGAGAAGATGAAAAATAGTGCTCTGTTTGCCTTGGTGATAGTAAACTGAGGTTTGGCCTTACCAAAGTTCTTTAATTTTCTCTCCTTTCTTCTCTTCACTTGACAGTGTTCCTAACAGCGTCCCCATCCTATTTTAAATATGCAATCAAAACCCTTAAAATTCAGGGAGGCATATCTTCTATATTTGAGGATAGAGCATGACCCAAAAGTAATAACACCAAAAAAAAACAAAAATAGTCATAGGCAAATGAAACACTGATGCACATTTAGTTGGTTTTCTGCCTTGTTTTCTGGCAATGATTGCTCTGTCTCTTTGGACCAAATAGTACTCCCCATTAGAAGCAGCCCTAGAAGAGGGATTAATTCCTTAAGATTATTGCTGTGTTTATACTGATTTATAAAACCAAATGCTTCAAGGCTTTAAGTCTTACGTGTTAAATCCAAGCTTTGTGTCAGTGCTGCTAATTTCTTTGTTACCTAATCCCACGTAAGAAAAGAAGATTTTAAAGTTAAGCAGGCATTTTTTTGTTCAAAGGGAACAACTTAATACCTTAAGTTGGATGTATTGATGAAAGCAAACACTATTAAATAGTATCTGAGCAGTTACTTTTAAGTAATCCAAAATACTCTAGTTACATGAGTATTGTGCTGTGTTGAAAATATTTCAGTGGAAAGAAATGTTCTATATTTAGTACAAATGAGGATTGGAAATATGTGCTTTTCAAGTATGTTATATACAATAGATTATCTCTCTTATTCCCATTCAAATAATTCTTGGATCAAATTTAATTTTGATTAGGGATTTTTTTTTCCTTAGGGCCATACTCTGAGGCCTGGAGAATGTAGTAGGACTATGAAAATTACTGATATGTGTTCCTTCTTTTTCCATCTATTTGTTACTTAGCTGAGATAATTTAACAAGGATGAGTAAAAATGCTTTGTTTAAAACCAAATTCTCTAGGTTGATGAAAATGAATAATGTTGAAAGCTTCCTGTAAAAAAGAAAAACAAAAAAACAGAAAACTAGCTTTCCTCTTTAAGACCTCTTCAAAATAAGTTGAAAAAAACTAGCAGTATGCCTTAGAGAATGTTGCTCTTAGACTGTATGATAAATATTTATTTTACTGGATAACATTATAAATTGTCACATAAAGCCCAGTCAACGGTGTGTTCCCAGTTTGACTGGTATTTGGCAGGTCTGATTTACATACCTTAAAAAAAAAAAAACTGTCTTTTTTATTTGAGTTAATCATAAAATCAATTGAGAGGAAGCTAATAATGACTCAGCAGGTTACAAAATATTCAGGGATAATACAGCTGCTACGCAGACCCAGCGACAGACTAACCAAGGTAGTCTCTGTTCAGAATGTCGAATACACTTCGTGGAAGATCTTCTCTACACCTTTATTGGGTAGAATCAGATTTCATAAAGCAATAAAAAACCAATTTGTTCAGAAATCAGAAAGGAAAATATTAATAATAGATTTTTAAAACTCTAAACTATTTTTATGAAACAGAAATGGATGACAGGTAAATAACTTTCAAAGATCGTTTAATTAATAGTACCTCTAGATTTAGCCCTATCAACCATACCTTCTCCTTTATAGAATCTTGCAGTTTTGGTTGATGTTCATAATAAAGGACCCCAAGATGCTATAGGATCCTTTCTAAATCATTAAAGGAAGATCAAATTATATTTTATAACTATTTGAAATCAAGTTGGCTTCTGTATACAGATTCTTCAAAAATTCATTATGGATGGGTATAGTCTCTATATAGAGGAGCTCAATTTTTGGTATTTAAGAATACTCAAATACACTACGTAAGTGTAATGAAGTGAATCTTACTGCCTAATAGAGCATAATGTGTTAAATGTAACTTTAGTATATTTTTCTGAAATAAAATCTTACTAGAGTTTATTCATAAAAGAGAATTTGTAACCTAACACTCAATATTAAAAAAAAAAAGGGAAGAGAGAATGCATTTTTATTTTTGCAGATGTTTCTACTAAATGGATTATGTGATTATGACCAAATATTCAAATGATTTCGGCCTTTTCCTTGCTCTCTCCACAATTCAACCCTCCTAAAGCTAAGACCACCAAACCACAAACTTGGAAATAGCCTTGAAAACTGGTAAACCATTTAAGTGTTAAAGCTCGTAGGAGTTCTCCACTGTACTCATGATACCTGTAGACTAAAGATAAGGGTATTTATCACTATATTTGACTTGGTCATACCAGAAATATGATTTATGGCTCTATAGTGATTAGATCTCCTAAATCCTTCATAATATTTTTTTCTGATAATGAAAATAAGACGTAGTCTCAAACATTGCTAGTGGCAATATAAAAGTGTACAGCTCTACTTTGGAAAACCTGTTTGGCAGTTTCTATTTATTTGTTTGTTTGTATATATATATATATATATATATATATATATATATATATATATATATATGTGTGTGTGTGTGTGTGTGTATATGTATATATATATAAAATATATATATTAACACATAATGTATTATTTGCCCCAGGGTACATGTCTGTGGATCCTCAGGCTTACACATTTCACAGCACTTACCACAGCACATACCCTCCTCAATGTCCATAACCCAGCCACCCTATCCCTACCCGCCCCTACCCCCCAGCCACCCTCAGTTTGTTTCGTGAGTTTAGGAGTCTCTTATGGTATGTCTCCTTCCTGATCCCCTCTTGTTTCATTTCCCT
>CM052887.1:68983498-69082982 GCA_028534135.1 Potos flavus | reverse complement strand
CTCTTGATCTTGAGGTTGTGAGTTCAAGCCCCATGTTGGGCATAGAGATTACTTAAAAAAAATTATGAGGGGTGCTGGGGTGGCTCAGTGGGTTAAAGCCTCTGCCTTCGGCTCAGGTCATGATCTCAGGGTCCTGGCTTCGAGCCCCACCTCGGGCTCTCTGCTCAGTGGGGAGCCTGCTTCCCCATCTCTCTCTGCCTGCCTCTATGCCTACTTGTGATCTCTCTCTGTCCAATAAATAAAATCTTTAAAAAAAAAATTATAAAATTCATCTTTAATCTCAACAGCCCAGTATTAATTGCAGGCTTAATATTTTTATGTATCTTTCTGGATTTTCTTCCCATGCATATAGTATAAGCTCATGTGACTGCTTTTTTTTTTTTTTAACCTAGCATTATAATAATTTTTTCACATCGTTCTTTTTTGACATCACTTTTAATGGCAACTTACTCATTCCTTACCATTTGATTCTTAGGCGGTTTTGAGTTTTTGATTTTAAACAATGTTGATGAACATCTTGTTCTCATTCTTCCCTCAATTTTAAATATCTCTTATGCCCAGAATCTAATTTTATACCAGTGAAAAAGCGGCTAGACGGTGATACTAGATACCTAATGCCAGAAATCATTCTTAGAGGGAAAAAAAACCTTCAAATTTGTTGAAATTAAGTTTACTATGTTCTTATTCAGTATAGTTATCTTTTCTGATGTATTCGTATCCATTTTATTTCATAATATTTTAGTCTGGTTAATGTGAAAACCGAAGGGCAGAAACTATCCATTTTTGTTACATAGCATTTATAATATTTCCTTTATGCAGTCAATCTTCTGTTGAATGTAATTTTTTTTCTTAGGCAGAGAGTAAAACTCTTCTGCCCAGCTGCCTCCTAGATACACTTGTTCATCTGTGACTCCCATATATGGTTGATTGAATTCCTTCTTAGAGTGTAACACCCCAGAATACCTCCGGGCCCAACATTCGAATGCTTACCTTGGTTCCAGTCTCCAATTGTCTTTTATTCAATTTCTTATATCCTCTCCCAACCTCCAGTAGACACATGTATGTGTCCACCCACTGCTCTGCTGTTTTCAGAGATCCTACATTGTCGTTCCTAGTTTGTCGATCCATGATTTTGAATGATTCCTCGTGTAGGACCTTCACTCTCAGCAAGACTTACACTTGCTGGCGGTGTTGATGGTTTGTGTATCACTATTCGCTTTCACTTATATATGACCCAGTTGCCCAGCAGCGTGCTAAGTGAGACCCTTGAAGGAGCTCAGAAGCAGGCAGTGGTCACAGGCAAAGGTGATTCCACATGTTTTCTCTGGCTCTTAGGCAGCTGCTTGGTGCTTATCTTGCCTAGTGCACTTTTATACAGGACATCGGGCTTATCTCCAGTATCTAGCCCCTGAGGTCATTGCTGTTAACCCTGTAATAGAGTTTGGGTGTGCGCATTTCAGGAGAGGGAAATTACCTAGGAAGGACAGGAAGAGAGCAGCTAAACACCTACCACCAAAACCACAGAAGAGAAATAAGAGAGGCTAGAGCAAAGGTGGGGCAGAGGATTTTAAAGGGACCTCAAGAGGAGATCGTGAACAGGTGAGAACAGTAACAGTGGATGTCTCCGTCGGTCACTAAATGAATGCCCATTATATCCAGGAGTGCAGGCAACGTGGTGTCAAGGGTATTGTGCGAGCCAAATAGAAGTTCATCTAGCTAGCTGATGTGTCTGAAAGAAAGTACATAATTGATTTGGGCAGTGTGGATGATGATTTCCAATGCAAAAGCCTAGTTTTTATTTTGACTTTTAGTAACTGCATGTTAGTTTTCTTGATTCTGAAAAGTTAGAACCCAAGAAATCAAGCCCATAGATACAGAAAATAGATCCTTGGTTGCCAGAGGAGGGAAAGCTTAGGGGGGGGACGAATGGGGGAAGGGGTATTAAAAAATTTTTTTAAGGCGTGCCCATTGGTTTCAACATACCTTAGCCAATATCTTGCGTTCCTTTTAAGAGGGGGCAAGAGCATTTGCTTCGCAAAAGAAAATTATTTTAATAAGAAATGAAAAATTCAAGCTAAGATTTTAGTTTTAAAAATTGTAAAAGCCTCTGGAGTGTGTGGGTAGCTCAGTCGCTTGAGCGTCTGACTCTTGGTTTTGGTTCGAGTCGTGATCTCTGGGTTGTGAGGTGGAGCTCTATATGGGCTCTTCCTCTCCCTCTCTGTGCCTTCCCCTGCTTGCATGCTCTTTAAATAATATACAAATGTTTAAAAACAAAATAAAAAATAAACATTGTGAAAGTCTCAAGACTTTAAGCCCCCAAATAAATGAATAACCATAGTACTTTTTTAATACTCAGAATTGTATATAAGTTTAGTTTGAGTAGCCTTTACAGAGATGAACCTTCATGTCAGGAGGAAAGGACAGTGATAAAATATTGAAAAATCCTTAATTTAAAAATTAGGCCTGTATTTGTCATATTTCAAACTTCCAACAATCTTTTCCACTTTTGTGGGAGGTGTGTATAAGTTTCTATGGTATAATTTCAAAATAGCTCTCCATGATATGCTTTACTTCATTAATGTTTAATATCTTCTTTTTCCTCCTTGATATATATGCTTACATCTATATATTCTGTAAGAACAAAAGTTTTATTCTCAGATGATTGACTGCTTTATTCATTTCCATTCACATTACTATTAGCAATGCAAAGTTAAAAGCGCTGGTGGTAACTCTGTTGAATTATGCCGTGTCCTCTTCACATACATTATTGCCTGAATTTCATAGGAAAATTTGTAGCAAGATACTTCCGTAAGTCGGCTAAGCCACCAAATTATGAGGCTGGCAGAGACCTTAGAAATCAGCAAACCCAGTCCTGCCGTTTATAGTCGAAGAAACAGAAACTGAGATCGGTGCCAACATAACTTGGGGTCATCCAGGTGGACAGTGACCCTTTGCTCTGGGTTCTTGACTCTGCGGCCGCCTCCCCCTTCCTCCCCGAGCAGGCCACACTTCTCAGCCCTGCTCGTCTGAGAGCTGAAACACTGAGTCCTCTCTCCCCAGTTTATAGCCTTTGTCTCTCCGAAGAAGTGTGTGTAAGAATAAAATTCCCACTGGTTCTTTGATTATCCTTTCTAGCTCCAACTTCGCTCAATTTGTACTAAGAACTGACAAATTGATAAGCCACATAAATCAATTCCCTTTCAAGAACCTAGAATAAGCTCAGTCATTTTGTAACACAGAAGCTACATGTTGTCTCAGCTTTCAAATGAACTAAACTTTGCCTTTAGCAGGCTGGTCTCAAGAATAAATACCTATGGAAGAAATAGGATTACACAGAGCCACAACGT
Source organism: Potos flavus (assembly GCA_028534135.1). NCBI lineage: Eukaryota > Metazoa > Chordata > Mammalia > Carnivora > Procyonidae > Potos > Potos flavus. The sequence continues at coordinate 69,079,635 of CM052887.1, read as the reverse complement.
TATTCATCTAAAATATTCTTTGCTTGTTTTTCTTGCCAGATATCTGTATGCCCTAGGACAGAAGGTTTGGAAAAGATGGAAAAAACGTTACTTTGTTCTTGTTCAGGTTAGTAAATTATTTTCCTGTTACAGAATCAATCTAAGACAGCAGTTCTCAAGCTTTTGTTTAGTGGGTTAGATCTATTGATATGAATATCTGTGTTAGAAATTAAAACAAAACAAAAGTTAAATATTTCATTTCAAAATACAAGTAGTAAATTTTTTTACATGCTAACACAAGTAACATTTTTATGTAAAATAACTGTTTTCTGAATAAAACAATTTAGGGAAGCGCGAGGCATTATTTTACACTCTTGTGCATCTCTTTAATGTCTAGTTTAGTAGAATGCAGCTGTATTTTCATATCAGCTTCCTCATTCAATCTGTTCCAATATCAGATGAAGTTTAGCCTCTGGAAAATTCCACCATACACACATGAGAGAATAGCTGTGAAAAAGGCAGACGATGTCTGAATATTATTACAAAAATAGTTTTGACCTCGCAGATTCCCTGAAAAGATCTTAAATTCTTCAAGATGACAGGACCATATCTTGGGAAAAACTGCATCATTCTGATATTTTATAGATAAACCATAATACTTAGAAGCTCCCACTTTTAACGATATCCCATTTTTATCAGCTATTCACATAATTACATCAATAAATTACCTGAACTGGTAGATTTGTTTGCAATAGGATTCTGAATATAGGCAAGTAACCAGGATATTCTTTCTGGCTGACTCTGGTTTGTTTGTTTTTTAATCATAGATAACCTTCGCTCATAGAATATACTCATCAAAATAAATTTACATTAAGGAATAACTTTCTAACTAGTAGTCATTCCATTCCATGACAAATCCAAGCTGGTTTATCCCCAGTGGATATATATGAAAAGGAAATCATTCTTGGTATTCTTAACATAAAACAGTCTCTAAAATCTTGTCAATTCCTACCCATGCATTAAGCAAACTTTAAACGGACTCTATCAGAATAATGCCAAGGAAGGAAAACTGTCATTTGCTATCTTCGAGATGTAAGATAATCTATCCATTGTTGGATGTGCCACAATGCATGGTAACTTCATAGAAAGTATAAAAATTCGGTCAAAAGTAGTTTTATCTCCATGGCAGCCAGCCAGCCTATTTGGTTAAAATGTAGCCTTATGTGATCGGAACCAATATTTGGTCAACTAATTCAACCAAAAATACACATACTTGTATGCAAGTACTCTTGGTAGAAAGCCCATGCATTTGCTTTGAGTAAGCGTTTCCCATTTGGAGTTCTGGGTGATCTGTCCTCCAAAAACCATACCCATAAGACCTCTTCTTTGGTTTCCACATTTAATTTCTTTTCATTATTACAAGAACTCAAATTCATTGACTAGGCAGTTTTAATGCAGATCTTTCTGGACATTTGATTTTATTCCTATTTATAGATGTCTCGCATCTAATTTGACAAGTTTGTAGTAGCAACTTTATCAAATCTTTTTAAGTCACTCAACTGATTTTTCATAGAAACAGCAGCTTTTTCATCATCTACTTCATGGATTACAATGCAGACTTTTTTTTAATTCCATATTTTTAATAGCTGATGTTATTGGCACAGACAAACCTAGCTGACTCTTAATAAGCACAGAGTTTTACATATTAGTCATTATGTTTTGTTTTTATTTTCACTTTTTTTTTAAGATTTTATTTATTTATGTAACAGAGAGAGAGAGAGAGATCACAAGTAGGCAGAGGCAGGCAGAGAGAAAGGGGGAAGCAGGCTCCCCGCTGAGCAGAGAGCCCGATACGGGGCTCGATCCCAGGACCCTGAGATCATGACCTGAGCCTAAGGCAGAGGCTTTAACCCACTGAGCCACCCAGGCGCCCCTATTTTCACTTTTTTTAAAGACTTTATTTTTCCATACACCCTTACCCCACACATGCCATGGTCTCCCCTATCATCAACATCACTTGATACATTTGTTACCAAGAATGAACCAACATTGGCACTCATAGTCATCCAATGTGCATAGTGTCGTACATTATATGTGTTCGAACAAATGTATAATGGCATACATCCAACGTTGAAATGTCACACAGCGTATTTTCACTGCCCTAAAAATCCTGTTCCGTGCCAATTTGGCCCTTCTCTCCTCCATGGCAACCACTGATCTTTTTACTGTCTCCATAGCTTCACCTTTTCCAGGATGGAAATCATATAGCACATAGCCTTTTCAGATTAGTTTCTTCCACTTAGTAATATGCCTGTTGTAAGTTTCCTCCATGTCTTTTCATAGCTTGATAGCTCACTTCTTTTCAGTACTGAATAATATTCCATATTCCATTGTCTGGGTGAATCACAGTTTATTCATTCACTTGTTGAAGGGCAAGTTGCTTCTGAGTTTGGGCAATTATGTATAAAGTTGCTATAAACACTCTTGGGCAAGATTTTATGTAGACGTAAGTTTTCAACTCCTTTGGGTCAATGCCAAAGAGTACAGTTGCTGGATCATATATATTATGTTTTAAAGAATGAATCAGAGAGTGTTCATTAGTCTGGAGATCTGGTTAAGTGACAGGCTAAGAGAGTTTCAACTGTGTTGACCGTATGTGTGAAAATTGGTTTTATTAGATCAGTCTTGAGATCAGATGATCACCTGATGGTTTTGGCCAGGTGAGATTTCAGGTAATCCTTTACTCCTTACCTAATTTTGTAGCATATGATCACAAGAATCAAAAGTTACAGGACAAACATGAATACTTTGATCACCCTATAAAAGAGTTTAGAAATGAAAGGAAGAATTAGAGTACTTTGAGAGCACAATTGGTTGTATCTTTGAAGAACATTAACCATGTCTTTGGGAAGCTAGGAAGTTCTCTCAGTAACAAAAATAAGTTTAACATTTTTTTTTTAAGATTTTATTTGAGAAAGAGAGCATGTGTACAAGTGAGCGAGTGGGGAAGGGACAGAGGAAGAGAATCTCAAGCAGACTACCCTCTGAGCACAGACCCCAACTCAGGGCTTGATCTCACGACTCTGAGATCATGACCCAAGCTGAAACCAAGAGTCAGATGTTTAGCAAACTGAGCCACCCAGACACCCCAAGTGTAACATTTTAAAAGGCAAAATTTAATTTAAACCCATAATTAAAATTTAAATGTAAACCTATATACCCCGTAATTGAAATTTAGAAAAAACACTGCCAGACTATAATGAATTCAGATTTATTCTACCTGAGATCTCATCTTAAAATCTGGAGTCCTATTTAAGCATTATAATTTTGCACAAATATAGGTACATACATGCCCTCCTAGAGACAATCCCATGCCTAATGTATTGAGATAAACATGCCAGTACTCTGGCAACTTTTTGACGTTTTAAATACAATTGAATCTTCCTTTCAATTCCAAATGTAATGGGAAGACAAATTGAAGGCACACACTTCAAAATCAAGATGGCTGTGTATGGAGATTCAGCGAGAGGACCCATTGTGAAGAACTGGGTAGTTTTTATTAGTATTTTTAAAGAGAGCTCTCGTTCTACTGGCACGCAGCTTGTAGGTTCATACCTGCAGGCTGCATTACTGAAAGGTGAAGGAGTCATTTTTCGAGGGAGGACACTCTACCCCTGCTGTGTCTGCTGCTGCCATGGGCAGAATGGTGCTCTGGCGATAATGTGAATCTCATCACCACTTGGGAGTGTGTATTATATGAGTGATATAGCGGGAGATGTAGCCATCAGCTCAAGAATTTGTGCTCATAAAAATTGATTGAGAGTCCGGTTTGACCAGCTGCAAAGTCATTGTTCAAAGTGAACACTCGACTAGCTGCTGAGGTGAAAAGACTTCCATATAAACATTTAAAGCCGAGTTCAAAATAGGACAATAAATTATTTATTAACGTGTGTTACTTATTGAGCTTCCAAGTGAGATCGTAAGTAAGATTAGTTTTGGTCCCCATTTAGATTCTGAAGTCGGGATAGTTACCGTATTGAATACATTTCCGTGTTTTTTTAAGAGGCTGCTTTTTTTTTTTTTAAATGAAAGTGGTAAATGGGGGTCTAAGCCAAATGGAAAGAACAATTGATTTTGAAGACTATGTTTGAAATCTTACCAAAGTTAAACTTAAGTGTTTCTTATTCATTTTTCTTGTGCTTATTCAGTGTTCTAGTTTTAGATTTGGAGGATATCATTGTTGTACTTAGGACACTAATACGTTTTTGTTCATTATAGGACAACCATTTAATAGCTTTAAAATTCTCTGATTTAATCAAACTGAATTATTTCCTAAATCTATAATCTGCTAATGCCTATTCGAATAACTCTATGTCCCCACATAATGCATATTCTGTGATAAATCCAGGTACGTTTGAAGCACTCACCTACTACTGTATTATAGTTACTGCTATATTCTTTCTAATATTTATTAAGCAATTGTAGCAGGCATTTATGTGAAGCACTTTTAACACATTATCTTTTTTAATCCTCAGATTAAGGTATGTTTGAGGGATAGGTAATAAATATGATCCCTGATGTACAGATACAATCAATGTACGAAGGAGTTATATTACCCGGAATGTTAAAGTTAGTATGTGGTAGAGTCAAGCATTCAAATCCAAATTTAGTCTACAAAGTAAACTTTTATGTTCCCTGTCCTAATGCTACGATTCAGTGGTTGCACACAAATAGTGTTGGTCTGAAGACAGATAGCTATCAGAATCATCACTGTGGATCATTAATTTCATGAGGTACAAAACAGTTTGACTATACCTGGCCAGTAAGTGAAAGCATGGAGAGTCTCATGCTCGTGAAGGCTACTTCCTGTGCGACATCACTGGAAACTGAAGTAGACATCCGTGTTGTTTTGGCCCTGTCTCAAAGTGTTCACTGCTTGTTGTCGACGTGTCAGAATCATGACTTGAAGTTGCTGCAAACAACAGCAGGCCATCGAGACATAATGTTAATTATACATCAGCTGAGTTGGCACAGGGCGTAAACAGTGAGCCGTGTCACTGAGGGATCCGTACATGCTGCACACGTATGAGAAGCACTCCATTAGTGAGATGCCATCAGAAATCTGCTTGAGACTTAAAAGAAGTCGCTGTCCCATGCCCGCTGCTGTCTGCGCTATTCAGTACGCAGGGAGACCCACTGCGGCAGCTGCTCTCATATGTTTGAGAACACCATTACGACATGAAGTTGTATGATCTAGATCCAGTCTTAGGACATCAGCTGTTGGCTGAGAGCAGTGGGACGTGAAGAAGTATATTGTTTGTCGGATCAAGAAAGTCATGGGAGAGTGGCTCGCTAGCTTTATGTTTTAAGTTGATTTAGAATTTACAGACCCAGGGCATGTTCAGTGTAGGAAGAAATCAAGTCATACAGAATTATTTATGGAGAAAATGAAAGGCCCTCATCAACAATACCCCTACCAGCATTGCCATCTTACTCCATTCTTGTTTTCAAAGGACCATTGCCAAGTAACCATTGCCAGTAGAGAGAGTGGCCTTCTGAAATTCTATCTGTGTGTGTGTGTGTGTGTGCATGCGCACATGCACACGTGCACATTTTTTCTTATTTGTGTCCACTTATTTTCCTAATGGAATCATTCATACATATATTCTGTATATTGCTTTGATACCCTTTAAAAGTATTACAGATGAGGTGCCATGTCAGTATATAAAAATCCACTTTATTCTTTTGACTGGGATGATTGGATCCCATAGTGTGGATTAAGATAATTTATGTAACAATTCCCCCTTTTTGGACATTTAAGTTTTTCCTTTTTTTAAAATAAGCAATGGTTAGGACACTTGGGTGGCTCTGTCAGTTAAGCATCTGACTCTAGATTTCGTCTCAGGTCATGATCTCAGGGTCTTTAGATCAAGCCCCTAGTTGAGCTCTGCAGTGAGCATAGAGCCTGCTTAAGATTCTCTCTTCCTCTCTCCATCTCCCCCTTCCTCCCTCTCCCCCTCTCCCTCTCTCTCTAAAAAAATAAAATAAGCAGTGGTACGATCTATATATATATACAGTCCTTATATGGTAAGCTTTGTGTGTGCGTGGGCATATTCTTATAGAAATGGAATAACTGGGCAAAGGGCATGGATACTTATAAGTAAGATTATAAAGCTTTAGATGACTCAGGAATACTTAGTCACCAGAACTTTGGCTTGTTTTTTCATTTGTCATTTTTTTATAATTAATACTCATTATGTGTCAGCAAAATAGTTTTATCTTTCAAGATGCACACTTGCAATATGAAAGAAAATTGAAAGTTCTCTTGGTCGTGGGGCTTATTTGAAATGAAACATTAGTGGACAAGAATTTTTTCTTTAGAATTTATTTTTTAAGATAACTCTTGCTTTGTGATCACTGAATTTTCCATAGTAAAGAAAACAATGGTCATACTAATTTATACAATTTACCCCTGGACAATACATTTACTTTTCAAAATAATTCTAAAATATGAGCTATTACATGATCATTTACCTGTATCTCTGGAGCTAAAATTATAAAAGGTGAAGTGAACATGGGGCTGATTTAGTACGGAGAATCTCATGTGGATCAGGTGGTGATCCCAATGCAAAAATGCCTCTTTCATATACGCCCGGTATTCCCTGAAAACTTGTTATCTTCATGTTTAGGCTCCAGGGAAATGTCTGATTCCTCTTATTGTATCGCTTGTACCTACAAAAAAGCACAAAGGATGTATGAATGAGAAGTGTGCGATATTGTGAAGTCAGAATGAAATATGGGTGGGCTTAGGGGTTTTTTTTGAAAATTGCTTTATAAGTCTCAATTTCTAAATGTGTGTATGTGTAGCTTATGTGTATGTATGTATTTATATTCAGTATAGATCTTTCTACATACCTACATGTATGCCTGCCACATAATGAAGACTCATAAATATTTAAGAAAGTCTTACCTATCCTTTAATTTGGATTCCTTCGCACACCTCTGTGTGGAACATGAAACTGACTTCTGTTTGGGCATACATGACAAAGCCTCGGTGTCCTGTCGGAACTACGGACAGAACAGGTCCCACTTAAATGCAGCCCTCTCCGTTTCTCTGCCTCTGTGCCACCTGAAACTACTGTCATCGTCACACCACTCTCCTACAATGTCACCGTAGCGACTTCCGCTTCCTGCTGTTCTCCTTATAAACTCTTGTTTGCATGGCCAAAATAATCTATTTGAGGCGGAACTGCGATTTTGCCACTTGCTGCTTAAATCGTTCTATCACTTCCCATTATGTATAGAATTACCCTGCCCATGACCCAGAGAAGATCTTACATGTTCTGGCCCCTGGCTTCCTCTTTGATGAGTCCTCTGTCCCACTGAGCAGCACTAGAACTTGCAGTGTTCTGCCTCAGATCAGTTACAGTGCCAAGAATTGGAGTTTAGTACCTCAGAGTCACTAGTCTCCATCTCCGAATGTACCTCAAATAAATACTTAATATGGGTTTATTTTTTAGTGGGTGATTTCTATGTGAATATGCCTTTGAATTAAGTCCCCTGCCTTTCTTTCATCAAGTGATTGTTCAGCTACTCTTAAACCCATCTATAGAAATTCTGAACATTCTGTTGCTTTCCTTTCCCCACAGCTGGCTCATTCTACTGACCCATTTAAATATCAGGTCAAATATTATCTTAAATGGGCCTTTTCTGCCCACCCAATCCAGAGTATCTCTCAACTCACTCCCTGTCCCAGTACCTTGTTTTATATTTTTCAGGGCATTTATTTCTAAACAAAATGATGTTTTTTTATTTATATATATTCCTATTATTTCTTTACCCCTTCTAGAATTTGTTTCATGAAAACAATGACCTAGTCTTTCTTATAATCTACTGTGAGTAGAAACTATTTGTTAAATAAATTGATAGATGTGCATCACTCTGAGCATTGATTTTAAAAGACTGCCTTTCCCCTCTTTAATTTATGTACCAATTGCTAAATCTTTTTTATGCCATTTGGTCAAGACAATAAATATATATTCCCCTCAAATCCATCATGATCTTGAAGATAGATTCCTTTTCCTTGATTAAATTAAGCTGTGGGATTTTTTTTTTTTTTTTTTTTTAATAACTCTAGCAGCACCTTTGGCCTCTACCAAGAACATTTCCAGCTAAGGATTTTTTAAGCCTTAATCTTTACTGAAATTAGATGGTGGCAGTTGCTAAGCTGCCAGCTGTTAACATGATCTCTGCACTAGGAATACAACATGCAAACGTGAATGCTGTGGTCTCTAAAAACTCGTAGTTAGCACTCACACATGTGGACACAGACAGGTGTTGAACAGGTTGGCAATTGAAAATGAAATGGGCGGATTCCCAGACCAGATGCAGAGACCGCATAGGACCTTAGCAACTTAAGCGAAGGTGCCCTGTCAAAGGTAGTGATGCCAAAACCTGATTCAATGCTGTCGTCAGATTAAAGTCTGTTTCTATCCCCCAATTCTCAATAAATCCATTCTTTATGGAGTTAAGAGTGGATTGCGTTAAGTATATTGAATGTTTATTATTGCTATATCTTTCCATGGAAAGGATTTTCAATTGCAATACAGTATATTATATAAGCTTTGTTTGGTAATATACAAGGAGGCTTATAAGTGAAAACAAATACTCGGTCAGACCACCTGTTTCTGTGTAATTCCCTGTCGGGTGGTGATGAAGCAGAGTGGAAGCCACAAAATCTGCCCCTTGGGAGCCCAGGGAGCAGGGTGACCCCCCGGTCCCATAGCTTCTCTTTCAGTGACATATTTTAACTTCGTACCCACCGACGGTCACACTTCTTTTAGAGTGTAACTTCTCCCGATTACTTTTAATTTGGATATTGGCTAGCAAACCAGTAGGTATAAGGTGTTAACGCATTCAGAAGCATTCTTCACTAGAATGTACCTTGCAGGTTCATTGTAGAGTTTGCCTCAGGAATGTGCTTTAACATGACCTTGCAAAAGAGTTGGGTAACGTGAAAGCTCTTGGGGATACTACAGAACTCCAAAGAAGTGTAAAATGCAGCATCGTTTTATGGAACTAGAACCAGGAAGCAGGGAGTTAAAAGGATGGTATTCATAGTCAGTTGCTTCTGGAACCAATGTATTCAAAAGCCAATCTGTACTTTTTTCAGTTGTCTCCTGGGTTGGGTTTCCTAATTCTTAGTGATAGCTTTGTTAGTCATTGGTGTTTTGTTACTCCTCCATCTGTACTCTTTGTTAAAACCCACCGCCCAGTAATCCATGACAGAGTCTGGGTCTGGTGAGTGACTTTTGAGATAGTAAAATATTAAATAAAATATTAAAAGAAGTACAAAATAAAACAAGTGTTTAACACTTTATCATTTAAATCACCATGGCTTTAGAAAGTAGGTGATTCTTTTGAAGGTGAAGGGTTCTTTATTTTATGCTTTTTTAGTATTTCTAAAGATCTTGAATTTGGTACTTAGTTTTATATATCCATCATGTTAAATAATTATTTAAAGTTAGCTAGAAATATAGTACTTAAAGCATAAAACAGCAGCTAGACCTGTATCAAGTTATATTAAAGAAAGAAGCAACACTGATGTGAGGCGTTTTACACTGCATGTGAAAAAACAAGCCTTTTGACAGGTAATTTTGAAAATAGATCTTAAATGACCAAGAAATTTTTAGCATTTTAGGTGGGTTACACATATCATGTCTGGGTTCTGTAGTGCATGACCACATGAACATAATTAATATAGAGAGCTTTAGAGATGAATCCTTTTAAAAAGAGTAACCATTTCGAAAACCTACACTGAAATATATAATCACAATAATGTCTATTAGAAATAAAGGGGATCATGTCCAAAACTACATTTAGAGGCATCTCCACATTCTCTTTCTCAGGTTCTTGTTCATTTACATAGTCATTTGACAAGTCTGTGATCTTAACAGGAAAGAAACAACCTGGGGGGGGGGCGGTGCGGGTGGAGAGAGAGAGAGGGAGGGAGGGGGAGAACCAAGTGAGGCTGGGACCCAGAAGCCGAGACAGGAAAGCCAACAGCCCTCAAGTCATTCACAGCAGAGAAGCATATGGCCCCAAAATCATTTCAGTCCCTGAATCGGCCAGGTGCCTTCACTCTGTTACAGCAACAAGGCCCATCTCCAACCCCCAGTGAAATGATTCCTGGAAGTTGCAAAGGAGGACAGAGAGGAAGATGGTCTCCTGACCTCGGGGTGTGGTTTGCTGGGGACTCCTGCACCACAGGGAGCAGGTGCCAGGAGCTCTATATCCCTTAATCTCTGATTCTCTCAGGGTTCTGTAGGGCGCATCATCCTTGTCTCCTTGAAAGGAAATAGGCCTGAGATATGTAAGGGTTAAAGGTCATATCCGAGATGAGTTGGAAAGAGTAAGTGAGGGGACATGAAAGTGGGACTTGTGTTTTGCAATGGCAGACTCCTGTTAAACCCGGCTTTATCCCCCTTTCCTTCTGTTTGAAATACCTTAATATGATTATCTTCAGAGAGCCCTTTTCTGGCCCAATTATCAAAAATATACCCCCATCAAAATCATTCTCTTTACTGTTTTATTTTTCTTCAGAAAAGATTCACACTCAAAATTGTTTGAGATACTTCTTTATTTGTGGAGACTTCTCCATTCTGTATGAGATCGATTTTATTTTTCTAATTTTTTTTTTTCTGATTCTGATGCTGAAGACATTGTTGTAATGCTCAGGACCTAGAAATATTCATTGTAGATACTTAAAAAATATTTGTTGAGTGAATGAATAGAGGGGGAAATACCCACAAGAACGGGAGAATATACAAAAATTATAAATGCACATGGGACTAAAGCCAGTTATTTACCATTCTGACTAGTAAGCAATGAAAGACTAATTCCCAGATCTGTGAAAGATACCAAAGAAGGACCAAATATACCTTTCTAAAAGACCAGATTACGTTCATGCTAGTCTTCAAACTCTTTTGCCAGTATGTCCCTTAAAATAATTTTGTACAACTTACAGATCATTGTAAGCTTTTTTTTTAAAAAAAAAAAAAAATCAGGGGTAGGGCAGGGTATTGGGGAAGGCATGGGGAGAGGGAGGAGAGATTTTTTTTTTAAGATTTTATTTATTTATCTGACTGAGACAGCACACAAGCAGGGGGAGCTGCAAGGAGAGGGAGAAGCAGACTGCCCACTGAGTAGGGAGCCCGATGCGGAGCTCAGTCCCAGGACCCTGGGATCATGACCTGAGCCGAAGGCAGACACTTAACCGACTGAGCCACCCAGGCACCCCGGGAGGAGAGATTCTTAAGCAGGCTCCATGCCCAGCACAAAGCCCTGTGTAGGGCTTGACCTCACGACCCTGAGATCATGACCTGAGCCGAAATCAAGAGCCAGTTGCTTTAACTGAGCCAACCAGGTGCCCTGGGTCATTGTAAACTTTTCATCATAAGTTTAAATAGTCGCAATAGATGCAGTTTCTAAAATAAAACCATTAATTGTAAGCATGCCAAATAGGATCTAAATGCTGCTGTGATTCTATGGCTACCTGTAAGCATTGTAAATTGTATTTTATTAGCTTTTTCTCCTTTATTCTTATTTCCCTGGGTCTTCCCCAACAGAATTTTACTCTTAGGAAATAAGTATTATGTTTCAGAATTCTCTTTGATCACTCTATCATGCTTCTCTGAAATTAAAAAGAAGTGTACAAAGTTGGAATTTAAAAAAAAAAATCCCTATGAAGTCCTAACTGCCAGTACTTTAGAATGTGACCTTAGTTGGAAATAGTGTTCTAATTAGGATGAGGTCATACTGGAAAAGGGTGGGCCCCTAATTGAGCATGACTGGTGTCCTTCTAAAGAAGAAGGTGTTGGGAGTAGTCATGCAACCAGGGAGAATGCCATGGGAAGATAAAGGCAGAGAGGGAGATGATGCTTCTACAAGCCACGACATGCCAAAAATTGACAGACATGATGGGAGAGACCAGGGATAGATTCTCCCTCACAGCCCTCAGAAGGAACCAACCTTGATTTTAAACTTCTAGCCTCCAGAATAGGGAGACAATAAACTTCTGTTTATGCCACATAAATAAGCAAACAAGCAGAGAACAGACCTATCTAACAGACCTGAAAAATAACATAGGAAAGACAGAAAACCCCTTTCCCTAAAAAGAGCTTCCTCATTACTTCTTATGCCAAACACCCAGATTTATTCCCCCTTCTCCCTCTGAACAAACCAAGTTAGTTAAACTGTCTCTCTTGAATAAAAATAAGACTATGAAAAGGAGAAAACAAACTTTTGTAAACAAAAGGCTTTAAGTATTAAAAATTATATTGATGTACATTTGCAATCATGACTAGCAGACAACTGATAAAAGTAGATATGTGACAAAACTTGAAGAACAATTATTAAACATAAAAAAGTTAAATTTTATTGGAAATGCCCATCTTCATGGACTGGGGGCTTCCCTGCCCAATTCTCCTATAAATGAGGAATTTTTCTAAAACGAGAAAGGGTTTCTGATTGATTCCTTGTGTATAGCATTATTTAGAGAGTAAGCATGGAGAAGCCTGGCTCACCTAAGTAGGTCGGTGGCATCAGTTTTGTCACAGCATCACTCATTTTCTCAACTGGTTTTTGGTTGTGTGTGTGTGTGTCTGTGTGTGTTTTAAGTTTCTAAGTTAGATGCCCCAAACACATAGTGATATAGGATAAAAAATATCTTTACTATTCTATCATCTTATAACTAAATTAGCTTCTTGTATAATGTTGCCAAAAGCAAAAAAATGTGAAAACCACTTAATATTCAAATACTTTGTTTTGCCTCTGAATGGAGAGAACCATACCGTTGCCACTGGGAGAATTCCTATCCAAACCTCACTACATAAATGCCTGCTGGGAAATCGAAGCTGGGTTAGAGAGAGCTGTTCGTTTCTACTTTCTCTCTAGCTTGAGATTGAGGAGGTAAATCCTGTCAGTTCTCCAGTGAGAGAGGAAGGGGAAGCAATGAGAATTTCCTGTCATTCAGCAAAATCAGACCTGGAAAGATCACTGTTGGTTCAAGAATAGATAAGAGGTGAGGTGGTGCAGGGAGGGAGAGAGTAATGGAGAGCTATGAAGGAATTCTGTAATATTACTACTGATTTTGCTTAATGTATAAGAAACATGGACTCTATTGAAAAGCTTGTGAAAATGACAGTTGGCTGAGATTAATAGAAGAGATCGGACAGAAATAAGGCAGTAAAACAAAAAACAAATTCGTGTTTACATTTTAGGCAATAATGTACAGAATGAACACTACATAGAATGAAGTCAGTAACATAGACAAGAGAAGCTCTAAGTCTGAAAACTCCACCCACCATGGTAAATATTAAAGAAAGAAAGGAAATGGGGCACCTGGATGGCTCAGTGGGTTAAAGCCTCTGCCTTCGGCTCAGGTCATGATCTCAGGGTCCTGGGATCGAGCCTCACGTTGAGCTTTCTACTCAGTGGGGAGCCTGCTTCCCCCTCTCTCTGCCTGACTCTCTGCCTACTTGTGATCTCTCTCTCTGTCAGATGAATGAATAAAATCTTTAAAAAAAAAAAAAAAAGGAAATACCCAATATGATAAAAAAAAAATCTGCTTATCTAAGTGGGAAGAGAACATAGGTAAAACAGAAGTAGTGATAAGAGCAATAGTGAAAGTAAAAAACAAAGGAACATTTTCTGATATTTAAAAGAAATTAGTCTACAGATAAACAGACTTCCACATTTCAGGAAATTTAGTGAGAAGATATCTTCAAATGTTTCTTGTAAAATATTTTTTTCAATTAAAAATATGTGTGTTGGGGTGCATGGGTGGCTCAGTGGGTTAAGTGTCTTTGGCTCAGGTCCTGATCCCTGAGTCCTGGGATGGAACCTTGCATAGAGGTCCCTGCTCAGCGGGGAGTCTGCTTCTCCCTCTGCCTGCCCCTCCCCGTGCTCAGGCGCTCTCTCTCCAATAAAATCTTTTTTAAAAAAATGTGTTGCCTCCTACATCTTAACACTCAACTACAGAAGTCAGTAGAGTTAGATCTCTAGAGAATTGATGGGAAATTGTGTGGGACTTGAGAATCAAGTATACATCTGTGATCTGTAAGTCACCTTCCTGAAAATATTTAAAGCAAAACTCCTGGTATTTGAGATGAATGAGTATAGTTTCTCAGAAATATGAAAATTGAAATATAAAAGAATTAAAGAGTAATAATAGAGCTAAATCTCTATTGGGGTTATAAAATATCTTGAGTCAAACATAAACATGAAAAATGATTCCTGAACAAGTTATGGACATATGAAGTAATTTTTTAAAAATTTTGTTTATTTTAGAGAGTTGTGGGGGGTGGGTGGCAGAGAGAGAGGGAAAGAGAGAATCCCAAGCAGACTCCCTACTGAGCACAGAGCCAGTGCAGGGCTCAATCTCAGGACCCTGAGATCATGACCTGAGCTGAAATCAAGAGTCAGATGCTCAACTGACTGAGCCACCCAGGCACCTCATGAAGTAATTATAACAAAATGGGGAACTGATTTCCAGATTTTTGTCGAAGTTAATGGAGTGATAAAAACAGGCTGTACTCCTCGAGTTATATAAGAAACAGTCCAAATGAATTTTTTAATAGAGAAAATATGGGGTTAACTCTGTCCTTGAAAAATTTTAGTGTAACTGGTATAGAATAAAAATGGGATGCTGAGGAAACTTTAGTAAACCTAAAACATTTTTGAACACTACATCAAAAACTAATGATGTACTGTATGGTGGCTAACTAACATAATAAAAAAAAAATTTTTTTAAACCTGAAACAGAAGACAGCTGTATATGTGTGTGTGTATTCTTACTATACATGTATAAAATGTACATATTAGGAGTCAGATTCTTAGAATGGAACTAAACAAAATCCATTTGGTGATTTTAAGAGCTACACCACAAACCACAAGAATATGGAGAGAAAGTATTATGACAATGCACAGACCAAGGAAAATTTAAGAGCAGTATTAAATACATCAAAAGATGATAATTTTACATTCATTGAAAATAAAATCAATAATTACTATAAAACAAATGATGGTGATTTATTGAATATGTATCCGAGAGAAGAAAATAAAGGGATAATGCCTCAAATTACTTGCTATTCAATTCACTTTCCTTTCTCTCCCGTACCCATAGTAGTCTTAATAGTCTTTGATTATAGTTTCTTATAGATAACTATATATCTTATAGCTATCTTAAATAATAACTTTGCCAGAAAATAAGAGGTGATTGGCTTATTTGGGAAAGCAAATAAGTTTCAGAATGTGAATTATAAAATAATGTGGTATATTAGAAGGAATACCCAACTAGATTTGAGGAGACTTGTGTTTCTAGCCTTAAGATGATGATTTCCTCCTAGGTGACCTTGGGAAAGTCAGCTTCCTCATCTGTGAACTCTAGAGTTGAGATCGTGATCTCAAGGACCCAGAACCCTGACCCCTCGATACCACTGTGTTCTAGAGAATAATCTTTTCTTTTCATTGGAGCTTAGCTCTGGGTTTAATATTTGTGATTTAGTGAGACTTGAGTCCCCTAGAAATCATAGTTTCCAGTTTCCAAATGTATTCTCTTAAGATCCTCACCACACAAAATCTATAATTCTATCAAACGTAACCATATTTCATTTGTTAATTTTTACTGATTAAATAAATCTCTTGTAGAGTGTTACAATAGTACTATCAGAAAGTAAACCCATACTGTTGTGGAATCCAGTCCCATCTATTTGATTACATAATATGTATCTTACATATATGTATATAGGAATGAAATTATGATTTATTAAGTTCCATTACAATTCCAAAGTTGCTTATTATTTTTCCTGTTCAGTTTTCAATTTGCAGTATTTTCTAATATTTTGGCTTTACCTTTCTCTCAAAGTAAACACATATAAAATAGAGCAAGAGCTCACTTAAGTGAATCAGATGTTTTTGAGAAAGTAGGACTTTCTTTTTAATATAATCACTCCATAATCGCTTTTTTTAATTTTTTTGTTTTTATTTTTTGATTAATTTTTGATTTGTTATTTCTTTTTTTTTTTGAAATATCTTAGCATTTTAATGGGTTTCTTATGACTATGATCACATCATGGTATACCAATAAAATAAAAGAATAAGACCTGGTTCCTCCATGGCTCTTAAATCTGGGTCCGTCACACAAAGGATGCTTAAGACAGCCTAGTTAGGTAAAGGAATGAATCTAGCCTCATGCTTATTGCTTCCTGAACATTTTAATTGAAATGTTTTACATTTAAAAAATCAAATACTATTTATAAGTGGAGGAAGATTCGTTAAAGATTACAAGTTGGGTAATTTGGACGGCTAGACTCTTAGTATTTTTTTAAAACAAGGTAAGTATGTGATCTGTACTATCAAATAGATTTTTGAATGTAACTATTTTATTGAATTGAAATATATTTAATTTCATAGAGAAATTAAAAGGCAGGGACTATATGCCAGACACTGTGGGAGCCGGTGAGTCAAAAACAAAGAACACACACTAGTAAATGCAGTTAGAAACGGTGTAAAAGGGGAGCCTGGGTGGCTCAGTGGGTTAAAGCCTCTGCCTTCGGCTCAGGTCATGATCTCAGGGTCCTGGGATCTAGCCCCATCGGGCTCTCTGCTCAGCAGGGAGCCTGCTTCCCCCTCTCTCTCTGCCTGCCTCTCTGCCTACTTGTGATCTCTGTCTCTGTCAAATAAATAAATAAAGTCTTTAAAAAAAAAAAGAAAGAAACAATGTAAAGGGGACAGGTTTGTAAGGGTCCTGGAAGGAGGAGTAGGGTTTACTAGATTAGGAAATATAAATCATGCCATTTTAAAGGTGAAGGTGATATATTCCTGCTTGGGAGTTCAGGTGGAAAAACGAATAAAAGTGGGCAAGTCTTGTTGGAGAACCTGTCTGGAGTAGCAAACTCAGTGGTAGCTGTAAATTCCAACTAATATTTGCAGGAGATTTTTGCAAGCCATGCAGGGAAGGCAGACCTTTGCGAGTTAGTCATCTCTCTCCCAGCAGATTCCAGATTGTTCGTGTGGTGATGTGTCAGGAGACTTTCTTTCAGCCAGCTTTTTAAGATTCTTCCAAATGAAAGAACGGAACAGGAAACTTATGAATTATTGGCTCAGGATATTTTCTATTTTATTAATAATTGGTCACAAAAATTTTCCTTGGTAGTCTCCTGAAGTCTAATAATTATATTTTAACTATAAGACAAATCTGAACATATTTTGGTTTCATATACTAACCCCATCATAGAGTTTTTTTTGTTCCTGGAATGTAGTGAAATGTGTAGTTTTTCTCATACATATGAAAGTTAGACCTGTTACTAAGAATCTCCATAAAAAAAGAAAATTGAAGGATTAGCCAGAGGATTTGAATTGGCGATCTTGGCTAGTCCTAAAGTAATGCTAAGAATTCGTTTGTGGAAAACACCTAGAAATGCTGGGTGGGATACAGTACATATCTTTTTAAATGCATAACTGTACTGCAAGAAGGAAAACCTCAGGGACCAAATAGTGAAGCTTGTGCTTTGAGATTGTAGCTGTATTGGGGCTGGCGTATGGGACAAGGTGTTGATGTTGGTGTGTAGGGATTTTATTGTTCACTCAGAGAAGGAAAACATACCCTTAGGCATTCGCAAAGTGGGGATTTGGATAAGAGATCTTCTCATAAAGAACTTAAAAGAACTAGATCTCTGTGAAATGTGGACTAGAAGAAACCTGCCCCCAAGCTAGTAAATTTATATTTGGCCTTAGGCTCTGAATGTGGAGTAAAAATGACTCCTGAGAGTTTGTAACTATTAACCTATACTCAGAGAATGTTGAAGTTTTAATTTATTTTATACAAATATAACGGAAACACCCAAATTAAGAAATTAACATAAAAAGTACTTCTGGATTGATGATGTATCTGAGGCATCTGACATTTAAAAAAAAAATTGGTTTTGGAGATATGAACCTTTAACATGGGTTTTATAAAATATCCACAGATGAACCAGTGCTGGTTATGAGCTCATAATTAAAAATTACAAAACAATAAAAGAATTATTTACACACCTAAGAATTTCAGTAATTGTCATCTATATAAACTATAAAATAATTACATTACAGTGATGAAATTTATCAATTGATTCAAAAAATACAAGAAAAGAACAAAACGAAGAACACTATGAAAAATGAACAAGCCGATTTGGAATGGGGCTATGTAGAGCTACTAGTAAAAATTTAAAAGTCGTTGAAATTACACCCTTACTGGACAGGTTAGACAGGAGGTAAGATACATCTAAAGAGAAAATCAGTGATGTAATTAATGATAAAATATTATAATCTTAAGAAATTACTGCATACTCAGCATAGAGAAATAAAGAAGCATAAAATATGCAAAGAGCTTAAAAGATAGGGAGGAAAGGATCAGAAGTTTCAAGATACTTCTGATAGAATTTGAAGAAAGGATAAAGGGATAAGGAGGTAGAGTCAACATTTGGAAAGCTAATGAACAAGATTCTAAAATTGATAAAAATCATGAATTCTTAGATCCAAGAAATGCTACAACTATCAATTAGGATAAACATTAAAACTCCCCAAAATTTCACAGTAAAGCTACAGGATAACAAGGGTACCTGATTGCCTTAGTCGGTGGAGCATGTGATTCTTGATCTCAGTGAACGTTCGAGCCCCACATTGGGGGTAGAGTTTACTTAATTTTTTTTTATTAAAAATTTGAACACAGGATAACAAAGATAAAGAGAACAATTAAGAGAAACCAGAGAGAGAAGGCAAATTAACTACAAGGGGACCACAATTGGACTTGAATCGGACTTTTCAATATGGATATATAAGCTTTCTGACAATAGAATAATATCTTCAAAGTGCTAAAGGATTACTAGCCTAGAATACTATATAACCAACCAACCAGTCATTCGTAAGGGAGAATTAAAGACTTATTTTAAAATAAACACTGACTCAAAAAAGTTTTACTAAAGAAGGAAATTCAACTCAGTGGTGGAGTGTGATTCAAGAAACAGTAGTGGCCAAAAAATGGGTAAAGACAAGGGCCGCTATAAATATTGAGTGTATCAGATAACATATTTTAGTATTTTCTCTTACTAAATGTTAACACATTAAATATTACTAAAACAAGGTAGAACTAACACAGTGAGCCCTGATTTTATTATAAGAGGGGAGGTAATGATAATAGAGCACGTAAAGTTCTCTGTATTCAGGAGGGATGAGTTAAAAACACAACAGGATTTGAGAGAACAATCAGTAAAAAAAAAAAAAACAGAATGTGTAGTTTCCTCACTATCAAAGAGGAGATTTTGTTAATGTTTAATAGAGACAGGGAATAAGAAAAGTAAACATGTTAATGAGCATGGTTAGATAATAGAAATAATTCCAAATATATCACAAAATATAATAAATATAAATGATCTTGACTTGCCTATTAAAAGATCAGATTTTTGGAGATTTAAAAAATCCGACTATATATATTGTTAATAGAAATTTAAAATAGAACATAGTGTAAATGAGAATAAAAAGATGAAAACATTTTCAGGCACATACTAACCAAAAGAAATGTCGTATAGCTTTGTGAATATCCAACAAAATAAACTTCAAGGCAAAAAAAACTTTGTGTAAGATTGTGTCTTCAAAAAATGTAAAGCAACATTCAAGGGAATCATATGAATAATTCACAGACAGCATTGGTAGGAAATTTTAACATACCTCTCGATAATTGAAACATTGGAAGAAATTTTAGAAAACTGTATTTTTCTACACAATTAGTAAATTTGATGTAATGGACATAATCACTGAAAAATAATTGCAAAAGGTGCATTCTTTTTAAGCATTCTTTTAACAATTGGCCATGCGTAGGCAACAGGACAGATCTCAAAAAAGACCAAAATTCTGAATCATTCTGGTCATAGTGGAATTATTTAAAACTCAGTATGAAAAATGTAACTGCAGGGGCACCTGGGTGGCTCAGTGGGTTAAAGCCTCTGCCTTCGGCTCAGGTCATGATCTCAGGGTCCTGGAATTGAGCCCCGCATCAGGCTCTCTGCTCAGCGGGGAGCCTGCTTCCCCCTCTCTCTCTGTCTGCCTCTCTGCCTACTTGTGATCTCTCTCTCTCTCTCTCTCTCTCTCTGTGTCAAATAAATAAATAAAATCTTTAAAAAAAAAAATGTAACTGCAGATCCAAATTTAAAAGCATGCTTGTAAATAGCTCATGTGTAGAAAAGAACTAATGAACATGAGAAATATTTAGAACTGAACTAATGAAAATGCTATATATAACTTGTGAGATGAAGCGAGGGTAAATTTAGAATAAACCTAAATATACAGGCATTTAGGTTTATTGAACCTATATAACAAATAACAACTGAAAATAAATAAGCTAAGTAGATGAAGTAAAATATTTATGAAAAAATAGTTAACCACCCCCAAAAAAGAAGAGAGAAATAAAAAAAAGTGCAGAAATTAAGGAATAGAAAACAATAACAAAATGAAAAGATATTCTTTGCCAAGCACTCAAAAAAGGAAATAAACCCTTAGCGAAACTGATTCTGGAAAAAGGATTTGAATGATTGATACATTAGAAAATGAGCAAATTTATTTAATCCCAAGTGGCTAATAAAAATATGAGGAAATGCTCAGCTCTGTTAGTAATGAGAATTGTAAATTCAAGTATTAGTCAGATACCACTTCCCATTTATCTCAATTGGTAAAATATAAAAAGACTCAAAATACCAAGTTCGGCAAAGATGTGTAGTGTCAGGTGCTCTCATGTAATGCTGGTGTATGTATGAATTGGAAAGTAGTTTTGCAACATCTAGTGAGGATGAAGATACACACGCCCTACGACCCAGCAATTCCACTCACTGGTGTAGCCCTTCAAATAGCTCTCACACATGTGCAAGACTGACCATTGGGCGTTATTTTTAATCGCAACAAGTGTAAGAAACTGAAGGCCATCACTAGAACATTGGGTGAAGTGTGACAATTCACTTCTCAGTGTATGTATCAAGATAGTTAAATATGTTGAGCTTTGGAGGGGAAAAAGTTGCAGAAGAAATGCATCTGATTCATTCATACAAAGTTTTAAAATGTGTGAAGAAACTCAATTTACTTACATGGTAATCATGATTTATAATAAATATCTATTTGGTCTTTATCCCCATTCTAACACAGAACCCTTGTACTTTCCTAATAAATGATAAAGGTGTCTTTTGTTATGTTAATGTGACTTGTAAACCCCACCTAAGGATGGGCAGGGCTTGCCTAGAGGACAGTGTGATTAAAGATTTGTAACTTTCACTCCCACCTACCCCACACCCTCCCAGACCTGGGGGAGGGGAGAGGGGCTGGACGTTGAATAAATTGCTAGCGGCCAGTGATTTAATCAGTCATGCCATTGTAATGAAGCCTGTATAAAAACCCAAAAGAAGGGGATTGGGAGAGTTTCCAGGTTGGTGAACAGATGATTTAGGGAGGAGGTTGTGGGAACTTGTCATCTGTAGCCCGTCAGAAATACAGGTAATAATTTGGACTAGCATCTGAAATACAAGGAAAGGGTGGATGGGAACCTCCAATCTATAGATGAGAGCCTCGGGTTATGACTGGCATCTGAAGGGGGGTCGGGAGGGGGCAATCTTGTACGACTGAACCCTTAACCTATGGAATTCTAATTCCGTGTGCTCTCTTGGTACAGAGTTAGAATTGAGTGTATTGTGGGACACCCAGCAGGTGTCCAAATAACTCCTTTGTTATTGGTGTGGAAACCACCCTGCCTATATACCCAACAGGTTAGAATTGGGTCTAGGAACCTAAAATATTATATATAATAAAACTTTTAAAACATGCATGGAAATAATAAGCACAGAATTCAGCATGGTAATTACCTCTGTGGAGAGAGAAAAGAAAATGTATTTGAGTAGATAAAACTATACAAAAAATCCTAAAGCATATATACATATACAAGAAGTTATGATTCGGGGCACCTGGGTTGTTCAATTGGTTAAGCATCCAACTCTTGGTTTCAGCTCAGGTCATGATATCAGAGCTGTGAGATCAAGCCCTGTGTCAGGCTCCACGCTGTGTGTGGAGTTTGCTTAAGTTTCTCTCTCCCTCTACCCCACCTCCCCACACACGCGCGCCCTCTCTCAAATCTTTAAAAAAGAAAAAAGTTATGATTAAACAAAGCTGGATGATAAGTATAGACATGTTCGTATATTATTGTACTTTGGTTCATGCTTGAAATGTTTTACATTTTTAAGACAGCACTACACGAAATCACTTTATGCAAGAATAGTGGAACTTGGGACTAAGTCATTGCCCTTAAGTAAGAGAATGAGCTTTTTAGAACGAATAATGGAAGTATGTCATTGTTTACCATCCACCACCACACCACTCCCAATCTCCCCAAATCCCCCGCAATCATACCTTTTTCCACAAGGAAACTGAAGCTGCTTTTAGTAACGGACCCCTGTAGGAGCTGCCACCAGGTTTCATCTGTAAGCCTTGGGCATAGGCAGGTGGAAAAGTAAATCCATCGACAGTCTATGAGGGGAAGGAAAGGAGAACTTCAGAGTACAAGAACCACAGGTGTTTCAGGTTTTTCACCTCACTATTCCCAAACAAGTTTTTATGTATTTTTTTTCTAAATGGAAATCACTGTATTCCTTTTTCCTCATTAAGATATAATTCAGAGGCACCTGGCTGGCTTAGTCAGTTGAGGATGTGACTCTTGATGTCCAAGTTGTGAGCTTGAGCCCCATATTCAATGTAGAGATTACTCTGTAGAGAAACTCAAACACTAAAAAAAAAAAATTAAATCACCCACAATTGCACCTTCTAATAATTACTATAGATATTTTAGTCTGTATCCTATTCATATGTATAGTGTTTACCCAAAAGAGCACACTCTACATTTTTGTTTTTCACCTACTTTTTATGTTGTGATTTATCTTAGAAATAGTTCCATGTCTGGAAAAAAAAAAATCTGTCATGTGTTTTGATGGCTGAATAGCATTCTAACCGTATGGTCATCCCATAATGTATTTAATCCAACCACTGTTGGTTTTTCCAGTTTTTGCTTATATTCAATACTGTAGTGAACACACTACACATGCATCTTTGAATCCTTGTCCATTTATTTGGAATAAGTTCTTAGAAGGAGATTTGCTGGATCAAAGGGATTGCATAATAC
This sequence comes from Potos flavus, assembly GCA_028534135.1. Classification (NCBI taxonomy): domain Eukaryota; kingdom Metazoa; phylum Chordata; class Mammalia; order Carnivora; family Procyonidae; genus Potos; species Potos flavus. The sequence goes on along the minus strand of CM052887.1, from coordinate 69,056,411 downwards.
GTAGTGAGGCTTACAGAATATAAGTTTCCAGCAGGCTGGAGACTCAGGCAGGACTTGATGCTGGAGTCCGAAAGCAGAATTGCCTGCTCTCTAGGTAACCTCAGTTGCTGCTCTTATCTGTCCCCTCCACATTGATAGATACTAGTTCTTTGTTGAGTAGATATTTTGCATACATCTTCTCTTAGTTTGTGGCTTTGCCTTTTTACTTTCTTCGTGGTATCCTTTAATGAGGAAAATTTCTTAATTTTAACGTAGTCCATGTAATTTTTTTCTTTCATAATTAGCTCCCTTTTGAGTCCTCTTTAATCTTTGTCTATTAATAGCTATGTTTATATTTCCTTAGTTTCATCCGTATTTAAAAGTGGAAAGGGGGTTATAATTCACATTATCCAGAACTGTTTTCCGTGGATCCTGTGTTGTAAGATATTTTGCAATTTAGGTATTAATCCACCAAACATTTTTTTTTTTTTTTTTTTTTTAAGATTTTATTTATTTATTTGACAGCGAGAGAGGGAACACAAGTGGGGGGGGGTGCGGAGGGAGAAGCAGGCTTCCTGCTGAGCAAGGAGCCTGATGCGGGGCTTGATCCCAGGACCCTGGGATCATGACCTGAGCCAAAAGCAGATGCTTAACGACTGAGCCACCCAGGCAGCCTTCCACCAAACATTCTTATCTCCTGCTGGGAACAGCACCTCCTCTCTCTATTTTGGGGGAACTTCTCAGGGCCCATCTGTTGTAGCATGGGATACTCTTGGCCACAGATTTAAGTTCTTGACCCAAATTGGGCTAATGTTACTTTTACCCCTTAGCCATAGTGATTGGTGCAAATACGGCCTCATGACTCAGGGTGGGACAGTCAGGGACTTGACTGATTGCTGTTTGCAACTGTGGTTCTAGGTCAGTCAGACTGCAGCACGTAAAAATGAAGCTAGTTTCAAAAGAGTAGAATGGAGAGGCAGCAGATCTTGGCAATGTTAAGTCATAGGCGGCCTAAGACTCACTCCACCCTGGACCTTCCTGTGGCTTTGGTTATGTGAGCCAGAAAATTCTCAACTTTTATTAAAATCTGGGTTTTTTTGTTTTTGTTTTTTTGCTTTAGTTAAGGGCTTAAAATAAGCCTGCTTTAAAATGTAGTTCCATGAGGCACTTGGGTGGCTCAGTTGGTTAAGCATTGGACTCTTGATTTCAGCTCAGGTCATGATCTCAAGGTCGTGAGATCGAGCCCCACATGGGCCCTGCACTGAGCCCAGAGCCTGCTTAAGATTCTCTCTCTCCCTCTGCCCCCCACCCCACCTTGGTGTCTCACGTGCACTCTCTTTCTCTCTAAAAAGATAAAATGTATTTCCATGATCATATAAGTTTGAGAATGCTCCTGGTATGTCTTATTTTAGAGATTCATGAAGTATGTCAGCCTATTAAATGTCATCAGAAAACATGCAGTAGAAGAAGTTTGTTTATCTTTATTTAACCCAGTAATTCTCAAACTTCTTTTTAATATAAATGCTTTCTTATGGTGCTTCTGTTAATAACTCATAGACTCTTGGCCAGCAGGTCATTAGTTTGGGAAATGCTGGATCATAGGCGTGGAAGGCCTAACTGCAAGCTGATAGGCGAAAGGTGCTTTCATCTCTGAGCTAGGTTTTGAAAAATGCTGACATTTAATAATTTATGAGCAAAGCATGTTATCTTTAAAATTTGGCAAAGAGTCTTATAAAATATTAACACAAGCAATCTGCAAACCTTTTCTTGTGCAGGTAAGCCAATACACATTTGCTATGTGCAGTTATAGAGAGAAAAAGTCTGAACCACAAGAACTAATGCAGCTTGAAGGATACACTGTGGATTATACCGATCCCCACCCAGGTAATTCTAAGCTGTATCACTTTCTCTGCCATTCATGTATTGATGAAAGTCTCATAAATATCTTCTCTCTGTTCTAGGTTTCAAACTCCGTTGAATGAATAGGGGGCATATTTCACTTACATACCTTCATGAGATTCAGAGTATATCTTTCTGAGGGCTACTTAGCTGTAGCATAATTCATCATTTCTGTTATCTTTAGGACAAGAATGCAGTATGTGAAAGTTATACTGTAACGGAAAAATTATATAAGAAATATCAGCAATGCTTATATAAATTTTCATACTGGAAGCTGAAAGGTAGAAGAGATAGAAATAGGGAAAGAAGTAGCAAATGAATTTTTGCATTTTCTACCAATTTTCTTCCCAATATCACATTTTTAAATTCTCTCCTTACTTCCAAATTAATGTAGGTATGTACTAGATGCTTAGTATCTACCATTGGTGAGGGAATGAATTAATATATGGAGATTAATGAAATTAATAAAGCAATATTAAGAAATACATAGATTTAATAAATACAGAGATTAAGAATTTAATATGAAGAGATTAAAAGTAGGAATCTGTGATCACATTCACTAATTGGTCACAGAAAAATGCAAAATATCTTCTTTGTGAAAGAATTTTGCAGAGGATAAAATACCATACAGACACAAGTATCATTTTTGCCCTACCTGTGTTTCATTTCTGCTAAAATCGCCTTGTATTTCTCCTGCATACAGAATGAGAAATATGGTAAAAGATAAGACTTCCTTCTCTGGCTTGAGTTTGCAGACTGTGCTATGTATTTCGATGGAGTAGGTTTGTACAGCTTGAAGAATGTTACTACTATGTCACGAACTGTTCATTTCCTTAAGCTGGTTTTAATTTTTAAAGCGATATGGAAGTTTAAACCTTTCTCTTACTAATAGCATTGAGCTACTAATGTCAAACTGATTCTTTTCCATCTGACTGTTTAGTGAATGAGCTTGAAATCTGCCAATTATGTAAGTTTTTAATGACATCTTTCTTCCTCCACAGGCCTTCAGGGTGGTCAGATGTTCTTTAATGCAGTTAAAGAAGGAGACACTGTGATATTTGCCAGTGATGATGAACAGGATAGAATATTATGGGTTCAGGCCATGTATAGGGCCACAGGTCAGTCCTATAAACCCGTTCCTGCGATTCAAACCCAGAAGCTGAATCCTAAAGGAGGAACTCTCCATGCAGATGCTCAGCTTTGTAAGTTGTGTTGAAAAATAATTGGATTATCAATTAATAACCTTAATAAGATATAAAATTGAGACACATTTGTTCAGTATCATAGTTTGCATCATTAATGAATTCCTAATTGAATAAAAATCATTTGTATTAGTAGCCATAGAATCAGTGGTCTAATTTTTTTACACAGTTCTGGAATAAATATTGCCTGGGGTTTTCAGTCATGAATTTGCTAAACATTGGGTATCTCTGGGAAACTCAAGAACATATAAGAAAACTCTCCAAAACTTCTCCAATAAAATTTATTTAAACTTACTATTTTACTTTATGTGTTCTATAAAAATGGGAAAAGTGTTGCGAAATCAAATAGACCTTGATAGGACTCCAGAACACCAAAGTGATGAACCATCCCTTCCTAGGGTTGTTCTTAATACTCCAGAAGGATAATAGGGCTATTTCCTGTTGTAGATTGATTTAAAAAAAGAGTAAGTCATCAAGCCAACTTTCTTTATCTAAATACCTTAGTATTCATATCATCCTGTGTATGCTAATTTAAATCATTTAAAATTTTTTATTTTTCCTTTTAATCTATAAGTGATTAATAACACATGATGTAATAATTATAGAAACATTTTCAAACACAGCTTTAATAATCATTAAACCAAATATTTCTAACTTGTTACACTCCTTTGCGAAGCTTCTCTGATCTCTTCTGTAGTAACTCAGTTTTTTTCTATGACTTTAAATTCAATTTTTTACTTTCCGGTCAAAAGGTTCTACTATTAAGGTTCTTCTACAGGGGAGTAACATCTTGACATGCATTATTTTCTTGTACTTCTCTTGTATCAAATAACTACTCTCTTTTCACAATCACATCTGGGCATCTTAATGGCACATTAAGCCAAATTATTAAAGATGGGATAGGAGCTCAAGTCCAGTTACCTTTGTGTTTCAGGGTTAAAAGTATACATCTTTACACTTACCACAGTCCATCTTCATAGCCCTTCATCAATAGTATATGAACCTTAAAATAGCATACTTCCATTTCTCCCTTTCTAGCCTCTAGACTATTCTCGTCCTACGTTTTACTTTTACGCATATTATAAATCCCACAATACCTTGCTATTATAATTATTGCCCTAACAGTCAATTACCTTTTAGGGAAATTTAAATAATATGAGAAAATGTTTGTTATATACTTACCCAAGTAGTTATCAGTTCCAGTGTTCTCCATTGTCTTGTAGAAATCTTTTACTTCTTGGGCCACCTGGGTGTCTCAGTCTGTTAAGCGTCTGCCTTGGCTCAGGTCAGGATTTCAGGGTCCTAGGATCGAGCCCTGTATCGGGCTCCTTGCTCAGCAAGGAGCTTGCTTCTCCCTCTCCCTCTGCCTGCTGCTCTCCCACTTGTGCTCTCTCTCTCTCTTGCTATCTCTCTCTCTCTTTCCTTGTGTCAAATAAATCTTAAAAAAAATTTTTTTTTTCTTGAAAGACTTCTTTTGAGTTAAGTGTAAGTCTGGTGGTGATTAATTCTTTTAGCATTCTTATATAGGAAAAAGTAATTTACTTTCATTTTGAAAAAAAAATTTTCTTTCAGTACTTTAAAGATTTTGCCTCACATTCTAACTCCTTTTTTAAAACAAGAAATGTGCTCATTTTTGCCTGTTCCTCTATACATAATGTGTCTTTTTTCCCTCTGGCTGATTTGAAGATTTTCTCTTTAACACCGGTGTTGAGCAGTTAGTTTATAATGTGCCTTGATGTAGTTTCTTCCTGAAAATGTTCTTGAGTTTTATTCTAAGACACAAGTCCCTTGGAAACAGTTCAATCTTTTCATGTTTTACTCTTAAGTTTTGTTAGATGAAACTAAACAGTGTCTAGTCTTGGATTAATCCATTTTCCCCATTTCTGGATCAGGGTTCTTCTTAAAGACTACTGAAGACCCATGAATTTTGAGGTTTCTTATTGGCTGATGAGAACACATACTATTGCAGGCTCTGGGCTCTTTGTGAGTTGTGGGCACTGCCTTCTCTCATCTTTTAGGATGATTTCTGTCCTGGCCAGAGGTAGTCTCCTCACATGTGTGGACGGGTCCGTATTCAACTGAATATGGAAAGAGGAAGGGGGATGAACCGTATTCTTGCAGGCAGACTCTAGCCATTTTGACCTTCCTGAATTGTCAGGTCCGTCTTCTCAAGTTGGGGAGCACGCTAGTGCTTGTGCGCTCTTGTTCCCTGTGCCTCAGTTCACCACATTTGTTTCCTGTCTCTCAGGAATCACTCTCTTGAGTTGTCTGACGTCCAGTGTTTTGAGAACTATTTTTTAAATGTATTTTTTTTTTAAATTTTCAGCTGTTTCAGGTAGGAGGTAAATCTGTTCTCCATGGCTGCATCCTGACAAGAAAAAAAAATGATTGTTTTTTGGAAGTTAGAGCCAAATTTCTCAACCTCGGCCCTATTAACATTTTGGGCCAGATAATTCTTTGTTTCAGGGGTTGCCAGGAGGGCTGTCCTGTGAATTACAGGATGCTTAGCTTTATCCCTGGTTTCCACTCACTAGATGCCAATAGTAAACCATATCCCCACAATCTGATAACCAAAAATATCTCCAGACATTGCCAGATGTTGAGGGGGGTGGGTGCAGAGTTAAAGATGGTCTAGAAACACCCTCATTTGAGAACCACTGAGTTACAGTGACTTGAAAATTATTTTTTGTGAAAAGGTCACCTCATTCATTTGTATTTCAGTATTTTTTTCATATCCTAAGTGCAAGAAATACCCAAGGAGTGCACTGAGCTCATAGATATCATCCATCTTGTGTTGTGGCAAGAAAAGTGGTCAGGAGCCACTGGCCCTAGAACATTAAGGCCATGACTATACTGTATAGATTTAATGAATATAAGATCTAGTAATCAGTTGATTCAAATAGCCATGCGATTTGTTTTTCACAAAACCTTTCTACTATCAGATTATCAGCCTGTTGTCAAAACAGTGTTGATTAGGCTAAGTGGGATGGGGTTTTCTAGCCCCTGGATTCACTTGTTCCAAAAAATCCAAACTTGTTCTAAAAAGCCAAACTGTTTTGGTTATGCTACCGACAGCTTTCCTGTATTCCGGATGGCTAGTAAAGTTTTCTATCACAGCAGACCCTGCTGTTTTATCTTTCTTAAGAAGGTGGGGGGAGGGGAGGAAGGAGAAAAAATATGTTTCTACCTCATTGAATGCGAATTCCGATCTTGACGTCTATCAGAGAAGCCATCCATTGGACTTCTCCGGAGAGTAGTTAGCCCTTAGTATTTCCTTCCCTTCCGCGATGTCCATGGCATTTCCTTCTCTTCTTTTTTGATCATCTCTAGGAAGAACAACTTTCAGAGTCATTAGTAGAAAGTAAGAAAATGATATGAAATTAAAATGACTAGTTATAGAAATCAGTATGCTCCTAATCCATTTAAATATGCTTTTTCATTCCTTTGCTGACCTATAGCTGGTAAGGGTAAGTATTTTCATGATTTTTTTTTTTGCCTCGTTATATTAAAATTTTTGTGATAATATGATTTTTGAAGGAATATCATGATCTTGTTTACAATGTTAGTCTCTTACTTTCTAGGCAGACTGAGAATATTTAGGTTAACTTTACCATTTATGAAACAAAAGTCTATTTTTGCCACAAGAGAAAAGTAGAAAAACTTAATATCTACCATTCATGTGGGCATAAAAATGGCTGTGAAGGTGTTATAATAGCATGGAAAAGAAATACTCAGTAATGTTAAGCGGAAAAATATTAAATTATGTATGTAATATTTTAACTCATGAAATTTTATAAATGTAGGTAGACTTATACCTAAACTATTCACAGTGGATGAGTTTAGAGGGATTAGTTACTGATTCATTTCCTCTGTTTTTGGAATTATCTTTGAAGTATCTGTGTTATAACCTAAAGAAAGCTCTTCTTAAAAATTAAACACGCTGAGTAAATGTTGAGATAGAACAAAATAATAAATTTCTAAAGTCTACCTTATTTGAAGGCAACCTTATTATCTGTTTTAGGATATAAATGATGATATGTATTTATAGACTTTTCTGGTACATGAATCTATTTGACTTCCCTATTTCTTTGATTTTGAGGATATTTCGAAATTCTAAGAAAATACAGTAAACTGAATGGGCAGGGTAGGGGGTCTGCTTGCTATCCACATTTTCTGCTTCAAACAGTGCGTTGCCTTTTGCCAGACTGACAGACATTCTTCGGTTAAACTATTCTTCACTATGCAAAGCACCTGTTTTTCATTTTTCTCTCTTAGGTATATAATGTAATACAATATGTATGTAACATAATACAATACAACACAGTACTAGTTGGCTTCCAATAATAAAGAAATATCAAAAATGAACCAGAAAAGTTACCTTCTTTTAAGTCAAAAATTTTTTTAAAAGTTCTTAAATCGGAATATAACCTTACATTTAATTTTATGAGCTTATTTTCTTGATTGATCTAGTAAGTTAAATTTCACACTTCATAGGTATGTTTTACTTTACATTGAATATATAATTTCAAGTAAATGCTGAATATTGGTTTGCTTTGCTTATGATTCTAGATCTGTATGTGTTGATTAAAATTGTCATGTGAATATACTACTTATTTGTTATTTGCCTCAGAAAGCAAGATGTATAAATTCATACATCCGTTTTTAGTCAATTTAACAAAAACAAGCTAGGAAATTATTTGGGTCAGTAATAGAAGTGTGAACAAACTCCTAATTAATGTTTGTATTGATGTTTCTCTTTGGTGTTCAGCATAAAATGTGTAGGTAAAACAAAAAATATCAACCAAGATAATCTACAGAAAATTTTGTAACATAAGACTTCCTATTAATGGCCGCATGGGTGCTATAAAAATACATGAGGTCCTTCTCTGTGCCACGTTTAACTTACGAATTTTCAAGTTCAATGAGAGTTTGAGCTACAAGGGAAATATAATCAGATGTGGTATCGGTAAATGCCGCTACAGGCAAGCTCTTAACCGTAAGACCATTTTAAACCAAGTTACTGTATTTCAAAAGGTTCATACGCTGCTTAGTTCAGTTCAGGATTTTGCAGAGGAGAGGATGAGCTCTTAGGTAGCAGCACCTTCTCCATAGGCCTTTTGGTACTTGGGTCCCAGGCCCGGACACCTGAGTGGTCTCAGGATGCCAATGAATGGCCACCTCTTCTCCTGCAATATCCCATTTGCCTCTCCCTCACTTCCTTTTCCTCCCGTTTTATATCCCTAATTTCTCTCAACACCAGGAGGAGCAAAGAAAGAAAGAAAGAAAAAATGCAGCATCCTTAGAATTAGTTGCACAAGAAGAGGAAACATTTCAGTTAAAATTTTTCCCCATCTCACATTTGGAGCTCTGACTTAGATGCCTATCCTGGGGCTTGGATTCTTGAGCACATAGCAACTGGCTGTGGTCAGTGCCCACCAAAGAGCCCCCTCGCACATACCACAGGGGGGCCTACCAGCTTGCTAATAGTCCTCACATTGTTTTGTAGGCTAGCTATTTTCAAGTCAGTGTTAACTGTTTCAATTGGTACCGTCAGCCTACTTATTCTTTTCCCTTGACTTCGAACAGCTATTACCCTAATGAAAAATTTAAATTTTCAGGTTCCATTTGAATAAGCCTCTATAATTCCATAAATCTATAGCAAAGAATAATCTTTCTCAATTTGGGTTTTATTCCATTCACCTAGGTACCTGGTGACGGTACCACCTAAAGACGCTGGAGCATATATCCAACTGTTACCATAGAAACCCTCCACCAGTCTCCTCAATTACCGTGTCCCACATCTGTAGTTAGTCCATAGGTTAATCATCACAGTTTATGACAGTTTTGCAGTGCATCGTTCAAGCTCTTATCTTGTTGGTTTCTTTTGATAATTTTCCTATATCGTTTTGGAAGACAAACTGTACTGAAATTTGTCATTATCAGTGCACATTTGATTAGTGCCATGAATAATTTTTCATTTAAAACTAGTCATCATAATTTTGTGTTTTAATAAACATTAATTGAAGATAATCAAGCATAACCCAGTTTTATAGCAAGTCTCCAAGCCTTGTATTTGGTTATGTAATTGATTGAAACCACAATTCATTTGATCCAGATGATATCTCTGTGTTTTCTTTTTTCTCTTTTTTTCCTCTGTGTTTTCTAAGAGTAGATGTAGATATGTTACGCCAAGAGAAAACTATATGAAAATGTTATTTCACAGAAATAAAAAACTAGGTAATATTTTAACAATAGATGTTTTCTTATTTTACTTTAGTTCATGAGAGGATTTTAAAGTGAACAATTTCTCACACAGGGAGATCAAAACTGTTGCGTTTTTTAAAATTTATTTCTTCATAAATTCATGGAAACTAATGAATCAGTGGTGCTTGGTGAAGTATATTTGCATAAAATATTTTAAATTGTGCTTTTCAGACCTAAAAAGAAAAAATAGAGATTCTTGGTCTTTATAGCCTGTCTTTTGAAGATGGGATAATCCCCAAGAATACATTTCGCTTTCATAGAATTATAGCACCAGAGAGATTGTAGGTTTTTTTTTTTTTAATAGAATATTGTTTGCCTACAAGTTTTATCACTGTCAATATGGAGTCTGTTTTTATGACTTAAATTGCTATTAGGAATATTTTTATCACTAAAGGTAATCATTGGCAAAATAATTTTTCATTCATGTGTATGATTCCAAAGGACTTGACACATTAGCAAATATATAGTTTAGAATTCTGTTTCTTGAGGATAATGTTTCATAAAATATATTCATTTTTGAATATATGACTTAATTATAGAAATGAAACGTAGACTTTTTTTTTCAGGAACTTGTAGATAGTATTTAAAGACTATATGCCCATTGCTTTAAAATAAAAATTTTGCTTCTATAAACCTTTATAAAAGGTAAAAGTAAAAAGAGAATTATGTAGAAAGTACTATACATATTTGTCCAGGTAATGTATGTATTTTGTAGAATGAAAGAGTTATGGATTTTCTGTGGAACTTCTCAACAGATAAGTCATTAATGGGTGTTATTTTTAACTTCTTGTTATGACCTTCTCTGGTGAAAGAAATAATGAATAAAATTCAGCAGTTGTTTTATTAAACTAGTAATTACATAAAGGTGACACTAAAAGTTTTTTTTTACTCAAGTAAATGGATAAATGAGTTTAACATTATTTAAAATACAAAATGCCTTGCATTTTCCAGTATTCTGTCTACTCATATTATTTCACATTATCATATATGTAACTTTGAAAGACTTTCTTTTGAAAGACTATCAGACATAAGAACAAAATACAAGAGAAGTTGAATTATCTCATTTCTCAGTTCAGGAAAAGCAGTTTAATAACATTTAGTGCTCATCTAATTAATACTAATTTACCACATGTAATGCATTTAATCATTCGGTTAAGTAATTAGTAAATGTAAAGGAATACATATGCCCATTTCTTCATGGATCATAACCTCATACCTTCCATCATCAATGAACGCCCATTCATTGCTTACATGCTACATTCACCTTTTAATAGCTGTCACTGATGTGAGATCTTTTTTTTTTAATGTGATTCTGAAGACCCTTCAGCTTGAATTACATAGTTCTTCCATCCACAAATATGGCTGAAAGTTGAACTTGACATAGGATCAATATGATCTGGGCTAAATATCTAAATGTGACTGATTATGTTAGCATCATGTCCACAGATCAATACTGAGTTTTATTATGAGCCTGACTCTATAATTGTGTTTAATCAATAAACTTTTGTCTCCTTTCCTTTGCAATTTTAGGATTGTACCATATAGGTTTTAAAAACTACATTCAGCTTATATTTAGGACTCTACTTCTTGTAATTACCAGAATGAGATCTGTCTATGAATTTTAAGGAACAATGGAGCCTCAGCTCTACCATTGTCAGGAGAGTCCACTTTGATCCTGATAACTGATTGCTTGCCTGATGCATGCTACATTTCTAACCGAGCTAATGTAGTTAACACCCCAGCACTCCTTTTCGGGGGTGTGTGGCTTTTTGTCTCTATACTTTGTAAATAACTCACATTGAAGACTTTGACAAAACATACCATTAATGAAAGCAATCATAAAAGCTTGCCTTTTGATAAACCCGCAGGGTCTACAGGCGTTGAAAGATGCAATCTGTAAAGAACAATAAATTTGGACCTTTGATTGAAGTGCCATTTGGGACGTTATGCTTTGTCTGCATATTTGCACAAACATGATGCTCCCTTTTTCTTGTCTCTTAAACTTGAAGCTTGAGAGCATTCATTGCCATTTCTACATTAAGGTTGGTCCCATTAAAGACTCAAAAAAAAAAAAAAAAGACTGGAAGTGGTCCAGTGGAAGCCTGTGTGTTCATTTCTGCCCTAGTTTGCCATTTGGAAAGCAAGCTTCTAGCCATCATTACTGTTTTTTATGAATAGACCAGGGTTCTTTTCCAGTCGGTTCCTTCTGTGAATACATACTTAAAATGCATCTTTGTTTCTTAAAATTAGAAAATAAGTTTAGTTCTCTGATGAATATTAGAAGTAGTTTAGAGTGAATATAGAAATTTCCTCATTTCAAATGATTTGCAGATTTTTCCAGGTCATCATTCATTAGGCTCCAAAAAATTGCAATTTGTGTTACTATGCTGAATTCTTGGCATTGTGTTTTTTATAATACAAAACAGTCTGTTATCACGAGGCATGCATTTGGTGTTCAAAAACTGTATTTGCCCATTATTAAGCCGGAAAAATAAATGTTTTATGTATGCTTTTCTGAATTTACAGATGCAGACCGTTTTCAGAAACATGGTATGGATGAGTTTATTTCTGCTAATCCTTGCAAGCTTGACCACGCCTTCCTTTTTAGAATACTCCAGAGGCAGACTTTGGATCACAGACTGAATGATTCCTATTCTTGCTTGGTAAGTACAAGCCTGTCTCTCCAGTCTCCTATAGGTTAGAATGAAAGATTTTTTTTTAAGTGAGAAACACTTGTTATGAAGCGGCATTTTATTCCTGACTCCTTTAATAACCGTAGTTGGGAGTTAAGGATAAAGGATTCCAATCGATTGCTTCCCAATTTGAAAATTATACACTTGAAGACCACTGCTGTGCCACTCAATAGACAGGAGAATAGACTCAAATGGACACTGAATTGTGGTTTATCAGTCCCTCTGGAGAAGGCTGAATGAAAATAAAGGCTTTAATGAAGATAAAAAACCTCTGGGAAAGGATTTACTAACACCTGTATAGACATTTTAAGTTTAAATTCTGCTTACCAAATGTTGCTATCTTTCATTTCTCTCTTTTGTTCCTAGAAAGACGACCCAGGTGACAGGGGAAAGAAACAGTGCGAGAAATGATATGACAGAGCCGCATGTAACAGAGGAAACCTTTGGTTTCATTTAGCCCTCCAAAGATAATTCGAATTCCTTAAAATTCCTTAAAAAATTAAAGAAATTAAAAATTAAAGAAATTAAAAATTAAAGAAATTAAATCAAGTAAATTGCTATTCTCTCTGTGTTGAAACCAGGCAAAATTTGGGATATAAAGTATGACTTACATTTTGAAGGAATGCTTGACTCCTCAGAATGTGGGCATTAAACTGCAGCCTAGGCATCCATATGGGACCTTCCAAGGATTTATATTGTCAGTGGCAATTCCTCTGAAATGTATCCAGCCAGATTATCCCTGTTTCTATCACCACAGAGTCCCTTGGCTACTGAATGTGTCAGCTACCGACAATAAAGCTACATTGTCTTTAAGATTTCAGACAGGATGTGCTCTAAGCTCATAGGAGATGTTTCAATAGACAGGAAGAACTGAAACCACTTACTGCTGTGATCACAACTTACTGCCCTGATAAATCATTCTTTAGAATTTTTTTTTCCTCATAAATCATTCATAGACTCTTTGTTAAGTACCCGTTTTTCAACATGTAACTGTATGGCTGAAACCCGATCCAGCCCCAACTTTACGTGAAGAGTAAGAGCATCACAAAACCCTGTGGTCTCTTTCCAGGGGAAAGCACACCTAGAGTGGACACCAGTAAGGGGCTTTCCTGGTAGATTCCACTCAGCAGAGTTAGTTACTGAGTGATCGGAAGCTGTCTGGTTAGGGGAATGATCCCGCGTGTCATGAGGAGTCTGAGGAGAACAGTGCCATGTGTCTTCAGCTAGAGGGTAGTGAGCAGGTGTGATGAGAGTGTTTAGAGGCAGGATGGCCCTGGACATAGATCATGACTCAACAACTGATCTTCAGTGTCCTGAGCCCATCACTGAAGGTCATGGAACTGCAGCCCACGTGTCTAACATGCAGATCGTGGTGACTCACAAGCATGGTGGCTCAAATACGACGCAGACGAGTTGTTTGTCTAGTTGAGGGCCTACACCATCACCACAGTCTTTGGGGGCTCTTTTTTCTCCTCTTCTTCTTTGTGTTATTGGTGTCTTACCTTCCTGCATTTCTCACCAGTCTTTTCCTTCTCTTGCACGATTATCCTGCCCCCTTTCAAAACTGTTTATTTTTGGTCCATATAATCCATCGAAACATTTTCTAAAGCAGCTCTGCTTAACTCTGACCTCCGGTGTTAGCCAAGCAGGCTACCTGCGGGTTCGGTTGGCTCACAAGCACACGCGAACACACATGCACCCTTCACATCTCATGTCAAGAGAACCAAAAACTATTGTAAGCCATTAGCTCTTGTTATATTGGTCCTAGAAGGACAAACTGAATGAGAACAGTGTCCCAAATATGCAAATTCCTGAATACTGTAGGTTTATCACCACTAGACTTAACTGGAATTGTCTTAGTTCACTTTATAACATGTTTTTGGCAACTAGGCAATTTCAGTAATAGTGTCTGCTTTAACCATTCTCTTTTTATTTGATTCATACAGGGACTGAAGTTTTTCAGAATGTTATTCTCTGGGACTGATGATTTAGATACTGTGAATAAATTTGGCCAATTTTGAATGACAGTGGAGAAAACCAGGTAGCCCATGCCTTGCCGTGGCAGTGAAGAGAATCGTATTCGATTATGAATGTCCCAGATCAGGTCCAAAATTGATGACATTAGCTTTATGAAAATAACATGAAACATACCACTAATAAAAAAAATGTCAAAAGACACTTAGATTCAGCTTCTTCTTATAATGTCGAAGAGTGCCTGCAGAAAAGCCAATCCTAGTACAGAGAGGAAAAAATAATGTGTGTGTTTTTTTTTTCTTTCGCAGGGTTGGTTTAGCCCTGGCCAAGTCTTTGTGTTAGATGAGTACTGTGCCCGTTATGGTGTGAGAGGCTGTCACAGGCATCTCTGCTACCTTACAGAACTGATGGAACATTCAGAAAATGGTGCTGTCATTGACCCAACCCTGCTCCATTACAGCTTTGCATTCTGCGCCTCTCACGTGCACGGCAACAGGTATTTTTACTTGCAAACACACAGTGAAATGTGTGGGGTTGACTTGGGAAGAGAGAAAAATGTGCTTTGCCACTATCACCTAGTAACAGATTTTAAATAGCAAACACTTCTTGCAAGAGGCGGGGAAAAAACCCACAAAGGAAAAATGTACATCAATATGCTGTTGATTTAGGTTGGCTGCACTTTATGTTTCTTTTTGCCATTAAAGCCACTTGAAAGAGAAAGGGAGAGAATATCTATGAGATTAGAAGTTGCCTTTTAGTTCTTATGTACCACCTAGTACTAAGGGCTGCACAGCTTAAGTATCCTCTGTATTTCTATTGTTATGCATATGTGTGTGTGGGTAAGGCTTGCTGGCAGGTTTGTGTTTACCTGATGATTCTTGCTTTTCCACTGTGGAATAAGCTTTCACTGATCAAGAAAGATAAATAGGAAGGTTTATGTGGAGTCTTCTCATAGCCCCTTCCCTAATCTATACTTTATTTTATTTTTAATTTTACTTATTGGTTGGTCAGAAAGAAGGAGAGCACAAGCAGGGGAGCAGCAGGCAGAGGGAGAAGCAGGCTCCCCGCTGAGCAGGGACCCCCCCCCCCTTGATCTGTACTTTAGGAACAAGTGTCCCCTTTTAGTGCTTTGAGCCAAAAGGGTAAAAAATCACCTAATGCAGGCCTCCACAATCATGTGCCTCTAAGCTTAAAATCTCTCCATGTCTCATTCCCTCTCTCTCTCAATCTTGTTCCCAGGGAACCTTTTCTGGGGTTCCTCCCACAAAGGAAGTACCCGTACTCCAATCCCCTTTTAGCTTGTTTCAACCATTAGTCCTTCTCTCTCTCTATTTCCTTTCTTTCCACAAGCCTGTGTAAGCTTTTACTAGCCTCACAACATAACAGAGTGGTCAAAGGACTCTGAAGTCAGACTGCCAGGGTTCAAAGTAAGACAAATTCATAGTGTAAGGTGTAGGACAAGCTTCATAATCTAGTCTTGTCTGAACTTCCCTATCTGTGAGAAAGATAAAACATGGTATCTCTTTCAGAATCCATGAATCATTACAGGGATCAAATGCATTAATGTGTATCAAGCACTTCGAACAGTGCCTGGCACATGAATAGTCAAAAAAAAAGTTAACTGGTAGCTCCCATTGTCTTAAGTATTGTTAAGCTGTCAAGCTACCTTTCCATTGTTCTCTTTTATCTTCCCAAATTTCCCTCTCCATTCCTCTCATTGGGCTTCTTGCTCCTCGCTTGCCAACAACGCTTCTTGAAATGGATCGGGTAAGGACCCAGTCCAGTAGCCTTTTCTTCAGCTTCGCCCTCCTTACTTCCATTGAAGAGCTGATGCTCTGAACTTTCCAAGGGCTTGTGCCGCTTGAGACACTGCTTGTCTTCCCTGACGCAGCACTATCTCATCTCGGCTCCCTTCTTACTTATTTTTGCCCTTCTCTTTGCTAATAACTTTTTTCCTCCATACCCCCAAGTGCAGTATAGTTCTCTTCTCACATCTGTTCTTGAACTTGCTCTGTTCTGAGAATTTTTCTACCTCACAGAAAAATTGTACTTCAGTGATCTTGCCCCTTTCCACAGCTTCAGTGACCTGTCTTCATACAGATAATTCCAAACCAATTACTCTCCTAAACTATAGGTCTCTATCGACAATTGACAGCTTGAATGTTCTGGCACTTTCCACTCTGTGTATAAAATGAAGTCCATCATCTTGGGGTGCCTGGGTGGCTCAGTTGGTTAAGCATCTGACTCTTGATTTTGGCTCAGGTCATGATCTCAGGGTCTTGGGAATTGAGCCCCGCATCGGGCTCAGTGCAGGGTCTGTTTGGGATTCTCTCTCTTCTCTCCCCTTGCCCCTCCCCCCCTCTCTAAAATAAATAAATGTTAAAAAAAAAAAACCACTAAGTCCCATCATCTCACTAAACCAGCTCCTCTACCTCTTTTAGCTCATAGCAGGGTGCCTGGCAAAAAATAACAGTCCTGGCACAGAAAAGGTGTTCAGTAAACACTTGATGGATGAATGAACGACTGCATTAGTTATGTTAATATCTCTTCCATTCATGGCCTATTCATTTCTCATTCATCTTTTTCTTTTACCTCCTAGACCCAGTCTGTGGCCCATGCCAATGTTCTGCCTTTGTAGCACCCCTCAAGTTAGTCTTTATCATTTCATTGCACTATCCAAACTCAAGCCTTCTTTTTCTTTTTGCTGATTTTCTTTGTACATCTCTCTACTACTTCTTTTTCTCCCTACAGCAGTCTAGCAATCCCCTTCAGAATTACGGATTAACTTTTATTATACTCCTTTCAGAAAACTTCAATGATTCTTGTTTGATTATGAAATTAAAGATAAGTTTCAAGCTATAGTATGAGGGTTTTCTCAACATCGTTCCTGTCCCATCTTCCCAGACTTCTCTCCAGGTATCCCTCCCCACATAATCTTTACCCCAGGCAACTCGTTTATTCTCCACGTAATGTTTCTCTTTTTCCAAGTGTGTGATAGTCCGATATCATAAAACTCCTTGAAGAAGACTTCTGTTAACGCAAACACAAAACACCTTTTATCTGTAGTTTCCTTATAAACTTTATCATGCAAACCTACATACTAAAGCCACACATATTCCCCTGCTTCTATCCCACAAGGTCCTATTTTGATTCTCGTCACCTGTTACGCTCTGTGGGAGGACATATCACATGGCCTTGCATGTTTGGGCCACCCAATAATGTATTTGTTGAATCGAAGTCGTCATCGTTGCCACTTCTCATCCCACAGTAAAATAAAACCAATCCTATTCTCAGGATCTGTTCAGGGTTTTACCACAGTGTGGAACTCAGCCTTACTTGGGAATAAGGGGAAAGTTGCAGATCATAGTCCTGTTTCCCATTACCTCAAAGTAAACCGTCTGCACTCCACAAACTTGGCTTGGGGGGGCAGGGGACAGTAAGGAAGCAGTGAGAATGGGGGACAGTTGGGATGGCTAATGGACAGCCAACATGGGGGGCTTTTTTTTTCCTAAACCAATTTCTTAGCTCCTCGTTCTGTCTTACTTCCTCCTGACCAGTGGATATCAAAAGATAGGTCTCCCAACGTTAGTCAGGACTCGGAAATGCAAGAGGATAAAAAGATGGCAGTGAAACAGACATACCCAAAGAATTTAGTATGGTCAGATGATTTTAGTCATTAACACTGAAAGGGATAATTAAATTGAGAACATTAAGGAGGAAATTCAGCTAATGCTTCCCGAAAACGTGTGTGTTTGAGACACATTTTAATGGAAAGTTACTGAGACACCTGGAAACTGCTGCTTCCGAGGCAGCCTGATTTGAATCTATAGGTTGCCATAGTTACTTTTATTCTGTAAAACTATTGTTTTCTTTATAATGGTACACTGTAAAGTGTAATTTAAGGTATGTTTATATGTTCATGCTTGTATTATACCTAATATTACACATTAAATCAATTTTCTAGGTTAAAATGTGTACATTTTCAGGTGTCTCTGGGTGGTGTAAAGCAAATTTGAGTCAGTCTGGGATTCAACATTTAGGTGACACATAGCTTAAGGGGAAAAAAAGGGAGAAATGCCGGTCTTAGGGAAATTTGAACCTCAGTTTAAGGTAGAAGTTATCTAAGATAAACTGAAGGGTAACATGTTTCCTGTAATCTTCAAGGTCTAACAGATATCATTCAGATATCTGAATATCATTCAGAAATGTCATGCTGTCACAATGAAAGAGTAAAAAAGAGGCAAAAGATCCCTACTTGAATCTGACTCTAAAATCTGCAAAGTGACCCAGGCTGGGCAAATCAAATTAACCCTTTTGAAACTGCAAGGTTCATATGTAGAAGGGGAAATACTGACGTGAAGGTAGTAGAGAATTATACTCTATCAGTACTGATTAGTTATTATTCTAACTTGCTAGTCTTTGCCACCCAGGCACGGGGATGTAAATTGTGAGATGAGAAAACCGGGAAAAGTAGGTAAAGCTGTAATACCTCATGCGAGGTGGAAATATTGTGGCACATATGTAATTAGACTCTTCAGGGTTTTTTTGCTCATAGAATGTTCGGGTTTTTGCAACCTGGCCTTATGAACATAAGCTTCTCTTACCCAGGTGTGCAGTGTCTGTTGTTTATATAGATTTTTGTTGAAAATACTGTCAGCATCAAGTCTGACTTTTTTACAGTCCTCGCATAGTCTCTCTTTATGATCATTTTTATGTCTGTCAAGATGTACCTTCAGAGCACCGTTTTGCTCATTACCTGAGCTACCTCTATCAAAAATTCAAAAGGAGAAAGGATTGCCTTTTGTTGTCGACTGAAGTGAAGGACAACAGTGCTGTCTGGAGCTGGAATGTTTCCGGGAGCACATTCTATTACACAGCTTGGAGCTCTCTGGGTGCTCTCTGCCGCCACATCTCCCGTGAATAGCACTCGGAGCGTTTCAGCAATGAAAGAATAGAGTTAAACAGAAAGGGTCTGGCTGGTGCTAAGACTGAGGAAGAGAGAGAAAAAGAAAGGAAGAAAGAAAAACGTGAGTCAAGGACAGAAACAGACACGTTGCCGCAGGAGGACAGCCGCACACGTCTGTGAATAGCACAGCCACTCACTGGGCCATCGCGCCGCTGAGGACCGACAGCTAAGAGAAAAGAGACTTTCGGAAACAATGCACCACAGGCCAAAGTTCTAGGTTGATATGTGCGGTTATACATCTTGCTTTCGCTAGTCAGGCGGAGGGTGGGGAAGCTAAAGCAGCAACGCGAAAGGCCCGTGATATCTCCGCTTAGCGTCAGGTGTGTAGACAGTGTATTCAGTGGCTCTGCTGCGGTGCGGCAGGGCTGTCCTGCAAGCCGCTGCACCCCTGACGAAGGCAGTCCGGGCACACGACTGGGACATGACTGGAGTGCATCCGTCCAGTCATCCCTGCTTTCTCTGGACTCCAGGTTGTGTCACGGAGTAGAAGGTGGCCTTCATGGGATCAGTCGTGTTATGATATGATGTCTCTGTCCTCACAGATGATAACATTTCCTCTCATTTATCACTTCAGACATTGTGTCTCAACTTCCCATCTCTAGTCTTAGAGCCTATGATGCATTTTTTAGTAAAATCATAGAGAATTGCATCATATAGGCTCATTAAGGGTTTTCCTTACCACTTTTTTTTCCCCTTACCACGTATTTCTTAATTCTAGTCTTTGATATATGACATAGAGAAAATAAGTGTAAGTGTCCTATCAGTTGTGAATCTGGAGGCTCGCTTCTGGGACAGGCGGGCAACCAGATCAAATGCTGTAAGCAAGGTTTATCTTCCTGCGATGTGGCCAGTTAAACAGGTTTCATCCTCCAGGCGCAAAGGTGGAAGGAACAGCGGTCAATGAGTACTATCTCAGTGTACTCTGAGGCTTTTTTTTGGATTCTGTCAGAACCTCTAGAACAACCTCAAATCTGCCTCAGTCAAGCTTGCCTAGCAATAACATCGGTCCCCACTGAACCTGGAGTTCAGTACTGGAGCAAAGTAATTATGCCTTTGAAAACAAGACAGACAAAAACAGAAAGTGGGTGGTAGGTAAAGAAACTTAGTATGTTCAAATAGCCCTGAGCTAGGAGTCAGAACATCCATCTTCCTGTCCTGGCTCTCCCATTATGAACTATTTCATTCTGAGCAGTTGGTCCTATCTGAGCCTCAGTTTCCCATCTGTTCATTATGAATAATTATATCAATGCTGCAAACTCATGTTGCTGGAAGACATTGTGGGCCTAATGGGACAGTGGCAAAGACATGGCCAAAAACAGGAGTCAAGAAGGCATTCATCCAAGGTAAGTAAGTCACTAGACTGCAACCTGAGGACTAGTTATGAAGGTCACTAGTCAGTTGCCTCTGTTTTCCCTCCATGCCATTCATTTACAGCATAAAGCTCAGGATTTTTCTGAAATAATATATAAAAGAGCCCACTGAATTTACCACTGAAGGTAAATCATTGAGGAAGAGACAAGGCAAAGAGTTTTTCTAATATGTGTTAGAATTCAAATCAGGTTAACAACAGAAGCAAGAGCCACCCCCTTAGTGTAGCTGTTCTTAAGCGCGGACCTTTAGAGCCTTCTTAACGTCTGGAATTAGGTGTGGAAAAGTTTGGGGTCTTCAGTTGGATTTGCATGTAATTTTCTAATGTATTAAAGTTTTTTAAGAATGTAGTATGTAATGCTGTTGCATAAAAAGCTATCTTTGCACATCTATACCACTTACTGTTATCAGTCAGGTTAGGGTTTTTAGATCCATGTTGATGCACAAAATTGGCCAATTATTTTCCTTTCTCATACTGTTCCTATCCAGGCTATCATAGCCATTTAAAATGAGTTTGGAGAGATTTCTAGCTTGCTCTGGATAAGTGTCAAATGACTTGTTTTTTTAATATTTATCAATAACTCATCTTTAAGACCATTTGGGCTTTGAGCCTTATATGTGGAAAGATTTTTAGCTATTGCATTAGTTGATTTGTAGTTAAAGGACTATTTAAGCTTTCCGTTTATCTCTTCAGCGAGTTTTGTCAGGTTACGGCTTTCCAGGAAACAGTGCATTTTATCTAAGTTTTCAAATGCGTTGATATTAAATTCACATTGTTCTCTTTGTACTTTTTGCTCTACCTGCTTTTTGCACATTCTAATATTGTTTATTTTTACCTTCTCTTTTTTTCCCCTCAATTCTCCTTGCCAGGTATTTGGAAACTTTATTAGTCTTTTCGATGATGTAGCTTTCAGCTTTGCTTGAACTAGACTGCTCCTTCTCCTTATCATTAATTTTTTAAAAAATCAACTTTTTAGAATAATTTTAGATTTGCAGAAAATTTGTGAGGATATTACAGGGAATTTCTGTATTTGTTTCCTCTAACGTTACCATCCTATATTGGCATGGTACATTTGTCAAGACTTAAGAAACCAACATTGGCATGTTACCAGTAACCACTGGTTCTTATCTGGATTTCACAGTCTTTTTTTTTTTTTAATTGATATCCTTTTTGTCTGTTCCAAGGTCCAACTCAGGATACCATTTGTGTTGCACTCAGTTGTCATGGCTCCTCTGAACTGTGGCCATTGCTCAGTCTTGTCTTGTTTTTCATGACCTTGATAGTTTGGGAGAGTTCTGGTCAAGTATCTTGTCAAACATCTCTCAATTTGGGTTTGTGTGACGTTTTCATGGTTAGACTGAGGTGATGGGTTTTTGATGAGATGAAATACTCTCTCCTCTCATCCTGTCAGGGACTGCATGTTATCCATAGGACACCACTGGTCATGTTAGCCGTGATAGCCAAGGTAATATATGCCAGCTTTCTCCACTGTAGAGATAGTATTTTGCTTTCTCTATATTTTTTTGAAAGTAAGTCTCTAGGTCCAACTCACCCTCAAATGGAATTAAGTGACACTTCCCTGAGGGAGGACCAGTTACATACTTTTTTAGAATTCTTCTGCAAGGAAAATTGTCTATTCTTCATTTTTTTTTTTTTTTTTAAGATTTTATTTGAGAGAAAGAGTGAGAGACAGCACAAGTAGGAGGAGAGGGAGAAGCAGACTCTCCACTGAGCAGGAAGCCCGACACGGGACTTGATTCCAGGACCCCGGGATCATGACCTGAGCCAAAGGCAGCCGCTTAACTGACTGAGCCACCCAGGTGCCCCGTTCTCTATTTATTTAATCAACCATTTGTTTATATCAGTCTGGATTCATATGTAGTTATTTGGCACTTTGGGTTGTAATCTGATAACTGCTTTATTTTGTTGCTCCAATCATTCCAGCTTGAGCCGTTGAGCTCTCTTTTAAACTGACTCCCTATGATATGCCCCATCCTTTTTTTAGTTTAAAGCACTTCGTTACTTTCTGGTACTAAAACATGCTTTAAACTCCTCTTGTATTTTCCCTGACTGGTGAGTGGAAAGCTATCACTGCTGTGGTGGTTTCTTCCTTCTACTTAGGCCAATTTTTATTTTGTATATTTTGAGGTTATTTATTGGGTACGTTCAAATTTTAAATTGTTAAATCTTCCTTGTAAATGGAAATTATTATTATTTGATAACCCTTCTCATAAATAACAATGCATTTTGCATTCAAGTTTACTTAGATGGTTATTAACGTAAGCTTCTTTTGGTGGGTATTTGTCTGATATGTTTATTCATACTTTTAACCGTTCTGTATTCTTGTGTTTTAGTGTACCATATAAATAGCAAGCAAAATTCTAATTTAATTCTCCATTATAATAATTTCTGTTTTTTAATCCACTTAATTTATAATTTGCACGTGTGTTGATGCAAATAAATTCATTTCTACCATTTTATTTTGGCCTTTTTTTGACTCATTTTGTAAGCTTTTTATTTTTTCTTGCCTTCTTGTTTCATCCAGGATCTTCTATTTTTTCCCCCTCAATATTTTACATTTTCCAACATTAAGATTTTACTGTGCATATTGCTTAAATTTTTAAGTTTTACAATAATCAAATTTTCCTCTCCTTCTAAAGAGTGGAGAGACCTTGGAACATTTCACTCCAGCCATGCCCTTCCTTGCTCACAGGCTTACTTTGTCTGGTATTTTAGTTGTATCCTTGTTTATTTATTTTCTGTTTTATACTCAGTACTTGCTTAGTTTTATAAATTATTTTCCTTTTTCCTAAAATATATTTTTTGGAATTTCCTAAAATGGAGCACCTATAGATAGTGAATTTTTATTTGGAATTGTGCTTGTTTCATCCACATTTTATAAAGAAAATTTGTCTAGGTGTACAGTTCTAGATTGACAGTTACTTTCTCTCAGAACTTTGAAGATAATACTCCATTTTCTTGTGGCTTCCTTTGTTACCAGTAAAAAGGCTGTTCACAATCTTAATTGCCATTCTTTTGAGGGGGATTTCTCTTTGCTCTCCGGATACTTGCAAGATTTTGTTCTTTAGTGTTTTGTGGGTTCTCTGTAACATATCTACATGTGGATTTCTTTTCATGGATTCCTGTGGATTTCTAATCCATGTGCCCTGATACTGAGTAAGCATGGATTTTGTAAGTAAGATTGAATTTACTCTGATTTGGATGTGAAGACCCATGTTTGCCATCATCCTGGAATATTATCTCTTTAAGTACTGTTTCTCCTCTAATCCCACTCTTCTAAAATTCCAAATATCATCTATGAGGAGTTTTATCTTCTGTATTTCTTTTCATGTCTGTAATACATATTCTGTCTACTTATTTCTCCAGACGCATTCTATGTTCTATTTTCAGTTCTCTCTTCTAGTCAGAACTTGGCAAAGTTTTTTCTATAAAGGGCCAGGTAGTAAACACAATACATCTCTTGGGCTTTGTGGACCATATGGTCTCTGCCACAATTGTTCAACTCTGTGTTTTAGTACAAAAAGAGCCATGAGCAATATGTAAATGAATGAGTGTGGCTTGTGTTCTAATAAAATTTTATTCATAAAAACAGGGTGGGCTATAGTTCACCAATTCTTTTTCTACTTTATTCTCTCTTTAGCTATAACATCTACTTTTCAAACGACATATTGCTAATTTCAATTACTAATATTTTAGTTCTGGAAATACTATTGGGTTCTTTTTAAAACCCATCTGATTATTTCTGAACATCTCTGATTCTTGGTTTTTATCCATCCCCCCTTTTTTCCTTAGACCTTTTATAAATTCTGATCAGTTTTACTAACTAAATTTTCTAGGTGTTTGTCTTGTTTTCCCTGACACTTTTGCCATGGTCACTGTTTTCTTATTCAGCTAAGCATTTGTTTTTTGTTGTCGTTGTTTTAGTAAGCACGTGTACTTGAAATTTATGAGAATTCTACAAAGCCTCTTTTGAGAATGCTTTCTTTTAAAGAGGATTTGCTCTTTTATTTGGTGATAGAGGTGCTACTGGAGCTACCTTATTTTCTTATCTTGGCGATTTCTTGATTGCATAGGTAGTACCCAGTTTAATGAGGCCAGATATATGGTGCGTAGTCTCAGGAAAGACTCCTTCACTCGCTCTTTAGATGTTGTAGAAATGGACAGATTTTCTTGTTGGCTCCCCATTACAAGAATATTGATCCTTTCTGGACCATCCTTTAACTGATCGTACAGCCCATTCATGTGTCCCAGTTCTTGCAGAAATCTCAGGTTCAGCAGTCCGTGGGGTCACTAACCCAGTGGTGCATTCTCTTAAACATAGCTGTAAAGCCTCCTTGGCAGCCCTGTTATTCGTATTCATCCCTACTTTGGTTTCAGTTTCTGGTTCATTTTAATTTTCCTGGCCTTGGGAGAATTTTTTTTTTAACTTTTTTATAAGTTTAGCACAACATTTAACTGTGTGCTTATTATAACGTATGCAGTGTTTAGGTGTTTTGCAGTGAAAAGGGATTTTTGGGGTATCAAGTCATTCTATACTCGGAGCAGAAGTCACATGATAAAATTTGCATTTTGAAAAAAAATATTTGAACCTCTCTCTGGAGAACCTTGTCTGTCACATCTCAACTTCAATATCATTACCAAACTGACTCCTTCCCCGAAAACATACTACCTTAAAGCTTTGTACTTTTGCCCTTCTTTAGTGTAATTACACATTATAGTCCGATTTTCCTTTTTTATGCCTTTCCCTGTTATAAACTCTGTTAGGGCAGGAGACATTTCTGTTGTGCTTGTATTATCCCAGGACCTAGGCAGGTACTCAATAAATATCTGTTAAGTAAGGAAATGAATGACGTGGGACCGTTGGTTTACAAATTTTATGGGTGAAATGTTGGGGCACTTGGTAAGTAGAGTTCACAATTAAATAGTGTTCTTAATCAAGTGCAATGATTTTTATGACCCATGGAAAGACCCCGTGTAAACTAGAAAAATTGTATGATTTTACCACACAGAAATTAATAGATTAAGACAATGAAATACCCTTTTTGTGTATAAAATTGAAAATGGTTATAACAAATGATAAAAACCCCAGTTGATGAGGTTTCAGGGAAATTATTCATTTCATGCACATAGGTCACAGTGCAAACTGATAAGTACTTTCTTAAAAAGCAATTTCATAGTATCTATCAGATGTTGAGAATATCATTACATTTGCCTTAGCTTGGGCTGCCATAGCAAAATTCCATCAGCTAGGTGGCTTAAACAATAGAAATGTATTTTCTTACAGTTCTGGAGAATGGAAGTCAGAGATCAAGGTGCCGGCACAGTCCAGTTCTGGGTGAGACTCTTCCTGGCTTGCAGATAACTGCCTTCTCCCTGTGTCCTCAGAGAGTAGTCTCACTCTTCCTCTTCTCATAAGGCCACCAATCCTATCAGATTCGTGCCCCACACTTATGACTGACCTCTTTTAACCTAAATTACCTCATAAACGCCTCATCTCCAAATACAGTAACATTGGGGGTTACGACTTCAATATATGAATTTTCATTCAGGGTGAACACAGTTCAATCCACAGCACCACTTAAACTAACACTATGCTTTTAGGAATTTACCCGAAGAGGGCTCCAGGGTGGCTCAATCAGTTAAGCACCTACCTTCAGCTCAGGTCATGATCCCAGGGTCCTGGGATCCAGCCCCACATTGGGCTCCCTGCTCAGCGGGAAGCCTGCTTCTCCCTCTCCCTCTGCTATTCTCGTTCTCTCGTTCTCTCTCTCTGTAAGATAAATAAAATCTTAAAAAAAAAAAAAAAAGGAATTTACTCCAATAAAACAGTAAGAGATGGGTTAAAAAATTACAGTATAAGATTATATATATGTAAGAAGATAAGTATATTATGTACTCTATATAGTAGGAAGAAATAGAGGGGGAAAGTCTAAATTCTAATGGAATATTGGTTTAAAAATTATGGTACATCCATAAAATGAGGTATCATGCTTCCATTAAAAAGCATATATTAGGATATTTGAATAATATGAGATGTTGATACTTCATTAGAAGAATCAAAAAATAAAAATCAAATTTAAAATTAATTAAAACATTAGATTTCATAGAACAAAAACTGAAATTATATTTACAAAAGAGTATTACCTATTATTTATGATTGGGACGTTTAAAGAAATTTTAGTTTTTGTCTTTGTGTTTTTCTGAATTGCTTTCCTAAATTACATACATATAGACCTTTAAAAAACTGGTTTGTCAAAAATAATATTAGGTATGGGACTATCAGAATACGACCAATCTTAATACCCTTTATTTTTATCTAAAAATCACCTCAATATTCTATTTCTCTTGAATTCTAGAATGATGTGCAGTAATGAATTTAGTTTGATTCCAGAAGCCAGTTATCAAACACCTAGATTACTGTCCATGACCTGCCTGTTCGTCAGTAACTTAACATAAAAACTGAGTCACAAGATCTCATATCTTCAAAGAGTCCAATTACTGCATTTTTTTAAGAAGTATCTTTTTTTTTTTTTTTTTACAACCACCAAAGAAAATAGACTACAGTAGGAAATACAAATAAGAATTAGGAGGGAGGAATGCTTAGAAAGAAAACAGGAATTTTAAATTTCATTTGCGAAATATTTTCTCATGGAAAATGTTGTTTCTAGCTCAGTGACCACAAGGGTCAAATTAATTTCTTCTGGATAAGTAAAATTTCAGGGAAAATGAAAGGACACTGATTTTGTGACCAATATATGACCATCCAAATGAAGTACCATTTTGTTTGGAACAGTAAGGAGTGTTCTAGGGTAGGGAACAGAAATATGAGGCTGTTATTTTCTGCCTCCTCTTCCCATAATTTCTTATTCTCGTGCTGTGTCTTCCTGTCCTTTTTATTCTGTTCACAAATGGAAATTGGTGGGAAAGACACGAAGTGCAAAGTGACTTTTACCTGCTGTGCTGTGGGCAGAATTGACAGTTCAGAAATGCTACTTCCTACGTGTCTGTCCCCTTCTCACTTTGTCTAGAGGAAGCTAAGATGTCCTGCATTCCTCCTGGGAGAGGGCACATGAAAAGAAGCCTCTAAGAAACAGAAGGACCATGCACTTTGTCCTCTGCCCTGTCACTGCTTGTAAAATAGCTTTTATTGCAAGCCTCCAAAGTGCCAGGACAAGGGGTCGCACCTGATGAGCTGGGGAGTGAGGGGATCGATGGGGTGGTGAAGGAAATTGAACTCATCAGTTTACCAGACTTTTCTATACAGTGTTGACTTCTGGGGTATTATTCAACCTACAGGCTTCCTGAGCACTCTGTTCCAGGCAATACGTAGACTCCTAGAGATAAAAAACCAAGGACACTTTTATCCTTCAAGTATCTAGAGGCTGGTCTAGCTGATAAAATGAGGGGAAAAAAACACAGAGTATGGTACAATTTTCATTAAATAATAAAACAGATGGCTCGTCAGCACTAAACGATGCTTTTTTAAGTGGGAATTATGGAGAGATCCCATGATTAAATAATTTTGAGAAGTGCTGTTAAGCAGATTTCTTTACTATCAGACTTCTCAAACTCCTTAATATGCTTTGCTTCCATTATGGACCTCCAGCAAGGTCTCGTATTATTCAGAAAAAAATCCTTGGGCTCTCTAACCCTTTTTTTTTTTGGAGGATGTTTTAGGATCATTGTTTTTTAAAACCTGTTGGCAGCCAGATGAAATGGATATTAAAATTTGTTCTTATTTGTCTTTGTGGGCCTCTGAAAGGTTATATTATACTGGAAAAAAAGGACCATAAAATGTGCGAACTATAAATTGTTCAAGGGAAGTAAAGCTATGAGGTTAGTCCATATTTAAGTGTTTAAGCAGATTCCCTCATCGATGTTTCCTCTTCTGCTCAACTGCCTGACTCTGCGACCCAGCTTCACACTCATTTCTTCTTAGATCTTTCTTGAAATATAATGTAATGATTCTTCCCTTTAGAGAAACTAATTTCTTATCAGAACCACTTCGAAAGCCGTGAGAGACAGAAGATGGAGAAGATGATACAGTTTTTCTCTCTTGTTCCTGGGTAGTCTTTCAAAAACATCCTTCTCAATTTAGAACTTATATTGTACTTTTTACAGAAAGAGTTGATAGTGATGACAAGATGTCCAGTATACAGAACAAATTCTGTTTGTTTTTAAATGCCTAATCTGCCAGATCGATGAATAACAGGAATTCTAAAATCCATCATGAGATCTCTTAGTTCATGTAGGAATTTAATGAAATTAATTTGTATAGGCCTTAATATGTATAGAAACTATTTCTGGACAAATCTGCTTTCAAAGAAAGGTTGTGTATGTGTGCATGTGTGTGTGTGCATGGCTGTGTGTGTGAGCATGTGTGCATGCCTGCGTGTGCCTACGTGTGATGCTTTATCAGAAAGCAGAGTGAAACCCATAGGCAGACGTAAGAGATGGCTGTTAAGCATCAGTGGCAGAAGTTCCATTGTGTATGAATTCCTTTTTATAAGAATCAAGTATAATAACATAGACCTAACTACATTTGCTGTCCCTTTGCTTATTATGTAATGCCAGAAGGAAGTTCTATGTCATAACTTGTTTGTATCTATAATTAAAGGAAATGGATCTACCATTAAACTGTATTTTATAATTTGCTCTTAAACTTTCATGGAACACTGTTCTTACTAAAATCATGTGATTTTAATAACTACAGGCACCAGGAAAAAAATGAAAAATTTAAATCTCAATACAGGAGAATGCCCTTTTTTCTCATTGGAACAACTTTACTATTTATCAGTCATAGAATTAAGCTCCAATTAACATTAAATCAGAAAATTGGCCTTTTACTTTAGAATTTTCAATAACCATATTTTAATGTTGTCTTCTTATCAGTATCAAAGAGGCATTACTTTACTTTTGTTATCTCAGGGGAAAAATTCTATCCTTGACATTTAAAGCAAATGATTTCACTAATAATTAAAATGGCAGGTAAATACTAAAAATTTTCTGCTAAATGTAAAAACAGCTAACTTTTGTCAGAGATCTTTTTACCCAGAATACTTAACTATAATTCCTGTACTGTTTGCTTTTCAAAAAATTTCCTGTTTTACCTACTGTTATATGATTTAAAACATTCAAATTAACTTATGCCCTATTAATACTAATAAGCAATAATATTTGTGATACTACTCATTCATGAGTTTTTATTACCTGCTATAGCTAATATTTTTGTGTTTGGTGTATCATTTATTCATGTCTTTAGCATTTATTTGCCATTTAGCATTTAGCATCAATCTGTCAGCTGCTGTTCTGGGTACCAGGGGTGCAGCACAAAGGAGGCAAACAATAAACAGATCTATCACATGTGGGGTGATGACATATTATGTACGATGACCAGGAACAAAGCATGTTAAAGGAGAAGAGACCTGTGGGAATGGGAAATTACACCTTTATAGCAGGTGGTTAGAGATAACCTCACTAATCCTGAGTCATGTGGGTAGAGATGAGAAGGCAGTGAGCAAGCTGTGTGTGCCTCAGAAAAGACCTTCCCAGGCAGCGGGAGCAGCATGTACAAAGGCCCTGAGGCAGAGTATGTGTCCTGTGTTTGAGGACTAGCTAGGAGGCTAGTGGCTGGAATGAAGGGACCTGCTATGAGGGGTAGAGAAGATCAGGGTGAGTGTGGAGGGGGTGGTGGGGAGGTCCTACAAGGTCTTGCAGATCATTATAAGAATTTTCGCTTTTGGAATGAGTATTATCATTACAAGGTATGGCTTAGGCTTGGAAAAGGCTCACTGTAGTGTGTTGCCAATACTCTGACATAGAAAAGACTAGAAGAAGGTTAAAGCCTCTGCCTTCGGCTCAGGTCATGATCTCAGGGTCCTGGGATCGAGCCCTGCATAGGGCTCTCTGCTCAGCAGGGAGCCTGCTTCCCCCTTTCCCTCTGCCTGCCTCTCTGTCTACTTGTGATCTCTCTCTCTGTGTCAAATAAATAAATAAAATCTTAAAAAAATAAATAAATAAAAGACTAGAAGAGGGAGACCAAGGAGGCTGTAACCATACTTGGAATATTTTGAAGGGTACAGCTGACAGAAATTAATTTATAAGCTGAGTTTATAAAGCTATTATTTTAAATCTCTATTACCCTGGGTCTACTAGATGAATGTTCATAAAATACAAGTAGTTTAAGTTTCTCTTAAAGCTGCTTTTTGCAAACACAAATTTTAAGGACTGACTTTGTTGAGATTTTTTTTTTTTTAATAGAATTATTGATTCAGTGGTGCGTGGATGGCTCAGTCCGTTAAGCGTCTGTCTTCAGCTCAGGTCATGATCCCAGGGTCCTGGGACTGAGCCCCGCATTGGGCTCCTTGCTCAGTGGGAGCCTGCCTCTCCCTCACCCTCTGCCTGATGCTCCACCTGCTTGTGCTCTCTCTCTCAAATAAATAAAGAAAATCTTAAAAAAAAAAATTACTGATTCAGTGTCAGATATCTTAACTTGATAAACTATTGATATTTAAGCTCTCTGCCTTATATAAGTAATATAGAAAATGTCTGATGTAAGTATATTTAAAATATTCCACATTCTTCTCAGATACAGTTTACATTTTTTAATAGAGGTGTTTTTTTCCCCTCTATTATTTTCTGTGAAAGTGTAGGGGAAAGAGAATAAAACATGGGCACTAAGAACCCCCAATTTGGAATGCAAGAGACTTGGGTTCAAGCCCAGACTCCTGCTCTTATTAGCTGTGCAACTTTGGGGAAGTTACCTAACCTATCTGAGCTTCAGCAGCTTCCTTTTTTTGGAGGCTGAAGAAGGGATTGCTGTGAGCATCCTATGTTAGGCATAAAAAACAGCACAGTACCAGGAGCATATTTAGAATTTTGTTACTGATCATTGTTATGTAAATTTTTTAAAAAGATTTTCTTTATTTGTTTGACAGAGAGAGATCACAAGTTGGCAGAGAGGCAGGCAGAAGGGGGGAGGGGAGGAAGCAGGCTCCCTGCTGAGCAGAGAGCTCGAAGCGGGGCTCGATCCCAGGACCCTGAGATCATGACCTGAGCCGAAGGCAGAGGCTTTAACCCACTGAGCCACCCAGGTGCCCTGATATGTAAATTTTAATAATGGCTATGACAAGGAAGATATTGAGGACACAGGACATATTTGCATTTATTGGGAAGAATAATTTTAATTTAATAATTTAATATATTTTTAAAGATTTTATTTATCGGACAGAGCAGGGACAGAGGGAGAGGGAGAAGCAGACTCTCCACTGAGCAGGGAGCCTGATGCAGGGCTGGATCCCGGACCCCAGGATCATGACCTGAGCCAACCGACAACTGAGCCACCCAGGTGCCCCGGGAAAAATAATTTTAGAAGGAGATGTTACCTTTAGGCATGACTGCAGCAAAGCTGTTATTTATTCCCAATCACTTAGGTGTGGATGTCCACTTCCTATACCTAGTATTCAATACGTAGTCTGGCATAGGCATTAAAAGGCATGTAAATAAGGGCAGGTGTAAAATACTAACTAGTGCATTTAACTTGTCAGACGTATACCTAATTTAATAATAAACTTACTAAAATGATGGCCTTTCACTGTATATAACAGCCTTTATCTTAGTGAAAGTTGACACAAGTGATGTTCCCCTGAACCTTTCTCGCTTTTCATCACCTAAACCGCTGGCTCCGTTGTGTCGGGAAGGCGAGGTGCCCCAGTGAAGTTTAATATGACAGGATGACTTGCCGTATCGCTGTGAATCACAATCTCCTTTGACAGTTGAAGCAAACAGTAAAATTCACTCTAATATAACCATGTGGTATCTGTCAGAGAGCAAAGCCAAAGAACCATATCCGTCATCAGAATAATAAATAGAAGTTCTTTGCTCTTTTTCATCAAGTCTGCATAGGCGTATATAGTGAAGTACCCACCCACAACTTTGTGGTGTGAGTTTTTGTGCTATCTATATGATAACATAATGTAGTCATAGTTTGCATCTTAATGCTCAAATTCCCAAGTTAATGATATATATAGAACTCTCCACTTGAACTTTTGTGATCATTATTATTTTGTGATCATTATTTTGTGATCATTATTATACTTATTCTTAAGTTATAGTCTTGGTTTTGTGCTATCATTTGCTCAGTGGGAATTGACTCTGAAGTAATATGTGGAAAATGGATTATAAATTATTACATATTATTATAATATAATACATTATTATAAATTATGGGGGTTAGCTCAGAGTTCATTGTATTGTAATTTCTAGATCAGATTTTCTTTTCTCCTTCCTAAAAGTATTTGAAAGACCAATATTTGCCATTAGTTTTTCTGCAGTTCACATTGAAAATACATTCTGGTAGGATGTATTATTCTGACTTTGAAATAAAATAATTGATGTTTCCCTATTAGGAATGAAGTATAATTGTAAGATTTTCAAAGCATAAATTCCAGCAGCATATGAGTTTCTGAAATAACATTATTTACTCTATAATGGCAAAAAAAATTTTCAAACTGAAATGATGCTTTGAGATGAATAAAAGGTCTTTATGTCATTATGATTCAGGTATAACTTTAAAATTAATTGCTTTTATCCTAATTGACTAGTTGCAAGCATCAAAGATACACATGCACACACATACATGTTTATATATAGATGAAAAAAAGAGTGGGAGCACCAAATAAAAATCTTCTGGGGAAAGTTATATCAAGCATTCATTTTTCTTTATTTTTCCTAATCATTTCTACCTGTTTTATCCATAATATTAAAAATTAGTTAAAATTATAATACATAAGTCTTTGGGAACTAAAATATAATCTTTAGAAAAATAAGCTAATAGAGGAGGAAGTGATTGGTGTTAATTATCAAATGCAAAAGATTCATTTCATTGAAATAGACACTTTTGGAATATGAGATTAATAGGTCTTTCTCATTGCGTTAACAAAGTTATAGTTCATGTGTTCAAAATTTTTGATGACTGTTATACAACCTGGTACTTAAAATGATACCGAATAAATTCTAAATCCATTATTAGAAATATTTTATACTTTTAATCCTGATTTTAGTAAGAGAAGATTTCTGTTCAGTGTTCATAACTACCTCTAAAAGTCCCGATGTAAACTTGCCTTGATTCCATAGGGATTTTGGCTGAGCACAAGATCCAGGAATGTAGCTGATCTATGTTCTCTATAAGCTTTTATTCAACTCTCTGTTTTGAATTATAAGCCCCCACATTTAAACAAAAAAATGATGCAGTAAATCACCAAATATATTCAAATTTTCTGTGTTTTTTACAATTAGGATAAAATCTCCTTCACATTAGTTTAATTTTTATTTGGAAGAAAAGTAATTAAAACGTTTTAGTTTGCATTCAGTATGCTTTTATGATATTTTCATCCATGGAATATTTATTCAGTTTGTCAAATGGTACCACATAAAACTCTTTTCACTACCATTCTCAAGGACTAGTCATTGTTTTCAGTAGATTTGGAAAATATTTATTGTAATCCTTTACCTTGAAAGCTGTCTAAAACAGAATAATTCCATTCCATTCTTCCAGGTCAAAATATGAAGCAAATGGCTACAAATACCTCCTTTAAATAAATTTCCATTATAGATGCAAGTAATATGGTATACTGTGGGCCAATATCCATTTTCCTTAATTATTCTTCAGAGAAATAGAGATATAAAGATATATATAAATATATATTAAAATAAAGATATATAAAGATATAAAATAGGGGCGCCTGGGTGGCTCAGTGGGTTAAGCCTCTGCCTTCGGCTCAGGTCATGATCCCAGGGTCCTGGGATCAAGCCCCGCATCGGGCTCTCTGTTCAGCGGGGAGCCTACTTCACCCTCTCTCTCTCTGCCTGCCTCTCTGCCTACTTGTGATCTCTCTGTCAAATAAATAAATAAAATCTTTAAAAAAAAAAAAGATATAAAATATATGAAAGTAAACATTCTATTGGTATAAATTACTGATTCTGGGTTTTTTTTTTTTTTCCAGGCCTGATGGAATTGGAACAGTTTCAATGGAAGAAAAAGAGAGATTTGAGGAGATAAAAGAAAGACTCTCTTCCCTTTTAGAAAATCAGATAAGCCATTTCAGGTATATACTCTGTTCATTAATATTAAGTATTTGCTTTCTTCACTCAACACTCCAGTTCCCTATAGAAGTTTATTATGTCTTTCTGTGGCTACTCAAGAACTATCAGTAGTCTTCCTCTCCATCGCCTGCCAGATAAGATCCATATTCTTCAGTCTGTGGTCTGTTCCTAAGCCTGCCATTCAGTTTCCACGATTCATTAAGGTAGGTCCCTTACCCCTTCAATTTGTGGAATGCATTTCTCACTTGCTCGTGCATTTCTCATCCTTGAGTAGCCTCTTCCCCTAGCTTTGGTGAGTAGTCCTCCCTCTCTCTGAGTCACCAGGCAAGGAGCTTCTTGTGTCCTATCTCATAGTAGAGCTGTTTTCGATCATTCCAGCAAAGACTAGAAAACCTGAAGTCTTTCAGCATTTATCATCTGTACTCATCACTAGTCACTTATCACATAGTTATAATGTCTATTTCTTAAGCCATTAGTTATTTTATTTACATTCTGTGAGAACAAGGGCCATGTTGCCTGGTACAATTCCTTGCTCAAAAAAAAAAAAAAATTAACCATTGATACTACGAAACATTTACAGATGAAAGATCAAAATCTTGATATTTTTTTCCCCTGATTACAGTTAGCTCAATAGAACCTAATGGCTAAAAACAGAAATATTTCTGGGGAATGCAATTCAAGACAAAGGAGACAAAGAAAGAGGGTTGGTTAAGGTCCCTGAACAGAAACTCAGTGTTAAAGAGGGAATCTTCATAGTGATAGTTAATAGAAACCTCAAGTGATGATTGAGCTTAGAAAATAACCAGTTCTCTTGAGAGCAAGTCAGAAAAATTCTTCAAGTAAATTAAATTGACAAAATACTAAGATGTTTTAGTATGTTGAGAGAGGGTTTACCCACCTGGAATTGAGTTTGGAGTTCTATTAATTATATTAGTTACATTAGATTAAGTATATAAAAAGAGGGTATTAAAAACAAAGACAAGTATTATAAACAAAATAATGGCACATAAATCATTATAACTATGGTGTCTCAGTTATCTATGACATTTACATAATATAAATATTGAATTTAACCCCCAAAATGGCATAACTGTGTTAGAAAGATAAGAAGGACAGGAATTACATTTAGGATGGGGGAAAGTAGTCAAAAAAAGGAAAAAAAAAAAAAAAAGCTACATATGTCTAAGGTGGAGTAACAAGATTATATTTACCCTCCCATCTAAAACAAAAAAAATTTTAATTTTTTTAAAATGTGGAAAAACGCTTTTAAGCACATTAAACATAAGACAATGAATAAAAGTGATTCTTGAGAGATGAAAAATAAATGAATAAGCCCTTTCATTGTCTCTGCTTGGCACCAGAAGAGTGCTTCTGGGCCATGGCCCAGGGAGGAGAATCCTAGCGGACGCCCTGACTTAAGGAGACAAATGGAAGTCCGGGCAGGGCAAGGCAGCCAGAGTTTGCAGGTCAAACTTCTAAAGAAAAGAGAGGAGAGACTTGCAGATATTTGCTGAGGGTCCCACTGGATTCTTCAACTAAGTATTGATTTAAGCATGTATGTAAGGAAAATAAGTGAGACAAATAATCCTTTCACTCTGTGGTAGGATTACAGGAGATAATCCCCAAAGGCTAACGTACAGCTAAGAGGAGTACCAGTTTCTACCACCCAGAGTGGAAAGCTTCTTAAGTCATGGACAGAGGGTTGAATACTCAAGAGAATTTTTGCCTCCGTAATAGAAAAAACTTAGCCTTGTTTTTATCTCTCCTAATGAGGATTAAAATCGAGTTTCAAATAAACTGTTTTTAAGTAATTTAACTGCATTCCAGAACAAAGTTCAAGAATAAAGGAATACAGAAGTATTGAGCCACCAATAATGTAAAATAATAATGTCTACCATCCAGTCAAAAATTTCTAGGCATACAAAGAAATGGTAAAATATGACCCATGAAGAGAATGAAAACAGCCAAAAGTGGAAGTGACACAGAAGATAGAATTAGTAAACAATAGTATTAAAAGAATTCTTACCAAATGCTGTATGTTCAACCTGTTAAGGGCGTCTTTGGAAAACCTGCAACTTCATACTTAACAGTGAAAGATTGAGAATGTTTTTCACCTAAGATCAAGAGCAAGGCTAGGATGTCTGCTCAAAAATCAGTAATCAAGGTTGTGTGGTGTGGACAGTTCAGAAATTGACTCACACACATACAGTCAGTTGATTTTCAAAGATATACAAAGATAGTTTGCAAAGTACACTTTTTTCGATAAATGGTGCTAGAACTATTAAATAGCCAAATTGAAAATACTGACCTAGACCCATACCTCATACCTGATTAAAAAGTTAACTCAAAATGGGTAGACCTAGAAAACAGAAAATCTCTTTGTTCTTGGACTAAGCAAAGATTCTTCAAAACACCAAAATCATGATTCATAAATGGAACAATGTTGGGGCGCCTGGGTGGCTCAGTGGGTTAAAGCCTCTGCCTTAGGCTCAGGTCATGATCTCAGGGTCCTGGGATCCAGCCCCGCATCGGGCTCTCTGCTCAGAAGGGAGACTGCTTCCCCCTCTCCCTCTGCCTGCCTCTCTGCCTACTTGTGATCTCTCTTTCTGTCAAATAAATAAATAAAATCTTTAAAAAAAAAAAAACGAAAGAACCCAATAAAAAATTGTTTCTGATATTTCACCAAAGACACATGGCGAAAAGGCATATGAAAAGATATTCAACATTCTTATTCTTTAGGGAAGTACAAACTAAAACACAAAGTAGTACTAGTACGTTATTAGTATAACTAAAATTAAAAACATAATTACCATCCAGCAAGTGTTGGCATGGATGTGAAGCTGGAACTCTGCATATACTCTTGACAGCAGTATAAAAGTGTACAACCCACTGTGTAAGGTAGTTTGCAGGTTTTTAAAAAATCAAACACCTAACATGACCCAGCCATTCCACTTGTAGGTATTCTCCAAGACAAATGCATTCACATGCCCACGCAAAGACTTTTCGTGTGAATGTTCATACTAGCATTATTCATAATAGCCAGAATATGAAAACAAGCCAGATGGCTATCAACAAGGAATAGATAAACAGTGTATTCCAATACTTCTGTGCAGTAAAAAGGAATGAATGGCTGATAGCATGAATGAATAGCAAAATATAATGAGAGAAATCAGACGCAAAGAAATACGTACTGTAAGATTCCTCATACATAAAATTATAGAAAATACAAACAATCCGAATACAAAGTAAATCCGTGCTTGCATGGACCCAGGGGGTGGGGAGGAAACATTTGGCCATCATGAATATGTATTAAACTGACTGTGGTGATGGTTCCACAGGTGTATACCTACGTCAAAACGTATCAAATTATGTATTTTAAATATGTGCAGTTATATGTCATTTATACCTCTAAATCTATTAAAAACTAAGTACTTCCATAGTGGGAAGTTAGTAGAACAATATATAAAACTGAAAAATTGAGAATTAGAAATATTAGCATGTAGGTTAGGAATATAATGTTTAAATATAGAAAGAAATAACTAAAAGTTAAAAACTTTTCTGGAGAAATTACTTGGGGAGTGGGGTGGAAATGACATAAAAGACCTCTGTTTTTCATAAGAAGGCTTTAAAAGAAGTTTCCTTTCAGACTATGTGCATATATAATTTTGATAAAAAGAAATACTGTATTTTAAAATGGTAAAGGAATTTAATTGTGAGACATGTCTATGCAGTCTCATCTATCTGTGTAATTAATAATGGGAATTGGGACTATTTTAATTTATTCAGATTATTAATATTAAACTTGGTTGAATTTTATTTGATGGTTGAGTATTTTCCACTTTGCTTTGTTATTACAGAGCTGTCAAAGTGGTAAAACCCAAAAATATTTATCCTGAAAGCAGAACAAAACTATTCCTTTCTTTTAAAACTCGTTTTGTAAAGATTAATTAAACTTCTGTGTAGTTATTTTCTGTACTTTATTGATTGAGGATTACTTGTACTCTGTAAATGTGTTGAATTATTTACACATCATGGGCAGCTAATGCTAATTCAGAACATACCCAGTGGGACCTCAGAGCCCTGAAATGCTAAATGTAATCTGGGGATCAGTAACATTCCATTCATAAAATGTGTCACCCACAGGTTAATGGAAATAAACAATAGGAAAGACAATGGGTGGATTATGCAAATACACTGAAAAGATTTAAGCAGGGGGAGGGGACTATAAGAACCCAATTTGTGTTTTATTTAAACATGGATTAAGGTTTATGGTATACAAAATGATGAAAGCTACTTTGCTAATTTGCTAATGCTCTAAAAAGCAACACTGCACAGGAAAAAAAAAACTATCAAAAATAATTTGGTTGTTGCTTTTGTGCATGGTAGCGGAGAGGAGGAAGAGAATCCATTGAAGTAAGAGTTAGTTGAAGGAAATTTTTAACAGCAAATGAAATATACAGTCTTCTGAAGAAAAATTTGACTAGATTTATGATGTTTTTTTGCAATTATCTGACACTAATAAAAATTCCGTAAAATTAAAACACAGTCCTAATATGGATTTAACAACTGCTTTGTGAGAAATGCATCTTTAACCAGTTTTTAAAATTTGCTGAATTTAATTTAAATTGAATTTAAAATATACGTGATTTTAGAGAAACCTGTTCAGATTGCCTTGTGAAAAAAAATAATTTCATTGTGAGTTACGTCTTAGAAGATGTGTTTACCAAGTCCCTGAATAATGGCAAAGGACATGGAAATATATAAACTTCAAGTTACTGGTTTGGAGATTTCTAGTCCAGAGCCAAGTGGCAGCCTGAGGACAGCTCAGCCTCCTGCAGCCCTTGATCTTGAGGCTGGGGTGCTGGTTGGGGAGGAGGTGCTTTACCGAACCTGATTCAAGAAAGCGAGGAGCTCCAGCAGATGAAGAGGCCCTGACATTCTCTGCTCTTTAAGTGGAAAGTGACCTGAATGGGGACCCTGTGTAAAGAGCAATAAATCTGTTACCACCATGTGTCAGCTAACTTCTGAGGAGCCCACTCACTCCCCCAGCCTCTGACCCTGATTTCGGAACGTGGGCGTGACCTCCCCTGGGATTGTTGGTATCTGTTAGGAATGCAGGGCATTAGAAAAACTGAGGATGACCATCTCCGCTAGCAAATGGCGGAGCTCTGGAAAGTTGGTGTTTTGTAGAGTTAGCCACTGGCGTAATAGGCAGGTTCGGGAGGGAGCTGGAACGTGTTTTGGACTAGCAGTTATGTCTGTGGGGTGTGCATCCATCTCAAGCCACACATAAGCACAGGAGGAAATGGGGGGAATCCTTTCGTTTAGCATAAGGCTTGAATAACAGCAAACCTTAACAGATTTTAGGAAATGTATTTTAATTATCTCTTTACTGGTAGGCTCTTGGAGGTTTTTTGTTTTTGTTTTTAATTTACTATGTTCTTTCTGAACATACATCATCAAAATTTTAGAACCTTTTCATCACAGTTGATACCCTTACCGTTAAAAGAAATTGAAAGCAGGGAACTAAGTAAACTTCTGCCGTTAAGATTTTCCCAGATGGCTTGATGCTATTTTAAGCACTTTTCGCTGGTCTTCAATAATGCCAAGTAATAGAAGAGGGAATTATTGAGCAGTCTTGGATATTAAATATTTGACTTTCTTGTTCCTTCTCTTGTTTTTAAAGATACTGTTTTCCCTTTGGACGACCTGAAGGTGCTCTCAAAGCTACACTTTCATTACTTGAAAGGGTACGTTTGAACACTATTTTATAAATACTATTCGCACGCGTAGTAGCTGTGTATTTTAGTGACTGGACCAGGCAGACAGGCCCATTCCTCACGAGGAGTGTGTTCTCTGAGGCTGTCCGGTCACATTTCAGCACTTTCTCACCTGCTCCTAACTGCATTCCGACTCTTCCTATCTCCTACTTCCTCCTCCCCGCAGCTTTTCCGAAGCCCGCCCCTTCCATCCGAGGCTGAGTGGATAGCATCTTGGTAGTACCCGTTTTCCCCACCTCTTTCTTTCCCTCATGAAATAGTCTTTTTTTTTTTTTCCAGTTAAGTATAATCATCTGTTTTTCAGACTTCACAGTTGTCTTTCATTACCCGCCCCCTCACCCCCCGACTTATTTGTGTGTCTACCTATCCCATTTCTCATACCTATAAGAGTTTATCTTGCCCAAACCTATCCTTCCTTTCATTCTAATACAATCTTGGAATCCATTTCAACTTGTGTTACTTTAAACAGATTCATGAATTGTAGAAATTCGTTTACCTTCAAAAAATAAATAGCACGAGGCTTTCCTATCCATGCTAAAATAATTTATTAATGAAAGTACATTCTCCACTCCTGTTTTTGTAACAGATAAGGTTTCAAAGGAAAATATCATTTTCACTTATTTATAAAACTATTCATATGCTAGTTGGAACCTAACAGCTAAGTGATGTGGACAATTCCTGTTCCTTATCAACAGTAAAAAAAAAAAAATTTTTTTCTAAGGATCATTTATAGCTCATGATTTGATTATTCTGGTCCTGATTTATTTTTTTAAGATATTTATTTATGCGATAGAAAGCAAGCACAAGTAGGGAGAGCAGCAAGCAGAGGGAGAGGGAGAAGCAGACTCCTCACCGAGCGGGGAGCCCAATGCAGGGCCTGATCCCAGGACCCGGGGATCATGAACTGAGTTGAAGGCAGACGCTTAACAACTGAGCCACCCAGGAGCCCCATTTGGTCCTGATTTATTGACTTCAAAGCACTTGGTCTTGTCTACTTTTCTGCCAAAGAATTCTAGATACATTACATTATTTATTAGCACTTCTATTAAAAGCAAAAAGAGAAGACATTTCTCAGTGATTTAAGGACTTAAAAGATGAGGACTAGAACTGATGACTGTATACATTGGCTGCCTCTGTCTGTTCCTGTCTTATCCTTGATTCCTGTGCATCATGTGATAGAAATATTATTGTAGTAGTTACCTGTTGCATTAGAATTTTTATCATAAAGCTGCATGTAAACCAGGCTTGTCCAAAGTATTCATTTCATCCAATTCATTGAGGTATCAAGGAAAAGATGAAATCTTTACAAAGAGCTGTACTTTTGGAATGGCATCCCATCCTGGGT
The DNA here is from genome assembly GCA_028534135.1 of Potos flavus. Classification (NCBI taxonomy): domain Eukaryota; kingdom Metazoa; phylum Chordata; class Mammalia; order Carnivora; family Procyonidae; genus Potos; species Potos flavus. The sequence continues at coordinate 69,014,816 of CM052887.1, read as the reverse complement.
GCCTACTGCAGCCTCTCCATGTGCTGGTTTCCATGGTAGAACTTCCCTCCTCCCCCAGCGGGGAACAGCTCCTAATAGCGTAGACGCCCTCACCCACTGACAAGTGGCAGGATGAACAGTGACCTTTTTTCCAGTTATAGTCACTTATCATGTCTCTTGCTGAACTGAGAGAGAAATGGTAGGGCCATTTCTTCCTTTTCACATCTCTGTACTTACTGACATCTTAGGAAAACAAAATCTACACATGAATTCTTCATATTTATTATGCTTTGGAAGAAATGGAGGGGATACACGAAACAAGCTGTGTCTCCCTTTTTGCTCTTGCCAGCCCATAATCTGTACTTTGCCAGGAAAGGGGATACAATTCCCCCCACTCCAAATTAACTGTTTCAACCCAAGACTCACCTCTGTAACAGACATATACATTCTAATTTTAACAGCTATTTCTATTATTTAAGAGTGTGTCGGGTGCCTGGGTGGCTCTTTTGGTTAAGCATCTGACCTTTGATTTCGGCTCAGGGCATGATCTCAGGGTTGTGGGATCAAGCCCTGCTTTGGGCTCTGTGTTGGAGCATGGAGCCTGCTTAAGATTCTCTCCCTCTGCCCTCTCTCCCCCGACCCCCGCCAACTTGTGCTCGTGCTCTCTCTGAATGAATGAATGAATGTGTGTCAACCATGGGAAGGTCTAATAGTAAAGTTCATGGTTCTGCATATGGGACAAAATTAATTTTAAATTTAAACTGAAGTAATAATCACATTAAAAATGATAGTACATTTAAAAACAAAAATAATAGTATATTAATGCTTGGGTTTTTTTTTTTTAACTATGAGCAGAAGGGGTTTTTTTTTTTTTTTTTTTCTGCCTATAAAGAATCTAAGGTGCAGTTCTAATTAAAGTGCCAAGTATATGTAAATGTGTTAAAGATTTTTAATATGAGACTGAAGAATAATGGAATTTGATGGGAAGGAAATTTTTAAGTGCTAAAGTTTGCTGTTTTAAAAAGGAAAGCTTGACTAACAGAATTAAAATGTGTTGTGAAGGATCACCAATGCTTAAATGGTTGAGTAAATTTGAGATTGTAAAATCCTTAGTGCCAAGGCTGATCGGAAGAGAATGAAATAATAAAGCATGAAATAGATGTTTTCATAATCTTTTGATGAGTCTTTAAGGTAAAAGACTAATGAAATAGTAAGAATACCTAATGTTCTTGTCTTCTCTGTATTCACGTTTTGCCTTCTATTTTATAATTTGAATGTAAGTAAAGCGAGAAAAGCTACATTAACTATACAGAAAGATAGAGGTTAACTGACGGTATAATCAAAACTAACTGTAAGCAGTTTTATCACTGAGAAAGTTTTAAGGAAAATTATCAGTGAGTAATTATAAAAGTGCTTGAATACATTGTTTTGAATTCTGGATATAATTGTATTTTCCCCTTGCTAATAGTAATACTTCTAAAGGAAAAAAAAAAAGTCCAAAAATATATTTAGAAACTCAACAGAAAATGATCTGTTGTTTTTTTCATTTCAGAAAGTTTCTGTGTATTTTAACATTTAATATGCCATTCATTTCACTAAAAGATTTTCTCCCCCTCAACAGATTAAGTAATTAAAGTTTAATTGTGAGAATTAGAAATCTCGGTTTTTATACAGCTCAAAAATAGTGCTTATTCTTCATAGAAGTTTGTTACTGTTTTCATATATATATTGCTCAAAAGATTGAAAGCTTTTAAATTAGGGATGTGCAAGACAAACTTTATTACTTGTCCCAAGGACTCTAATCCTGATCTGAAAAAGCTGCTCTAATGGTGTCATGGGCCCCTGGAGAAAAAGTGACAGTCATCGCACTGAATGGTGGTTTGGCCTATGAGAGGTTTTGATGTGCATAAATGAGGCTTAGACAGGAGGAGCCAAGACTGGAGGATTACATTCCCGATTGTGAAGTGCCGACTCATTACTTTCCCCCAGTATTACCTAGGACCCCTTCCTCGTAATAGATCTAGGACAATTTGTGTAGTTTGATTGTAGTATCTGTTTTATGCAATCTCTTTCTCTCCCCCTCTTTAGGTTTTAATGAAAGATATCGCCACTCCCATACCAGCAGAAGAGGTGAAAAAAGTGGTCAGAAAATGTCTCGAGAAAGCGGCCTTGATCAATTACACTAGACTCACAGAATATGCCAAAATAGAAGGTCAGTGCACTGAGCAATTGCCCAAGTGGCAATGAGAGCCAACAATGCCTATTAACTGAATTTTCTGTGAGAAGTTCTTTCCTTTCCTGAACAAACCTGTACCGTGGCTAAGGGAAATGTCTCATTAAAATCTCAGCTGGTGAACTGAAGAGCTTTTTCCTATTCATTGCTTTAATATGCCTCCTGGGACTCTGCTTGAATGAAAGACCCAGGATTCGTGCTTAAGTTGTCCTTTGTTCTTATTTTGAGTTTTCAAGGAACCACAAGGTGTTTTCATGGGTTGTATTTTTTGACATTACCGTAAGTATGTCTAACATTTAAATTATGGGTAGTGTCTTCTTTCCTGATCAGTAACGGTATAGTGTTACATAATTTTATTTTCTGTTCAACACTGTCTCTCAGAGAAGGAGGAAACTTGATTATGGTGAGGACCAAAATAAACTAATAGAATTCCCTTCAACTTTTCATGGCTTGCAATATATTAATGCACTTGAAAGATTAGACCTCTTGAGAGGACTGCACATTTTTTCTTCTTCCTTCAGGTTTTATTCATTAAGAATGCTGAGATTTAAGGTGCTTAGGAATAACTAGATTGAAATTCGTGGCAAAGTCACCAAATCAGCTTTCTTCAATGATCTTTTAAAAATAGGAAGGGCCTCAAATATTTTGCTTTAATTATCATACAACTGGCTTGTGTAGTACATGTAGCATTAACTTAGGAAAGAAGTTTATAATGTTAAATAGTTACATCTAAAATAAAAGCAAGTCCTCTATTAGAAAAATTTTAGTAACTTTTAATATAAAATTGTACTTAATTATTGACATTAAGATAGTTTTATCAAAATTGGGACAATGAAAAACAATGATTATAATTGGCTATGTTATATCCTTTTTTCTCTCCAAATCTGATCAAGATTTCTAACAAGCATGCAATAACCAACCTCCTGAGTGATTAACAAAAAAGCCATCCCATCACTATAGCAACCAATATTATATCACGAGAGTTAACAACATGAAACCTCCTTAGTTACCAGTTTAACATCATTAATTATGATATCACGTTGTGTTAAAGCAAAGGCAATGAATATTAGATCATTTGGGGAAAGTGGAAGATAAACAGATTGGTTTTCACATTTTGAATACTCATTCAAACAATTTTTGTGTTTTGGAATATTATGTGTTGTGAACATGGTTTGAGAGAATTGATACAAAACAAACCTCTCAAAACCTTTCAAATTGGATAAAGGGAAAAAAGTTTGTGCATAACTTGAATAAACACAATATTGTTTTACCCAAATGTTTAAACTCTATCCAAAAAACCTGGGAGAATTCTTTTGTTCTTAACTGTCTATGCCAGTTAATATTTTTGACTGTTGTCCAAGAATCCTGAAAACATCAGAATATTTCTATTTTCTAGTCAGAGTCCATTTTAATGTGGACAAACAATATTATTTGTCACCACCATGGGTAGCTTTTATTAATTAGCTAGGCGCATTAACGCTGGTCGTCAAAAGACATACCTGTTCTTCTGGATCACACAAAAAAATAAGTCTGTGTTAGAGAAGAGCCTGTTATAGGACTAGATGGACAGTAGGCAGGGAGCTCTCCTACCTCTTTCCCTTCTAGAGTCATCTGTCTCTTATTTCTAGTTGACCGCGAGAATATTCTAGAAAATGGATCCTAGAAACCTAATTGGGTGGGACTACTGAGCGGTCTCCATTAAAAAAAAAAAAAAAATGCATGCTTATTATGTGAGAAAACTTCTATGCATTTCATTATCTCCCTTTCTTCTAACCCCCTTTCTTGTATCTAAAAAAAAAAAAAAAGTACCTTTTGTTTATGCTCAGGACCAGACCAAGAACAAAATCTAATTTACGTTAAAAATATGAAGTGGGCCACTTTTCTTTGCTTGATTGACTGCCTGCATTATGTGAGCAGCAAGGGTAGAATCTGTTTTTCTCCTAAATTGTCTTTTCTTATGTTTTAGGCCCAGCAGAAAAGGAAGCAGGTAATGAATGTTTGTGCATGCACGTGTTGTGATTTCTATTGTGGTGGTGTGATATTTGATAGAGATGAATAGCTGTCTGCTTTTCAGGGCTCCTGTTAGGTCACTTTGATTAAGATACTGAGAATACTTTGATTTTGTTGGAACTATTGTTAATGCTTTGTAGGGAAAATACAGGTCATTTATCTCTGTAAAAATTCAGTGATATTTTTTATATAAATTCAAAGCAGAAAACCTGAGACTGTATTGATGTTATACATTATGTTTTAAGCATGGACACTAATCTTAGTTGGAAACTGTTGCCAATATTTGGAGGGCTCTTACAACTAGAAAAGAGGACCATCTTTCCTTTATCACTCCTAAAAAATAACAGAGTAAAAAGCATAAATGCTATTAAATAGGAAGTAAGCCGCTCTTAACTCTCAAAGTTGCTCATGCGAGGAATGAACCGGGGTTCTGAAATCCCAGCCTCAGGCAGTTGCTAGGAAAGCATTCTTCTCTGGGTCTCTGAATCTGTAAAGATTTTGTTACTTTTTTTCTTATGCCACTTATCACCGTTGCAATTAATGTAATTGCATGTGCCGTTATCTGTTTATCCTACCTGTCTCTTCTTTAGCCCCTTGCAGGCAGGGTCCTGATGGAACGCGTTCACTGCTGGGTCCCAGCACCCAGCCCTGTGCCGCTGACACAAAGTAGGCTCTCAGTGCTTTGGAGAGAGATGAGAGGTTAGCCAGTTAGTTCCATCTGCAAACCACGGGGCAAGAGACCCGTGATGAACCTGCCTAGTCCAAGTTCCCTTCTCTCATTCAAACCCTGAATGGAGGGTTATAGACAAGTTTGGCTTGTTTTTAACCGAAGTCTTCGACTAAAGGACTCTCTTTCTGTTTTTCCTAACTTTTTCAATTGTGTTTCAGTATTTGACCCCAGAAAGTGTCAGGCACAAAAAGCTCTGAGCCAGGAGAAGGGGAAAGAACACACCTGGCGATGATCACTAAAGTGCACTTTAGAGACTACCATTGCCTCTCCTGACAGCCCATTGTAATAGCAGCGGTCCAATGCTCTTTGACAAACTTTTTCAAAATCTCTTATGGCATTTTATCCCTCACAATGTTTCTGTTGTAAAGATAGTTTGTATGTAGTTGACCCACAGTAAGTCCAGAGTTGTTAGGGGCTTTCCCACTGATACACATAAATAAGTCTTTTATTTACGGATACAGATACAGCTGGGACTTGCATCCGGTGCCCTGAGCCCCAGCCTACAGAGGCGATGCTCCTTCCCCTATGAAATGTGAGGGGGTCACAGTGCACCTTCATGAAGGACGGGCAAAGGCACCATGTAAAGTTGCACACATTCCCATTAAAGAGAGGGGAGAATGGGAGAGTTGCTGTCTCCCACGTACCTCACTTCCAGACAGAAGCCTTCCCTTCCCACATATTTGACATTCATACTACTGCTCAATGGTACAGGCTGATGACTCTTGGAGAAACATTCTCCTTAAAATTAAATGCTCAGCGGGGCGCCTGGCTGGCTCAGTCAGTGGAGCATGGGAGGCTTCATCTTGGGGTTGTATCGAGCCCCATGTTGGGTGTAGAGTTTACTTAAAAATCTTGGGGCGCCTGGGTGGCTCAGTGGGTTAAAGCCTCTGCCTTCGGCTCAGGTCATGATCTCAGGGTCCTGGGATCGAGCCCCGTATCGGCCTCTCGGCTCGGTGGAGAGCCTGCTTCCCCCTCTCTCTCTGCCTACTTGTGATCTCTCTCTCTCTGTCAAATAAATAAATAAAATATTTAAAAAAAAATTAAAAAATAAAAATCTTTAAGGGGTGACGGGGTGGTGGAGTCAGTCAAGCATCCGACTCTTGATTTCGGCCGGGGTCATGAATTTAGGGTTGTAAGATAGAGCCCCATGTTGGGCTCCGCGCTCAGTGTACTGTCTGTTTAAAGCTCTCTTTCCCTCTGCACCCCTCCCCCCAGCTGCTCGCTTGCTTGCTCATTCTTTTCTCTCTCAGTAAAATAAATAAATCTTTTTAAAAATCTTTAAAAATTTTAGTATAAAGAATTAGAAATGAGGGAAAAAAATCAGTGTAGGCTAGGTGATTTAAGTGGATTGAAGAGGAAAGCTAATCTCAGTTGAAGAATCTTCTGAAGGAACAGAGGAGAGGTTTTGAAGAAATGTAGTTCTATTTCTTTGGTTGCATTTGGCAGCAAGTTAATAGGGTTACCTAGTAAATGTTCTTGGAGGTACTTTTAAAAGTAACTAAAAATGAGAAAGTCAGTTACATGTGTAAGAGCTCAAATGCTTGATAAGACTTCCAAGCAGTGTTCTCTTGGGCATTATGATCCTTTTCCTCAGTTAGTTTGTACCATCTAGAGAAGAGTCGAATTCTGCGCAAGATTTGTCATGATTTTGTCATCTATTGACTGCCTGTTCCCTCAGAGGCTTTCTTATTTACTCTGCTTCATTAGTTCCTTAGACAACTCTACAAAACAGAGACTGCAGAAGAGGTAACCGAGACTTCAGAAAAAAGTCAGTAAGCTGCACCAGGGTGTGCCGTTGTTACTCAATTCGGCAGACACGGGATTCACACCCCTGTGTCTCCGCGTTCCCGGGTGCCCTGCCTCCGGGGCTGTCTGATTCCGAATGCTGACCTGAACACCTCAGGCACATCGCAAGAGCCAAGGGGTCACTTTTGCCAAAAGTATAGATACTTATTTAAGAAGAGCAAACACTTATTACCAGGAACCGTTTTAAGCACTTTACATGTATCCATTCACCCTTTCCAATAAATATTTCTATTATTGCTTTTCCGGGAAACTGAAGCAGGGAGGTTACTAGCCATCCGCCCAGAGACAGCTAGAAAGTGGGAGATTACAACACGCTATCTTCCTGCTGGGCTGTTGTCTTATTTTCCTGAGTCTTCCTCCCTCCCTTTTCTTGGCAACTTGGGTAGTTAAATTTGCACTTGATTAAAATGCGTGGGCAAATGAAAGGAAGTCTGAAAAAGTACGGTCCATAGAATTATAATGAAAGCTATAGATGTAACTTAAATTTCCTAGTAGTAAAAAAAAAAAAAAAATTTCCTAGTAGTCACGTTAAAGAGGTAAAAAAGAAGCAGGAGAAATTAATTTTAATAATAGTTCATTTAATCTAATATATCCAAAATATTATTTTAAAATGTATTCAATATCCAAATCATTGAGATATTTTATGTTAGATTTTTCATACATAGTCTTTGAAGTCTGGTGTGTATTTTACCCTACTAGCACATTTTATAGCCCCATTTCAAGTACTTGTTTACATATGGCTAGTGGCTGCTGAATTAATTGGACAACACAGATCCTATCATAAGGCTAAGAGTTGGACTCCAGAATCTGAATCTTTTTGTTCCCCCCCACACACACACACACACACATATCTCACAGTGTCAGGTGTTGAAAGTGATTAAAAAAGTGACCTCCCCCCTCCCCCAACCCATAGCATCTCCCTCCCTTTCCTACTTAATTTTTCTTTGTGGCACTTACGATCTAACACACGATATAGTTCATTCATCCTACTATTGTCCTAGAATGTTTGCTCCACAAGGGCAGGACTTTTGTATTTCAATAACTGCTTTATCTCCAGTGCTGAAAACCATACCTGGCATATATTTGGTACCCAATAAATATTTATTGAATAAATGAATGAGTTTATGGCAGAGAGTGATCAGGCTATTTATAGCAGAGAGAACATCTGTAAACTGGCAAACTGGCTTCCAAAAGGTCATTCAAATCAATCACTGAATAATTAACAATATAAAAGCAAAAACTAACCACTTAAAAATAACAAGAGTGGAAAAATTAAACCAGAATTTCATGCTCTTATGGGTGGGGGGCGGAGACTAACTCTGAATCACAGAACCCAGAGATTATAGAGAACAATTGCCTTAACAATATTTAGCAGGCTAACCTGTTTCAGTTGTTTCTATAATTCAGCATGATGCTCCGTTGGACTCCTAGTTCTCTTCCATCCTTGGGATTTCTTCACATTCTCCATCTGCAATACATATTTGCAGAATAAAGGGATTTTACAATTTTATAATAAGTGAAATAAAACAAATGCCCTCTGTCTTAATGCCTTCTTCCCTTCTTGGGAATTCTTTGCATTTGTTTCATGAGAACAGATAGTTCATTTTGAGAACTTGAAAGTGCTAGAAAGCATTTTTTTTTTATTTTAAATGTTTGAGATTTACACAGCTGCAACATCAGCTAGTTTTCTTCATTTAATTTTATCACTACTGTTTATGTAACGGTAAGATCCTTTTTACAGTATTTATAATCTAGGGTTCAAAAGGTACTGTAATTGTATGCCTTGTTGATGCAAACTAGCTCCTCTTAAAGGAGAATCAATTCCTTAATTCAAGGAATTTCTTATAGACAAGAACAGCAATAATACATCTAATAACAGTCCCTGCTGTCTCCTGAAAACTATGCACCATACGAGGACTTACGATGGAAGAGAGAGACGGCTCCTTGGAGCTTGCCTTGACCTGAGATCTTTTGCATAGATTTGGGAGCTAGACTTATTGTGACTCTCAAAACATGGAGGTGACCTAAACAAAAGGTAGCGTGGAATGAACAGGCAGAGTCTTTGTACACTGAGGATCTGTCTGGGCCCTTTGGTTGCCAGGTTCCCAGGTCTAACCCCCAAGTGCTCTCATTTTCAAAGTCTCCGTTGAACAGGTAGAGATGCTGTCCCAGAGGGCCACGCTGCTTGCTTGCTTTGAGAGAAGTTGAACTTTGGCACTCCGTACGTCATCGGGATGTGTTTGCCATCCGAGTGGCATTTTAATTTAGCACTCCATTGTCAGAGTGTAGTGATAAATAAATAAAATCTGTTGTATAGCACTGAGTAGATAAAAAACTGCACAGTGATGAGGATATTGTTTTGTTAGTGAATAATTTCTTACTAATATTTCTAGAATGACCGTTTTCTCTCATAAAAGTTGTATGTGTTATAAATTTGATTTAAAATTTTTTTGAGTAGTATATGTTACAATGAATTCGGGTTACTAATGTCCAAAAGACCTGAAATTTTGCACTCCCATTAGAATTGATGATACTCTGATGGAGGTAATTTGCGTATTGGAAGAAACAGAATTCTCAGCTTAAAAACTAGAAAGCAAAATTGAAGAATTAAAGAATTTTTTTGGGGGGCAGTGGGACTTTGGCATGAAAGGAAAAGCTCTGTGACCATTTCTGCTTCTGAGTCACCTGATGATTTAGAGACAAATTGATAAATGTAATTTCTGGCTGTGAGAGAGAATGACTTATTGTCATCTTTAAATTTTTTGAGAAAATCATAAATCTATAAAGGGCTTTTAGTTTATAAAACAATATGTGCATGTTTAGGTGGCTGGGTGGCTCTGTTGATAAGCGACTTGCCTTCGGCTCAGGTCATGATCCCAGGGTCCTGGGATCGAGCTCTGAATCAGGCTCCCTGTTCAGTGGGGAGCCTGCTTCCCCCTCTCTCAGTCCTTATGCTTGTGTTCCCTCTCTAACTCACTCTCTCTGTCAAATCAATAAATAAAATCTTAAAAAAAAATATGTGTATATAGAGTAAAAATTTGTTGCTTGAGCTACATCATCTGGATAGGGATAGAATTAAAATTTATTTTTGTCCTATATACAAAGAAAAACTGGATATTTTTCAGATGATCAATGGATGCTTTAAATTTCCTAAGACGATAAATTTTTTCTGACAGCCATAAATTACTTTTATTCCGTCATCTAATATGCAATTGAAATGTTAATTTTAAACTATCTTTTTCTCATCAATATATTGAGTTGAATGTCTTTAACACCACTTCCTTGCTACACCAGTAGCCTTAGTCTATGTAATATATATACCAGAAAGTATTACAACCATATTCTCTTTTAAGTACTATGTGAGTGATATGAATTTGCTCTGGCCATTTCCACAGCTGATCTGGAATGAATGAGGAATTGTAGTATGTTTATTTGCTACGGCTCTTTCCCACCACCTCACCAGCCACACAAGATAGCAACCCCACACTGTATAATTTGTGTTCACGCCAATTAGTTAGCTCATGATAATGTTGACAGATTAATTCCTATGAATCAGGAGATGTTGTAGGGACATAATAAGCAGGAGTTGCAGGAACTATTGACTAGAAGAGGCAAAGGAAGACATTGGCTTCCAGCCGACAGGGCTTTGGAGCTGTGTGTGTACCTTCAGTTAGCTCAAGGCAGACTTCAGACACAAAAAGTGTGTTGTGCAGTTGTGCATTCACTCTCTGCACACTCGGGTAACCAACAACAGGAATAGTCAGGTGAGGCCATAGGAGCATCCGGGATACCAGTGGCAGCGTGATGGCAAGGCTGGAAACACTCTAGGGGCCACTGCATTCTCTACCCACAGCTCTAGTGACCAAAGGAAGAGGAGGATTCTGTCAATTCCAGGCAAACCATGGCGACATTTAAGGACGCTGAGAGCCTTCTCCTCTGAAATTGGTTCTGAATCTGCATTTCATTAACATCCTTCCTGATTTATCTGAGTTTAATTGTGAGGAGGCATTAGTATCTGTCACTCGATTAAGAACAGCACTTTCCTGCTGCCTCTGCTTTGGGCTTTCCATACCTTACGTTGGCGTTAACGTTGCCAGCATTGGATGACTCGCCGTCCTTCTTCCGAGGTGTTCTGTGACCTCAAGTAGTGCCACCTTTCCTTGATTCGCAGTCTCTGTCATGAGTCATCCACCCTTTCCTTCTTTATTTTTGTAGTGTGAGTTATAATAGATGAGGACAGTCTCCATCAGGGATGGTCATAGCTAGTCCCATATTCAAAATGAAACTGGATTCAATCTTGATTGATGTTCTCTTTCCAAATCAGGCTATCACAGGAACTTGACCTTAAGTTCTTAAGATCGTGATCTTAAATTTAAGTTTAGGGTATTCAAGAGCAGTCCCTTCCTTTCCACCTTGAAAACAGAGTAAGCCTCACCTCTGTAGCTCTGTACCTAAGACTTATCAGCATCCACCTACCTATGTCTCCTGCTCTCCAGCATCAAGGGATGAGGTATCTTCTTGAAGGCTGACTCATCCACCTGTGCACTCATGCACTGATCTCAACTGCACCTACTTCTTTCTGGATGGAATTACTTTATCATATATCTCTTTCTCCTGTTCCTCCATCTTTCTACATATTTCCTTTCCATCTAAAACCATGGTGTCTCCCTAAATAAAGCTACCTTACCCTGACCTCTCCACTGCCTTCCATCTGCCATCCAAAGAGCAGCCTATACTCAATTTTATTTCACTCACCTTCACTGCACTTGTCTGCCTACAGAAGTTTGGCTTCCAATCTCATCAGTCTGTCTCATGAGGGATTACACAGCTGGGAGTACAGCTGAGCAGAGGGAGAGTGAGTGGGGAATTGCCTTGAGACAATCAATTCCTTTTCTTTTGCCTTTGGAGTTGGTAGCAGGGGCTGGTATCTGTGGCATTATGAAGACGGGGCCCAGCTGTGCTGTCGTGAGATGAAAACTGGAGAGGGCTGAGCCACTCTCAGGCAGTCACACCTTCCCTCTGCATCCCAACCTATAGCCTAGTGAATCACAGCCTAAGGAGACTCTAGGTCAAGTGCTACAGCTTTGAATCTAACAGATTAAGAATGAATCCCTATGCTTAGGAGTTGCCTAATGGGTTAGTAGCAAAAGGGAATTATCCATATTGGTTCTGTACTCCGAGATCCTGGGCTCCAAAGCTGAAGTTTCTCTGTCCTCAAAGGACACAGGCAAGCACCTGCCCACCATCTCATCCTGAATTTCTCCAAATGGCCATGAGCTCTCAGGTCAAAATAATTAGACTCCTGAGGAGTATAGCTCTTATAAAAGACTGATGGTATCTATCATCTAGAGCTTATTATTCATAGGAGCAAAAACTTATATTAAGCATAATACATATACTCAATGACATGTAGGAAGAGTCTAGCAATATGATGCAGGGACCAGAAGTCATGAAGAACCAAATGGAAATATTAGGTATGAAAATAGTATGGTCATAAGAAACATTGGATACAGGATGAATACAGCTGAAGAACTTTTTAGTCATCTGGGAGATCAGAGTGAAGGCAGCAGGAAAGGCAAAAAGGCATAGACAATGTAAAAGGAAAGCTAAGTGATGTGGAGAATAGAAACAGTAAGATAGACTTTCATCAGAGTAAGAAAAAAATTCAGGTAAATAAAGTATGAAAGAAAACAAGAGATACGAGATATAGAAAATAATGGAAGAGTATTATGAACACAGACAAAAATTGAGAATCTAGATGAAATTGATACATTTCTTGAAAAACTGTTGGTGTGATCAACACAAGAAATGAAACTCAGGCCAATCAGTTTTAAAGAAATTGAAATAGTTGTCAGAACCCTCCCATTCCGAAACCCTAAGCCTGGTTGGTTTTGGAGGTGAGTTCTACCAAATTTTTAAGGAACAATCCTATCCAAAATAAATTCAATGAAATGGAAAATGAGTGAAAGCTGTCCAGTTCATTTCATGAAGCAAATATAATCTTAATTCTCAAACCCGATGAAGGTAGTAGAACAAAAGATTATTATAAGCCCATTTCATTGTGAGCATATATGCAGAATCCCTAAGTAAAAGCTCACAAAAATCCAACAGTGTATTGGAAAAATAATCAATGGGCTTTATCCCAGGAATATAAAAGGGGTTCAACATCAGGAAGCTAACAAACTAAAAGCAAAACTGATATCTCAAGAGATATTAAAAAAAATAGTACGTGAAACAGTTCAGTGCTAACATGATTAAAAGTTACACTATTAGCATCCTAGAATTCCTTAACTTCATAAAGCCCGTGTAGAAAAAACCTACAGAAAATATTTTACATAATGAAGGAAGTTTAGAGGCATTCCCACTAGGATTAGTGACAAGTACTTATAGTATCGTTGTCACAACACTTGAGAGTCTTGGACAACGTTAAAGAAATGAAAAAAGTAAATCCAAAGAATGGAAAGAAGAGATAAAACTATCATTGCAGCTGGAAGAATAAAAAAACCATAACTGCTGATGAAATGATCATCTCTCTAGAAAATCCAACAGGATCTACATAGAACCTTTTAGATAAGAGTTCAGTAGGGTTGCCGGATATAAAGTTAACCTGCTAAAATTAATACCCTTTCTCCACACTAGTGGTTCTCAAATGTTCAGTCTCACAAACTAGTACACTCTAAAGATTCAGATCCCAAAGAACTTTTGTTTAGATGGATTGATTCTACCAATATTTACCATAATAGAAGTAAAACTGAGAAATTTATAAAATATTAACATTTACAGGTAACAATAGGAAACTCATCACCTGTCAACATATATCGCTTTTGAAAAAAAATTTCTTTGCACACCTCTTTAATGGTTGTCGTAATAAAAGACAGCTGAATCCTCATAGGTGCTTCTTGCATTGAGTCTAATGCAATATGTTATCCTGGTTGATATACAGTTCTAAGCAATCTGGCCTCATGCTGATATGTAGTTGGAAAGGGAGGAGTATTTTAATAGATTTTTTTAGGTAACTGTGGGTTTTTCCTCTGTGATACTATACCAGAGCTTGGCAAGTGATAATTTCTTACAGGTTAATTGCAATGTAGAATCTGAAAGCATATCAGTGAACTTTTCATACTATTAAATCCAGTTGGTTCATCATGTACTTTGAATAGATCTTTTGCCATGCATGATTTTTTAACACAATGTACTAATCATTTGGAAACTTGGTCCACTGAGTTAAGATCTTATTCTTAGTGTTAACAAATATATCAAAAAGTCATCCTTGTTAATATCACCTGCCTCATCAGAAAGGCTCAAAGTCTTGGGAAGCTGTCAAGTTCATGACAGATACAAGTTTTCTAAAATCCTAGTTTTCTTTGAAAGCTTAAATTTTATAATTACAACAAATACTGTTTTTTTTAAGTAACAGGTTGATTTCATTTTTTCAGAAAATGTCTGCCAAATATCCCCAAGTCTAAATAAGCATACTTTGTCCATCAGTAGTCTTTTCAACTAGAAACGGTTCTCTGAAAAGAACAGTGCCCCCCTCCAGATTCAAACAATCACACACTTTTCCTTTAGACAATCATTCCACTTCAGTATGTAGACTTGCTTTGTGCAAAGTTTTCATTTTGTCAGATATTTAAAAATGTATACTCAAGGGCAGAGATTCAATAAAGCTTGTTTTACTGTTTTATCAAGGACTTTTGTATGGAAAACTGGCTTTTTTCTGGTGTGCATGGGGGTAAAGAACCCAGCAATGAGTAGAATTTAGCACCATGGCCTTGATTCATGCTGATGTAACAGCTGTTTTACCTGCCGTTGCTTTTGTACCATCGCTGTAAATATCAACAGAGCCCAAAAGGCAAAAAAACATCTCAGTATTATGAAAATAATTTTGACCTCATGGATCCCTGAAAAGTCCTGGGGATCCCCAGTGGTCCACCGACGACACTCAGAGAACCACTGCTCCACACCATAGATCAACTAGCTAAAAAACATAAACAAAAAGTATCTTTTACAGTAACCAGACTACAAGGCATCCAGGAATTGATTTTGCCAAAAGCATGTAAAATTTCCTAGATCTCTAAAGAAACATTTGAAAATCAAAGGTTACAGAGAGTAATCTAAGTAGATATAAGACAGGAGTGCCTAGGTGGTCTAGTAGGTTAAGCAACCGACCCTTGGTTTCAGCTCAGGTCCTGATCTCAGGGTCATGAGATCAAGCCCTCAGTCAGGGCTCTGTGCTCAGTGTGGACTCTGCTTAAGATTCTCTCTCCCTCGTCTCTGCCCCCTCCCCTCCGCCCCTACTCACACATGCTATCTCTCTCTCTCTCTCTCTCTCTCTCTCTCACTCTCATCTTTAAAAAAAATCAATATAAGATGGTCCATGCCCTAAGAGGGATGACTTGAAAGTATAATATATAAACTCACTCCCAAATTAATCTATAATTCACTGCAGTGTCCCATCAAAATTCCAGGGTTCGTTTTTTTTTTTTAAAAAGAACATGATAAATTTAAATGGAAGAATAGAGGATATTGAATAAGTCAACTTAAAGAAAAAAAAAACAGCGTATGAAGATTTGCCTTGCCTGACACTAAGATTACAAAACCATCACCAAAGCCTGTGAAGAAGAATGTAGACTCGCGTACATATAAATGGGAGCCTGCTATGCCTCATCCATGATAAAGTGGGAACATAAGTCAGTGGGGAAAGGATGGGCTGTTTCAGAGATAATGTTAGAAAGAAGGGCTTACTGGGGCGCTTGGGTGGTGCGGTATATATTCTTCCAAATCTTCTCTTTCTCTTCAGTGAATATTTGTCTTCTGTAGGAATTCTTAGTGAGAACATAAGCACCTCCTGAGAAAACAAAGCATTTATGTAATGTCTCCTTTGGCGTGCTCCTTAGTGGAGATTATTCCCTTAGCTGTGATCTATCACACTCTGAAAGGCTCTTGCTAGAATCTTGTCTCCTTCCTCTGAAGATGCATAGAAATCTCATTACAAGCATTCAACACCTGTTCCCTAAAAGGTCTCAGAAAGGATGTCAGTTTACTCCGCTCACTTGACAATGTGTCATGTATTTGTTGTGTGTGTGGGTGGTTTTTTTTTTTTTTTACTTTTATATGGAATGTGATGTACAGATAAATGCAGTCTTGACATAGCAAGTTTTCTTTCTTTCATGAGCAATTTGATAGAATTTGTCATCCATACCCAGAGTTTGAAACCGACTGGTTGGTGACCTTTTCATTTATTTACTAACATGTGTCAGCAGGTAAGCCGAGTGACCTGAAGCAGTGTGGCTCCTGCAGCACCTTGTTAATCTGAGTGGTTTAGATGTATTCAAAAGTCTTTTCCAATTGGGCAAAACCAGGGTAATGCAAACTGACAGATTTCGCCTCTTTATTTCTCAACAGTTTGTAAGGACTCAGAGCCTGGACAGATGAATAGTTTTAGAAATTAGAGTTCATTCCTTGTGGGCCCAGAACTAAGTGGCCATATAGCTTCAAGCACTAAATTAAAAGGCCTAATCAGTGTTTGTAATGTCAGATTTTTTTTTATTTCAGAAAAGTGAACCTGTAAAATATCCCTGAGGTATGTTGTATACACACATTTTCATAGTGGCCAGCAAATTCAGGATGTTAAAACTGTAGAAATATTCAAGATATCACTAAGCCCAGTCCTCCTCTCTACACCTGGTCTTTATACCTGTCCAACTGGGAGACATTGTCCAAATCTAAGCATCAAATATCACTACTAACACATCAGTTAACTGCCCTAACCCATCTTTCTTCCATGTCAAAGGAAACAGAGGTACATAGAGACAGTAAGACCTTGGACTCATTTCTTAGCACTCAAGGTTACAAATCTTTTCAAAGTGTATCTTTCTATTGTTTCCTTGCCTTCTCCTTCTCCCAGCTGGGCAACCTCTGTAGTCCCTTTCACCCTCCTATTGCCCATTTCCTAACACCTTCATCCCACTACCTCATGATCCTGCCTTGCCTGACTCCCCATTGTTTATGGCAGACCTTCTTCTTGAGAATGAAGGAGAGTTTAAGGGGCAGGAGGAGAATGGGCCTGTAGAGGTGTGATGGTACTTCTTTGATACATGAATATAACAAATGACCATGGAAAGGCTGTTTTAAGTAAATGTAGTTAGAAGACAAGAAGAACTAGGCATGAAATTTAAGATGCTATAGACCTTAATTATATGATAATTTAGTATTAGTCTGGGAGTCACTATAACTGAGATGATTCTGATGGTTTTCAATTCCTGAAACGGAATTATATTGAGAGGAAATATACAATGTATGTATAAAGAACAGTAATACAAGGAGACCATTTGTCAGTTTCAGCTGCCAAATATATCAGTGTGAGGTATGTATGTGTATGTGTGTGTGTGTGTATATATATACATATATATGTATATATATATTAGATATATAGCATATATAGACATATATCAGGGCTAAAGACATATATCAGGGCTAAAGACCAGTCTTCGGGAAAACCCCTGTTAGCAGGTAATTGGGAAAAACCCAATTAGCAGGTAGAATTACCAGTGGAAATTTTTTATGCTCTCATTAGAATCCTGCAGCATATATTCCAGCGAGAGCCAACCAGAGTTAGCTGAATATCCACTGAAGAGAGTTTTCTTCTCTTTTAAGCCTTCATAGTCCTTGCAGCCAGCAACACTATAATGATTTTTTTTTTCCTGTGAGATCTCGGATCTTCCTGCTTCACAAACTTTAAGAGCCAAGGTCTCGGTAGTTAAAAGGACAACTTTAATGAAACTCAAACCAAGCTATCTGTGTTTCTCCACTCTTATAAAATCACATAAAGGCCTATGACAACTGTTAAACTATGTATTAAAGCCTACTGATGTTTCTCTAATTCCATCACCAACATCCCTTATTTTAAGATCTTAAGAGGAGACTATGTCTCCTTATGCCTCCTAAAGAAAGTCTCACAAAACATCACTGACATCTACCTCACATATGGCGTTTTATGGCCCATCATCATTCATGGATCTCCCTTGTTCTTAGCTTCTGCAGATTATTCAATTTGGGTCCATTCTGGCTGCCATTGGCCTATATACTCCAGTCGCCAATTCTCCTTTGTTCCACAGTTTACCATTTGCTTAAAAATGAATTTGTTGGTGGGCAAGATAATCCAGGTAAAGTAGTTAATGTGACCATCAGCACAGGACAATTATTCCGAAGTACTATATTCATTAGCATGGTTAATTCCAAAGAGGTATTAACTGGAACTTTGTTTTCAATGACAGAGTCATTAAATGAGTTGGTCCCAAAGGGGTGCTAGGAATTAGCAGGCCACAGACCTATTTATTTCCAAACATCTGTGGTATTAGTGTTCTCACGGATCTTAAACGGTTGGGGGGCGGGGCATGACATCCTAGATATTTTCGTTCACACAGAATTGTTCAAATATGCACACCATCCTGTCTGGAATAACATTACAGAAAAGTAAAACATGTTCAGATTCTACAGAAAAAGTCACCTTTTTCTCCTAAAATGAAGTTTATACAATAGTGTAGCTTGATTTCAGGGAAAGGAGGAAATAATCTGAAGTTTCAACAGGTCAACTTTGTAGGTAAGTTAGTTTTTCATAAACACTAGTAGTTCTCAAAGTGCATACCCCAGACCAGCATCATTGGCATTTTCCGGGAACTTGTTAGAAAGGTGAATTCTTGGGTCCCAAACAAGAGGTCCTGAATCTGAAACTCTGAGAGCGATGCCAGGCAATCTGTATTTTAACAAGCTTTCCAGGAGGTTCTGGTACCTGCTGAAGTTAAGAACCACAGATCTATTGGGAAGGTATTCCATTCACTGATTAAAGGAATATATATTCCAGCAGTCAGAGAACTGTGCTCGCGTTCAGGTTACAGACAGACCAGGAAGGGGTCAATGTTCAGGTATTCTCTTGCATTAATTGATAGTATCAAGTCTTAGGAAGTCAGATATTGGGCAAGTTGGAGTCAGGTTGGCCTTGAAGAGTTGGAGAAATGGACTTCAGTTTTAGAAACCACTTGTCCCCTAATTCTCAGGCAGCCTTCTTAGCAAGTTACATCCTGTTTCCTCTAGGTGACTAAGGCAAAGGAGAGCCCCCAGAATCCACTTGTAACAAGTCCTGAAAGTGGCAGGCAGGCTTGGAGAGGGACAGGTGGTTTTGCTTAATGGGAAACAAAGTATTTGATATCCTGCCCTCCTTCCCCTCTCAGGATGAGAAGTCCCATGAGCATTGAGATCTGGCCAGGACTGGGACCCCCAGGGGGCTGCTGGGGCTGGCCTCTGGCACTCTGTCGCCTCAGGTTGCTGTGGCTAGAGCCAGACGGTCAGAAAAACATCTCAATGAAAGTTTCGACTTTCCAGTTGAGTCATCAGTCTGGATCCTTCAAAGGGGGAGAACATTGACACCAACAGAAATTAAGGTTAAAATTAGTACAGAATCAAGGGCCAGTAGAAATTCCCTGAACCAGTTAAACTGGCCTAAAGGGCTTTATAAATGGAAGAAGACAGCTAACATGGAGCAGAAGCTCAGATGGAACCTTTTCTGATCTAATTGGAGCACATCTTTTACGTGCCCATAGCAGTGTGCAGGGGGGGGGGGCAGGGGGGAGATGTGGTAGTGTCTTATATTTCTGTAAGGTGAGAAAGGAGGAAGCAGTCACTACCTACTTTGGTGGAGGGGGACAGCACAGGAAATGGAGGGATCCATTCTACCATTGCTTAGCCAGGTCTGAGGGTAGATAAGCTTTCCAACCAGCAGTCCATGGAGCAGATGCTGATCATCCTTGCCAATGGATGACCTTTGGGATCCCAGATAAAAGAAAGCAGATGTCATACCCTTGGCCCAACTTTCTTGATCTTTTAAACCTGGCAAGGCAAACCCTCACTGCTTGGGTCTCACAGGGTCTCCCAGGTGAATGCTTCCATGTTGCTGATCTCCCTACTCCTTCCAAACTGTGGTCCGTTGTCTCCTTTCCCTACATAGTGTTCATGTTTGCCTTTCCTCTTTTTCTTTTTTTTTCCCTCAGGACCCACACTTATTCCTATAGTTCCTCCTTAAGTCTTACAAGTTTCTCACCTCAGTTCCCTCCTGAGTGTCAGGGCTTTCTCCTCATCCATCTGATTGATGTTCTTTAGAGGAAGGGAGAAGCAACAGAAGTATTATGTTTCTTTTCTTTTTTTTTTTCTTCAGACAGAAGGAATAGAAAGGTTGGAGACTTCAGTGTTAGACTGCTGCTAGCTTTCTCCAATCTAAGGTTTCGACCTCAAACACATACCCATTAAAAGAAGCATTTCTTTCTGAAGATCTCCATATGTTATCCATGAGCAATTTAAAGCCTTCCTATTGACATATCTTTGATCCTATTTCATGCAAGATAATAATGCTGTTCTTTCATATTGAGTGCATTTAATTCAGTCTCTATCAGAGCTTTATAGCAGAACTTCCTTATACTTAACAAAAACAGATAGTACGTATCTATCCTCTACCTTATAATCTGATTAGGGAGAAAGATACAGAAATTCTTGGAGGCAGAAATATTACCTTGTTCATCATTGTATTCCCTTAGTTGTTAGTACAATACCTTCCACGCAATAAACGTTTGTTGAATCAAATTCACGGTCACAGAATCGGGCTGTTGAAGAACGAAGCAAGAAATATTAGTGCTTATATAGGAATTACTTTTTGATGCACTCTAGCTGGTTATCATGACCTAGATGCAAGGGAGAGAAGTATTATGAAGGTGTTATTGCCATGGTCCTTCCGTCCACCATCTTGAATTCTTTTTTCCCCCATTGGAATTTTCAAACTTTTTTTTATTATTATTGAATTCTATTTTTTGTTTAGTTGCAAGTATAGATATGAGTTTCTAAGACTTAAGGTCGAATACCTTATAAATTTTTCCATATCCTATATGGGGGAAAAAAAGGACTGAAATGATCTTATTGGTCTTCTTCCCAGGTCCCCTCACAACCTTCACTCTGAGCATTACTGTATATCCACCAATAGAGATTTTGACAGGAAATGCCTGGAAGGGAGGCAGCTGGGGAGAATGTGCTGGAGGTATCCAATGGGGGAGCTGAATTAAAACCTACCAGAGCATGCTTACATCTCCCCACCTCCCTACCTTTTCTCCAGTGAGACCTCTTCTTACATGTACAGAGGTATAATTAAAAGGAATTGCTTTGAGAAGCCAGGGAGTGTTATTGTAGGAAAGTAAAAGTGTTCCAAAATGAAGAAACGTGCCTAAGAGCAATGCATTGGAAGTCATGAAGAAACCTCGCTACTCTGGGCATATTCATTGTAACTGTTATTATTTGAAATGTATTACAACAATCAGCAACTTGGTGTGAAGCTTGAAGAATATAGAGATATCTGTAATACTGTGACAACGTTACAAAAAGTGAAAGTGAACATTTTGAGGAGGAATTCTCAAATATTCAGTGTTCAGGTTTTTAATGGGGCTGTTGATAATCTTGCTGTCTAATAGAATTCTGACTACAGAACGCATTAAACTTCTTGGCAATAGTCAAATGAGTGACAGCCAGAGATGGTGTACACAGTGTACTTCATAAAAATGCTATTTATTTAAAGTATTAGAGTGGCCATTATGTTCAAGTACAAAGTTCTGCTCCTCTCAATAAATTTAGTCTAGGAAAAATAAAACATCTTAGACTGTTTTTAAATTTCAGTAGAACACAGGGTACTCTCAGAGCTTTGCTTAAGATAGTGTCAAATGTAAAAGCTGCTTTTGACATATTCACATGTACACAGAAATAAATTTTCAGGTTCTTTCTTTGATTATTCTCCATTATTGCCTACTTGTGGCTAAGGATATGGTGACTTTATAAACTCTTCAAACTTTCAGCCATTTCAGAAGTTTCTATTGAATATATATGGTCAGTTAGTGTGTGTATATGTGTGTTATTCAGAGACTCTAAAGTGAAAAAGATTTCAAGTCTTTGCCTTATTGCTGCTTGCCTGGCATCAGAGGTAAGATTTGAATTCTATCTCAGCTAGTGCCCTGTATGACCTTGGACACCTTCTTTAACCTCTCCAGGAACTCTTTTTCCTCATCTGGAATTGGGGGCCATAATTCTCTAACTTGCAGAATGGTTGTAAGGATTCAGTAAATAATGTGCTACAGTAGGTAGGAAAAATAAGATCTGTGATAAAAACAAATATTGTTGCCTTTCTATTTCCTTATGAAAAACACATTATATAAATGTAGAAATGTGTTTAAACAATATAATCCAATGTCGAGAAAGCCCAACATTTATATTTATAGGAAACATAGAATTCATTAGCTAGAAGGAAGTGTAGAGATTATAGGGTTCAGTGACTCTTAGCATTTGTTTGGCTTATCGACCACTTTGAGAACCTCAAAGTTATGACCTTTCTCACCTCCAAATGCCTCTCTACACAAAAATTAGTATATAATCTTAAGGATACACCCTAAAACCTATTCCTAATCCCTAAATCCTTTGGGTTCCGAGTTCTCAATTCACCACTTTCAATCTAAGGACGGAAAAATTAAGGAATATAAGTGATACGCTTTTGAGAATTAAAAATTATTTTAAGAACTCTTTTACGAAGAAGTCTTTCTCTAACACCTGAAGAATACAGCATTCGTCAGGTTTTTGAGCATTGTTCTCTGACTGCAGCTGCATTTCATTGGCGGGCTTGCTCACTAGTCCACCTTTGGCGTGTTAGTGACAGAAGAGCTATTTGTGGTCTCACACAAAGTTAATTGAAATAATTTGGGTACTGATTTTATTCTTAACATGCTTTTTCTAAAAAAAAAAAAAAAGTGTTCTCGTGTTGTCAGCAGACATTCGTTAGGTACCTGTGATATTGAGAGCACAAGGTAATAAGACCCAGTTTCTGACTTTGATTTAGACTCAGTCGAGTAACAGACTCATAAGCCCATAAGAGGGGAGCTCAGAGAGAGGAGCAACTCATTCAGGCCAAGAACTTTGGAAAGGTCCCACATTAAAGCTGTATCTTCAGTGATAAGTAGGAGTTTCGTAGGCCCAGAATCCAAATATCTTAACTCCCTATGTGTACAGATTTTGCAATGCTTATTTATCTTTTTGGTTTAGAATAATTTATACATATATGAAAATTAGTCCTAAAATATATGGAATGTCCCACTAAAGACCCATTCCCTAGTTTCATCTACCATGTGCCCTCATTCCCAGAGCCATGCAGTCTCCAAACCTCAGGGTCATTCTCCTCTATGGCCTGCAATTTCTAGTTATTCACAAGGGCTTGCAAATTCTTTCTTCAGAGCATCCCCGCACCTTGCTGTTCTGTTCGCACTATGATCTTCACATAGTTCTCTATTTTACTAGGCCAGACCCGGGCTGTACAACCTCACCAATCCTTCTTTCTACACAACCACAAATACATTTTCCTAAAATTAATTTAATTTGAAGCCTTGCAAAGAAACACTTAATTTAAGTCGTCCATAGGACATAGTTATCCAGTATACTTATTGTCTCACTTAAAGCCTGCCACAATCTGACCTCAGGCTCATCACCCATTGTTCTCCAGCACATTTGTACTCCAGCCAGACAAGGGCAAGGCAGAGATGGTAAGAGTCCACATTAAGCTCAGGTCTTACCTTCTCCACTTGCTAGCTGTTGCACTTGATCTCTCAAAGCTAGTTTCCTTATCTATAAGTTATATGGACGAATAACCAAACAACTTAAAGCTGTTGGGAATTTAGCGTGATGATCCATGGAGAGTGCCTGGTGTTATGCCTGACACATTAATTGGCTCTCAGTAAATGGTAACATTTGTCATCATCACCTTCCTCTGAAATGCACCGTATTTCTGTCACACAATCATTTCTAAAAACCCATTCTCTACTTACCTAGGTCATTTGTTACTCCTTTAGGACCTGCTTCAGGCCCTACTTACCTTCCTGCTGATTCCTGCCCCCAAACCCACCTGCTCTCAGCAGTTCTCAGCTCTCCTACATTACTGCTGTGTTTGCTCTACAGTGTTTCCAAACTTTCCTTAAGGATCTTGTCTTTCTCACCAGACTTTAGTAACTAACTAGAGCTGCCCCCAAATGGAGTAGACTGTCTTGCAAAGTCATGAGCCTCCTTGACTTCACCCTCTTTTGAGGATGTTGAAGTGATCATGAAACATGGAAGATTGGAGAGTTGATGTCTAAGGATCCTTTCAGTAGTGATTTTTGGAGTCTGAGTTGTTTAAGATCAGGGGCATGGCTTATACCTCCTCCTGCTTCTCACAGCTAAGAACATTGTAGGCACACTCAATTACGTGGTGTTTGGCAGATTGATTTTCTGCTCTTGATCCCTGTCGCAGACAAACAGTGGCTTTCCATCCTGCAGGGAAGTTTAGGAGGATGAGTGCTGGGTTGGAGGGTGGAAACCCTCATGTTTATCACGCTGTGACCTATAGCAAATGTACAGTAAATGTTTAATGAACAAGCACCAGCCATAAGCAGTGTTTCACTGCATCATTGTACATCCCTTGGAAACGAGCAAATGGAAGAGTATCCTCCAAATTTAAGGCTGAAGTTTTAGGAAGAAGTTAAAGGAAAAGATCCATTGCCAAAAAACAAAATGCCTTAGGTTCCACAGAAAAAAATTCTTTCTCTGAAAATTTTATTTTTCTTCCTTACAACCTCCTTTCTGGGACAAGGAGAGAGTCCATGAATGTAAGACAGTGTTTATCTTCAGTGTCCTTATTGGAAACTCTCTTCTTCCCATTCAATTTTGAAACGGTTTCATTACACAGGGCACCTGTAATCTCTGCCAGTTTGTTGTATCTCTAAAATCAACTGCTTTTCCTTCTCTGTTGCTGAATTTAGGGTAGCTGTACTTAATCTCATTGTGGCCTGGCCTTTTCATACCAGTTTGCCTTGATGCTGAAAGAACCTTCAGCTTTAAAGAATGACTCCCCACCCCTCTGCAGATAGAGGAGGGGAGAGGGTGACATAATGGTGGATAGGGGAGGAGGGGAGGAAATCAGTTCGTCGAAGGTTGTCAGTGTTTTAGGTGACTTTATACTTCTTGAATTTAAGATCAACATAAACTGTATAGACATTTCAGGCTGAGAATTTAAGTAGCAACAAAAAAGCATGGTTTTTGCTGTCAGAATGACTCATCTGGTAAGAATGGTATTGTATTGGTAATACAATACAGAGAGAAGGAAAAGACTGTGGTATCTGCTCTCTTTGTGTTTCTGACCTTGAGGAGAATTATAACTCGTTTGTTGCAGAAGTTGAGCATCTGATGTGCTGATGCACCTGTTCGTTCTTATATATTAAATGTCACAGCACTTGCAGTTCCTGTGATTGCTTTGTGGGTAAAATATTTTCTGCAATCTGGTGAACTGTTTTTTTTTTTTTTAAAGAATGTATTTATTTGTATATTTTGCATCTCTTATTTCTCGAAAATACGCTTTCTATTCTATTTCAACCCTCTGGTCTCCTCATTGCAAATTGAAGTATGTTTGGCTTTTTATTTTCAAGGTAACATTATTTTGATTTCTTTTTACCATAGAGACCATGAACCAGGCACCTCCTGCTAGAAAGCTGGAAGAGGTTCTTCATCTAGCAGAGCTCTGCATAGAAGTCTTACAGCAGAATGAAGAGCATCATGCAGAGGTGATGACTTGCTTTAACTGTCATATAAAGCTACATATAATGTTTTGCAGTAGTGGGAACGGCACTGAAGAAGTGGCCTACCCATAGACTTTGATATACATCTGGCCATCTACTTGTAAAAACAGAGAACATGTGTGCATTTCCCTGATACAAAATTCCTATATGTTACAAAGGGGCTGTCTATGTATATGATTTATCATCTATTCCTGACAACAGTCGTGGAACACGGGAGAGCTTATGGGATCTGCCAAAGATGTACCAGTAGTAAGAAGCAAAGCAGGAGCACAAACCCCTTCTCATGATGCCGGATTGCTTTAGTTTAGAAATGTAAATTCATCAGTGTGCAAAAGGGAAAGTAGTGATCCACTATAACTATAACAAAATCAAATAGAAGACATTCATAACTGTATGAGAACTAGTGTTTTTATTCTTACCATCAGACTTTTCTTTAAATTTTCACTAAGCTTGCATTGTTTATAGTTTTCTGAAGTTTTAATTATATATTAACATTCACTCTATAGAGTAGTATTTCACCAGGCCAACTGCTTATTCTAAGACTTAAAAGTCTTTCTAATAGTCTTTCTAAAACTCTTTCTAATAGTCATGAGTTTATTTTAAAAAGTTTTAGGACTTTGAATTGGGTGGGGAGTGCTCACTTTGGCAGCACATATACTAAAATTGGAATGAATTGGGTGGGGGAAATATATAGAACTAAATAAATATAACAAATCTCAGTGCTCTAACAGTACTTTTATTCCTGAAGAAGCACATGAAATGGACAAGAATTTTTTTAAAAGCCCAGATACTTAAGGATTTATACAATATTTATGTGTAGTGAAGCCAAGTTCTCAAAAATATAAGAAACTATAGGAAGTACATTTTAAACAAATTCTTTAAAAAGAGTATTCATGAAACCTTGCTATAGGTAACTAAGATTTATTGTATCTGGTTATAAATATGATCATTCAAAACATCTGCTTTTAGCTCACACTATGGAATCTAGTTTTTACCTTGCATCTGTCATGTGTGAACTTGTTACGGATATTGTATTTTAAACTGAAGAAACAGCTGCTTCAATAATTTGAAACAAATCCCCATGAGGATCTTTTCTGGGCTGGTACTACTGCTATGTTACAATGAAAGTGATTATGTGATAAAATATATGTATGTGTTATCTTTGTCTTTTGTTAAAAGGCATTATCATCAGAGTATTAGACCTTTTGAATTAAAAACTATTTCTGATTGGATATTCAATTGCAGCATATTTCACCTAAACGGGTACATTTAATATTCCCATACATTTCACAGAAATACTATTTAATTTTCCTGCTCTCATAAGGAAAATAATTACTTTCCTGTTTTTAAATATTAAATGTTGTCTACTCCATACAATCACTACATGCTTGTTAAAGATAATGTATCCAAACACAATTAAAATGTAAATAGTATTTTCTAATCCACAAAAATATGGTTGACTTTACTGAACAGAGATAATCATAACTCATAAATATCATTCTACTATATGCTGAAATATAGAACTATTATAATGACCTCTTTTAAAAATGCTTTGTAACACTATGGCATTTTCCATCCCCCAATGCTTCCAAATTCTTGGAATCCATCAGGGAAGAGAGGTGAGTAAAACTGTTCCCACTATTTTTCTAGCATGGAATAACTGTCTTAGTGAAGGTAAGATAGAACCCACTTTGATTATAGTTAATTTTAAAGCCAACCTAGTTCTCCTTCCTATTAAAGACTACTTCTTGGGCTTAGAGTTGTTGTGTTTTGGTAAATGCGTCTTATTAATAATTGCATCCATAATTAAGGCCAGCCGAAAGGATTTAGATAATGCCGTTTTCTCCCTCTTTTTTTTTTTTTTGCCATTTTCTTTTTTTTTTTTTTAAGATTTTTATTTTATTTTGTAAGTAATCTCTATAGCCAACATGAGGCTCAAACTTACAACCCCCAGGATCAAAGGTCACATGCTCTACTGTCTGAGCCAGCCACGTGCACTGCCTTTGTCTTTTTTGTAACCAGAAGATCCAACTTTTTCTCCACACAGTACTGAGGAGTGAATTGGTCTGATTCTAAAGTCATTTCCAGAGTGAATTAGGAGACTGAACTCTGCACTGATCTTTATTCTGCTGGATGTTCAAGCTGGGGTCTCTTTTCTCCGTGAGAGAGCACCTGGCTCGGCTCCCTTGGTGGAGGTCAATGCGTCTGCCTCACAGAGCCCACCCTTTGGCTCCAGTGCAGTCTTCTTTTACTTTCATTCTACCTGTCTCCCAGGGGCAGTTTACTTTCAGGGCTAAGAGGTTGTTTGGATCTTTCAGCAATTTCCCAGTCAAGCAGTTTTTGTGTCCTTCACATTTTTGACAGTGACTGGCTTAGAAGATAGTCCTCCCTTGTTTCGGGTGGCCTCTCAACCTCTTCTCTCAGGCTTTTTTCTGATTTGTCTTCTCTTTAAAAAGATCACTTAAGATTCTTTCCAGAAAATCTTGAAGGCTGTCTCCACATTCCAGTGACTAGACTGTGCCTGACCAGGAATTGAAGCAAACCGACCTGTGTACTGTCCAACCAAAGGCCACTCAATTTGATGACGGCGGGAGGTCCCAGATGCTGATGAGAAAGCCTTGGGCTCTCACCAGCACCCCGTCTCCACGTACACCATTGGACTGATAAGAAAACTGACCCAGAAAGGTTGAGCAACTTGCCACACGCGCACAGGTGGTTAGTGACGGGACTCCAGACCTGGGCGCTTTGCAGAGAACCACATTGTTATTTCTCATTCAGTAGAGGCGTGCAATGGTTGTCTGCCCCTGGTTCTGCTGCCAAGTTTCATACCGGGCATCATAGCAGGGATGTAAATGCAGAGGGGATGATTATGGTGCAAGCCTGGAGATGTCCCTTTCCATTCATTCTCTTCTTTTCCTTGCTGACTGGGGTATCCTAGGACCCTGCCGAAGGGGATGGAGTCCTGAAAAGATCAGGAGATCGGCCAAGGGAAGAAACAGGATCAATACAAGCACAGCTCAAGTTGCTGCTTTGTTGATTATTATTACAGCAGAGTCTTGACTTAAGGTCCCCGAAATAGTCTAAATGTAATATTGTCCGCCATGTCGGTGATACTGAAGCAAAAAGGATGTTTGGCAGTAATTCGGTATGTGCAGCCTAGATAGCTCTCAGTTCACTGCACGTACTTGATTCACTTTGCACTTCAGCTGCCTGTGCCCCAGGCCCCCCAGCAACAGAGGCAGGACAGGAAAGGAGTTCAGTGTGGACACACACATTTGCACATCTGCTCATGCACATGAACATCAGCATCTGAACCAGATTATGTTTCTGGTTGGATTCTAACATGAAGGGAAATGGTATTTGATATTTTTTCCCATTTGTTTTGCTTCTTTGTGACCTTGCTCTTCTCACTAGCATGCACATTTAAGGAACACCTTAAAATCTGGTTATTTGTTCACAAATAAAATCTGTTTACTACCTACTACTAACTAAATCACAGTAATCTCAACAATGGAATTCACATTAATTACATAGTATTTATATCTGGATAGTAGATAGCCAGTGAGATAAACCAACATTTTTTAGGGTGGTTTTAGGTTTAGGTTAGACTAGCCTCTGGTCCAACAAATGTCCCTCATCATGGAAGAAGATGACCAGCAAGTGGTTTTGAGACGGGAGAGTTAGAGAGGCAGAGTTCCATTTGTCACCGTGACTCTCAGATGAACTTCCATGAGCATGAATATCCCACCAAAAATGTTAGTTAATAATTTAGGAATTTTTAATACTATATATAGTATATATAATAATATATAACAATAAGAGTAGTATTTTACCCTGACATACACATTAAAGTACTTTCAGTTTATCATCACACTCGGTTACTTTAATATTTATATTTGTGTATGAACCCAACTAGGGAGAGATTTTGTTGAATTGAAAGAGTTGTAAAAACTGATGGTTGGCCTGACCGTGGTTTAGCTGTAACCCTCTAGTCTATTCTCCTGGCTCCTCAGAAGAGCTTCTAGAGTTTCTAGAATGTGGCCCCTCAGTGTTACATTGCCGTGTGTGTGTGTGTGTGTGTGTTGGGGCTGGGAGTTATTCTAGACACTGGATTGTCCTGAGCTTTCAGGATCATCTACGAAATACAGGATTGTAAACTGATCTTTTCTTGGGGGAAAAATGAGCACATACAGCATCCCAAAACCAGATTCATAGTTTTTGCCCCTTTATGCAGCCATTTTCTTTTTTTTTTGTGGTTGTAAATTATAAATTTTAACTATATGGTGAGTGTAAAAGTAATGAAAAGCCTCTGCCCTCAAAGAAATTAGAAAAGATATAAAGAAATAAGATATTAATAGACACTCTTGCAGGAAAAAAAATCACGACATTACCAGTGGTCTGAGCTGTAAAACATGATACATATACAGATGGGCAGACAGGTAATGTGCTATATATAGTTAATTAAGAAGAGTCTACATGTGTAAGAGCTTGATTTCTGTACTCCACATGACCTGGATTCAAATTATTGTGCTGTCACCTGCCAACTTTGACTTTGGGCAAGTCGTTTAATCTCTCTGAGTTTGCTGCTGTAGAAAATAAGGATAATTATACCGTCTACCTTTCTAGAAGGGTTGTTTGGAGGGTTAAATAATGTATCATATAAAAAGCCTTTAGAAACAATACTTAACATGTAAAACATCTCAATTCACATAAGATCTGTATGGATTTCAGCTCATTTCTGTAATTACAGATAGTGATTAATTTTTTACTCTTGTAGATCAAGAGATTTTCATATTCATTGAATTTTCATAACAACGCGAGGGGGGGTTAGGACAAGTATTATTATTGCCAGTTTGCAGACGAGGAAATGGAAATCCACCCAGGGAACTGATTTGCCCTGGAGCACTCAAGTCTCCCCACTAAGTGCAGAAGCTCAGTACTCACTTCCAGTTTCAGGGTGCCTTCTTAGCTGTCACTGTTTCCACTCAGAAAACAAACATAGCTTTAAAGTATTGTCACCTTGCCACATATATTGTTTTCACTGTATAAGATTTTTTTTTATTGTTAGAACTTTGATAGAAATGGTTTGGTGAAAGGATTTTCATCACGTTTTGTTTTGTATTTTCCTCTTAATCAAATTAAACGTTACCTTCTGCCTCTGCCATCTCATTTACACTAATTAGTGGCTTAGCATTAGAGCTAGGATGACTTTAACCCAGATGATCATGACTTGATTGGTGCACTACAGAGGGATGCGTTTCTGAGTGGGGTTTCCTCCTCCCAGGTGGAGACCCTGGTGCCCTGGAGCCTCTACCATCTCCCATGAAGTGGGCCTCGAGGGAGGACATTACACAGCCTCTCCTCTTCCTGGCAGTCCAAGGGGAGATGACTGCCACCCAGCAGGATGGCAGAAAAGATGAGGGGATAGGTGTAGAATCCACTCTGTGTTCTCAAGGCAATAGCCTGTGACCCTTGCTTTTTCTTTCCAAAGACTGTGATGGCTGAAAGCTTTCTCTCACCACCTCTAGGAGAACAATAAGCATTCATCACAGATTGGCTGATGTTCACCAGGAATACAGTTTTACACACAGATATATACTTCAATAAAACATGATGAAAATTTTGAGTTGATGGAAAGATCTTGCCATCCGGAAGCTACTTTTTTTTTTTTTTTTTTTTTAAGAAAATTCTGTCCCATTTTATTTCCTTCCCCACTTGCAACTTTGTCTTCCAAGTTTACTTTAAAAAGGGCTATGGAGGGGCGCCTGGGTGGCTCAGTGGGTTAAAGCCTCTGCCTTCGGCTCAGGTCGTGATCTCAGGGTCCTGGGATCGAGCCCCGCATCGGGCTTTCTGCTCAGCAGGGAGCCTGCTTCTCCCCTTTCT
>CM052887.1:68973355-68983398 GCA_028534135.1 Potos flavus | reverse complement strand
GAGAGAGAGAATGAGAGAGAACATGAGAGGGGAGAGGGTCAGAGAGAGAAGCAGACTCCCCGCTGAGCCGGGAGCCCAATACGGGACTCGATCCTAGGACTCCAGGATCATGACCTGAGCCAAAGGCAGTAGCCTAACCAGCCAAGCCACCCAGATGCCCCTATTTTCTTAATTTTAATCTTTTGAAAAAGCATTCGTTGTGAGCTAGAAGTGAGACTTTGAAACTGTCTTACTTTTCAGTACTTCATTTTTTTTTTTTTAAGAGAGACAGAGCACAAGCAGGGAGAGGCAGAGGGAGAATGAAAGAATCTTGAGCAGGCTCCACGCTCAGCATGGAGTCCAACATGGGGCTCAGTCTGACAATCCTGAGATCATGACCTAAGCTAAAATCAAGAGTCGGACACTTACCAACTGAGCCACCCAAGTGCCTTGTGCTGCATTTTTACTAGAGTTTCTATCCTGCTTGACCTAGAGTGTCAGGTCAGTCACTGCTACAGCTCTAAAAGACAAGAGCAAGACATAGGTAATGAAATTACACTGTTTCATTTGTTTACTTTTATATTACTTGTCATATACCCATTTTAGTAGATAGTTTAAAAGGATTCAAAGATAATATTTTGAAAGAGCAATAGCTCATGACATAGTGCATACCATTTCCAGTAGTTTTGCACATTTATATATTTGTAGCAGCAAAGTTGAAGTCCTAAACCTTGAGCCGGGCATTGAATGTCCCTAACTCTAAAGTCTATTTGTATTCTTCCTGGTAGGCAACATTTTCTTATATTGGCCATCCATTAATTCATCACATGGTGATGTTTTTTATTAACATACTGAACATTATTCTTGTGATACAAGTTTTTAAGAAAATACCCAATGCGATGGGGCGACAAGATGGCTCAGTTGGTTAAGCGTCTGACTTGGCTCAGGTCATGATCCCAGGGTCCTGGGATCAAGCCCTGCGTCCAGCCCCACATGCAGCCCTGCATCACACTCCGTGCTCAGCAGAGTTTCTCCCTCAGCCCCTACCCCCATTTGAGCTCTCTCTTTCTCTCTCTCACATAAATAAATAAAATCTTTTAAAAAAAGAAAAGAAGAAAGAAAATACCCAATGTGTCACTATTGTATAATCCATTTGGTTTTGTGGTTTGACTACATGTGGTTTTAATGTAATTTATATTTGAAGAAATTAAACGGAAGTTTTACAACCATGTGCCTAGAAAGTTCTTGAAAGTAAATGTTGACTTCTCTGGCTATAGTATGATGAATCCTTTTTTAAGTGATTAATTTCGATTGGAAGAATAATAAAAAATTCTATATCCCATAAGTGTGAATGTTTTGTAGTTATTTGGTTAAAAAGTTGTAACAACTGCAAAAGATAAATTTTAAAAGGGGAGAAAGGGGGTGCCTAACTGGCTGAGTCTGTAGAGCATGTGGCTCTTGATCTTGGGGTTGTGAGTTCAAGCCCCATGTTGGGTGTAGAGTTTACTTAATTTAAAAAAAGAAAATGTCAAGAGGGGGAAAGACCTGAAAAACAATTCACTAAAAACAATATGGAGCCCTTATTTATATATATATGAAAAATGTGTTCAAACTCATTCATAATTAAAGAAATGCAAATTAAAACTGAGATCGGATCGCCAGAGAAATCCACGTTACTTTTTTGTGTAGGTGTGATAAGAGCATTTAACACAAGATGTAGCCTCTAAGCAAAATGCTGAGTAGATAATAATAGCAGTTAACTATAGGCCCTATACTGTACAGTAGATCTCTAAGACTTGTTCGTCTTGTACCCTTTCACTAATACCTCCCTGTTTCACACTCCCCCCTGCCCCCAGGCATTCAACCCTCCGAAACCACCATTCTACTCTCTGCTCCCAGGGATTTAATATTTCAGATCCCTCATTTAAGTGAGGTCATGTGGTAGTTGTCCTTTTGTGTCTGGAGTATTTCACTCACATAACATCCTCTAGGCTTAACCATGTTGCTGGAAATGGCATGATTTCCTTCTTTTCTAAGGCTGAAAAATATTCCATTGTATATAAATGTCATATTTTCTTTATTCATCTATTGTTGGATATTTAGCTTGCTTCCATGTCTTAGCTATTGTGAATAATGCTGCAGTGAACATGGCAGTGTAGGTATCTCTTTAAGATTCTGATTTCAACTCCTTCAGATGTAAACTCAAAAATGGGATTGCTAGATCATATGGTATTTCTAGTTTTAATTTTTTGAGAAATCCCCATACTGTTTACCGTAGTGGCTGTAGCAATTTACATTCTCACCAACAGTATACAAGACTTCTCTTTTCTCTACATCTTCAATAAAATTTACCTTTTGGGGTTTTCTTTTATTTTAATAATAGCCATCCTAATTAGGTGTGAGATGATAGCTCATTGTGGTTTTGATTTGCAATTTGAAAATCAACTTATGATTAATGATGTTGAGGACCTTTGCATATAGCTGTTGGCCATTTGTAAGGCTTCTTCAGAGAAATGTCCATTCAGATCTTCGCCCATCTTTTATTCAGGTTATTTGGGGTTCTCATGTTATTGAGTTGCAGGAGTTCTTCATACACTTGGGTATTAAACCTTTTATTAGATAAACTTTTTGCAAATATTTTCTCCCATTCCATAAGTTGCCTTTTCATTTAATTGATGGTTTCCTTTGCCGTGCAGAAGCTTTTTAGTTTGATGTAGTCCTATATATGTATTTTTGCTTTTGTTGTCTGTGCTTTTTGTGTCATATTCAGGAAGTCATTGGTTAATGGTATCTTATAATCTTTTTTATTCCCGTGGCATTTGTTGTGATGTCCTCTCTTTCATTTATGATTTTACTTATTTGCATTTTCTGTCTTTTTATTAGTCAAAAGTTTTGTTGATATTGTTTATTTTTTGAGAAACCTAACTCTTAGTTTCATCGATCTCTTCTATTATATTCTCTATTTCATTTATTTAAGCTCTAATCTTATTTTCTTTCTTTTCCTAACTCCAGACTTAGTTTGTTCTTCTTTTTCTAGTTTCTTGAGGTGTGACATGAGTTGGTAATTTGAGATCTTTCTTTTTTAATATAGGTGTTTATTGCTATAAACTTCCTTCTTAGTCCTGCTTTTACTGCATCCCATAAATTTTGGTATGTTGTGTTTTCATTTTTCATTTCATTCAAATTCAGAAATTTGTTTGTCTCAAGATATTTTGTTTCCCTTATGTCTCTTCTTTCACCCAATGGTTGTTTAAGAGTGTCTTGTTTATCTCCATGTCTCTGTGAATTTTTCTGTTTTCCTTTTGTTACTGATTTCTAATCTCGTTCCACTGCTGTTGGAAAAGATATTTGGGGTGATTTCAAAAGTTAAGTTTTTTTGTGACTTAGCATGAGATTTATCCTAGGTATTGTTCTGTGTGTGCTTGAGAAGAATGTGCAGTCTGTGGCTGTTGGGTAGAATGTTGTATATCTATCTTTTAGATCCATTTGGTCTATAGTGATAGTCAAGTCTGCTGTTTCCTTACTAGTTTTCCATCTGGATGAGATCTCTTCATTATTGAAAGTATACTATCAAAGTCTCCTATTGTATTGCTTTCTATTTCTCCTTTCAGATCTGTCATTGTTTGTTTTATATCTTTAGGTGCATATATATTTGTAATTGTTTTATCTTGCCGGTAAATTGACTCTTTTATCATTATATAGTGACCTGCTTTTTCTCTTACGGCAGTTTTTACTTAAAGTCTGTTTTGTTGGATGTAACTATAACCACCTCTGCTCTCTTTTAGTTACCATTTGTATGGGATATCTTTTACCATTCCTTCATTTTCAGCCTATGTGTGTCCTTAAATCTAAAGTCTCTCGTAAGCATATAATGGGATCTTGTTATTTTATTAATTTATTCAGTCTGTGTCTCTTGATTGGGGAGTTTAATTCATTTACACTTAAACTATTCTTAGGCAAGTATTCACCTTTTAACTGGATTCCAGACCTTTTAACAGTCTATTTTAAAGTGAGAACAACTTAAATCTAATCACATACAGAAACACTACACTTTTACTACCCCCTACACACATACACACGCTATGTTACTGATATGAGAATTTACTTCTTCTATACTGTGTATCCATTAACAAATTTTTCTGGTAATAGTCCTTATTAATACTTTTCCCTTTTATGATAAAAAAAAGCTTTTGTTAACACCCTGCATTCTCATGATGAAGATAATAAAAGTTGAATTGAGACAGTTTTCATCCATAACTGAATCTCACATCTTGATCGGTCGATATCAGATTTCATGTAGCCCAGCCACATTTGTAAAGTGAGGAATAATCAGTCTATTCACTGTAGCATGAGATTAGTGGGATCAAGCATTTTGAAAGTCTGTCCTTGAAGGACTAAGAGAAAAGTATGTTCTAATCTTTACGTGAGAACTCTACGTTCTTTAACTCCCATTACCATATATTGGCAGTTGTATTTGCAGTTTGTACATTAAAGGAGACCTGAGAATGTATCCCCAAAAGCTCGAGCTTAAAATACAAGACTGCCATATTAAATTTTTTGTTGACATTAGTCCCAGTGAAGGCTCTGGGGGAAAAAAGTGCTAAATATCTTCTATCTATCTAAATATGGATTTCTCAGGAAACTTGACTCTCTGTTAAAGGTATTTTTAATTAATCAGACAACTTCTAAAATGCATGCCACATTTAAAGTCATACAACTTCCTATATTATCGTTTGCTCCTTTAATATAAATCAAATAGATCTGAGGGAAAAGGACACTTAAAACTTTGTATTTCAGTGTGAGTTATCTGATTTGGATTTGATTTTTCTTTACAAAACCCAAACTCATTCATTACAGTCCTGTTTATCTACTTAGCAGTTTAGGAAACAATGTGGCAATTTTGTGGTTGGTAGGGTTTCTGGACCAGCTGGCTGGCAGGAACCATGGGAAATTGAGCCTGCTGCTGGGTTCCATGGGCAGGCGGTATTGGGGCTGTGATCCATCATGAGACCACATGGTTTTCAAAAATTACTAAAAAGTAAATACTACTTTCACTCATCTAAATAGCAGATTTTTTAAGGTGATTATTGCCATTAGCAGAAGGCATTAGAAAATACCTAGCTGAGTATAAAGTAATAAACAACATATACAGACTTCTCTTTGTAGTGTCTACAGTCTAATTTAAGAGGCAGAAATTAAAATGTTCACATATGTAGTCATATATGCAATACCAAGACTTGTGAAATTAAAATGCTGAGCATCAGAGAGACTATGTAAGATTTGATAAGACTACCTACCTACCAGATTACCTAATTTACATTAGAGGGTCTGGAAATCCCTCACTATGAAAGCGTATTTGAGCTTTAGACCTTAGATTTATTTTTTAAAGTACTACAAATAAAAAGTAATATGTTTTGAATGTGAGAAGAAATTTTATACACAAATTTTAAATAAGCAAATTTGGCATTGAATAAAATATGAAATCTGAAACAATTAAAATGCAAAATGACATTTACTGCTTTACTTTAAAAATACACGTTGAATTTAGAACACTTGCAAAATATATAAAACAAAAAAGAAAATTTTTAGTATCTCGTAATTGAAGCATAACTACTGTGGTATTTTATGTATTTCTAATATCTCTTTTTTCTGTGAATAGGAATATTTTTAAATGTGGTATCCTATTCTACAACATTCTATAATTTCATTTTCAGTGACGTGTTTTCAGGTGGCACGATATTTGTGTGTGTTTCTAAGAAGTAATCTAATTTTACATTGTTTCTTTATCCTTTTACAGGCATTTGCCTGGTGGCCTGATTTATTGGCAGAGCATGCAGAGAAATTTTGGGCTTTATTCACAGTAGATATGGATACTGCACTGGAGGCCCAACCACAAGACTCCTGGGATAGTTTTCCTCTTTTCCAACTGCTCAATAATTTCCTCAGAAATGACAGTAAGCACTTCCGTTTTCTTTAGTATATGAGTTGGGGAGGGATGGAGAGAATGCTGTGTGTGTGAATGGGTACGTATAGAGCTCTTGCACTCAACTCAGCAAGGCTGACATAGATGACGTTAGTATTTGCTCAGTCTCCCTGACTTTTTCAGGCCAGGTTCTGGGGACACCGGTAACATGCCCACATTGCTCCACTGGCCTCTGAAGTTCCTCTTATTTGCACCCTCCTGCTAGCATAGACATCTTTCTTATTGCACCTTGTGAATCAGAAAAATCTTCAAAGGTTAGCATTTCTAAAGCACTTGAGAATACTTACATCTCTGAAAGACACCTTAGAAATGTGTCATTATTCTAGGAATTCATGCTTTGTTAAGGTTTCTCTACTAATATGCATTCTGATAATATTGTTGGCCTGAGAGGGATTCGCTTCCATAGATGATGGTGGAATATTGCTATGTGGTATGGGTTGCTCTCTCCGTATTGAGAAATTTAAGAGAATGGAAAGGTCCTCTGTTGAGACATTTCTTCCCAGTGCCATAAGAACGTTTACGAGTTTTCCGATGCATGGTCTTCTAGCGGCCAGAACAAACCTAGTTTTACATCAGGATTTGATAGGGACATTTCTTAACGTAGAGATTCCTGAGCTTTTCCTGTGATGGCTCTTTTTAAAGTCTCCCTTAAACTCAGCTTTGGTTACTGCTGACAGCCTTTGCTTTAACACTTGCATTGGTCATGGCATCACCAATTACCTATTCTATACAGTTCTTCCCATTATTATTCCAAGTTGATCTCTGCCCTCCTCCTACCCTCTGGTTGTGACTTATTCTGCTTGATGGATGGAACAGCCTTCTCCTAGTGTGTGTTTTCTTCTCTGAGCCATTGCTGCTAGGTCGCTCAGTTCTTTCTCACATGATAGGGTTTCTGTGCCCATTACCCTTCTTATCACCTTTCTTTCCCTGCCCCAACCTCACTCCAGTTTTCAGTATTGCTCTGGAGCGTGGTGCTGTGAAGAACACGGGACTCGCAGTGTGACCCGAGTAACCCAGACCCCCAGGAGAGGGGCCCTCACGCTGCTCTAACTCGCCAAGGAACTTAGTCACTCTGTGATAAATTTCAAACCTGCTGTATTTTAAAACTGCAGAGCTTTTTTTTAACTGCTCTCTTCCCAGGGCACCACTACTGTGTATGTCTAGGTTTAAACTTAAATCCATGTCTTTACATTTGTTTTTGCTTTTTAAAAAATTACTTTTTTAATTTTGTTCATCACTCCATTATTTCTTACCTTTCTTTGGTTGTTCATCCCTTCAAATCTCTGATAAAACTATTGTTTTACTGTGGGGTAGGGGAAGCCGCACTAATAAGAAATTTTGTGTAGTATTAGACTTCCCATGGACATCAGATTTAGGACAGCAGGTTAAGAACCTCTGTTATGGTAAGAGAAGCATCATTTTTTTTTTAGTAATTAATAACATGAACTTTGATGCCAGACAGATTCACATCCGTTTCTGCCACTTGCAACTTGACCTTGGGCAATAGCTCAACTTCTGTGGACTTCAGGTTCTTCATCTATAAAGGAAGGAAAATAATAGTACCTACAGTGTCATTGGTGGTGAGGATTAATACCATAGTAGCTCACGTGTAGCAGAGACAAAATAAATATTATAGATACTAGTCTGTGAAAATTTCAGTCTTGACTCTTTCAACCAATTTCATCCCTATCCAATTCCATTTCCAAAAGATCCTATTAGAAAGCCAGAGAACTAAGCTCTGCTTCCTAGTTCAGATTTAACCCCAGTGTCCACTCTCAGAAGTTGCTAACCCCACACTGAATTATCTGTATGCAGATCATTCATTCTGGAAACAATGACCAGCCAGCTTTTAAGTTGTACTTTGGTTCCCTCCTGCCAGCTAGTGACCTTTTTCTTTTCCCAGTCTTTTAGCATCATTCGTTTTCTGCTAAGAAATTATAACTCAGGTTTAATATTGTCTTAAGATAATAAACCTAGGCCGAAAATACATACATATATTATGCAGTAAGTCCCTAACTGAAAGTAAACAAATGTAGGCTTATTTCTAGCATTGCCTTCTCCATTTGCATGAAAACTCAATAATTGGCCATATTTAGATTTATTGCAGAGTTTATTCAAAGATGGGGCATTTATTAATGTTCACAGTCAAACAGCAAAGAAGATGAATCATTTAACTTAGTCAACATATCGGAATTTATTTATGGAGAAAACGAGTGTAGACTTCTTAGAAATTGGGGTGGGGGGAACCTCTACTGCAACTCCAGTGAATTAGCATCCTTTAATATTTATTTTTAAGAAGAGTTCTTGCATTGCAAGTGTAAATTTATGAGAGTTCTATCAGCAGGAACACTAAAATGCAGGGCCTCTCTCTCATGGGGCTATGGAAGGGGTGGCTCCCTTTTCTCTGCAGCCAGGGTTGGAGGCCAAGATCAGCCCTTGAGGATCATTGTTGGGTGGCCCTGAGCTGGCAGCTTTGTTTTCCCGCCTCAGACCTCTAGTTGCTGGGAGCCCCTACTGGGTCTATAGCAGGCCTGCTGACCCCACAGCAGACTGGGGTGTGAAGGGGTAGCGCTGGGCACGGGGCCTCTGACTGTCCAGGACAGTGCCAGGCTCCCATGGGCTGATGCTGGCCTGCATTGCCCCAAAAGTAGCCTGGCCTCCTGCCTGCCCCATAGACAACACCTGACAAACACACCTAAACGGGGTTCTGCACAGGGTTGCAAGGCATGGGGTGGTGAGGAAGACCCGGGAGCAGATCTGGAGGAGAAGGAGCACCACGGGCGTCAAGAGGCAAGGTCAGCCCTGACACTGGGGACACCAGCTGCAGCGCAAACCCCGCTTCTCCGCCCTTAGCTGTCTCGAACCGGCCAGCTTGTGCTCCACACGGTTGCAAGCAGGAAGTTTTCTGTGTTGAAGTGCCTACTTCTGATGAAATAATGTTTGAGACAAGTTTTCAAGAGTTTTCAAGAGTTTTCCTTCACTAACAAAAGTTCTGACATCTTATTTTGTTCTGAAAGCAATAAATCACTTTCTGTGGCACTGTGGGGGGGAAAAAACCACTAAAATGAGAAGAGCAGAAATTTAATTTTTATCTAGGCCTGCAAATATTTAATTCAAAAGAGTTGCATACTCCCTTTCTTGTTTTAAGCCGTTTCTATAACATCGGCTGCTATTAAACGCATAACGTATAGTTGTATGTTATTTTGTTGCACGTGATTCCGCTAAAACATGGAAGCATTTATTACTGATCCCTTTTTGAGCGATGTCAGTTTTGGGGTAAGTCTAGATCTTGGCTTTGATTTTTGCAGTGATTAACAGATTTGAGAAAACATCAATTATTTCAGAGAAAAACATCTCCTCCATGTAGTGAGGTAAATAGAAAAGTTCCCCAGTGCCATAATTTCCTTTTGGTATCGGGAGTACAGGAGAGTCTGGGGAATTGAAATGGAATGTAGTGACTTTCACCTCAAACTCAAAAGTTATTATCCAAAACCAAGACCGCTGAGCATGTTAATAGTTGGTAAAACATACTTTTTTTTTGGTATAAATATCAATCACTCTTAATAACGAAGAATATTTTTTATAATTATGTACTTGTTTTATTAAATTCCTGAAATAGTCAAATGGTGATTTAGTGCATGCAATCCAAATGTTAAATGTCAGCCTATCGATGCCCCCATATTGACCTTTTGGAAAGCTTTAGGAAAACATAAAACTTCCTCCCTTTAATCCCACCTAGAAGGAAAGAGCATTACCTCGCTGCCAGGGAATGGCAGCTTTTACCACTTTGACCCAATTAACATTATAGCCCAAATTCTAATTAATTACAGCTTTAGCCAGGACTAGTAGAAACAGACCGCTCTGCAAGGTCCAGTCTTGGAGGAGGAAATTTTTTTTTTAAGATTTTATTTTATTTATTTGACAGAGAGAGATTACAAGGAGGCAGAGAGGCAGGCAGAGAGAGAGGGGGAAGCAGGCTCCCCGCCGAGCAGAGAGCCTGATGCGGGACTCGATCCCAGGACCCTGAGATCATGACCTGAGCTGAAGGCAGAGGCTTTTACCCACTGAGCCACCCAGGCAC
>CM052887.1:68948199-68972855 GCA_028534135.1 Potos flavus | reverse complement strand
TGGAAAACAGTATGGAGGTTCCTTGAAAAGTTGAAAATAGAGCTACCCTACAACCCAGCAATCGCACTACTGGGTATTTACCCTAAAGATACAAATGTAGTGATCCGAAGGGGCACGTGTACCTGAATGTTTATAGCAGCAGTGTCCACAATAGCCAAACTATGGAAAGAACCTAGATGTCCATCAACAGATGAATGGATAAAGAAGATGTGGTATATATATATACAATGGAATATTATGCAGCCATCAAGAGAAATGAAATCTTGCCATTTGCAACGACGTGGATGGAACTAGAGGATATTATGC
The DNA here is from genome assembly GCA_028534135.1 of Potos flavus. Taxonomy (NCBI): domain Eukaryota; kingdom Metazoa; phylum Chordata; class Mammalia; order Carnivora; family Procyonidae; genus Potos; species Potos flavus. The sequence continues at coordinate 68,972,549 of CM052887.1, read as the reverse complement.
TAAGCACAATAAGTCAATCAGAGAAAGACAATTATCATATGCTCTCTCTGATATAAGAATTCAAGAGGCAGGGTGTGGGGTCGTGGGGGGTGGGAGAGGGAAATGAAACAAGATAAGATCAGGAAGGAGACAAATCATAAGAGACTCCTAAACTCACGAAACAAACAGGGTGGCTGGGGGGTGGGGGGATAGGGATAGGGTGGCAGGGTTATGGACACTGGGGAGGGTATGTGCTATGGTAAGTGCTGTGAAATGTGTAAGCCTGAGGATTCACAGACATGTACCCTGGGGCAAATAATACATTATGTGTTAATTAAAAAATTAAAAAAACAAAAGAAAAATAAATAATTAAATTTTGATTAAAAAAAAAACAAAAACAAGGAGTTGCTAGCTTTTTCTTTTTAGTTGAGTTCCACAGTGTTGCTCTAGATTCTTTACTATGTGTAGATATTTTAAATTCTTAGTCTGCTTTTTATATTTTCGTACAGCTTAATGCCTTCAAGAAAATAACCTGCTCTAAAAGGCCTATGTGGCCTTCACAGTAGATTGGCAGAAACCTCTGTTAAGTCCTGGAGGCTGTGAGCATCAAGGACCCTACATCTGAGGGCTGTTGATTATGTTACAGCCATTCTCAGTTGTTTGCATCGTCTAGAGCAAGCAGTGCAGAACATAATCCCAATCAGAAGTTTGTACATAACTGGGATAAAATTATAGACTTTCCCTTTTGGCTTTTATATTAATCTCATAAAAGAGAGCATGAGAACAGCACTGTGAGACTTCTTTATCTTTACCTTAAGCCTCGGTTAATGTTTATATTGTTTTTTCCTGAATTAATTCTGCAAGAAATAAGCCCTGAATCCCTAAAATTTACGAATCCCAGTCACCTTACAGAAACAAGTCCCTTGAAAAGCATGTCATCTAGTAGAGCATATGGACATATATACCCTACTCACTATAATGCAATAGTTTTTAAAAATATAACTCAATTTTATATACTGTACTATGGCATTTTTAATTATAGTCTTAAACTTGGATTTGTTGGATTTTGAGTTGTTGTCCAAAATACAGGCAACATTATAATACCAGAGTTCTCACTCCTTAGGTAGGTGGGTGGGTGGGCAGGTAGGTAGGTAGGTAGATAATTTTTAACAAGAGAACCAAGGGGAAAGGAGGAAGTGGACGTGGTTTTAGGAGGTTGTTATATAGTAAACGTACAAATTAAATATTACCAAACTATATAAATTTATCTATCAAGGTTTTAATTAAAAGGAAAATAAAACTCAGTGAGTTTCCTATTCTACTTAAAAAGCACACTCTCAAAATTTCCTTTAGGCAGTGGATTTTTGTTGGTATTTATTCAGTAAACACACACGTATCGAGTGCCTAAATAATGTGCCATATTCTTGGCTGGATGCTACTCCTGGATCTCAGGGGATTTTTTGTTTGGTTGTGTGTATTTTCTTCCTTTTACATAAGTGTGTTCTAGGCTGTGATCTTCCTGACTTTGCTCCAGAGACCCATGTTTGTATTTTCAGTGATAGGCATCTTCGTTGTATGCATTTGTCAACATGGAAAAGTGGCCTGTTAATTTTATATCTTAGTCCAATGGGCTTTCATTGTGCAGGATCCCTACAGTTTGTAACCCAGCGAATAATTGTTGTTTTATGGCAAAGTTTGTTTTTAGTGTAGTCGGTGTTGTTTGTTTTGCTTTTCATGAATTACTAGTTTCTTCTGAAGTGCCTATTTAGAATTTTAGGGAGGGAAGTCATTCTTCCTGGTAATCCATTAATGCTGACTAATTGGAAAGGGATGGCATAATATCAAATTGGATTCCATGGGCTCAGGAGTCGACAGCATATTTTTACCCTAAAAAGAATATAGAAACTCTTTTTTATCTGCTTATTCTTCATTTATCCCACGCTTATTATCTCAGTAATTGTTATTAATTGGATCATAGTTTAAATTCTCAGTCGAAATCTTACTATTAGAAGCTTAATGACAAGTACTTTTGTAAATGTAAGACTTTTTGGTATGTAAATAATCAACACTAATTTCTTAATTACTGGGATGTTCAAAATAATTGGGCATATCTGCATCCCTAGTTTACCTTTTATTTAAGCCTTTTGCTTTCTTTTGCCATTTCTAATTGCACTGTTGCGCTTGATGTCACTGATGCTTCATTATTTTCTGACAAGGTGATATTTGGAAACATGGAATCTTTGGGGGAAAAAAAAGATGATTTAACAAAGTGGATGCTGGTCCCCACTTACATTCTTATAAACCACTATTTTAGACTCCTGAGTGGTCCTTTCTACTTCCACACCTCAGATACAACATCAGAAGCATTCTTGGATAAGGCCACACTGTGCACTTGCCTCTTCCAATGAGCTGTGAGAACGAGTCCCCTGGAGAGGCTTGATTTGGACAGGTGGCAGCCCAAATCACAACCTATCCTTGCTAAACCAGATGGAGAAGATAGAAGCGCTCATTCTGCTGCCTGGGGCTACGTATTAAGAGGGCTTTTGACAGTGTCTGATAGGAACGGAATGCAAACTGGCATATGGGCAACTGAGAAAAAGAGCATACATTTCCATGCACAAGTACTGCGCATGTGTATTTCTGTAGTCCTGCCTTTTGACACCACGCTTTCTCTTTTCCTTCCTGGCTTCTCTGCATTTATTTCTCCTCCTTTCTCCTCTTCTGTTTCTCCCTCTCTCTTTCTTTCCTTCCCTCCCTCGCTTTCCTGAGTCTAATTACCAAAGGAATAATACTGCCAATTGCCAGTTTTCTAAAACTTTGAAAAATGTATCTATAATTTGATTTTTTTTAAAAATAAAAAGGAACACTCTGCTGAAACATGAGCAGAATTTGGCCAGAATTAAGCGTTTGTGACGGGCCTTAGGAAATAGAGGAACACTCCCATTTTCTCCCCCTATCTTCAGGATGTGAAAGTCTGCTATCAAGAGTCATGACTGAAAAAAAAAAAGAGTCATGACTGCATAGAAAAAATCCTCCCTTTGCCACACTCATTAAAATATGAGACATGAAATAGCCAACATTCATATCCAGCAGAATTTTTAGCAGTCTGATCTTGGACATGGATCAAAAATAGGATTTTCATACCAATATTATTTAATACTGTATATTCTATGTAAAGTATGAAGAAATATGCAGGCTTCAGTAAGTTCTTAGTTTCCTGAACAATAATGTAGTCATCTTAATGTTGAATCCATGTAGTTATTCATTCAACAAACACTTGAATACTTGCTTGGAGCCAGACATTTTGCTGGATACTAAGAATACAGACATGGTCCCTCCCTCAAGGACCTTGCACCCTTGTAGGGAGAAATAGAAACGTCAACAGGTGCAGAAGTATGCTATGGACCGCAGCGGAAGCCTGGACAGGGTAGAGAATAAACAGGTGAAACCAGTAATTGGGCAGGGGGACCGCCGAACAAAGCATTTCCAGAAAAGTTTGGAGGCGTTAAGTGTAGACTTGAACTGAACCATGCAAATCATTACGGCTGGACCCCAGGAAATATGGGGGTCAGGCAACAGAGATGAGCCACAAGTGTCATTTTTAAGATAATCGTAAATGGCTTTCATACCATGCAAAGGTTTTTAGAATTTGTTGTGATGATCCACCAAAAGATTATAATCTTTCGGAAGGACATTATTTTATATTTTGGCAAGCCCCTCTGCTTGGAGATTTAAAGAAGATGGATTGACAAAGGGAAAATTAGGATCCTGAAGACCAGTAAAGAGATTATTGCACTAATCAAGGCAGGAGATGAGAAGATTAGAAGTAGGGCGACAGCAGTGGTGATGAAGAGGAAGGGACGTGTTAAGAAGGATATTAAGGATACAAAATACTCTGAGTGATGGGTATTAAAGAGGGCATTTGTTATGATGAGCACTGGGTGTTTTATGTAAGTGATGATCAATGAATTCTGCTCCAGAAACCAATATTGCACGATATGTTAGCTACCTAAAATTTAAATTAAAAAGAATACACGGGTCTTGATTACTAATTGGATGTAGGAAGTAAAGGCCAAGCCTGTGGTATAGTCACCAGGTACTGAAATATAGTGATCTGGTGGACAATCTCTGTTTTCATTCCCACGGTGGGAATACAAGAGAAGGAGGCTTATTTAACAACTTGATGAATTCACTGCTTATCAAGTGTATCAAAAAGGAGAGCTCTTGCTAGAATTACATTTGAGTCAACTGGTACTTAATCTTAGAATCATTATAACATTTAATAACAACATTGAGTGTTGATTCTCCTATGTGCTTCTTCATTTTAACAAACTAAGTATGACTTAATAGCCAACATACCTAATCTCTAAATGTATAATAAAGAAGCATTTGAATTGATGAGGTAGAGTACTCATTTGTATTTGTAGATGTAATAATTTCTGAAGTGAGTGTGTCTTGGACTAGTTAGAAATAATGACAGTGCTTAACAGCACCTATCAAGATGTAGAGCCTTTGGGTCTTTCCGTTTTTAATAGTAGGCCACATAAATTAAGAGTTAGGCTACAGTCTAGCTATATAGCAATGTAAAGTTGTCCAGCTTTCAATGTATGTTATAAGCACATTAAATATTTTCACAGTGTTAACTCATTTTTCGGCTCATCGAATATAATAATTTTCTTCAACCTCTTGACTTTTTCATAGTATACCTGAGTTTTTCAAAATTCTAATTGTAAAAACATGTAATTCATCTAAGATATGGAGTAATGCATTTGTCATTTGCAAGATTTTTTTCCTACCTAAAATAACCTCTGCATTTCTAGGTCTTAAGAGATGCTGTTATACTGCTAATAGGTTGGATGACTGTATGAGTGGATAGATGGATAGATAATGATTTATGGTAATGTAAATTGAGGGGTGATGGTAATATAGTCCATGAAGGCTAGGAGGGGCTCTTGTTCTGTTATCTAATGACTAGTGACTTTACCACATGTCCCTAAATTCTCTGTACCTCAGCTTCCTTAGTGATAAGATTAAAAAAAAATAATACTGCTTCTCTCATAGAATTTTTGTGATGATTAAATGAGAGAATGCATATAAAGGACTTAGTCCTATGCTTGTCCCTCCAAAAATGCTGGCAAGGAGAGGAGGAAGAGAAGGTTCTTAAGTGGAGAGCCAATAAATTCAGATACGGGTATATTTTTTACTTTGCTTACCACAATGATTTAGGTGGTCTGAGTGAGAATATTTCATCCTTAATGTTCAGAATCCTTATTTAGGTGACATTTGGCCAAAGGAACTGAACTGCATGATCTACATAGTACCTTCTAGCTCTGTGATTGAATCTCCAGGAATAAATAAAGTTCCTTTCAGTGTGCTAATGAAAACATCATTAAGATAACATTAGTCTCCTAAATAAGACATTTATCTTTAAATATGATTATCATTCCCACTTTAATAGGAAATCTTTTAGCATATAGATAAGCCAGAAAAATTATTTAACCACAAAAAATACTAAACCATAGTAACTAGAAATAGAAAAAGAGTGTTGTCTTTTCCTCTGAATTTAGAATTGCTTCCTACCCCACTTCTACATGTCTGTAGTTTTCCAACTTCTCAGAAATTTCAGAATCAGTTAAAACAGTATTCATGCCCCTGTGGTAAGCATCACAGACTTTGCCCAAGTTTTAAAACACTGTTTAGCTTTCAGGATATTTTTGCCCTGAAGAAGATTGTGCGGGTAAAGTGGCATATTTAGCTGAGTATTTTATGAGGCATTACTTTAAAATTTCTAGTAACTAGATTTCATATATAAGCATATGCAGCTATTCAGATTCATAAAAGCGAATGGGATCACTGAGAGACTTTTCCCCGTCTTCCACCTCTGCCACTCTAATCTGGGTCACCATCATCGTCGTCATCATCCTTTACCTGGTCTATCGCCGTCCAGCACTGAGCACGAGCCACCTCTGGGCTTCCACCCTTGGTCACCTACTCCATTATCCAAACAGCAGCCAGAGGTATTTTATATCATAGCACTTCTCTGCTTCATAATAATAAAAATCATGATGCTTCCCTTTGTACCCGATAAAACCCCATACTTCTCACCATGTCCTACTCTCTAGACATAATCTCGGACTATTCTTTCCCCTCTCTCACTCTACTCCTGCCACACTGGCTTTCTCATCCTTCTAGAAGTACACCAGCTTGTTCCTTGCCTAGAACTTTTGTACTAACTGTTCCCTCTACCTGGAAATCTTTCCTCCAAATCTCCCATGAATGGCTCCCCTGTCACGAAGGCTCAATTAAAATACCATCTCTTCAGAAATAACCTTTCCCAGCCATAATGCATATTTTTACATGAACATGTTCTCACTTTGAGAGTTGAAAAAAATCACAGCTGGGTTTAAGATATGTTCACTTGAGAAACAAATATGTACCATCATCTAAAAAATTACAAATTATTTATTGAATATTAACATTACTTAGTATTTTCCTACAGATTCTCTCTTCTTTCATGGTGCAGCTTAGACACATACTGACTGTCTTGGTCCATTCAGGCTGCTATAACAGAATACCAGACACTGGATAGCTTATAAACAAGTTTATTTCTCACAGTTCTGGAGGCTGAAAAGTCCAAGATCAAGGTGCCCACGGATTTGGTATCTGGTGAGAGCTTGTTTCACAGATGGCCGTCTTCTTGCTATGTCCTCACATGGCGAAAGGGTCCAGGGATCTCTCTGAGATCTCTTTTATGAGAGCACTAATCCTGTTCATGACCTAAATACCCCCTCAAGGGCCCTACCATCACATTGGATGTTAGGATTTCAACATATGAATTTGGCAGGGGATTGGGTAGGTGTGACACCAACGGTCTATAGATAGCACTGACCTTTCTTCTAGTGAAATGGCATCCTGGGCATAGAAAGCACCCACCTTCTGGTAAAGGGAAGTGCACGTTACCTATTAAGCTGTTTGATAGTCCTATCCCAATAGCATAAATTCTAAGACTTCCACAACTGTTTTAGGTAGGATGTCCCACAGTGTATTTCATTAAAGACAAATGGACACCTGAAAAATACATATGATATGCCGTTTTGAAAGACACATGTAGAAAGTTGGATGACTAACAAAAAAATCCACAAATAACCCAAATGTTCATGAATCAGAATAGATATTCCGAAGGCCACAGTCATCAAGCTGGTGAATTAAATAAGTGTATCTCTTAGAATTAATCAAGCTTAGCTCTTAGAATTGAATAGGTTTAGCTCTTCTGTGACATACCATCTAGCCCAGGGATTGTAACTCTCTTTACTGCTCTATTTACATGTGTCGTGACCTTCAGGGTATCCAGCAGCTCCACTGAGTCTAGCAAGTGATCATATGCCTCATTTGTTAAACCTCTTAGGAAGTAAAGACATCCCACCTGCCAGGAAGATTTTGTAGAGCTGTAATCTGTTTGCATTTGACAGCCATACCTAGGAGGTTAATTTTACTTCTTGATTAGCTTTCATGATATATTCAACATGATGGAGCAAGACCCATTATCATCTGTATTTTACCAGTTCTTCTATGTCAGACTCTTTCAGGAAACGTTTTTTCACCCCTATTTCCCAAATGCCTGATATGATCCCTCTGACAAACACTGTTTCTGCTTGACTATTTCAGCACTTTTATGTAATGGAAAATTTCACAAACATTTGCAAGAAATCTTTGTGCCCTTGGTTGTCCGCTACGTCGATCTCATGGAGTCCTCCATCGCCCAGTCAATTCACAGAGGTTTTGAGCAAGAGACATGGCAGCCTGTCAAGTAGGTATCTTGCCTAGTGTCCATAGAACATCTGTCTCTTCAGTCCTGACCTTATGACTTTACACATGGCCATCTGTAGTTATTGCTTATGGTGGTCCCTTCCCACGTTGTTTGTTTCTTTACAGGAATATCGCCAACAGTCTTCCCAATGTAGCTCTTCCAAAAGTTCCAAGTCTGCCTCTTAATCTTCCACAGATACCTAGCTTTTCTACTCCTTCGTGGATGGCTTCTTTATATGAGTCCACGTGTGTATCCCTCACTTATTTCCTGGTGGTGTGTTAGCTAGTGCATGGCCTGGGCTGTGTTCTGTGCATATGTGTTCAGATTGCATGGCATTTATCATCATTGGTTGAGGAATCCTATGTTTTGGTTTTGTGTGAGTTTTTTAAGCTATTAAGCTAAGCTGAGCAAATTGATGATAAATGATACAGATAAAACAAAAACAAAACAACCCCACTCACTGGTTTGATGTAGTTCATATGTGATCTGTAGGTGAGAGGTCATTTTGTGACGTAGGTTGTAGACTCTAGCCTAAACGATATACTACGGTTCGGGCGATCACTGTGCTGACAGTACGTCTAGGAACCGTGGTTGGCTCTAGCTTTGTTACTGCCCACATAGTTTCTCTTGTACATGTAGAAAACCATCATTAAGAATAGTTTCAAGAATATGTTTTTCTATTTTACTTTAGTCGCACTGTTAAAGAAATAGTATTTCAGGTTGCAGAGAAGCGGTTGTCCTTTATTTCCTTAGACGAGCAGGTTCTTCTTTTGTCCTTTCATCTGTCAGTTGATGTACTTTGTTATTTTTAAATAATCTTTATATCCAAAAAAAAAACCTGTATCAGCCCACTTACTGCAGATTCGGTAACTAAGAGTCACTAGAACAAAAAGGACACAGGCTTTGAAATTCGAATTTAGGTCCTAGTTTGGTAATCATTAAGTCTTTCTTAGCCTCAGTTTCCCCAATGCTAAAAAAGTTATGACACCTAATTTAAAGACATTTTTGTGAGGGTAAAAAAGAAAAAAAGTGATGAAAAGTACCTGGCACATCCTAGGCTCTCAATAAATAATAACTACTCCTACGCTATGTTATGATTTTTATTGTCGTTATTACCATCATCAATCATCATTATTCATAAGTGTATAGTTTTCAAAAGTATGAGCCTCAGAGCTATCAAATGAACTCAGTAATAGTCCATGCTTTGCCCATGATCTCATATGACATCAGCTAGAAAAATAATAATTAGAAGAAGAAAAATAGCTACCATTCATTAAGCACTTACTATGTTCCAGGTTAAGTGCCAAATCCTTTATCTCAGTTAAGCCTCATGACAACCCTGGTCGGTAAATATCATTGTCCCCATTTTACAGTTAAGGAAACTAAGTCATAAGTTAAGAAGCAGAACCTGCCTGAGGTCCCACAGTAAATCAGTGACAGAGGCAAGCTTTGAACCCAGGTTTGCCTGACTGCAAAGCTCTCACTCCTCTTATTCATGTGTTCGGCTTCCAGAGAATGTACTGGCTAAGAACTTGCCCAGAATTCTTTCTGCCTGTCCTCCCACCACTGGTAAATCTACTCCCAGTCAAGGCTGCATACCCTCAAGAAAAGAAAGAAGACCAAGAAGGAGACGAATAACTTGCAAAATAGCTTAGCGATCTCTCTCCAAGTTAAACATCATCACTGTGCCCATGATAGTTACTGGGAGGTTAGGTTACATGTGAATCTTTTTCTTTCAGGCAAAAGCTTTGGGCAGTTATAGTGTATAGAGTGGTGTCTGTGTGTGCTTGGCAATTATCTAGGAAGTATAATGTATCTTTCTAAGTGTATGTGTTTTTGTGCTCCTTAATACTGTTTTATAATTTAATTCCTCTCCTCCTTCATTCCTCATCTGTTTAACACCCTTGATTTTAACCAAGGACATCATTGTGGGTATTACCTTGTGATATTTAGATTTTTGGGGGTCACTTTTTAGCTTTGAGGTATGTGTGAAGCCTGAATCGCATTTGTTGGGAGCCCCATTTTAAAATGACCTGCATCTTAGGACAGGAATCATGACAAATTGTGGCTTTCTAAATTAAGTGCTCATACTTTCATCGTTCTGGGTAAATAAAAAACATGTTTTACAAGTTAATCACTGTTATCTTTACCTGCTAGGATTATCAACATTAAGCTCTTTATCGGGGTGCTCAAAATTACTTATAATGCTATGATGTAATCACGAGTTTTTTGGGTTCTCAGTGGTTTTTTTGCTAAAGATTTTATTTTTATTCTTTTTAAGTAATCTCTACCCCCGATGCAAGGCTTGAACCCATAACCCCAAGATCAAAGGTCACATACTCCACTGGCTGAACCAGCCAGGCACCCTTAGTTTTTGAACTTTTGTTATTAAGCATTAAATAACAAAAAAAAAAGTTTGTTTCATATGTAAGGAATTAAATATAGAACATCACCATGGCTTTAAAGGTGAATCCCTACCTACTAATATAACAGTATCCCCTTACGAGGTGCTTCTCCATGTCTTCCTTCTCGGCGTTTTGTTTTTTGTCTTTTGTTTTTAGCTCTAAAAGTAGATGCCAATATTAAAATAAGTTTCCTGCTGGCATTTTTAGGAAGTTATCTCAGAGTCCATCATTCACATTTGAGTTCTTTACTCTGTTAAGAATGCTTTCAGAATAGGTCACTGATTAAAAATAATTTTAAAATGAAAAAATTGAGTAAATTGCAGGTTATAAATTCCAGCTCAAGAGAAAACCTATGTACATTTTTTATCTATTTAACTATAACCAACACTTGTTACATTCCAAATTAATTACATTCCCAACTAAGCACATTTGTCATTCCATAGCATCAAAGAACAAAAGAAACATACATCCATACTCTCTATGAAGATTTAATTGTCATGTTAGGAGACAGTCCGTTTTCAGTAGAATTCCGTCTTCACTATTTCAGGTTTTGTTTTGATGATGGTTTTTGTTGTTTGTTATTTTATTAAGAATACATACATGCTTCAAATGGCTACCTTCTATTTCTCCAAAGTAAAAAATTATTAGTAGATTTGCTTCTTTAACCAATTAGATTCAATTACTCTTAAAATATAGGTTCTCTAATTTACCACATTGCACACTATGGATATGTAAGAGGATTTTGCCTGGTCTTTTTTTTTTCCTCTGATTTTTATCATATATATGGCAAAAGGGAAAAATAAATATGGTGTGTTTTCCAACATTTTTCACAGCAACGTCAACATGGTGTTGACTGGTTCCTTTGTTTAATGGTACTTTGGGGGCACTGATTTTTTTTTAAAGTTACAAGATACTAAATAAGGAGCTGTGGATGGCGTTCAGTGCTTTGCTGTGAATGGTCCTTTGAGAATTGAACTCTGAGCACATCTTGGCTAGGCAAGGAGACCATGAGGAGTTACTGGCAGAATGGGAGGAGGAACACAAAGGAGGTTGGTGATGCAGGAAAGATACTGAGGTGGAGGTGGGGGAGGGAAATAAGCATTTAATTAGCCAGGGAAGGAGCCGTTTTTTTAAGCCAACTAATTAAGATATATTTAGCTAAACACAGTGGGTATTTAAAAGAATTTTATTTTTATAAAAGTTTTCCACTGTGCTCTTGTGATAAAATTATTTCATTTCTCTATTTCTCTTTTGCACACTAACAATACAATTTTTAGGTTAGTATATGTTAAGCACTTACGGGAAAGCTGAGGAGAACTGAATCACGCAGCACCTTTTTTCTCCTTTTCTTCTCTTTTACTATTAACTTTTAGTTCAGTGTGTTTGAACATAGGATTATTTTACTTTCAAAACATCTGTTTCCCTATTAGGCTATCTCCTTGCATAATGGAAAGTAGTAGTATTATCCTTTGCCCAAATATTATATGTATCTTGCTACAAATTACCTTCATGCATGATATGAAACTAGTCCCCTAGAGTGATTTTACCACAGGCCCCAAGTTAGACAGATGGGATGACCTGAAATACATGACCGTGTTCCAGCTTCCGAGCACCCTGAATGTCATTTCCCTTTTAGGCTGTACGTCGTACTGCTAGGTTTCATTATGAGCTAGAAAAGTCACTAAGTGGGGCGTCTGGGTGGCTCAGTGGGTTAAAGCCTCTGCCTTCGGCTCAGGCCCTGATCTCAGGGTCCTGGGATGGAGCCCCGCATGGGCTCTCTGCTCAGCGGGGAGCCTGCTCCCCCCTCTCTCTGTCCGCCTCTCTACCTACTTGTGATCTCTCTCTCTCTGTGTCAAATAAATAAATAAAATCTTAAAAAAAAAAAAAAGTCACGAAGCATTTCAAAGTAGGCCTGAGATTTGCTTCCCTCCTCAGCTTCTTATTTCATTTGCACCACCTGTTTCCCCTTCCCCTGTCCTTGGGAGATTTGAGGATCCGTGCCCTACGCACCTGTCTGCAGACGGACGGAAGGCGCTCTGAAGACAGAGGCACGTGTGTGCGCATGAGTAGAAGAGTGAAGCTCCTAGTGGCGGTCAGATGGACTTCCTTACATAAAACATACTCTTCTGAATTTCCGGGAAGAAATATTTATGTATTTTATCTGTATCTTATAGATTGGTAAAAAGCATTTAACATGTTTGTTCTTCCATGTACAATTTGATTTCTTTTCCTTAGTCAAGTATCCTTATGCATTCTACCCCTTTTTATGAAACCTTACTATACTCATTTCTATTTGCTTTTTTTTTTGCCTCACCGTATATTAAGAAGTGAAAAGGAAGAGATTCAGAAGGTTGAATAAAGAAAATACAATTAGAAAAAAAAACCAATTAGTAGAGATCTTATGTGATATTTTTTCATTAAAGGCAATTGATACAGAAAGGAAAAAAACTGTGTTGGTGATCCTCACAGCTAACAGCGGAAGTTCATGCTGTTCTTCATGTTTCCTTTTTCTTCTAGCAATGGCTCAGCAACCTCAGAAGACCTTTTTTGGAAACTTGATGCCCTGCAAATGTTTGTCCTTGATCTGCACTGGCCAGAACAAGAATTTGCCCACCACTTAGAGCAAAGACTTAAACTAATGGCCAGTGATATGATAGAGGCCTGTGTCAAAAGGTAGACCTGTGTTTTCAAGTTGCTGCTTCGTACGCCAGCACTCAGAGTAGCACTTTGCACCGAGTACCTATTACCTAGTTGTCGCAAGGGAAGGTTTTGATATGTACTACCACTGCAAAATTTAATGAACAATGGGTTCTCAGACCTAAATCCTGGGGCCTCCTGTAACTAATAAAATTGACCTGAACCTTTTTTTTTTTTTTTTTTTACATGCCTCCTCACATTGCCCTCATCAGTAGCATCCATACTATATTAATCATTTCTGTGATGCTTATGGTTGTCTCTCTGGGAATACTGTGCTTTCAATTCCCAAGGCAGTACTTGCTGAGACATATGGAAAAGGTCTGTTAAGTACTTGATGCATTATGCACGGTGTCTGCTGTGAAATGGCATGGCAAACCAAAATTATGATCAGTGCCATCAGTGGTTCTGTTTTCTGGTACTCCCTCTGCACGTCGAATGAGTTCCAACTACCCAGTTAGGTTCTTCAGAACTTAACCAGAAATAAGTTATGTGGCTTTGAATTCCTCCAAATGTGCTTTCATTTTCTTTAATAGTTTTTACAAAATCAGCACTGAATCTCTAATTAGCCAAGCATTGTTTTTCCCAGTGCCCTTGTTCATGGTACGTCCGGAACGATGTGGGCAGCATATTGAAATAAACACTGGTTGGAGCAACTGAATAATCCTGAATTCTTCAAAGAAAAATCCTGTCTTTAGAATAATGTTTAATGGCTTCCTAAGGCAAGGCCATGAGTTAGAATTATCTAATGTTTTAAAAATATCATTATTTGTCATATGCAATTCTAATGTCTCAAATCTATGGGTATTCTTTGGCTACTTTGGCAAAAACAATTCCAAATTGCCTTTTATACACTTTCTTTCAAACACCTACCTACAACTTTGGGTATTTGAAAGAAAACCTAAGGGACACAAAAGAATTACATATTCTCTATTGTACATTAATTATGATGTTTTAGAGTTTTCCAGACTTTTTTTTAATTTGGTAAACCCTCGTGCAGCAGATTTGTTCTGCTTTAATGCAGAGAAGCAAGTGGTTTTTATACTTGGAAATTAATTCAGGCAGTTAAGTAAAACTAAGAGGTGTTTCTTTAAAAAGTTTTACACTAGATGTAACAAATGGCTTCTTTTGGGTAGGGATACTGTCTGCATGACTGCAAAAGCTGTTCAATATAAAATATCTCCCTGGTCTTTCATATGAGACACCTGAAAAAGAAGAGCATCCCACCCCCTAGCTCCCAAGCAATGCCACACTCCTTATTTGCATGTTTTAAATTAGCATCTTGTAGTGTTGATTTCACTTTTACTAAACAGGTGAGACATCTTTCAGAATTTCTTACTCCGAATTCATGTTTTAATGACTAGAACAAGAACTGCATTTGAAGCCAAGCTGCAAAAGGCAAGCAAAACCACTGAGTTGCGCATCCCGGCTTCCGTGTGTACAATGTTTAATGTATTAGTCGATGCCAAAAAGCAAAGCACCAAACTTTGTGCCCTGGATGGAGGACAAGAGGTGAGTGAACTGAGTGTCACATACGGATAGGTGCCCTGGCAGAGGAGGATGCTGGAGGCTGGTTCCAGAAGTCTCTCGCTTGATTAGATTAAAAGACCGAGTCCTCCCATAGAAGTGTTTGAGCTTTTCTTTACTGTAATAACGGAAGACCCTTTATCCCTTTGCTCATGTCAGTTTCTTCTTTTTTGTATGAAGACTGCCCAAAATTTTACAAGTGGCCATTGAAGCTTTTAACAGCTTAGGTGTTGTGTATTTACATAAACCTTGCTTTTCACAAGCAAATAAGAAAGCTGGAAAGCTACCTGGTTTGTTTATACAAATCTAGAGTATCCAGAGTTTTGCATTCAAAAAACAAGGCACAGAAAATAGCACATGAAATATTTTTATTTATACAAAAGTTTCCATGTTTTAAAGATCAAGTAGAAACATACTAAAAAAAATTAAACTTCTTTTTTTTTAAATGTCCCATTTTTTTTTTTTACTTTGATTCATGTTTTGTTTGGTTCTATAGTCAGAAACACAGCTTACTTTACCCCGTGACTTATTTTTGTTGAGAGTGGTGATTGGGTGAAAATTATCTATTTTTCTTAGATTATCTGTTTAGATTATTTGTTTCTTAGATTATCAGATTATCTGTTTAAGTTGACATTTTGTTGCCGCTTTTCTCATTGTAATTACTTTTTCATCATTTCTTTACTCTTCCCCTGTGTTCTCCTTCATCGTCTTTTTTTTTTTTCTCCATGGCATGATCCAGTTTGGTAGTCAATGGGTAAGTCTCTTTTTTTTCTTTTGTAAAAGCACACTTTTATTTGAATTATTATTTGTGTAAGTGTACCCTTTTTTATTTTCATCTTTTCAAATTAATATAATCCATTTTCAGGTTTATGTTTTCCGTGTATGTGTATAACACTAACAGCTTACTATAACATATCGATACCCAGAGACACATTAAAACACATATAAATACTTCATGCCCTAAATAATGCCAGGGGGATGTTTCTTCCCTGTTAGGCTGCAGGATCTACAAACTGCTCTTAGATTTTTTTAAGGATAAAATTATTTAAAATGAAATGAGGTCACCCTCCTTTAAACAAAATTCTAAACAAATTCAGAAGCAAAATGATTATTAATAATGTCAAGGTGCATATATCTATAGTATATACTTTTGCCGATACTAGAAAAATTTGGAGCTTTGGATGACATATAGTATATATCAGGGTACCTCTAAATTTAAGGACCAGGAGACCATTCCTAAGGCCACTTCATGCAGAAGTACCCAGTTGTGGATCTCAATAAGGTACATGCCCACCAGTGATACAGCCTTTCTTCCCACTCATGGCCTGGGAAGTAACCATTCTCAGAGACAGGGAAGAGGCACGCCTGTGTGTCAGGAGGCTTTCTTCTCCCCATACAAGGTAGTCTTGAATTACCACCCAGAACCTCAGAGGAACATGATATGAAAATTTTTATGCATATAAAACTGGATATTATATATACCTGTCTTATATATGTGTTTTGATAAGTTACAATGTTTTTGTGCTCTATGGATGTGTTAAATCTTACAAGTCTTACAGTTGCCACCTAGGAGTGACACTCAGGGTGACTCTACTGGGCTGACAATTCTCATCCAAGCAGAAAGGCTAGGTAGCTCTGAAAGAGGGTGAGAGGGCCCATTATTTGTGAATGTCATACTTATCTAGCCCAGATATAGACATTAGCTATTTGGCCATATTTATACACACGCACACATTTCATTCTTTGAGCAATTCAAGGGGAAAAGATGTATTTCTAATACCATAGCATGCAACCTTACATATATATTAAGTAACTGATATGTGTTATAGAATGTTCAGTAATTATCATTCTGTGAACATCTACAACATGATTTATTCTCTAATCATCTGAATGAGGAGGCACCTGGCTTGGATATCAGTGGCTCATCTCTCTACCTTTTCATGTTTTTCAATACCCAGATGTTAAGTCTTGATGATCTACTCAGAAATATTGTCTTAAGTCTCTCCATAAGTCCATCCATTTCTTATCAGGTTTATAGAATCATCTTTGCCTCTTCCCATTGATATTGGATTTATCCATCTGTTTTATTTTAACATACATGGCAGTACTTGATACATAATAGGCACTTAGTAAATAGTCATTGAATGAACAGACTGATTTGTTGTCACCACTTTAAAAATCCTCCCCTGTAAGAAACAACTCTCGCTAATACCTCAAAAGAAAAACAGGCACACACACAAATGACAAAACATTGTTGCATTGTCAAATGGTTCTTTATATTAACAGGTAGATGGCTTTGAAAAGTAATCTGCTACTGTTCATTATATTTGCACCTGTACCTTCTCACCAGAGACGATTAGTTCCCCACAACTTTCACACAATTAATATAATTCAAA
This sequence comes from Potos flavus, assembly GCA_028534135.1. Taxonomy (NCBI): domain Eukaryota; kingdom Metazoa; phylum Chordata; class Mammalia; order Carnivora; family Procyonidae; genus Potos; species Potos flavus. The sequence continues at coordinate 68,955,741 of CM052887.1, read as the reverse complement.
ATGTGCAGGTGTAAAACCCATTAGCAACTATGAAAAGTGGTTAGCAAGAATTTCAGTGCAAAAGAAGGATTTTATACTTTGCTTTTAATCACCAATAAATATACCCACATAATTGCACAGGCTTTCCCTCTCTGTGCCTGAGATAAGTTTTAGAATTGTTGCAAATGAGCAAATACATTACATGCAGAGGTGAGCCAGTGCCCTCATTCTGTAGTAAGCAACAAATTAAAAAACTAGATTATTACACAATTTGAAACCTTGTAAAATATATGCTTACACAGATAAACCCAGTAGGGATAGTTTTCTGAATTTTAGGGGATTCTCTCTCCAAAGTCTTCAGTAAATTTGTTACCTGTCGTTGCTGAGATGAAGCCTTCCCGACTCCTTTTCCACAAGGTAGCCCCTTCTGTGCTCCTGAGTTAAGACTGTTTTCTCACGTTGCACATGATGAAGCAAACGTGCTCAACCACAGCCGGAATGGTGTTTAATGGAGTCATTAGTGAGCGAATGATCTGCTCCTGCGACAGCTGTGTGTAGTGAGTCAGCAGTCTCAGGCCAGTTCCTCGGGGACAGATGTTGGGACCACAAAACCACCCGTGTTTAGAAATCGTTGTTCTCTACCAACTGCATGGGTCTCACTTAGGTGATCCTCTGCCCTCGGTGCCCCCACATCCAACGGCCCATCCATTGAGGATGAAATCGCATTAATGGGGGCTCTTTGTGTAGGATTTGTTCTCACCTACAGTTAAAATGCTTCCATTTCCAGAACTGACAGTCCAGTACCTTTAAAGTTATTCCCAAGAGAAGGACCAAAATCTTTTAAGAATGCTGGATTGTGCCGGCATTTGATTAGCCTTCGTTTCTGGAGTGTTTAACAACAGTCAGGTGAGATGAGGATAGGTACGTGAGTATAGGGGCACCAGGATTTCAGACTCGTGTCTGATCGCTTAATTCCCTGGGCTCCATGAAGTACGAACTCCTTAAGGGTTAATCTTGATCTAAGTCAGAGTCCGCTGCTGGAGAAGAACATACACTTTACTTTTGGGGGCAGATGTAGGGAGAATTAGTTGAAGAAATGGGCTGTGATTTGCCAAAGCCCGGGTATGTAGGATTATTGACCTGATCTGAAATATTCTGATAGAAATTTTATGGGTTTTTGTTGCAGACAAAAAACTTTGCAGATTTTTATCAAAAATTAGGTCTGTTAATCGAAATATACCAATTTCAGGTTAGGTAATGTAAATATCTATGCAGATAAAGTCGTTTCTTCTCTGTGATCTCTTTTGTTGTGTCTGTGTTTGCCGTTGGAAGCTGTAACTCTAGCTAACCTTCTGTCATCTCTGCGTGGCATATATGAGTTATTCTCTTTGCGGAATGTACATGTAAAATATGAGTTCTGAGGCCAGCTGGACACTCCCACCCACAGCACATCCAGTCCACCTCCACCGGCTGTGCAGCTGGGACAGATTCTGGAAGTTCCCAACAATTTTAACGTTAGTGAAAGTCCCAGCTAATCAGATAAGTTTACAACAGCAAAATCTCATGTCGTAAAAACCTAACAAACCTTATGCTATTTGGGTTTGCCCCTTGGTTAGTACATTTAGTATACTTCTCTTCCTTTTTAATTTTTTGCGTTTCTCTTTCTCTCCCTCTCCTCCTCCTTCCCTGTTCCCCTCCCCACTCCCTCCCTCCCTCCTTCTCCTCTCACTAGATCAGGTGTCAAAGAAAATAGCAGTCTAAAGGTGTATATTATAGGGGTGACTGGGTGGCTCAGTGGGTTAAAGCCTCTGCCTTCAGCTCAGGTCATGATCTCAGGGTCCTGGGATCCAGCCCCACATCGGGCTCTCTGCTCAAGCAGGGAGCCTGCTTCCTCCTCTCTCTCTGCCTGCCTCTCTGCCTACTTGTGATCTCTCTTTCTCAAATAAATAAATAAAATCTTTTGAAAAAATAAAAAAATAAAGGTGTATATTAAAGGAAAATGTGATGGCTCCTGGGGTCCATGCCTTTCCCTGCCCTTTGATAAAAAGGGTCTAAGGAACCTCTTCAGTGGCTTATCTCTTGATTTTAAGATGTGTCCAAATCGATCCGGTCTCCAAGTTTAAAATGGAGAAGCTCTACAGTTTTATATCCAATAGGCTTTTGATGACATTTGATTACTCTTGAGTTAAAAAGTGAACATAGGGCAGAGGCACCTGGCTGGCTCAGTCAGTAGAACATGCAACTCTTGACCTTGGGCTTGTAAGTTCGAGCCCCATATTGAGTATAGAGATTACTTAAAAATAACATCTTTTAAAAAATGAAACCTATGGCAAATACAGATAAACACTGAACATATCAAGTATATATTTAAGAACACAGAACCGCTCAGAGGTCTGGGCAGCTTGACCCCTGTATGTTCTGTGGCACTTTCCAGGGAAGGGGGAAGTGAGAAGCTTGGAGCCCATCCCCTGTATGTATCCCTTTCCTGTTCTCCCCAAAGAGGGGCCTCCATCTAGTATTTCACTTCCTCCTGCTGCACAGATTTGGAGAGAGAAGGATATGAAAAGAGGAGCAGGGAGGGAGAGGCCCACAGACCTCATTTGCGTAAGCTCCGCACACCAGGTCGGCTGGAGCCCCGACCTTCTGGTACCTTTGTCTGGGAAGCGCTTCCCAGACACCTCCACTAGCAGCCAGAACCTCCAGGCTCTTTCTCTTCTCTGTCGTTTTTCTTTATTGTCTCCCCTTTTCCTTCTCTTCAAGCTGCTCTAAAAGCAAAGGAGGTGGCCCTACTCTAATCAAATCCACCCTCTATGTTTCTTTTCTGGTCATCTCTGGGGAACACAAGTTTGGGAATCAGTCAGGCTTTCAGAAAAACAGACACATAATGTTTCCCTTCACTAGGTGAAATACACACCGGGAAAGTTCCACACTGATGTGCGTGCAGCTGATTTTAGACCACTTGTCAGCACACACGCACACACGCAGAGCAGAGAACTCCCATGCCCCAGAACCCGGCTTCTTGTTCTGTGTAGCAGGTAGACAGCCCCTGGTAACCGTGGGAGCCTCGGGAAGAGGGGGTGGCGGGGGGGGGGGGGGGAGTCATTCCCGTGTATTCCAAAGCAGACCTACGCTGATGTTTTGTTGTGTGTGGAAACTTTGAGACATGTTTTCAGAAGAAAAAAAATCGCTTTCAAAAACTTACATCCTAGGAAACCATTCATCCGGCAGCTGTTAAGTTGGTCTAATGTTTATACTGACCTGAGTACTTTTACTCTATGCATTATGTTAGCTGTTCCAAGAAGCCTTGAACCATCAAGATAGGGTTAGTCTTTACAAGTCACATTTTCTCTGAAGTGGCTATTGGGGACAATCAGCTGTCAGATAAATGCTTCTAAAGCAAGAATTACTGTTTAAATGAATGTGCCTTCACACACTGCCGAAGCTGCTGCTAATTTAAGAATGCAACTCTCTCGTATTCTCTAAAAGCAGAAAAGAAGGCTTTCAGGTTTATTTTAAATACATCTTTTTTATATTTATTTAAAGGCGTCTTTTTCATGAGGAAGCAGTGATAAAACTATGGGGAGTGAGTGCTGTTTCATTATACCTTTTATGGCCTATTAATTTGTTACCATCTATTCACCTTTGTTGATGAAATTTTAATTTTGCCCTTGCTTGAGCATATTGTAAGAATTGTATAAACTGCTGCTCCCTGCACTGACAAAAACGGTCCTTTTAGAGGGAACAATTAGGAGCTCATTTTATTGCTAGAGCACATTTAAAATAACTTATGAATGAGAGTTGTCAGACATGAAATGCTGTATTAATTAAATCTTTTTCTAGTCTTTTTGCTTCTCCAGCTAAACCAACCCTTTAGAAAAATACACGGCCACCTTAATTATAGAGGAGAAGACAAAAAGTATCCTTCACATTCCTCTGCCTGAATAAGAATAAGAACCCAATTCATCTATATAATAACCCCATTAGCTGCTTAACTCAGCAGTGCACATGGGAAAATTTTCAAGCCACAATGTAAAAAGTGTTGATTGGGTGGATCATTTTCAAGGTTTTGTTCTTCTGATGTTCAAAATGGTCATTTTAAGTAAACCCGATATGTCATAACTAGGAGCTTTAAAACGTTTATGACTTACGACAAAAGTTTTGTGTCCACATCAACTAATGCATCTTTGTCTTTTAATATCCAGCAACAGTACCATTCAAAAATAGATGATTTGATTGACAACGCTGTAAAAGAAATCATTTCACTGCTGGTTTCAAAGGTAATGTATTATTTATTCAACTTTTTAAGTCATACTCAAAAATCATTTTGCTGCGAATTTTTAGAAAAATCTGTCTCATGTTTCTAAATACCTAATGGAAAAATAGTTTTACAAAGAGATGCAAGAAAAGTTCAGAATTCAAGAAGAGTTCTGAACAAAATGTGAACACTCTTTGTCAACAACTTTGATTTTGTGTTTACAATTCATCTTGGCTTTTCTTGCAGCTGTTGGCTTTTAAAAATAACTCTGTCTTCCAGTAAGACCCTATTATTTCACATTTATGTTCTCTTCCTATTTGTCTATCTGTTTGGCTGATTCGAGTTGTCACCGGTCGTTGAGTGTAGCCTCTTTGTGGGGGTGACAGTGCCGAGGCTCTAGAGCTGGTCACAGGCAGACCGAGAAGGATGACAGTCTGAGGTTCTCCACTCCCGGGAGGCTCCCATGGTTTCCGATCTGGTGCTCCAGATATCTCTGACAAAGGCTTTGCCCTGTCATTGTATAAGTAGAGATGAAGCATCCATGAGTATTCCATTGAGTGATTAGATGATTTAAAATCCCACCAAGGTGGAACAGACCACCATGAGCTGACACTCAAGATCCGGGTCTGCCGGGGAAGGAGATGGCAAATGGAACTCAAGAGGGTGAGGAGTCAGAACGGACGTGGTCCAGCAACACATTCACAGGAGCAGATGGAGCCCTTGCTCTTTGCAAGGCTTGATCAGTAACCCCCAATCAGGCTTCATAAAACAATTGGAAGAACGTACAAAAAGCAAAGGAAAAAACACCCCCCCAATTTAATAAATGAAGGACATGTTGTTTAGAAAAGACAAAGCAGAGATGCCCAAGAAGCGTGAAAAATGTTAAACCTCACTCATCATTTAAGGAATGAAGAAAAACTACAATTAATATACCACTTTTCCTAGCAAATTAGCATAGATGTTTTAAACTAACACTTGGTTTTAGAAAAGATGAAGTGGGACACTCACACTTCCTATCTACAGGAGTGTAAATCATTATAGCCTTCCTAGAGATAGTTTGGAACTATATCAAGTACATTAACACCCTTCTACCCAACAAGTATTTTTGCATTTTTTTTCCTACTCAGAGATGCACAAAATATATATACATTGATATGGTCACATTACTTCTAATGAAAAATTGGAAACAACTTTAATCTCTAACATGAAGGGAATGGTAAAGTAAATTATGGGACATCTATAATAAGAAACCATGCTTTCAAAGCCTATTAATGATAAAGGAAAGGCTTCATAATATAGTATTAAGTGAAAAAAAAAGCTTAATATTTTAGAAATAGAAATTTAAAATATTTTAGAAAATTTAGAAATAGAAAGTATTTTAGAAATAGAAATATTTAGAAATGCAAATCTGAATTTGCATCACATAGAGAAAAAGACAGGCTAAACACCAAAAAGTTGACAGAGCTTCTCTGGATGGTGGGATTATACTTGATTTTAGAGGCAGGTGGATTCTTCAGGGTTTGGGAGGTTTGTTTGTATATTTATTTCAGTATTTCCCAAATTCCTTGGTAGCAAGTCTTGAGATGGAAAATAGCCACAAAGAAGATTTCAGCATAGCGCCAGCCCTCGAGTTTGCTCCCATTCTCTTGAATTCTACCCCCACAGGAATACCTGCACCTTCACATACAACACACATCACCAACAAATGGAAAGGGAAAAGGTGAACAGGAAAAGCATCCAACAGGTGGGGGAGAGGTGAACCACTGGAGAACAAAGCTCCAGAGGCAGAGCAGGGGGGGTTTCCGTCCTCCCAGGGGCTCAGCACGGCGGCTCGCAGTACTGCACAGACAGCCCACTACAGTGAGATGAGGTGAACTTGGGGCCTTCATTGTCTGTGAGTCATTTAGGGAGAGTTTATGCAGACGGCCCCTCCCCATCTTCACAGTTCTCCTGCGCACGGCCGTCTTTTGTGAGAAGGGGGAATACTGGAAGTCATTAAGTTGCATGAAAGCATTCAGTTGGTAAAGGGTGAAATAGGCAGGAAGGAAAAGAGGACCAGTTCAGGATTTCTGCTGGTGGGGGGCGGGTTGCAGAGGAGGCTGGCAAGGCTGCATATCTTCTCTGCATTCTTTCCTGGCAAAGTAAAAAACTTTTTTTTTTAATATCAAATATATCTGTTTTAATGAAAAAGTAGTACCTTTGCATCAAGTAAGGAAACGGTATTCTAGAGTTCAGTGCTATTCAGTAGAACTTTCTGTGGTATAAAAATATTTATCCAGCACCATCCAATCCAGTAACTGCTAATCACATGTGGCTATGGACCACTTGAAATGTGGCTAGTGCAACTAAGGAACTGAAATTTTACTTTTACTTAATTTTACTTAATTTTAACTTAAATAGCCTAATGTAACTAGCTATTATGTATGGAGATCAGATCTAGATTAGTCTTTTTCTATGGATCATTTCTCCTGCAGTCTAACAGTACTTTTTAATAATCTTTAATTCTTTAGTTGAAAAGTATAAAATAAAATGACTTGATAGATTGAACTAACCGTCTTAAGCTCCCATAGGAAATGACAATAAATGGTGGTTTTTTTTAAATTCTATTAAGCAAAGAAAATAAGGTTCTGTAATTCAATTCTTAAATGTTAGCAAGCCAAAAATTACTTAGGTCTCGTTAAAATGTAGATTCCATGGCCACTTTCCAACAATTCTGAATCAGAAGTTTGAGAAGAGGAGCAGGAAGGTACATGTTTAACCAGTCACGACAGCAATTTTGATGTAAGGGTTCAGTGAGCCAGACTTTGAGAAACACTGCTCTGATGAATCTCTATCCAGGCTCTCATATGAAAGATCTTTAAACTTCAGTATAGTATTTAAAAACAAAACAACCCTCTAAGATAGTGTGTTCACATTTTTGTTGTTGTTAAAGAAATGATATCTTAAAAGGGGATATTTATGAAGTACCAGCTGTGAAACTCCTATGGGGTGGGGAGTCTTACCCTAATTCACAGACACAAACATTATCCTCACAGTAGTCTACTAAACTGACCACACACCTAATTAAGTAAGAGAGTCGGGAACCAAACTTCTGAGCTTCAGATTCCTAATCCAATGTACATGCCAATTCTAGATGTCTAGGAAATCAGTGAAATGCAAGATACTCTAAAAACATTTTTAGAGTAAAAATTAAAATGGGGAACATCTATGTTTACTGTTTGTACCCTGTCAGATTTCAAGAGTCATGTCCTAGACATTTTTATTTTATCCTAGCATATTAATTAACTCAATATAGAGTAGAACAGTGC
>CM052887.1:68851840-68947699 GCA_028534135.1 Potos flavus | reverse complement strand
TTTCCTCATCAAAAAAGCATGAGTATAAGATGACAAAAAATATCTATATCCTTTTGTCCGTCTAAAACAAAAATCCTTACATCCATTTCTTTATAGAAGCCTCTGGGGACCCACACCATTTCTCCCCAGGTTCCAGAGTCCCATGGCATGCACAGTGCTAGAGTTGGAACCCTGAGATCCTCTAGCAAGGACTTCTCAAGTATTCTTATAATGTTTAGAAGATATATTTAATGTTCTCAAATATATCTTGGGTGGCACCCTAAAGTATAACATTGATCAGAGCACAGCTGCTCTGAGTGAAGAGGGGAAGGAGGCCTGGAGCTCTGCCTGTGGGGCCTCATCTCCCAAGGCAGACTCCCAGGGTAAACCAGGGTTTACCTCAGAGTCCAGTCCCATGGCTCACAGATGAGGAAACAGAGGCCCCAGATCGCATGGTCCGTAGCTGTGAGGCCAGGACCTGGCCCTTGTGGTCCCTAGGCCTGTCATCTTTCCGTCACGCTACACAGAATTCAGCAAGAGCAGAGAGGAAAAGAATGGGAGCTTCACCTCCCAGTCTTCTGGTGTCCCCTTTATACCTGGGTTGTACCCACCAGCCCGTGTGTCCCTCCTTTGACAATCATTCCACAGAGGCATACACACTGTGGGACCAGCGTGGGCAGGTAGAGGAGAATGGAATTCATTGTATGTAACATGAGGGTGCTGAAGAAAAGCGGAGAGAGCTGTAAGGACTGATGAGGGGAAATGGTTAGCAGAGAATGAGAATGTGACCTCCCTCATGACGCACTCTGGTTAGCGGGGCTCAGTAAATTCTGGGTATGAAGTAAGAGAGCATAGTAATATATTCAACCTACCAAAGCCTTGATTATTGCAAAAAGGGATTTAGGAAAGAGGACACACGACCTCACTGAGTTCATAGGTATAGAGGTAGGTGTAAATATATACAGACATACATATATTCTTTCTGATAACCTAGAATATTTTCCCCTAAATTTCTCTTAAGAATAAGATGGGCAGAGGATACATCCCACCTGACTACCTAGATTCTGTAGTTAAAATATCTCACCAACTTGTCCTAAGAGTAATTTGATTAAATTTACTCATTTAGATCAAGGCTATATATTCAGAAGACACATGTTCAAATCCAACTATATGCTTAAAAGGATTATTAGGAGCCATTAGGAGAAAGGAAATACAAAATATGATAGGTCACTCTGTGGGGCAGTGGAAAAAGGAACAAGAAGAGTGTGGAGAAGTTACCAATGTCTGGATTAGATGTGTCCTTTTGGAGGTTGTCTTAGATACTTTGTGGAACGAGGTATGTTACAAATAAATATTTGCTGTCAAATACTATCCATCCTTGGCAGGGGCCATGCTAATCTTCTCTATCACTCCAGTTTTAGTATATTTGCTACTGAAGCGAGCACTCAAATAGTACGCATCCCAAACACAGATACAGAAAATCTGGAAAGAACTTTTGGGAGTCATTTGGAACAAAGATTCAAAGAAGTGGATTCCATTGGAGAAAAGCAGACGAGGAAGGGACAATTGCATTGTATCATAACATTAAGATTGTGATTCAGGGAAAGAAATCTGGTTTTTTCCAGTCCATGGTATCCATGTGGATTTTTAACAATACTTGCTAGTCTTGATCTTACCAAATAAATATAAAACATCTGCTAATATCTCCAGCACCACTAACCACCCCCCCCCCCCACCAAGAAAAAAGAGAAGGAAGGGAAAGAACTTAGTTTTTCATGATCAGTCTTATTTGGATGAATCTCTTCTCTGTGGAAGATGTTCTAACTTGCAGTGTAAATGAGGCAAATATCCCTTCATGAAGTGTCACAACTGAAAAAGCAAGAACTGTGTTTGGAACTCACCAGTCTATAGCTGGAATCCTCCCAATAACATTTTAGAATTTGTGGTCTACTTTCCATACATGTGGGAAAACGAATCTTAAACCCTGTTAAAACTCAACAGGAAATTGAAACCTTCATGCCTTGTGGCATACTGCATGTTTCATTCTACTCGTCATTTCAAAGTGCTTTTCATCTTTAATTTCCTTGGGAGTGTGCATAGTGAGGTAAAGTTGGTAATTACCCAGATCGACTTTAGGTGTTAAATATTATTCAAACAAACCCAGCAAATGGCATCTACAATAAAGAGCAGGGAAACAAAGAGATTACAGTGTTTCATTCCAACCCGACACCCTCAGGAGAACAGAGAGCACAAGGCAAACCCCTAAGTATTTATATCCTCCCTGAGCTGTACTGAGAAAGTTCACAGGAAGCAGTTAAAGACGCAGCAACTAAACCCAGCGTTCAACTGGATTTCTTTGGAATCTTGCTGTTTTGTGCAATTAACAGCCAGATGGAAAATATATCATTATTAGTCTTGATTTTAATAGAGCTTGGTTTTTAAGGCCGCTCTTCTGCCACGTGTGCCTCGGAGAAATCTCACAGACAGGCTTCCTGGAGGAGCTGTATGGCTCAGCTGGTTGATCCCAGGGCTGCAGATGCAGTTCAGTGCCATGTAAGCACAGGGTCCCCGCTGGGTTATGTCTCCCCGGGGACCCCGTGGGGTGGGGAGGGAATCAAGGAGAGGCTCTCCGCTATTGTTAAAATGGAGGCAAAGAATGTTGTGACACGGGGCAGTTGCCCCCTGGTCCTCGTGTAGGACCTACACGGATACAACCCGGTGCTGCTTGGTACTCTCTGAGAAGGTGAGCCAGACAGGCTGCGGCTGCTGCACTGGGGGACTTTTGCCCTAAAACCATCCACCAGTAGGCTTCCCCAAGTATCATTTTATCCCCTCCGTTTCTGCCATCCTGAAGCCAGCGCAGCTCCTGGGCCACCTGGGAGCTTACCGACATCCTCAGGTTAGAAGTCACGCCTTCCCTTCTCGAGTTTCAGTCACACTGTTTGCCCATCTTTACTGGCCCTTCACACTTGCTTCCTGTCGTGACCAGTAGTTATACATGTCTGCCTCTCCCACTAGTTTGTGTGTTCCTGGTAGGAAAGCTCGAAGATTCATACTGTCTGTGTTTCCCACATTAGAGGCTCAATAATAACAAAATGACATTTACTGAGTACGGATAGGTTGGGTACGTTACTTACTTCATCTGATGCTTACAACTGTGTCCCCCTAATGGTAACATGAGCTTTGGAGCCAGACCACCTGTGTTCAAAGCTGCCTTCCTGTGCCCTCAGCCAAACAACCCTATAACAGGTGGGACTTTAATGCAGGTCTTTGATTGACATCCTCAACTCTGTTCTACCTCAGTAGCTATCTTTTATTGAATTAGACCCCTTTGCCAATAGCCAAACTCATTATTACTCCTTATCCCTAAACAATCCCAAGGCTATCCCCACAAACTTGTGACAACGTACATACATTTTTAGACCTGTATAATGGGTAGTGATTTAGCTAATCATATCAGTAATATTAATTCTTCACCTTTCTTTAGTATTTTGCTATTTTCACAGTCCTTTCACATAAATCCTCAGCTGATTTTCACTGATCCCTGATAAGATGGACAGGATGGCTGTCATTTTCCCCCTTCGACTGATGAGTGTTCTAAAGCTAGAGAAGCTCAAGACTTGACCGTTACCCTAGAGCCAGAGATGGTCAGCGCTACAATTGAACTAAGATCCTCTAACTCCAGCCACAGGGTTCTTGCCTCTACCTTGCCTGGTCCCTCAGCACCACTTACGTGTGTACACACATACTCACTTGAGGGCACCAAGATCCAGCTGCTGTGCTGGAGCCTTCCCTGGCTCGGGTAGTCTGGTAACCATAGCGATTGTCGCTCTCCTCGTGGCAAATGAGATCACCCAGCACACACTGACTCTCAAGGTTTGAGTTAGAAGAGATGAGGCATTTTCCACAGAGGGCCATTAAGTTTGGAATTCCCTTCCCCTGGTCTGACCTAGCCCTGGGGTGTTGGTCTTCTGGGTCTTCGCAAACCACATCAAGTTCAGTTAGCCAGCTGTGACTGGTAAGAAATCCTAATGGGCAGGAAGAAAGTGCTAAATTGACTTTTAGTTGTGAGCAATTTGTAATTTTGTGTTTTTTGCTGTTTATATCCCTTAGGATAACTAACGAGCCATACATAGTTTTCATTCTTTAAAAATACGATTTTAGTCAGCAGTTTGGGTGACTTTGTTTCTGTGTTCTTACATCATGTCGCACATGATGTGATGGAGAAACCTATAGGGAAGTTTTTGTTTCTTTTGCATAAACTATTTTGCAGTAATTGACCAGCCATAGAGAAAAGATTATCTCCTGTGCGCTCTCAGTGAGTTCTCTAGTCACCAGAGACCAATAAGCTCTGTCCCTAGAACTATTATCACTTTGTTGAAGAAGCTGCTATGTGAACAAAAACCAGCCTTCGTTAATTTCCCTTTTCGTATTTAAAAAACCTTGTCAGTATTTTCCCTTTGGGAGTATATAATTTGTCAATAGTGCATATTATTTTAGTTCTAAAGAGGAAAGATACATGGCAGTAGATTCCTACTAATTTCTTAGTGCCAGATCTTAGTGTTTCCACTCAAAGAAATATAATTCCCCCACATTTTTAATCATATTATGGTATACATGTCTTAACTTTAACTTCAGAGAGAGAGAAAATTGTAGAAAGGTAAAACACTTGCGAGACGGAATTTTAATTCCATACCACTTGCAGTACACGTGCATGTGCGCGCGCGCGCACACACACACACACACACACACACACACACACACACACACTCTATTTAACTGATAGAAGAACTGATTGGTGCTGTGGTTGGCCTGAGCCCACATAGTAGTGTGGAATCAGGAGCTGATATGAAGCTCAGTCTAGTGCTCTTTCCCTCGTAGCCGGCAGACTGTTTATCTGTTTTAGCTCTCCAACCGCTTTGTAAGCTTCTGAAAGCAGATTTGATCCTTGTATCTCCTCATTAGAACTGCTTGGTAAATGCCTGTTAACTAATGTGGGACTTGGTCGCAGGGTCACGGGAGCCTCAAATGTTACACATTCCTTCCATTATCTGGTCATTTTGATTCAACCTCTTCTGTAGATAGAAAAAGTTGGGGAATGGTCAAGTGATCTGTGATAGAAAGGAATCTGATTACACGTGACCATCATTGCTTCTAAACATCTCTACTGAAGTTGAAAATTGTTTTAAGGAATAGTCTCAGGAATGTCAAGTTATTTTTCAATGGTTTAAATTATCTCACATGTTTGGTAAGCAGACTGCTATAACATATTATTCTTTTATCTTAAAAAACAAACAAACAAAAAACACTTTATATCATTTCTAGCAATGGAAGAGGACCCTAGAGCTCACCTTCAAAATGAAAGAGTAAACATTACAAGTCAGCCCCTTGACTGTCAGCTCATTCATTGTGGATTTTTGTGCCGTGGGAGAAGTTGGTTCAGAAATTATTTGCCCTGTTATCAATTTGTAATATTCTAAATACTCACTATAAACAATTACAGTTTGTTTCAGTGTTGGAAGGGGTGTTATCTAAGCTGTCAAGATACGATGAAGGCACTTTCTTTTCATCCATTCTGTCATTCACTGTAAGTATTTGCATGAGGTTCTCTTCTGCTGTCTTTTGACTGTTGTCATAGTACTTATCTAACAGTTAAGAAAATAATTCTCATAATTATCTCTTTTCCACTTAAGGTGAAAGCAGCTGCAAAATATGTTGATGTTCCAGTAAGTATTTTTTTTTATTTGCTTTTAAAAACTGTGTGCGTGTGTGTGTGTGTGTGTGTGTGTGTGTGTGTGTGTAATTCTTTTTTAAATAATTATGGCTTACCATAGGTTTATTTCAAATCTTTAAAGCAGTGAGTGCCATTCCCTCAGGGAGCAGTTTATTTTCCTTAAGCAAGTGCTAACCCTCATAAGAAGGCTTGACATGATTATTTCAGTGTACTTTTTCCATTTTAACTTGGGAACTCTTATGGAGGTCAAGTCATTATGAGAACATGTCAGCTCAGTTGCAGAGGGTAGTTCTTTCTAATACTCTAGGACTGGGTAGTGAATGCCTCGTACCATTTATAGAAAAATGCTCACTCTCTCTTCCCTTTGTATGGAAGCTGTAACAGGTTTCTAATAGGAGTTAAAGTGACGAAAAAGATGAACCAGTTAAAAAACTAGTTTTCTAAATACAGAAGTGTTATAAATCGATATTCACTTGTCTCAGCATTTGGTGTTTCGCACAGTTCTTGGGAAATAATTTGTAACCTGTAAATCTGTTCAAAGATTGAGATCCCATGAGCTACAATTAGAAAATTCACAGGATAAATATAATCAACAAGGTAGTGCAGCCTTTTTAAATGGATAATCCTCACAAATTACTTTTTGCCTTCATCCTCTTATCACATATGTGATTAAGGCCTAATATGTTCTGTTTAATCATATATCTTGGCATATGTATCGCTTTTCAAAGAATTTGAGCACAATGAAAATAAAACTTACAAATTAAAACGAAATAAAATATAAGTCATCTCATCTTTGCTTAAGACTGTGCTTGGGTAGCATCCCATCTCGATTGTCATTGTGATTGTCAGTGGCTTAAGGGCTGGCCAGCTATGTATAGCGGTTCTAAATGGCTCTTATTTTTAAAATGCAGAACCATTTTTATACTATGAACTAAATAGTCCCCAGATTTATTGCTCCCATAATTATTGTAAATGGATTTTTTTATCTTTTTTTTTTCATCATGATAAATGTACTCTTTAATCCCCATATCCCCACCCACCTCCCCTCTGGTAACCATCCGGTTGTTCCCTATAGTTAAGAGTATAAATGGATATTTTAAATGAAAAGGCCATGAACTTTCCTGCCTTTGCATAGGGTTTCTTTGGAACAAGAAAGATGATTCCCAAAGAAGTCTTGGTATACTCCTCGTCTTGTACCTAGAATCAGAAAATCCAGCACTGGGTAATAAGCAGAAATGATCACAGGTGTAGGGTCTTGCAAAATGACGGCACAAAAGAGAGAAAAGGAAAATTAAGGAGAGTTTGTATTTCCTATCTTAAAAAAAGAGAGACAAGTCATCATAGGAACACATGAAATTCATTGGAATTCCTAACATATTTTACAATATATCTTTGTTTTTACTTGAAATACAAGTGGAATGGAACACCATAAATATTTCTGTTCTTAGGGCTTTTGAAGTTTTGTGGGGGGTTGTTTTTGTTTTGTTTTTTTTTAAGATTTTTTAGTCTGTTTTTTAGAGAGGAAGAGCACCAGCGGAAGGGGCAGAGGGAGACGAGGAGAGAATCTCAAGCAGACTCCACACTGAGTGGAGGACCCTGACTCAGGGCTCAGTCTCACGGCCCCTGATATCATTACCTGAGCCAAAACCAAGAGTCGGATGCTTAACCAACTGCACCACCCAGGCACCTCAGGACTTGTGAAGTTCTTCATTTGACCCTGTACTAGATCTGTCAGGTGTTGTAGAGCTTCAGAGTTGAAAGATACAGAAAGTGGTTCATTCTCCTTCTCAGTGCAGAAACTGCCTCTCCTGATATCCTTCACAAAGACTCATTCAGGCTCTTTTAATTTTTTCAGTGATTGCAGGTTTACCTCCTCTTATGTATGTAAGTTGAAATTCTATACCTCTGTGAGTTCTACCTTGGTTCTAATCCCTCTTCTGCGTGATAGCCCTTCAAATATTTGATGACAGTTAATCATGCCTCCTCTTCCCAGAGGATGTGATGGCTATTCAAAGGGATATATTGTCTGAGGAATTCTTATCTTCTATATTAGACATCTTCAATTTCTTCACTGAACTCTCACTAATTAAATATTTATTTAACACTAAGTGCCAGGTCCCGAGCTTACATGACGAAACTATACACTGACTGCCCACAAGCCATTCAGTGTCCAGGATAAAAGAGAGAGAGAAATAGACATACATTAAACCAGCAACAACAACTGTACCCCAGCTCTTTATCATGCCAGTCGCTCATCAGTCTCTAGATGGATTCAGCTCACCAGTGTCATTATTACATCACGTTGCCCCCCCCTGCCCCGCAGAGCACCCTGAACCATAGACATGGTCTGGCCATGGCACTTTACTAAGGGAGGAGTTTCTCCCTCGGACCTGACATTACATCTCTGTTACTGATGCCTGTGAATATTCAGCAGACAGAAGTTGCTATTGACTGTTACTGTTTTTTATGCTAAAACCCTAGCAAATATGCCTCTCTAAAGCAGTCTTTTAAGGAGAACTTCATGAGGAAAAAGAACACTGGTTCATCTCTCACAAAAACTAACTTAAAACTGATCAAAAACCCACCAGTAAAATGCAGACTGTGAAACTTCTAGAAGAAAACATAAGAGAAAATATATGTGATCTTGAGTTTGGTGATGAGGCTTTAGGTACAACACCAAAAACTCATGTGAAAGAAAAAACAATGTAAATTGGACTTAATAATTAACTACTCTGCACTATTAAGAGAATGAAAAGATAAGCCAGAGACACATATTTGGTAAACAACCCGCATCTAAAATGAACAGAGAACTCTTAATACTCAACAATAAGAAAACAACCCAATTTGAAAAATGGCCAAAAAATCGGAAGAGACACTATAACAAAGACATACAGCTATCAAACATCTGAAAAGAGGCTCAATGTCATTTGTTGGTAGGGAAAAGCAAGTTAAAACAATGAGGTGCCCCTACAAACCTATTAGTGTGGCTAAAATTTTAATTTTAATTTTCAAAAATTGATAAGGTGTTATCAAGGCTTGCCAAAAATTTGGCAAAATGTTGACAAGGATGCAGGGTAACAGGGACTCTCCTTCATTGCTGGTGTAAATGTAATGCGGCACAGCCACTGGGGAAGACTGGCAGTTTGTTACAAGGCTGAACAATCTTACCATGCAACCCACCAGCTGCACTTCTAGGTATTTATCCTGCTGATTTGAAAATGTACATCCACACCAAAACCTGCACACAAATATTCCTACCAAACTTATTCATAATTGCCAAAAATTGGAAGCAACCAAAATATCCTTCAATAGATGAATGAAACAATTGGAATACTATCCAGAAAAAAAAAAAAGAAAGAAAAAGAAATTAGCTAACAGGCCACATAAAGATGAAGATAGAAATGAATCTTAAAGGCCTGTTGCCAAGTGAAGGAAGCCAGTCTGAGAAGGCTACGTACTCTGTGATTCCATTTGTATCACCTTCTAGTACGGGCAAAACTATAAAGATTATAAAACAGATTAGTGGTTGCTGTAAGTTGAAGGTCAGTGAAACAACTAGGCAAAACCCAGAAAACTTTTAGGAGCAGCGAAGCTATTCTGTGCGACACTGTGATGGTTCCATGATATCGTGTATTCGTCAAAACCTAACTTTGCAGCAAAGATTGAACCTGAACGTGAGCAAATTTTTAAAAGATCAATTAGGATATCATGGGATCCCAGGACGGAAAGGAGATTTTGGTTTTTAAAAAATGTGATTCTATTGCAAATGTGTAGAATAACCTCACTGAAAAAAATGGAGCAAAAAGTGCTGATTTGAGTGACTTTGGAAGTGCCTGAAGTCTGTAATAATAAAGGAGAAAGGAGCAGTACATAAGCATGGTGGTCTAGTTGATAAAGCGTTTCCCCACGGGCTAACAATTCAGAAACCACTACGCCTACCCACTGGAAGTGAACGATGAAGGACAGGGACGGTGTTTGGTGAAAGCCAAGTTTCTCACCGTTGGATTTAGAGGTTGGAGATGAGGAGGCTAGAACAGTCAGTGCGGTGATGGGTTAGAATTGGAGACATTAGTGTGAAGTTGTCTTGAACTTAGCATAGAGCCGATTACATGCAGAAATATTTATATACGCAAATATTTCCTTTGCTTGTTAACGGAGAGAGCCCAGAAGCAACGATACTCCAGAAGCAATCACCACACCTAGTGCCCAGCCCTGAGTATCTGATCTCCCATAAAGTGAACCAGGACTCTCTGGAGAAATGGCAGATACTAGGACTGGGGCAGCAAATATACAAGATGAGCCTGGAGCATCTTATAGTGACGGAAAGTAAGGAAGTGTTTAAAAAAAAAAAATGGGGCGCCTGAGTGGCTCAGTGGGTTAAGCCTCTGCCTTCGGCCCAGGTCATAATCTCAGGGTCCTGGGATCAAGCCCCAAATCGGGCTCTCTGCTCAACAGGGAGCCTGCTTCCCCCTCTCCCTCTGCCTGCCTCTCTGCCTACTTGTGATCTCTCTCTCTCTCTCTGTTAAGTAAATAAATAAAATCTTAAAAAAAAAAAAAAAACACAATGATAGGGAATATGTTAAAGAGACACAGGAGGCAACTGAAAGAGCTCTCAATGGCCTGAGCTAGGATCATTTGAGAAAGTAAGTAACTTGGATAGTGTCAGATTATAACCCAAAGTGTAAAATAAACATCATTAGTCCACATTCATACAAGTAAATGTTTGATCGAGCACACAAATGATGAGAAAGATAAACCTCCCTTATAGAAGACTTCCCAATAATTAGTGTAGATACATTACTTGCAAGAAGACAGCTTAACTCCCCACAACTTAAGGCTGTGCATAGTGACTTCCTATGAGAAGGAGAGTGGGACTGTGGTGGGGAGGGAGAGGTGATAGATTTATCATGGAGAAACCTGACAAATACTACCTCAGCCAATTGATTGAGGTCAACAGCAAGAGTGATAAATTATGTTGATAGTGTTTCCTCTTAATAAATACTCTGTGGTTTCCTCCAAAAAACCTGTAACTCCAGTCTAATCATGATAGGTATTGCTCCTTTGTCCACAGTATTTCTTTTCTAGTTCTTCCTCTTCTCATCATCTCCCAGCTGACATTTTTGGGTTCTGCTGTCTCTTGCATGGAACAGGACAGACATTAAGAAGTCACAGAATGATAAAATGTCACAGTTAGCAGGACTCCTGCAGTTTCTGTAACATACCCATTTTATGGATGACTAAATTTTAGGTCATGTTAGTTATGGGGCATGTTGGGGGGTGGGGGATACGTGTACAATGCCTACTGAAAATTGTCTTAACATTAGCACACACGTCGCATATGACCTCTGTGCTAGACAGTGAGGTGACACAGCTAAAAAGACCTGGAGGACATGACAAGGATGACTGTGACCAAGAACAAGGAGGAAGCAAAGGAGAAAGGCTCCACTGACGTGCTTCATAGTGCTGATGCTCGAGCCTGGTTGTCTGTCCTAAGAAATGGAGTGGATTTTCCTCTTGTCGTCATTAGTAATTCTTCCAAATGCTCTCTCTTCTTTATGACACAGCCAAAGATGTCTGATCTCCCAACTCCCCAAAGTGTGGCTTGAATTCAGCTCTATGCTGTACAGACTTGCTGTGGAGTCCAAGATTTAGTTCAGATCCCACCCTTTGCATCCTATTAGCTGTCCGACTCACAGGCTTCCATTTTCCCACCCGTGCACTGAAGATAATGGATAATTCCTGTGCTGTCTCCCTCACTAGGTTCTTAGGAGTTTCAACAGGCATATTAACATAAAAGTTCGTGGTAAAGGTAAAGCACTATTGAAATAAATGGGATGGTTACTACTTCTACCTGGAATGATGTTTCCTGTTCTCATACGTGGTGCATTTCCCATTCCTTACTTCAGAACATGACTGTTTTCTAAAAGAAAAATCTTTTGCCTTCCACAGAGTGAAAAAAATCAGATTGTTTTTCATTTATTTTTTCAAATATTAAGCACCTTGCATATATCTGGTGACTTTTTTTTTTTTTTTCAAGATTTATTTATTTCAGCGAGAGAGAGCGTGCCAGAGGGGAGGAGGAGAGGATGAGGGAGAGAGAAACCCAAATAGACTCCGCGCCTAGTGCACTTTGCTCCACTTGGGGACTGGATCTCACCACCAGAGATCAGACCCCAGCCAAAACCACAAGTTGAAGGTTTAACTGACTGTCACCCAAGTGCCCCATATCATTGGTGACCCTTAAAGGTATCGTCACGGGACACCAGGCTGGCTAAGTTGGTAGGGCATAGACTCTTGATCTTGGGGTTGTGAGCTTGAGCCCCACGTTGGGTGTAGTGGTTACTTTAAAAAATAATTAGTAAAAATAAATAAATAAATAAATAAATAAATAAATAAATAAATAAATAAATAAATAAATAAGTAAATAAATAAATAAATAAAATTAGTGCCCATTGGTAATGGTTAACAGTTGAATATACTTTTTTTTGATTAAAAATCAAGGTATAGTTGGTCAGTTCAGTGACAATGTACTTTCCCTCCTTCCTTTGCTTCAGATATAGGGTATTTCTTAGATAAGACCACTTGAATACTCAGTGCTTTCCGTCAGAATGAGAGCCAGGCAGAACCCAGAGAACAGAGCCCCTGCCCACTGGGACGTATTTACCCGGAGGGAGAGACGCACACCAGGACCAGACTAAAGTCTCGCCGTTCTAGGAGCAGAGGAGGTTGCCTATTGCCCGTCCTAGATAAGCGTTTTTGCTTCTCCCATCTTTCTTCCTTTGTTTCTCATTTGTTCTGTTCTGGCTGGCTGGCTCTTCTCATACGAGGGAAATCCATAGACCCACCGACTGCCTCTGGACTTTGACATTCAAACATCCTCAAGGCTCCTTTAAGCCAAAATCTGAAATGTTCCAAAACTGGGACTGAGGAAATCAATCCGAGTCAATCTAAATTTTAAAAGCTACGTGAAATAATACCCACAGCGTTTTAATTTCACGTCGTCTTCAGTGGAGTTTCTATGGTTGACCTCGTAACAACCGGAGCCAGACGGGGGAAAGGTTAGTGAACATTGTGATAACCTGAAAGACTGAATACCTTCATCATCAGTATAATCATCACTCACGAAAATCAGAGTATAAAGGAATCATGTGCTGCACATATTAGCACTTTCCTGGCATGGTAGCGCCAAACTCTGACATGTTAGTGATCCTCATGACAGATCAGAACTAGCCAGAGAAATACTATGAGCCCATAAATCTCAGCTCAAAGTCAACCTGTCTCTTGGCCTTGAGCATTTCAGGCTGCCGTTTTAAACTATTATTCAGAATCCCTCTTAGTACTTAAAAGAACTTCCTCTTTGGAAGGACTTTTTTCCCCCAGTGATATAACAAAGTGTACATACAGATGCTGAGATCTGTGAATAATAAAATATATCACCACACAGAAGAAATAGTGTGAAGCATCCATGTGAATTTAAGAGTGAAAACGATATGACCACATAAGGTGTGAGTATTAATTATAGCAGATTCTGATATGATCTACTCTCATAGCATTATGGTAGGAACCTGCTTTTTACTAATTATACTCACAGGGGGCAGACAGAAGACCCTTATCCAGAGCAAGAAAGCTGGATAATGGAACTCTCTTCTTCAGAAATGTGGGACTGAAGGAAACGTGCATACTTAAAACATTTATTATATGTTCCATGTCTAAAAGATATTTTCAAGGGGACACGGGTGCTGTTGTCTTTAATTCAGAATTTTCTGCTTGCCAGTTTGGAGTCAAAATGTATAATAGTGTTAAGAGAATTTTGAATACTGCTGAATTTAACAAAGAGAAAGGTGACGGTGGCCGTTTCACTTCTTGGAAATAACAGTTTGGAGGGGTTTTTGTTTTGTTTTTGTTTTTGTTTTTTTTAAGAACAAAGAGTTTTTTTTCACTGTTTTAAAAAAGGTAGATAAACTATTATTAGAAAATCTTGAAAACTTTATATCCTTGTGACATTTTAATTGTTCACATTTCTTCCCCCCCCCCCCCAACTTTTATAAATTATTCCTCTTCCCCGGCTTCAGTAATACTTAAGATGGGATAAATCTAGTTTGAAGGCTTTAGTTCTGTTTATTTCCTTTTGCTTTTTCCATGTGAATACAATATAATTATTCTACTTTGTACAAAATTGGTAAAATACATATTTTTACAACCTAATCATCCTAGGTATATTCAAACCTATTTTTTTAGGTTTTTGAAAATATATAATTTATTTAACCTACTGCAAATACTTTTGAAAAGCTTAACTTTAAGAACATTTTCACTCAAATGGAAAACTGTAGAAATTGCTGCATAAATGCCAAAGTAATAAAGAATATATTACACAGTGAAAGAAAGATATGTATTGTTGTTAAAAATACCTGGGATAAGTTCTGTGTTTATAGAATTGTGCCCTACGTTCCCTGATGATCAATTACAGACTACTTCTGAATCTGCAATGCTGAAGCTGGGATAGAAATTGCTATTACAGTTTCAAACTGAGGAGACCTGCCGTTGTTTTAAATCTCACAAGATTCATATGTGCAGATTACCGTAAACCAGGATATCACAGTTCCACTCTAGATTGTTTCTTGAAGGCAAGCTTCTGTAGGTTATGAGAAGTGCACCTCCAAATTAAGTCAATTATACTGTAGCTTCTAGTTCATCTTCGAGACTGGAATAGTATAGTTAAGAAATTGTCTCCTTGTTAAATAGATACCATGACAGTGTTTGCATAGTGTATTGTTAACCTCCCGTGGAAGGTTAAGCGGCTTCTTCTGCATCTCAGTCCGTTGCTGTGGAAAATGACTGCAGCATTGCACGCACCTACCCATGAATAGGGAGAGTGAAGACTTGCACCTGTGGGATTAGGCGTAGCAGCAGGAAGTAAGAGTATTTGCAGCGTATAATTAACAAGGAATTTTTTTTCTCTCTCTCAACAGCATTTTCATCTCACTAGGTTAACTAATGATTAATGGTTGAAAAAAAATTGCTAGAGCCTGCACCCTTACCTAAACTTACTCACTGGTGTATTCTATTACTTCCGCAGCCAATGTCAGGGCCACTCCCCTGACCGTACTTCATTTCCGTCCTCATTTATTGATTTCTTGATGCTCATGGGTGAAGTTTTTAGATGTTTGTGTCCTTTTACTATAACTTTGTTAACCATATTTTGTTCTTTTTTTGAATCAAATTAGAATTCGAGAATTCCTTTTTTGATTTAGAGATTACTATCCTAATAAACAAGAGGGAGGAGTTAGTGCTTGGTGAACCACGGATCTCGGAGCTTTAAATGGGGGAATAAAAAAAAAAAAAAATCGACTCTAAGTGGCATTTAATCCATAGAGTGCTTGCTACGTGGTTTTTAATTGTTCTTCTCTTGTATTCGTTAAGAAGACTGTAATTACCCATATAGAAAAGATTTCTAAATATAGCTCTCTAGGACACAATATTCTTGATAAAAACTCATCGAAATCAACAGTTCCTAAAGTTTACTAGATCTCTGCTTTGCTAAGGCTAGTGGACAACCCACCTGCACCAGCACGCGTAGCAATTCTGGGCAGTCTCTGCTGGGCAGTCACATACATCCCATTCATTGACACACCAAAAAAAACCCCAAAAGTCCAAAACCTTAACAGAGTGTGTTCAGTTTCTGCTTTTTAGCAAAACTTCATTTCCTAGTAAGACACCATGGAATGATGGAATGAAATGCATAACATGTAATAACGGAATTAGATGCAGTGACTTCCAAAGTATGTAAATTTTACTGCCATAAAACAGAGTCTTTGCACAAAGGAGCACTGAACCAGCAATAATGTCTTCTATCCAAACACATTTGTACCGTAAGTAGAAACTGTTTAAAAGGAAAATTACATCTTTTTCAGCAATTTATCAGAGATAATTACCCTTCATACACTAAAGGAAGGATAAAGAACTATAATTCTAATTGGTAAATGTCACCAACTGTTGCAGTTACTTTTACTTGTGTATATTCTTTTAATGATTATAGTCTCATGCCACAGCTACATGAAAATATATTCACTAGGTGTGAAATTCCCATATGTCACAGTTTCAAGAATAGGTAAACAGCTCAAAGATAGAGAAAGAAATAATGCTAATGAGAAATGTAAGAATTCAAGGTTTTGTTTTCCAGGCAAGTGGATCTTAATTTGCCAAAAGGAGAGAAAATATAATTTCAAAAAAAAAAAAAAAAAGATAAGCACTTAATTTTGTTGAAATAAACTTTTAAATGAGCTTTACTTCACACCCTCAACCAGAGATTCTTATTTCCTTAGGAAGTGTAGAACTGTCTCAACCTACAGATTTCAGTTTCCTATCCCGTGGGTCTGCCAAAGGGAACATCATTTAATTTTCTTTTAGGCTTAAACCATAAAGCGTTTGTTAGTTTTAGATGTTAGAAGATAAACTCTTCCGGGATGGGGTTTCATTATGTCGAATGTTATCTTGAAAGGGATCAAAGAAACAGGACAAAAGACCTTAGAATCTATGGCAAGTGTTTAAAGTCACTATTCCCCAGTCCTCCGAGCTATCGCTTAGTTTCCAGTGAGTCTGATGTGTCAAGTGATTGACTGACTAGCTTAAATTTGTAAGCCTACACTTATGTCGAAAGAAATAAAAATGGGGCTCAGGGGGAGAAATGGTAGAGCAAGCAAGCCTCTTGTTTGCATATTCTTTAACTCCCAGTTTAGCTAAGCTGTGCCCAGCTGCCTTGGTATTATGTATATCATAGTCGTATGTTTCCAAGCGCCTGACTGAACCTCAGATACTGAGCTACCTTCCTGTACATGATCCATTATGCATAGAAAAGTGTTCCCCTGTCATTTTCATTACGGGGCAGTATGTTTCCTGAATGTTCTCATTTTTTGGTGTTTTGACAAAGTTTGAGAAGCATGGAGAGAAGTATTTATCTTATGGGTTAGCTGTCTTCAAGTATTAATAGTTGTAAACTTTGTGCAAATTACCTTGCCTCTTCACTGGAAAAACTGATCTATAACACCTCCTCCCCTCCACCCAAAAAAGAAGAATCAACCTAGGTTTCTCTCTTGGTTAGCCTTGTCATTTTATTTAAACTTTCGAACACTGCTTAAGAGAATTATGCAGAAAAATAGTGAAGGAATGAATATGATAAGTTGCCTAAATTAGGTTTGAAACATACTCCAGGGGTGCCTGGGTGGCTCAGTCATTAAGCGTCTGCCTTCGGCTCAGGTCATGATCCCAGGGTCCTGGGATCAAACCCCACATCAGGCTCCCTGCTCCGCGGGAAGCCTGCTTCTCCCTCTCCCTCTCCCACTCCCTGTGCTTGTGTTCCCTCTCTCGTTGTGTCTCTTTCTGTCAAATAAATAAATAAAATCTTTAAAAGAAGAAAAGAAACATACTCCCTACATTGTATATGGGTGCTTGTCAAGGAAAGACCAACGAAGACATTTAAGTAGTTGTTTCAAATTATAAGTAATAACTAAGTTTGTTTTATTGGGTCATGTTTGAAAGGATCCTTGAATTTATGTGGTATATATTTCCCTTTAGCCAAATATAAGAGCAGTAAGAGCTTCCTGTGACTCTCATTACCCAGAAATAACTTCATTACCAAAAAATCAAATTAATTTTTATTAATGAGGTGTGCATTGACTATACTGTACACTGGTAAAGAGATGGGCAGTTTTATCATTGTATGTAAAATATACTCCCCTCACCAAAAAAAGCAATAAGAACTTTTTGTCCTTTTAAGGAGGAGCACTACCACAACACTCAGAGGTATGCCTTGTTTTTCCTGCAGTGGTAATAGTGAAATGGCCCATGTCTCTTTCACCTCATTTCTTTGCAAGATTTACTTTAGCAAAATGAGTCTGTTGATGGAGGTTATTAAGTATATTCTATGGATATGAAATGATACAAGACTGGCTCATTTGGGCATGAGTTCCACCATTTTGTTAATGCTATACTCTAATCAAATGAATAACTCAATACAGATTATGGATCAACTGCAAGTGTAGATCATTCAAATGAGTACCTTTAATAACTAGTCTAGCTATTTGAAACTCAAAAAAGAACTAAAGAGGGCGCCTGGGTGGCTCAGTTGTTAAGCGTCTGCCTTCGGCTCGGGTCATGATCCCAGGGTCCTGGGATCGAGGCCCATTTCGGGCTCCCTGCTCCGCGGGAAGCCTGCTTCTCCCTCTCCCGCTTCCCCTGCTTGTGTTCCTGCTCTCGCTGTCTCTCTCTGTCAAATAAATAAATTAATTAATTTAAATTAAAAAAAAAAAAAAGAACTAAAAATAAGTCCAGAAGGAAAACTCTTTAGAAGCCATTCAAGTTTTTGTCCCTTCCTGGTACTAATTTTGTAGACTCTGCTCTATCTCCTCTAACATTACAAGACACCAGATATTGGATAACTTTGGAAGGTTATCTAATTCACACTTTACACTCTTAGGAAATTGGTTCATCGGTATTCTTACTGTATTTCTAAAATAAAAAATCTTTGAGATAGTATTGATAAATAGGAATGAGTAGAAGCAGTGGGTAATCCTCAAAATTTTGGTTTACATTTCAGTTTGTAATCCATTAAATTGTTTTGCCCGAGATCTTCCTAATAATATTTTACTCAAATTAATAAGAAAATTTAGCTTATATGCTTTGAACACCTAGAGTAGTTGAGGAAGGCAATCCAATGAAAACTAACATTTTTGTTTTTAATATATATGGATAACCAGCCAGAGATAGTGACAATAAATTATACTGGCAATTAGTAAATGATTATTTCAAGTGGGGACTTTTAAAAAAAAAAAAAAAAATGATTCAGGCGCCTGGGTGGCTCAGTGGGTTAAAGCCTCTGCCTTCGGCTCAGGTCATGATTTCAGGGTCCTGGGATCGAGCCCCGCATCGGGCTCTCTGCTCATCAGGGGTCTGCTTCCCCCTCTCTCTCTGCCTGCCTCTCTGCCTCCTTGTGATTTCTCTCTCTCTCTCTCTGTCAAATAAATAAGTAAATAATTAAAAAAAAAAAATGTATTCATTTATACTTGGCATATTAACCTTTCAAGATAGCCCTTAAAGAAAAAAGATATCTGGTAGTTTACAACCACATGTCTCTACTCCTTTTAGTAATGATGAATAACTATGACCTCAAATTACAGACATCAATAATAAACTTTTATTTATTTTAATTATGGAATTTACTGAAGATGCTCATTATTGATTTTGGTATTGAACATATTTTACCAATGTAATTTTTGAAATGATATAGGGAATTATTTTCTAAGGTTATGATTAAATAGTATTTTCACAACTGAGACCTGATATTTTATTCCCCATGCTTTTCCCCCACAACAGAAACCAGGAATGGATCTGGCAGACACCTACATTATGTTTGTTCGGCAAAACCAGGATATTCTTCGAGAAAAGGTCAATGAGGAAATGTATATAGAAAAGCTATTTGATGTAAGTAACTGTCCTTGCAAATCTTCCTGGCATCATAGAAATATGTGGAGGAAAAATTGCATTTTGATGGTGTGCTTGCAAAACAGACTCCATTTCTGATCCTTTTCCTTCTATACAGCTAATGTAATTGATATTTTTATTT
The DNA here is from genome assembly GCA_028534135.1 of Potos flavus. NCBI lineage: Eukaryota > Metazoa > Chordata > Mammalia > Carnivora > Procyonidae > Potos > Potos flavus. The sequence continues at coordinate 68,928,368 of CM052887.1, read as the reverse complement.
CTCTGACTGTTGACAGAAGCCTTAATTGGCTTCTTTTTACATGAAAACTGTCACTGTTAGAATGAGAGTCTCAAAAACCTTCGAAGGTTAATTTTAACAAGCAAGATGATAACCATTTTATCACTGTGTACAGCATCCTTTCACTTGCCTTTGCTGCATTCCATAAACAGAATCATGTTGTAATGGATTTGGCTCTTCCTGTAAAAGTTTTTGGAGTTGATATAATGCTCTTTAGTTGAACAAAGACTTAAACGGCAGTAAAGGCGAATACCTGCCACTCTTACTGTTCTTGAACATTTTTTACCTTGATTTACAGTGCTGATGGCACGCTAACAATATAACCCTGCAGTTTGATCAGGACAGAAGTCTTCATTGACCCATGGCAACTCCTAGAAATGGGGGATTGTGGTTTTAGAGAGCACGATCATTAAGTTTCATTTGTGGAGTACCTGCAAAGGAAACTAAGAGAGCAATCCATTTCAATCACAATGTTGTCACTCATTTGTAATTATGTAACAGTCAAGTCAAAGGAAAATGGTGCTTTGCTGGGACTAACTTCACATAACTCAGCACAGCCCTGGTTCTGAAATGGAATATTGGCTTTGAACTGTATTTATTTATATGCATCTCCCTTGCATTTTAGAAATGCTTCTCTGGCAGTTTCATTTAATTATGCAAGTTACTGCAAATGTTTTCATAACAGCAATTCACGGGCTTCGTGGTGACACTCAGCTGGGGCAGGTACCGAAGGTCTTGCTGAGTCATCCTCTCCGCCATGGTCTGTGGTGTGAGTGTTCGCTGTTTCTCAGGTTGGGTGGTCAAAAGGAGTCTTCACTCTCAGATTTTATGCTTCGAGCCTCTACCCGGGCTGTTTTACAATAAAAGTATCATCTGTTTTAATAAGCTAAGTGTTAATATGTGTGAAAAGAATGATTTCCTAAAAGCTTTTGATGCCCTGCAGGGATAGAAAAATTATCATCTATCCAGCTGGCTCTTTTACAAAATACTGAAACCATATTAGCAACTTCTGCTTCCATTTGGTATTGCCCTGAATTTACAAGCATATGTTTTACTTCCAGATCCTCTTTTACTCTTTTTTGCTTATGTGGTAATTTTCAGAGATGTTGAACAGAATAGGAAAATTGGGTTGATGTTATTCCCTTTATGTTTATTCTTTGTAGAGCTGAAGCACGTATTCTATGGTGAAAAAAGGTAGACTTATCTGGAAATAGGCCATTGTATGTAGGGGAGAGAGAGAGAGCGCGCGAGGAGTGTGTGTGTGTGTGTGTGTGTGTGTGTGTGTTAACATCTTCAATTTTTCGTCTTGGTGACCTATTTACTACAAAGCTTGTCATCAGTTCATAACAGAGGTAGAATTTCTTTCTCTATCAAGATATAACCTACTTCAACTCCCAAACTTTTTTCAAAGACTTCTTATGTGACCACAGTAACCAATGGAGCTAACTGAAGTGGACGCAAGAAAGTCAACATTAAAATTATGTCTAGTTTAGGGGAACCTGGCTGGCTTAGTTGGTAGAGCATACAACTCTTGATCTCAGAGTTGTGAGTTCAAGGCCCACGTTGGACATAGAGCTTACTTAAAAAAGAAAAACACACAAAATTATGTCTAGTTTAATTGTCCTGGTTAGGTATACTTTTCTTTGATACTTAAGCATCTGACACGTCTGTAAGTTAGCTTTTGAAAGGAACGCTTGACAAGCAATTCTGTTTTAGTTGTGAAGGTTCTGTCATTTTGCATATCCCCAGTAGGACACTGGACTTATTATTTGTAAAATAGTAATAATGTCCTTAAACATTCTAATATTTTTAAATTGCACATTTTTATTACTGTAATTAAAAATAAAAAGTAGACCCTAATTCTATTGATATGTCATCAGGAATAACATGTATGAGGGGGTACTAAGAGCCCCTAATTAGCCAAGACTGAATTTGCCTCAATTATAGTTAGTAAATGAGAGGTTATCAAGCATGTGTTGAAAGGTAAAGCAGAATGTGTATCTTAAGCAGCAGATCATTACTGAGAGGCATTATATAATTATTGGAAATCCTCTTGGCTGGAGCTTAAAATAATATTGTTAGGTGTCAAGAAACAGTTGAAAATAATGACCCTATAAATACTGTTGGCAACCTTAGTCTATTAGAGAAAAAAAGATTGACGAGAACGATTTTACTCCGGCATCATGACAAACTTTTGCTATTCCAATTAAAGTAAGAAGTAAATAGAAGGAAAGGAAAGGAAGGAAGGAAACAGAGACTCCTAACTTCAGAGGCAGAGGAAAATGTTCACACACACATACCTGCACATGCCCCACAGTGAATCAACACTTAGTGGTTTAACCAACCCCAATAAGGGTAGAGGAGATCCAGTTTCTTGTCATGTGGGTATGAGAGCTTCACTCCTTAAGAAGGATAGGCTTGGGGACAGGGGTAGGAAGGATGGGGCAGCTGGGTGATGGACATTGGGGAGGGTATGTGCTATGGTGAGTGCTGTGAATTGTGTAAGACTGATGATTCACAGACCTGTACCCCTGAAACAAATAATACAGTATATGTTAATAAAAATTTTTTTTAATTTAAAAAATAAAAGAAGGATAAAAAGAAGGATAATAAAAAAAGAAGAATTTTTAATCAAAATGAGATTGGCTCAGTTTTGGAAATACCACAAATTGCAACATTTTTATATAAAACAGCTATTCTGAAGACACCTATCCATCCTGCCTTCAAGACCAACACTTTAACACTTGTGTGTTTTACTAAATAATCATTTTTCTGCATGGTGCTCTACTCGTGGGAAAAAAAACTATTGAAAATTCTGGCAAACTTTCCCTGAGAGTAGTAATTAGTTGTGGTGTTTCTGACCTCAAAAGCTTTTTGATCAATTAAGCATCTTAATTTTTCCCGATATTTGTAGTGAAATACTTTAGGGTTCTGTTTGAATAACTAAGGCCACGTAATGACCATTACCCCAGGTTTGTGTCCATTGTTTTGGGACGCACCTACAAAGGAGAATGGTAGCTCCTACAGCCGTCCGTATGCAACCCATAGAGCCGTAAGCCCGCACCCAGGTCCTGGGCATCTCGCACAGCTAGTATTATTGTTCTGGCCTCCATAGATAGTCTTTGTACTCCTTACCGCCAGAGTTTAGGGAGGATTAAAATTTGTCTTCAAGGCCCTAAATAGGATAATCTTAGACTTTTACATTAAATCTTGAAATAGTAAAGCTAAACGTACCCTTGGAAGACCAAAAAAGTTAATATTAAGGCAAATAACCAAGACATTCAACTTCATTCCGTAAGTGGTTAAACTTCTAAAACGTTTTTTTGCATAACACAGAAATCATTTTTTAAAAATTCTAAATAAGCAATGGCAGATTTATGCTATTCATAGAAGGAACTTAGTTTGTTTTAAGGTATATCCCTAAGCCCCAATTATCAAAATAGTAATCCCAGCCCGAGCCGTCACCACCACTGTTCCCAGAGCACCTCCACGTACCAGGCAATGGGCTCGGTGCTTCACTCGCGTCATTTCTAACCTGCTGAGCCAGATGCCATCGTCCCCACTTGTCCTCATTTTCACGTTAAGGACAATCTTCCACTCACAGAAGATAGGTGACTTGTTAAGTGTTGAATCAGACTTTGTGTCTCTCCGGTTTCAAAGTCTATGCTATCTCTACCACCCTTTAGACTTACAAAATCTGAAATGGTGAAACGGTACTGCGGGAGGAGGGCTGGGCCAGGAACCCACAAACCTGAGTTCCAGCCACAGTTCCGCCACGGATTGTCAGAGTGAGTTTTAAGAAGTTAGGTCACCTGCTTCAGACACAGTAGAGTTAGTACATATAAACTGAAGAGATTGGTCTAGAACTCCAGATGGTTTCTGAAATATCTTCCAGTGTTTAAACCAACTAGATTAAATTCGTTTTAATTTTAGCAGTGGTGACAAAAATTAGTGGACTGGTTGAATGCTGAGTCTTGCACCGCACAGCAGCTATTAGTAAGTTTTTTGGTCCTGGCTGAGTGGAAGCAGAGTATCCCACCCACGAAGCAATAGCGAGTGCCATAGATAAGGTAGAAGAGAGATTAAAAATAGCTGTGCCATATGACACTCTCTGTGTCTACCACAAGGGCTCTCAACCCCAATTTAGAAAATTAATTAGAACTCCTCTATTCCATATTCATGCTAAGTCTTTTTGAATGACCAGAATGTTTTAAATAGAGACTATGTCTTCCTCTCAAATGGTCATCGTTACACATGCAAAGTTTAAAATCTACATGTTAAATTTACATTTGCAATTTAGAAAAATGTGTCTTCTCTGGATAGGAGATATCTTAAGGAAGTGCTCCTGTAGTAAGATCATGGATTCACCCAAAGGTTTTTCTGCTTTGTATGCAATCTCTCTTACCCCAGTGTGGTTTTTTTCTTCTCTATGAAATATCATTGTCAGCAAACTTTGATAGTTTTTATCAAATCAAAAACCATCTATAACTCATCTAATCCCAATCCAGAAGTATGACAAAGATTTTCCAATTCTTAAATTCCATTTTTAATGTCTACTACGGTACAATGTTTCTTCCCCCACGCTCAGGCTTCAGGACACACAGTGGCAGCCAGAGGCGCCCGTGTGTCACTAGAGAGGCTGGGCAGTCCCTTCAGAGCTTGGGATCTCTGGGTTGGACCGTGAGGATGTTTCAGAAGTCAAAACTGACATCCGAGAGCACCCTCTGTGGTCGTTTCATAATGTCCAAGAATATCACAACCTGGAAGTAGTTAGGGGTTGACCGAAATACATCTTATTGTCCACGATACACACTAAACCTACCTCTCTAAACCTTTGGACATTTATTGATCATTGCCCTTCTTGAGTCCCTTTGAAACAATTTCATTTCAGCTGTCATATTGCTGCAGACACATCAGGGTGCAATATTTAATTGGTAAATCATGCAGATTAAATGTTCTCTTGTGTTATAAACTGATTAAATATTTAATTGTTAAAGAGTTTCATCTCAACGAGATTTTTTAAAAATATTGTTGTGATGTCTTGTAAAATTAAAAGTAATTCCTTAAATGATAGTTAATCAGTTATATTCCTCTAAATCGTGTTTTATAAAGGATTAATTTCTCAGGGCTTTCCTTGAAAAGAATTCTTTTCAGTAAAGAAACTCTAAATTAAACATTTAAAGTAAAATTGACCTAAACTATATAAATGAGTTCAGTAGCCATTTTAAGATATAGTAACATACAAAGAAAAAAAAAACTGAACCTATTACAAGAGAATATGTTTCTCAAAATAAAACTCATTTTCCATTTCTGTGCTGTTGTCTCTGGACTCCCAAATAAGAAAGGGCAGAAAGGTTCAGAGTTTTTGAGTGTAGTGTTTCACACCAGTGCCCAAACTTTATGACTCAGGAATTTATCTGTCCTCAGTAGGCCCCAACACTACTATTTTAAACTTATTTAAAGATTCAGTTTATTATCATGTTGATTTCACAAGAGTAGTTGAAATCAACAGAGCATGGATAGGAGTAGCTGCTAGATACAACTTTCCCTCCAGGATGCCCTTGGTGATATATATTTAGAACCGACTGTCTACTTTTTCAGTCCTTTCCTTTAGATAAATTTCTTTGTGTGATCAGCCTCGTTATTGGGAATGCAGGCTGTAGCCCATTAAGACTGAAGACTTCTTTGTCTTCTTGCGTTTCTTATAATTCTGGGATATTATAGGAATATTCTCTTTGAATGTCGATTTAGAAATAGCAGTTTTCCTCTTTTCAATAATCTTTCCCTTTCAAATGACTACGAACTTGTTACATAAACTACGTAAATTAGTATAGATTTCCATTACAGAGGATTTTCTTTTTGGTGTTGTCTCTCTAGTAAAAGAATTCAAATGTAAGATATTAACTGTTGGACCATTATGCCCAGCCATGATTTTCCTGTCAACACTCAAAATGAAAGGTTACTATCACTCTCATGTCATAACCACTATTTTCCTTCTTCACAATAGAAAGGGATGGATAACGTAAGTCCATCCATGTGCTAGAGGCTATTTGAGGTCACGTGTTTCTAAACACGGTGATGTTACGGATGCTGCTACCTCCCTGTGTACTAAAGGTAGATAAAAAGTTTGATCTCTGTTTGTGATCTGTGTTACCTTTAGCATTGTGTTATTTAGCTGCTGGGACACATTGTTTCCCAGGTGTTTTAGGGTTTTATTTTGCTTTTTTAATTGTTTGGATTTGTAGGTTTGCCTTACCTACGGTATTTGGACTCAAGCTGAAGTCCTTTGACCTCTTTTAAGATAGTCATAGTCAAACCCGTTCTGTGGATTGCATCGTCTGCCTCGGGAAATGCCATACAGACCTTGTTCCTTAACTATTTTTTTCCCCCTCAAAGTTTGTTTCTTTTTAAAACCTCCCCTCTCGAATTAAGCTGTCTGGTTCGTCTTTGTTAATAATCCTTATTTTAATGTGAAGTTATTATTTGTAAGTATAAGAATTTATAAAAGGATCTACTTTTGATGTACGGCGGGTGCCAAAATAGCTTTGGCAAGTCCAGACGCAGCTTAGGGCAGCCAAAGGCCCTCATTTGAATCTAAGCTGTTGGTGAATTAAAAACCTGAGAAACTTGAGCTACGCGTGCCTAATCGCCTAAAAGAAACTCAGCAAGAAAATGTCGTGTAGCGGGTTGATCTGATTTCTTTGATAATTCAAAAGGATCTTCAAGAACTATGTGGACTTCTTACTTATATTCTTGAAATGTGATCATGAAACACAATTGTCATTTGGCACATTCCCAGAAATACACATCTTTGCATGAGGCACCTGGACATATGTGGCAGGTCTGGTAGAATCAGCTAATTAACAACACAGGCTTAAACAGGCACCTCATCTGGCGGTGCAGTCAGTTGCCTGATGGTGCTCAGCAGGACTGGGTAGTGCTTTTTATTTTTCTGTCCTAATGGTCTGCTGCCCACCTAATTTTGCCTTATTGTCAGTCACTACTTACCGCAGCTTGGGGCCCTCCCAGGAGGCTAAATTATTATCAAAGGATTAGGGAGATGTAGCCTTGCAGCTCTGACATTTCTGATTACTTGTCTATGCCAGAACACTAATTAGCTGTGACTAATTAAGAAAAATGTCCCTGCCATAGAAAACCATTTAAAAGAACTGAGGAGTAGAAAAGCAATTCAAAAGCTGAGCAGTGCTCAGATTTGCCGATGCTCTTTAGATTTTGACCAGAGCCTTAACTCACCTTTAATTGTGCTCAGAATTTAAAAAAAAAAAAAAGAAGAAGAAGAAGAAAGAAAAAAAGAAAATCTCACATATGAACTGACCTGAGGTTTTTACTTGAAGAGGGGGAAAAAATTGTTTTTGGTCACCTACACTCCCTTAGCAGTGGTAAAGTTGTCTTTGAGGAATGGAAGATGACAAAACGTTCATTTTCATGGAGTAATTTTTCTCCACACCAAATGTGTAGATGTACATTGACATTCATTCACCTAAGCCAATAACAATGACTTATTAGTCATTGAAGATAGAATATTCTCTTGACTGATTTATAAAAGATAGTTAAAATGATGACAAGCAACACCTTGAGCATTTTCAAAGTTCGTTAGTATTGATTTCACGCCGCTTCCACATTGAAGATGTTCTGGAAGTTCTGACTTCTCCACGCAGAGCCTGGTTTTTCCACAGTGACTTCGCATGCTTGTACGGCAGCTGGCCACTCGTGACTCCTTCATGGAAATACCTGGGCCTCCCCAGAGACCAGCATCTCGCTCAGTTGACCAGTGCAAAGTTTTCATAGAACCAGTAGCTACTACTCTCCTTCCTTTCAAACCTGACTTCATCAGCAAATGACACATGACCTAAAGCCATTTTCTGTGGTGGCTTTTTCAACTCCTCCTCTGTCAGGCACCCCGTCTGCAAGCCTTCCCCTGCATCCCTGTCTACGTTCACGAGTGGACGCAGCGGCAGCAGCGAGAACGCCACTGTTGACTAAGTCCAACTGGAAAAAAACTCTGTGTAAGGAAGTGGCTACTGTGGTAAAACCACGATTAGATGTGTTTTTGAATGGATTGAAAGGAAACTCTATAAAAGAACAGTGTTCAAAGGTACTTCTAAACACCTAGAGAGGCCCTGAATTTCCTGATGATGGTCCAGCTCTAGGTAAGAGACCATCTAAATTTTACTGTGTTAATCTGGGCAAAATATTCCATTTGAAATAAAGAAAGTTCTAACCCCATCTCACCTAAATGCTTCATGCTATTTTTTAAACCCGTTTCCCCTTTTCCTCTCAGTGGAGAAAAAAAACGGTAGCCAGCATCCTCTAGGGAGTAATCCTTTCTGTATATGAAGACTGTTATTAAGGCACTTGTCATACTTGTCCACTCCGGGATAAATAATCCCTGTTTGTTTCACTTCTCTTCATAGGCCCCTTTCCTAGCCCTTTAATCATCTTTGTGGCTGTCCTTTGAAACTTCTCTAAGCGTTCTCTGTCATGGCTTAGGGTTTTGACTCAGGAATGGGATGCAGTGTATGAATGTGGCTGGACAGGATTCTTTCAAGCCGTGTTCCTACTGTGCGTTCTAACAAATAACATTCCCATACTTTGGCTCTACAGACGCTCATAAATATGGTTCCATATACTCCCCACATTTCTTTGTGTTGACTTTCCCCTCAGTTAACCGGACGCACTATACGCAGATAATGTATCTGTTTAGTAATGGAGAATGTCCATTCAGTTGATGTTTTAGATGCGTAAGGAGACCTCCAATTCACCGTTCAGTTACTGTGTGTAAAGCATGGTGGGGAATGCTGGCGTAAAAAGGTTCGGCATTGTTTTGTCCCACAGAGTTGGGTATCTCTGTTGCGGTGACAATGGATTCTAATTAAAATAGGAAAATTGAAACTCCCCTTATTAACCATTTGTTCATCCAGCCAATTTTTATTCCATAGCGGCCACACACTGTGCGGCAACATTAAAGAAGATATACCAAGTCCCCGACTTAAGGGAGCTTACATTCTTATGATCAAATGGATCTGTTGAAAAAGTGAATTTCTCATTAAAATGTTTTACATTTTCATCTACAGAATAGATATTAACGTATTTTCTTTCAAATGGATGTATTGTGGAGAACTAAAATCTAATTCCCTTTCAAAAGTGGTAATAGTGATCATAAAATTCATTTATGTATCTGTCCGTTTCTAATGGAAGATTGGAAACTTGCCAGAAATTAGGGCCGATGCAAGGTTTGTACCTAGCTCCGTGACTACAAGGTAAGGGCACACTCTCCCTCTCTACCCTTCATGGGTTCCTTGCTCAAAGCCAGGCTTCTTTCAAATCCCAGGAGAGTTCTCAATGTGCCCTTAGACTGAAGTCAACAATGCCATAACAGTGATATTTTTCAGGCTTTTTTAAAAAATAGCTCACAAAGCCAACAAGTATAGAAGTCACACAACACATGTCCCTTGGTAAAAATTCACAGGCAGCACTGCCAACCCTATTCCAGATATGCCCCCACAGCCTTAGATAACCCCCAGGAGTGGGGACCAGTCCCCCTAAGCATCTGCTGGAGAGGCAGCTCCCTGCTCACACGACAGACCTGAGCACATCAACATCTGAGCGCGTAGTATTCTATCTTTATACATAAGATCATGTATGTGGACACTGATGTATGACCTAGACCTGGGGTCACGTTCTCCTTTATCCAGTTCATCCCTTAAAAGGAAATCAGACTGTCACATTTAAAGCTCTGTTTAGGTCCTGTGTTCAATTTCTTTAGCCAGATGCCATTGTTTACCTTTCGGTGACTTCTACAACTTTCACATCTATTCAACTATTTTCCTATTACTGAAACATGTGAATCAAGTCAACAACCTGGCTCTGATACTCTTCTGACCTCTTGCTGTTAAAAAAAACTGCACCGTCGTCATCATACATGTAGTACTTTCTCTCTCCAAATGTTTAAAAGCAGTCAGTCCTTCAGCAAATAGGCAATGCATGATATGTGCCTGTCTGTTAAGGGCTGGAGACAGCAATAAAAATAAGCCTTGGTTGCTGCCTTGTGTTGACATATAACCCGTCGTGGCAGCCATGCAGCACATTGTGCAATATTTTCATAGACGCCTGTACAGAAAATATGGGAGCATCTGATTCTGCCTAGTAAGAGATAGTAATGGCTTCCTAGCAGAAATAGTGGTTGAAATTAATCTCAAAGTTGACATAGATCTGGCCAGGGAAGGATTCTTCAAGATAAAAGTCCAGGCAGAGGGACCGACATGCCCAGAAATTCTAGATTTAGAGAAACCCAACATTCAGCAGAGCAGCAGCTCAGTCAGCTTGCTGAGAATGGATCCTATAGGCGTGGCCCATGAGTTGGAGACAGAATGGTAGCTAGTTAGTCCGGTCCTTACAGCACTTTCAAAAAGTAATTTGGAAATGATTGTTTTCCATTTTTACAAGGAAACCGAAACAGAAAGACCTGCTATTAGTTAATCTCAGGCTTAGATTTTCTCTCAAACTGTGCCACTCAATAACCATACCAGGAGTCTGATTTATTTTTATTCAGATCCTACGTATGAATTTAGATGCATTATTGACCAAAAAAAATTTTTTTTTTGTTAAAGATTTTATTTATTTATTTGACACAGAGAGAGAGACCACAAGCATGCAGAGAGACAGGGGGAAGCAGGCTCCCCGCTGAGCAGAGAGCCCGATGCGGGGCTCGATCCCAGGACCCTGAGATCATGACCTGAGCCGAAGGCAGAGGCTTTAACCCACTGAGCCACCCAGGCGCCCCTTGACCAAAATTTTATACATAATAATCAAAATGAGTCATTCAACCGATGAAAAGGTGATTGTGCCCAAATGAACCATGCAGTGCGGATGGGCCCCAAACTGGTATCTACAATAGTGATAACTGGACTGACCGCCGAGTTTGGCCAAACCAATTGTGATTAGTCATTTTCATCAAAAAATTAGTTAAACCAGCATGCATCCCATTATTTGTCATGAAGTGGTAGAGAGGGGAACAACCGATTATCTGAAATTTTCACTTATGATCTTTTTAACACCAGGTAAAGAGCCCCAAAATAAAATGACAGAGGCACTTACCTGCTTGATAATCATGAATAATAAAGAGTATTACCGGGGCGCCTGGGTGGCTCAGTGGGTTAAAGCCTCTGCCTTCGGCTCAGGTCATGATCTCAGGGTCCTGGGATCGAGCCCCGCATCGGGCTCTCTGCTCAGCAGGGAGCCTGCTTCCCCCTCTCTCTCTGCCTGCCTCTCTGCCTACTTGTGATCTCTCTCTCTGTCAAATAAATAAATAAAATCTTTAAAAAATATTGATTTTGTTTGATTTTCAAGATTGATTTATTTTGGGGAGAGAGCGAGCACACGAATGAGGGGAAGGATGGGAAGGGGCAGAGGGAGAGGGAGGAGGCAGATTTATTTTGGGGAGAGAGCGAGCACACGAATGAGGGGAAGGATGGGAAGGGGCAGAGGGAGAGGGAGGAGGCAGACTCCCTGCTGAGCACGGAGCCCCAGTGGCACTCTGCTCTCGGGTCCCAGGACCCTGAGATGATGACCTGAGCCGAAACCAAGAGCCAGGCCCTCAACCCACCGAGCTACCCAGGCACTCCCAGAACAGTATTAACTTTAATGTCTTTGTGTAGTGGAGGGAAAGATTGGCTAGTTTAATAATATTATTTTCAGGAAATTTTGGAATAAAAGGATTTTTGGATGAATGAAATAGTAGCAGAAAAGAGCTTGTACAACTCCCAATTTATGGAATTTATCCTGTTAGGTAACTTGTTCTGTTTTGTGACTGGACAGGATCTAATTCACCTCGAAATAGCTTGGTATTTATACATTTTTTGTCAGTTTTGTTTTTTTTTTTTTAAGTAATCTCGACACCCAACATGGGGCTCCAACTAATGACTCTGAGATCAAGAAAGTCAGCTGTTCACTGACAGAGCCGGCTGGGCGCCCCTATGTTTTTTTATTTTTTTTTTTTTTTCCCAAAATACTTTTATTTTTTCATTGTTACAAGATTCATTGTTCATGTACCACACCCAGTGCTCCGTGCAATACGTGCCCTCCGCAATACCCACCACCAGGCTCACCCAACCCCCCACCCCCACCCTACGTTTTTTTAAAAGAAAGTGTGGGAGCAGAAGTACTGAACTTCAAGAATAGGAAAGCTTTCTCAGCATTCAACAAACATACTAGGTACCTACTGTCCTACTATATGTCAATCCTCCCATGTTATTAGCACTTTCTACATTTTCTTAACAGACATCAAAGTGCTCATAAACTCTTCTTTGCAGACTTCCTGATAGAGGTAGAAAATGAAAACCACCTCGAGTATGAGGTTATTGAACATGGAAAAAGAAAAACATGAATCAAATGCTCCTCTGTTCTATGTTAAAAAAAAAAAAAAAAAGATGAAGAAAGCGATATATATAGATCAAGCCCCCTTAGGAATGAACCAAGGATTTCTTTCCCACCTTGCATTGTTTTGTTACAGTGGAAAAAAGAATACTTTCCAGTATTCCTAAGCATTAAAGTGTATAGCACTTTGAAACATCTTAAGAATGGGGGGCACCTGGCTAGCTCAGTAGCACATGGGACTCTTGATCCTAAGGTCGTGAGTTTGAGCCCCATGTTGGCCATAGAGATTACTTTAAAAAAAAAATCTTAAGATTGGGACATGTGGGAATGGCATAGCACGAGAGCCATTTGGTTGGTTATCCTAACGGATCGTGGTTCTTGAAAGAATTTATTTGCATTACATATTATTAGGTTTACAAATATCTTTGGTCTTTGGAAATGTAGATTGTTTTTACTTGCAAGAAAATGTGGTAGACTTCTTTGAAACAATTAATAAGCATTTCCTGTTTACTTCACAGTCCTGTGTTACAAGGACTATCAGGAACCCCCAGGAATAGTGGAGATTGGTTTCTTAGTTGTCTGCTGGAAGTAGGGAACTACCCTTAAATAATCAGAGATTTTATTGACAGAACATACTGGTTTCTAGAAGGAAATGGAATAACCTAGCAGTCGTGAGTACAGACTCTAAAGCATGGATGTAAGCATGTCTTATAAATAAGATATAAGACACAAATGCCACTTATACTTAGTGTATAAACCTGAATAACACGCTTAATCTAAACTCAATTTTCCACCCATATAAGCTCAGTTTCCACATATGCAACATGGGAATAATAATAGCCATCTCGTAAAGGTTGTTGTGAGAATAATTTTATTTTTATTTTTTTAAACAATTTTATTTATTTGAGAGAGTAAGAGAGAGAGCACAAATGGGGGGAGAGGCAGAGGGAGAGCAGGCTCCCTGCTGAGCAGGGAGCCCCACTCAGGATTCAATCCCAGGACTCCGGGATCACAATCTGAGCCCAAGGCAGACACTTAACCAACTGAGCCACCCAGGCGCCCCTGATTGTTTCATTTTTATAATATGTTTGTGCTTCATTAAAAAGCCAAAATGAGGGCACCTGGGTGGCTCAGTCAGTTAAGCGTCTGCCTTCAGCTCAGGTCATGATCCCCGGGGTCCTGGGATTGAGTCCCACATCAGGCTCCCTGCTCAGTGGGGAGTCTGCTTCTCCCTCTCCCTCTGCCTGCCGCTCTCCCTGCTTATGCTCTCTCTCTCTCTCTCTCAAATAAATAAATATTTTAAGAAAAGGCCAAAATGAGTAAGTTAAAAACAGACAAAAGGTGGTAGAAAGTTCTGGAACTCTAGCCTTTTTTTTTTTTTTTTTTTTTAAGAATAAAGCTGTATTTAAACACCATGTAAAAGGAAAAAGGTGTGATAGTTTGGCTTTTCCTTCAGTTCATTCTTACAACAATCACAAGCTTTATTGGTTCTAATCGTGCCCTTTATTCTGATAATCAAATCTAACATCATAGTATTTCTGGAGAACATCAGAATCTTATTTAAAAGCTAGATTCACATCATCTATCCTTCATATGACAGAGGAGAAAACTGAGAGACAGAGGAAGCTCTGACAGGCTCAATCAGGCAAATAGCCACACAAAAAGCGTTGGCCCTTCTGCCCTCTTGGCTTCTATATTGATGTCCTCCGGTGTGTCTGTCTTTCCCCCAGGCTCAGGGTCTAGCTGGGAATGTTGATAGGTGTAGGTTGGGTTGAACACTTCCTGTATTTTTAACCATAATAGAGTGGTTTCAGTTTTCCTGAAATGTAGCCCTTACTCCTATTCCAACCCAACAAAAAAATCACACTTAAAACTTTATAGATGCTTGTGTTTTGGGAGTCTGTTTTGTGGAAACACATAGGATCATTTCTGAGATGCGTAATGGGGGTTTGGGGTGGGGGGATGTTGGTGTTACTGTTTTAAATTTACCATTAATATAAAATTTGTGTTTTAGTGTTTGGAAATGGGAAGTGACTGGCCACGAATTTAGTTATATGGTGTAGACGCACCGCCGACAAAAGGAACACACGATGTACAATGAAGCATTTATGTTTACTTTTTAATGTACTGGTGAAACTGTAGGGCATTAATGTTTCTAAATATTTTGTCGCTCTCCAAAGCGACAAATCGATCCTAAAGAATGCTTTTATCAAATTCATCAGAACCTTCAGCATTCCAAAAATGTTATTTGTTCTTTAATTCAATTCAACTTAGCATTTGAAAGGTACATTTCAAGTGACATTTGAAAGATGACATTTTCTAGATGGTATTTCACTTCAACTTGGTGCCTCAACACTTCAAAAACAGACAGCTTCCCTTGAAATAAATGAAGAAATACAGACTGTGGAAATTTAGCCATTCTAGATCTTAGCTCACTACAAAGTGTTAGATTGTTTTTTGTTTTGGTTTGGTTTTTTTTTTTTCTGTCGTTCACCTATTGAGTTAAGCATAGCTGGAGAAGAATGAAAATATATCAACTAGTTGTACCAATTCATAATCAATAAAAAGCTAAACACTTAAGCAGAAAATTTATCACAGATTTGTTCCTAGCAAAGCAGCTATTTCTGCCTTGCCATCATCATCAGAAGCCACATTCGGAAAGAAATCATTTGCTTGAAGCAGCCGTGATATATAAGCCCTATGTGGTCTCGTGATTCAGATTTAGGAATATCAGCCACAGAGGGTCTAAAGGCATTGTGCATTAGTATGTATTGAGACCTCATTCCAGGTGGCCAGCAGCTGGACTTTTTAAAAATAAAATTTCCGAAATAAATGGGAAGTGCTTGTTTCCAGGCAGTAAGTGTTTTATTTAATTGAATCATCCTCAAAAACATCATAAATTAGGCAGAAAAGGGAGTCGTGCATATTTAATATATTTGTTTTATATTTCCCCTAGTCAACAGAATAATGAAATTCCTTAACTACTTCTCTTTAACTTGCACGAAGAAAGCACGGTATGTTGCTAAATCTCTTTTCACGAGCACCACGGAGAAACAACTTTAATCCTTGTTAGAAAATTGCCGAGTCTGGGACTGACAAAGAGCTCATGCTTGGTCCATTGTTAGTGCTCCCCGGCCCCAAGAGCAGAGCCCTTTACAGCTGCGTGGATCCCGCCCGGCTCAGCTGCACTATTTAGGAGAGGAGGTTTGTCAATTTCTATTGACAATGGAGAGAGTTTTTCAGGGCCTGTAGCAGTGCTCACACAGTTGGGGATCAATGCCAGCCATTCAGGCTGCACCCTCTTTCATTGCTTTGGTTTGTTAATTCAAGACTAAAGGTCCACTGAGGGGGTTCAGGGTGTTTAAGAAAGCTGATAAACTGTTTAAGAAAGCTGAAGAACTGCAAGCGTTTATAGCCCTGGTGTGGCAATTTCCATAGTCAGTGGCAACTCCTGGCACTGAGGGAGCTGTGTCCTTGTTGACCCTCTTGTTATTAAAAATGCACAAGTGCTGCGCTTCTCAATATTTCAACACTCTTTCATTGTCAATACCACCTTCTGAGCCCTTCAGCTTGTTGCTTGCTCTAAAGATCTTCTTAGATTGGGTTTGAAAACTTCACCTTAAACACTAGATTAGACTGATGTCCTGTTTTCCGTGCTCCTGTTGATTTGTTGAACCTTCCCAGGGCTGGGAAGCAAGTAGCAGCTTGATGGGGAGACGGGCTGCTAATATGATTTACCAGTCTACAGTCATGCACAATAAGTGTGAATAAATACAGGGGTCTCACAGAGTCAACCCGAGCCTTTCCTTTTCTTTTATTTTTGCTTTAAAAGAAATATCTCAAGAAAATGAAGTGAGTAATGCATGCCCTTACAGGAGTTGAATGAACCACAAAAAGGAAAAAAATATTTAAAAAAAACTTATTTTTCGTTAAAGGGGTAGGCTGCTGTCATGGATTGATGTAGGAAAAAAAAAATGTAGAATTTACACTTACTGCTTTCTTCCTAAGTCGACCAAAGCAAAGAATGAAGCAGGAATGCCATACCCATGACTTCAGTGCAAACTGCAGCGCCCCTTCCTTGTCATCCCCCGAAGGGAAAAAGTGAATAGTCAACCAGATTGTTTCATGAAGTTAACTTTTCCGAAATGAAAGGACATTTGCTAACATTCGGAGTTGGCTGCACATTCGCCCTTTTCAAATGTTTCTTTTTTTTTTTTCTTTGTGTCAGGGAGGTTGCTTTTGCTTGGGGTGGGTGAAAATGAAGAGAACCTACCTTTGAGTTTTGTGTTAAGATGAAAAAAACAGGACCTACCATATTCCAGCGCCCAAAAGAGGAACATATCAATTCCAGCACCAGAAATAGAAAAGTGCTGGAGATTTCTGTTTGGTGGTTGTGTTTGTTTGCTTATTTGTTTGCTTGGAGCGTGTGTGTCTGTTTGTGTGTCTCTTTCACCATAGACAAGAAACAGTCCTAGTGGGTTTTTTGTTGTTGTTAGTAGCAACGTAAACTCTGAGCTAAAGTGCTGCTTTCCCTTAATTGCCTGACTTAGCTGAAAATCTTCAAAATACTTTGACTTGGGAACCAAGAAATATGCATTTTTATCTGAAAAGAATGATTTTTCTTATAGAATTTTCCTTATCGAGTAATGGGTTGCCTTTAAAACTAAGATGATGGTAAAGTAGCTGAAGCTTTTTACTTTACAATGGTTCTCTTTTCTTCTCTGTTTTATAGTTAACTTCCGATCATTTTATCCCCAACTGATTTTTCTCTAAAATTGCAATTTTGGCATTGTGTTAAAGACATGCTATTAATAATAAATTTCTGTGTTACTTTAGATGCCCTTTTGATTATCACTTAATCATAAGTATCATGTGTAATGGGAAAATGAGTTAATTTTAAATTGTGTAAGGATTTTTTTAAAAACATAAAGGTGCATATGGAGAAATTCTCAAAGTGTTTTCATTTCCCTCAAATTCATACAATTTATCATAGATATAGTAACTTTACAGTCTAACAGATTAACTAGTATGTTATGCTAGACTTCATATATCATATTTTGTTCCCCCAACAAAAAAAAATATTATATCTTACAGAATGACTATATTTGAGTCATAACCATTATGACTACATTTTAGCTTTCAAATTATCTGGAGACTGGTATAGGGTGAGAGTCTTAACTTAGTATCTTATATTCGCTATCACCAATACCTGAAAGTGTTTACCTATATATTAAGTAGAATTCAAGAGGTTGCAGCTATAAATAATTTGAAATAAGGAAGTATAGGATTTAAATACCATTGGAAATTACTGTGTCAGCTGAAGTACTGACTTCATTAGCAGTTTATTTTTTTTAAGAATTTAAGGGTGTATCTTATTTTTGCAAAACTTCTTTCCAATACTTTTATAATATCCGGAAAATTAAGAAAACAACCCTTAGGAAAGAGCAAAATCAGGTACATGAATAACATTTTTCTGTTTTAATTTTAGTTTATTTTTTTCAGTGTTCCAAGTGAATAACATTTTTTTAAATTATAGTCTATCTCACATTTTAAAAACCTGAAATTTTCATTCATCCATGTGCTATCATAGTATTTAGCAAAACAGTTATTCATTTGAATTAGCTTATCTCATTTTATGCATGTATGTTCAGTATACTAACAAATTAATAGAAATAAGTCTAACGAAATGTGAAACGGATTCATGTTTCATTTATGCTTAAAATATCATTTCTTATACTAAATTTTATCAGAACAATGTTAGTTAAATACAAGTCCAAATGAATTTCAGACTTACTCGTATCAAGTAAGATTTCTCTTAGCAATTGAATTTACTATTTTATTAAGGAAGAAAAATATTTTTTAAGATTTTTTTCCCTGTGTTTGAATACCTAAGCACACACGCACCACACATGCATGATCTCTGGCGTCACTATATTTCTGTATACAAACGAGACACAAAATCCCTTCTCTTTCAAAAACTCTCTTCATTTCCTACGTGCCGAATGGACTTTGCTATTTCTCACGGTTATCTGAATGAGAAGCATTATTATTTTTACAGTATTACGTAAACCTAGCTCTAGCATGGAGTGGTGAATCCCTTAAAATGCCACCGCCAATGGTAGATTGCTTTTTAAAAACAAAACAAAAAATAAAATGTCTTCTTTTACTATACCCCTAGACATTACCGAGGAGCAGGAAATTACATTAGAGGAGAATTTTGATTTTCCCCTCAAGAGAGTGGTAATAAAGAGGAAAAAATAAGAACCCTCCAAAAACACTAGCAAAATGAAACCAATTCTTTCATGATTTAGTCAACTGACCTCTTCTTTTTGATTCTGATAGACACAGCAATTCCATCCTGATAAAATGCCTGCCTAAGGTCCAAAAGCTTTATTTTAGGTGGTTTTAAAACATCTTGGCAAATACTTGACAACCTCTAGTAGATAAGGGTGTGATCGCGGATCCCTGGCTGGTTAAGCCGAGGCAGGGCTTCCCCATCGCTTCTGTAACCTGTTATTTCTAGGGATTGACTGCGTGTGTCATGGCATAAGGCTTCTACTCTTCGATTTTTACATAATGTACAGGCTAATAAGAAATTTCCCCCCGAAAATAATTCACCTGCTTTGTCCTGCTGTTTGGGAGCCCATTCAGTCCCGTAATATGTATTTAGTGCCCATCGTTACCTACAAATTACAAAGCAGGCCACTAGGCTGCAAGTGTGGGGAACACGGTTTCCCATGAATATGTTACAGCTGAAAGACTCATGTTAATTCATGTAGAGAACAGCCTAGGTCAACGTAGCAGATTTTCTAGCAAAACATACAATTCTGTTAACAGGAAATTATAGCATTATTGACTTCAAGTGCTGATCTGTGGTCATTCCAGAGTGTGTCATTACCCCCTCATTACCGAATCTGTTACATGAATACTGCAGAGGCTGTTTTTCTGTTTTGTTCTCCTCCCCTCTGCCCCCATCCTTCTTTCCAGCAATGGTACAGCAGTTCCATGAAAGTCATTTGTGTCTGGTTGGCTGATAGATTAGACCTTCAGCTTCATATTTACCAACTGAAGACGCTCATCAAGATTGTGAAGGTAAACAAAATGTGTTTAGATGTGACTTGCCCACCAAGCTATCAAGAGTAATGGCTAGATATTGACATACAAAAAAACTGTGTTCGATGTAACTGAGTGGATGTAAGTACTTTAAAAACCTCACTCTCGGCAATGATAAGCTACTCTTCACTTACATTTTCCGTTAGATTATTAAGTCAATGTTAATCATTTTTTTCTGCCCTAATGAAATATATTTTATCGAGTAATCACATTTTAAGATAATGTACATAAAGCCTCAGGCACATTTACCTGATTGTAGTAGGTCCACAGTAATTTGGTATTAATTTTCTTAATTATAGAAATGTTTTCTCCTAATACATTTCCTTCATATTTAGTAGGATCACATATCATTATGAGGGCTTTTGAATGTTATTTACCCACAGCATAAGGAGAGTCTCCACTATTTTGTTATACTCTGACACGAAAGTCACACAGTCACTGCCTGGCTTCCTCTGGAAGCACACCACATCTCACACAGAAGAGATGATCAGTTTGTGTCTGGGACCATCCGAGACAACCAACAGGTGTCACATCACTTAAGCAAAGCCATTTCGACTTTTGCTCTTCGAGAGAAAATGTTAACAGCTTACATATTATATTTATTTATTTATTTATTTTTACATATTATATTTAGTAAGGGCTTTAAAATCATATATTTATTTAACGTGATTTTTCACACTCTGTAAATTCTAGTGGAAACACAGAATTTGCCACAAGTATAACTCTTTCTTAAAATTGAGACAACTCCTACTTTATGCCTAAACACATAACTCTAAGTTATCGAGAATCAGCTGTTCTTTTAAAAAGGTGACCTTCACTTCCATTTTAGTGCCATTTATCAAATGGGATATACATATACCATATGTATAGATCTAGATCTGTGTATATATATGTGCACATATATGTATATGTGTATATAGGCACACATATATGTTTCTATTTATTTGTATGTATGTGCATATATGACATACACACACACATTCAATGGTTCTTAGTGTCACTCCTGACCTATTGTTATCAGTATCACCTGGGAACTTGTCCGGCATGCAAATTTTCGGGCCCCACCTCAGACCTACTGAATCAGAAACTCTGAGTGGGGCCCAGTAATCTATATATTAACAAGCTCACCAGATGATTCTGATGTTAAAGTTTGAGAAGAACTATTGCATTACATCATTAAGTTTTATCCACATTAAAATATTTTCCATCATTCTCTAAGTTCCCACAGTCTAATTAGAATACATGTTCTTCTGTGCCGTAGCCACACAGGTTATCACAAATTAGAAAGAACCGTAAATAGGAAAGTTCCGTTCTACAGTGAGAAATCAGCAAATCTGCTGGAGCGTAAAACCAGACAAGTCATCTCATGGTAATAGCAATCACGATTAGTCATAAATAACAAGTAAAATGATAGCCACCCGCTAATTTTTAATACTACTGAACATACCGCATTTCAGTGGACAGAATATCTTTGGTCCAGAGCCCTTCTTACCAGGTGTTATTTATTTTACAAAGAAACTGAAAGCATAGTACGATCCATTCACATTTGCCTTCATTTCTGCAATGTTTCTTCCTTGTTTCTATAAATGTGACTTGGAGAGCTTCCAAATGAAGTTTGTCATCAAAGAGAATCTGGATTGTCTGTATATACCTTCTAAATATACGTGTATGTTAAGGTTGCAGTCTGTACTGTGACTAATATTGGGATCAGCCATATTTTCAAGTTAATATCTATTGCATTCAAGATGTCAGAAAGGACCTAGTCGGCTGATCGATATTTGTTGATAGATTGTTAAGTTCTCTGTTTTCAGAATAAATCTCCATTGTTTACTAGCCCATCATTTGTTTCTTTGAAAGTTACTCCTCTTCTCATATTCACATTGTCATTACAATTAAAGATCAAGCAGCAATGAATATTTTAGCAGAACAAAATGGTAATGTCATGAATTATACGGTGACATTTCCATTGTACTCTAAACCAATCAGTTTATCTTATTTTAAGATAGTCTTCATTATGGGCTACCAGTAGTCAAGACTGATAAATATGAAAATAAATTTCATGAGTATGTTTGGCTTTCCATGCTTTGTTTTTCACAAGCAGGTCCCCAGACTCAGCCAATGCTTTCTTTGGCTGATACATCTAATCAAATCGTAAAGCTTTATTTAATAATTAAAATTATTATTTTCACAGTGAAAATCAGGATGAATTAATAATTTAATGTTTTAATTGTTCCTTTTCCTACTTTGAATGTAAAAAGACTTTAACCAATTTCATACATAGATTCATAATTCTTCAGAACCTATATGGTTATATTTTTAATGTTCATTTCTCAGTGAATTTAAGAAGCTGTTAAAGAGCAACGTATACAGTTGTGAAGGTCCCTGAGTAGGCTTTCCTCCCTTCCACATCACCTAGAGTAAGCCAGCATGTTACCACACAGTAGGGCATCCTATCCGGGAGCCAGGCTGCACAACTCTGGCAATCTAGTCCTCACTACTCACAGGCATAGTCATTCTTCTGGGCCCACCAGAGACATCTGTGCCCACAGATGCCAACAAGCTGTCTGTGATAGCCAAATCTGCCCCACAAAGACACTTAGATACTAATTGATTCATTCATGTTCTCGCTAAGAAAAAACAAATTCCCCTAAGAGTTTCACAAAGAGTTTAGGACTAAGAAATTATCCGCAAAGTTTTAACATCAGAATGATGCATTGAGGAAGGGAGAAAAATAGACCCCTCAAAAAATCAAAATGGCTGAAGGATTGCAGTCTCCCTAGTGGCCATGTGACGTTTAAAAGCAGTGAACATAAATCTGCTACCTCTTTTACTAAGAGGAAAGAAGACAAGTGAGCAGCACCCTCATGGCAGGCCCTTGTCTTAAATAAGACCTAGCAGACCTTCGCTGGCAGCCACAGAGGATGTTCCCGAGTCAATAACGTTTTATGAATTCTAAAAAGAGAGAGAGGGAGACAGCAGGGGTACCTGTCCTGCAGCTCCCCTAACTGCTTATTGCCTGGTGATAAAATAAGGAAGTAGAGACCTAACAACATGTAAATTAGAAAGCTTTCAGGACTGCAAATCCACAATACAAATCAGTCCTCACCAACATATATAATTTAGCTAAGTCTAAGGAAAGTCAATTCTAATAAAATAAGAAAGTAGGACGCACAAACTCAGTGTATGATTGTCAGCAGAACAGTCATACTTCATGTCCAACGCATTATCTGTACGTGAATATTTTGTGTGCTTCATATATTTTTAATCGAACTATTAAACAGTTACAGTCTTGCACACAAATCTGTGGTGATAATACCATGTATGTCAGTTACCAGATTTTCGGGACAAAACTTGCCTTTCGGAGCTATTTTGATGGGTTTTAACGCAAATAAGTTTTGGTATAAAAGAGTACCACCTTAGTAATAATAAGCTTAGAAACAGCTTAGAAAGAGAATATGAGGATTGTGGGGTGTAGATATCTTAAAATGTAAGTAAAAAATAGTTTTGATCATGTAAGAAAAAAAAAGTCTCTGAATCAAATTTTTATTTGCTGTTAAGATACGTCTGATACTGTACAATATTTCTCACAGTTCAGTTTATTTTTGGTGGACTGGTGGTGAACTTTTTAAATATAAAATTTAATTTATAACAAGTGATTATCTAAATAAAAAAATTGTTATTCACCCTCCATACATATTACCTCTGAACCTTGGAATGATACTGGGGGTATAAGTCAGAGTAAAGAAGAGAGGAAGATAAAATGTGAAATACCAATGGTCCCACGACCTTTTTATGGTTTTACTCCTTTCCCAAAGTCTGCTAATATGCCAGGTGTGTATATCAAGGGTTTTAAAATGCCATTCAGCAGCAGCATTTCCTACCTCATACAAATAAGTACCTTCAATTCAACTGTGTGAATATTAAAAGTTTCCTTCTATAGATGAGGGAAATCAAGCATCTCTTAATGTTAATTTTCAGCCACTGGAGTGATAGTATGGGGCCAGGAAGTACAACATTCCTTCTTATTTGACTTTCTTCATCTATTAAGTATAAAGCAAACAACAAAAAAAGTGCCCACTAGAAATCATTTAGAACCAAACAGTGGCACATTGACAGATACTGGTACTTGAGGGCCCGTCCATTGACATCAGAATGCTTACTATTCTAAATGTAACCTAGGACGGTAAACAAAATCGTAAAAGACAGTTAGCATTAAGAACAGCCTTAGAAGTGCCTCCATACAATGGGATATCTTTATTTAAAAATCAATAATAAGATACCTTGTTGGCCAAAGAAAAATCATATCTGAGGAAGATTGCCCTTAAGGGGATGAATGAAATAAGGGAAGATTTATAGGTTACGTGTCTTCTGTGCCACAGAGCCCAGCATTCTGTTGTTCTTGTCACTGTTCTTAAGAATCACTACATAAACACTAACATGGTGTTTATTCTATTTTTGACATGTACTACATCAAATAATATACTTTTCACAGAAAATACAAATACACGTTTTATTAGCCCATCCATGGAAACTTTATGCCAGAATTTGACACTTCACGTTCCATGGGAATTTCAAAAGGAAAGGGCAGAATTCATACAGACTTTTAGGTGTACACAAATTTTTACCCAATGGTACGTATAATAAATGTTATAATTCAGAAATGCTGAAAATGCATATTTCTTTTATCGATAATAGGAGTAATTCTCCTCTCCCTCCACACCTCCCCCCAAAAACTAATGTATTTTTTGGTATTAAAGGAACTGAAAAACCAAGAATTCCTTCCTATTAAGAATGTACCTCAGTGCGTATCATTTCACCTTTGTTACAAGTCATTCAAATAGTAAAGTCTGTGCAATCGGGAATATTTTGGAGGAAAGCTCATTTGTCATCTGTCACAACATTTTGATCTATTCAAAGTGATCCTAGTTTGAAAAGCAAGATCCGAAGTCTCATTTCATTTTCTCCCCAGAAACACACCAACAAGTTGATTGACATGGGCAGCTAGAATCGGGAACCATTAGTGAATGGTCCGAGATCATTTTTGAAATGCCAACTGAGGATATATGCATACAGACATCCACATTGACATTCATGCATACAACCCATAAGTTATCTAAGCAGACTCTCTCTTCCTCCAGAAAACGTACAGGGACTTCCGACTGCAGGGTGTGTTAGAAGGCACACTGAACAGTAAGACCTATGATACTTTGCACAGACGGTTAACGGTGGAGGAGGCTACAGCCTCTGTCTCGGAAGGAGGAGGACTTCAGGGCATCACCATGAAAGACAGTGATGAAGAAGAAGGCTGATAACCGCCGACGCTGTAGGAGGAAGGAGGATGTTGACCTTGTTTATTTTGTATCCTGCCTTTGTAATTACACTGATTGTCTGGACCAAATAAAAATGCTTGTATTTCGCTCCACTTTGTAAGGAGTCAACCAGGAAGCAGAGTTAAAGGGGAAAATGCCAAGGTTGTGTTTTTGTTTTTGTTTTTAAGATCAGCCTCTTCTGTGCAGCTTGACCTAAAATGAGCTTTGGCTTTGTTTGTGATTGGAACATGATTTTTAGTTATTTAGAAGCTTTGACTTTTTCTTCTTTAATTACATCAAAGTAGTGTCCTCTGTGTGAAATGAGATCTGCATTTCTCATAGTACGACATCGTGAGAAGAAGCCATTTCTGATCACTGTGTCAGCTCTATTGTACCCTTGTTAAAATAGTGTGTATTTAATAGTTTATCACTTCTGTGTCAAGGGGTTGTTGTTTTTTTTTTATAGTTAATTTGCCATTTTTGTGATGTGTGTAAAAACTTTAACCTTGGTTCTTAGTACTCTGAATTCATCTGCAGGCTTAAAGGACTGCCAAACCAAATATAGACTAGATCCTCCATCAGCTTGTGTCCTGTTCTAGTCTAAACATACCTTTCAAGTTTAGAAAAAAATCCCAAAGCGTAAGGTAGTAAATGTGCTGCCATGAACATACCGCATTCTCCTACTTCTAAGTGTAACAGCTTGCAGGCAATAAAAATCTATTTGGTCAAAACCACTTCTGTATTTATTAGACTTATATAAATGCAGTAAAAAATGTTTGCAGTATTACAGACATCCCAACAATTTGGCTCTGTGTTTTTCTTTTTTGTTTTGTTTTGTTTATAATCAGATGAGTAAAAGATACTAACACTGCTTTGCACCTAATAGGCCCACACACTTGTGAAAAGAATAAGTTATTACGAAAGCATATTTCCATACCAAAAATAATATTGACTACATACTCATATATTATTAACATTAGCAATTAGTGTTAACTAATAATAATAGTAGTAGTGCTAATGATTTAACTAGCAGTTGACATTAATTAACAGTTATTTCTTCCCCCACAGTATTCTCTTGCTATAATTTTAAAAGATCTCAATATTACACTGTATAATTTCTCAATGAAGTTTAATTTTCATATTTTTTTCCCTAAAATGTCCTGGCATATTGTGCTACTATATTCTTTATAAGTAAGTTTTAAATGAGGTACGTTAATGCAAAATAACTGGAGGTATCCTGAATTTGTGTAAACTCTAGTTCAGGAATTTTGGAAGTGAAACTACTTCGTAGACCTCCAAATTCATTCTTTTTTTTTTTTTTTAAGATTTTATTTATTTATTTGACAGAGAGAGCGAGAGATCACAAGCAGGCAGAGAGGCAGGCAGAGAGAGAGGGGGAAGCAGGCTCCCTGCTGAGCAGAGAGCCCCATGCGGGGCTCAATCCCAGGACCCTGAGATCATGACCTGAGCCGAAAGCAGAGGCTTTAACCCACTGAGCCACCCAG
This sequence comes from Potos flavus, assembly GCA_028534135.1. Classification (NCBI taxonomy): domain Eukaryota; kingdom Metazoa; phylum Chordata; class Mammalia; order Carnivora; family Procyonidae; genus Potos; species Potos flavus. The sequence continues at coordinate 68,902,027 of CM052887.1, read as the reverse complement.
GCGCCCCCCCAAATTCATTCTTTTGCAATGTTAATAAATGGTGCCTCAGTAGCTGGACTAGTTCACAAAAATCCATTTGATCTAGTTATTATATGATACTGGTTTGGGCTCAAATCTGGGTCCTAGGGGTAAGACCTTTTGTGACACAAGATAAACATGAAAGGAGATTTCTTAACCTTTCCTGGATTAGAGACTAACTCTCCCAACTCAGTATTGTGGGAAGGCAGTTTGTCCTGGAATGCTCTCTTTTCCTCTCTCTGCCCTCACATCCAATAGCACCCTGTCTTGGGGCAGCCAGGTGTCCAGTCCTGCTACCCTAAACTCAAGCGGCGCCCTCCCCATGCTTGCTGCTGTACAGCTCAAATGGCTGTAGACTCGGAAATTACCCACCTTGTTTTCCCCTAAATGTCTGTGTCTTTGATACAGCTCATCTCTGAGTAATTGGCCCATGTTGTCCTAAACTATGAATGATGAATTACTGATGCTCCTCCCCCCCTTAGCCATAGATAGAGATACTCCAGGAAATATCTAGCTAATCCAATTCAGACATACAGTGGAAAGCATTGGGGTCAGCAGGGTCTTGCTGCTGATCTGAGCTATTTCACCTGCCTACTGGCCCTCTTTGCTGGTCAGCCTTCTGTAGTTTCTCTCCGGATTTGAATGTTCTCTGCTCCTTCCCTTCTGTGCCCAGGAGATGTCTAAAAGCTCCATTCCCCAGCCCAACGTCCAGTGGCTTCCACAGGGAGGACAGAGCCAAAGGCAGGTAGTGGAGACGCTCACAGGTTTATGATGACTTTGTGGACCAGCCTTTGAGCCACAGAAAGGTGTCTGAAGAGAAATTTATAAAGCAACTGAAAAAGAATGAAAAGTCATTTTGGGGTTTTTGCCCAGAAATTCTCTTCAACATAACTGCAAATTGCTTGAAATGACTTAATTGTTCATTGGTGTGTGTAACTGTTAGGGTGAATATCCAAGCATCTGTCTATTAAGGGAAGCCAAGTGTTATTTTTCAAGTAGTATTTCACTAAAAGGGATTTAATTGAAAACCTAACAAACCTTACAAAGTTTTTAAAATGAAAATCATTTTTAACTCAAAAGAAATAGCTCTACCCTCCTAAATGGTTCAGTGGAGGGGCCAAAAAGCGCATCCTTTGGGCAGTTTAAGAAGTGTTGCCGGAGAAAATAACTAATGCAGTCTAATAACCAGCTGAAATGGGTCTGTTAAATAACACGTCTAAAAGGAAAGTTTCTCCAAACTCACGGAGAAAAATAATAATAACCCCTTTTCCCGGAAAGGGAAAGAACGTAAACCTCTCAGCTCCAGCTGTGGGTCGTTCTTGTATTCACGGATTTTTCCACTTGAATTCCTCTTAGTTCTTGTTCATTGTTCCTCGCTCTGCAGAAAGGATTTCCTGCTACTTTTGCAGTAAACGCCGGTGCAAACTGTCTCAGCCCCTCCCCACCCCCCCCACGGTCAGAGCCCGGCCTGGCCCGGCGTCGCCCTCCTTCGCCCGCGAAGACACAGGAAGAAGGGTCCGTGAGCTCCCAGAAGGGCGCTTGGTGAGAAAGAGGTCACCCGGCCATCGCTGCTCATGGAGCCCCTCCCTGCTGCGACCGTCAGCCGTGCGGGAGGCGCGTGCCCCCAACCACCCGCCGCGAAAACCCGCGGGGACCCGGGGCCGTCTCTGGGCGCAGGGGCCAAGCGCGCCGGCCGTGCGCGGGATCCCCGCGAGCCGGAGCCCAGAGCCTGCCTTCCCAGCCCCTCCCGCCGCGCGTTTCGTAGAAGGACCTGAGCGGGGAGATTCGAGCGAGAGCTTGGTCTCTTTTATGTCTTACTCTCCAAGCAGAAAATGGAAATTTCCCGGTCCGGGTCCCTTAAGGGAAGTGATAGATCGGTGTTCCTGAGAGACGGTCACGCGTCGCGGGCGCGGGGGCGAGCACTCGCCCGGAGAGCTAGCGGGTCGGCCCGGCGCGCTCTGCCTCCACCGCCCGCGGGAACCCCCACCCGCGGCCCTCCACGCGTCCCGCCCGGGCCAAGAAAAACAAACAACAGTGGACTAGTTGTGTGCGGAATTTGGAGGCCAGATTTGTGGGAGTTCTGGAAGACAGTGCTCATCCTACCTTTACACGGGGTCCCCCTACCTCACCCCACCCCCTGCCCGGGTGCTATGCCGGGAGCCGCGGTGGAGAGCGGGTCTCCTATTCCTTCCAAGCTCTGCTCCCCGGCTGGGCAGGAACCTTCGGGGAAAGCGGACGGCTTGGTTGGCTCCGGTACTTTGCTGCAGCTAGAGTGGAGCCCAGGGGCCTGGGCACCCGGGCCTGGGCACCCAGGAGGAAGCGAAGAGGAGCTGGGAACCCCGCAGTGGCCGCAGTCCCCGAAGCGCGAGGCCGGCGTCTGCCCACCCCACCCCCTTCCAAGGGTGAGGCTTTCCCCCAGCGTTGGCTGAAAGATGGGGTGCAGAGAGGCCTTAATCCGTTCTTCTCTGTGACGCTGAACTAAGATACTTAAAGGAACAGAAGCGGATACAGACCGTGAGCACAACGCTCTGAGCCTAGGTTCCCCAAGTCACGAGTGACAGTCAGTCGCGCCCTTAGTCCCTGTGCATTATGTGATTGTTTTAAGGGAATAGGCACTGGAGTGTGAGACTATACTACTGAGAAAAGAGAAGTGAGAGTAAAAATTCGAATTGTTTCCCAAATGAAGAAGACCCCCGATTTAAACAAAAACCCAGAACCAGGTGCACGTGACGCAGCTTGGGAAATCGTAGTAAGCAGGGCCTTGGAGGCAAAAACCCCTGGGTTTGCCTCCTAACTGCTACACTCTTGCCCGCGTCTGAGCTCTGTGTCCTTGGGCAAGTCACTTCACTTCTCTGTAAAATGGCCACTTAATCACGAAGGTGGTTCTAAGAATTAGAGGCATGTAATAAGTCGTGGCCAGTACTAGCTCGTTCTTCGTGAGGATGGATTGAGAAGAAATCGTGGTAGGCCTGCCTCTGTCAACGTGCACCACCACTCCCTGGCCATTCTCCCCCGGGGTGGTTTCACGGTCCTTCTAGATCACAGCCCGGTCCTCCCTGGCGTGTGAGTGGACTGGCTAGAACTGTCCGGTTCCCGGGTTATATATAAGGCCGGCCAAGTGGGAGGAGAGGAGCAGACGGGGAGGGGCAAACGTACTCGGGTGTGCGGAGAGGGCCAGCAATGCCGAGAGCAGCCCTTGAAGCAGTGGTTGGGAGGGGAGGCAGCTGGCGACATGCCTTTGGGCCACGAGGGGATGATGTTGGTCAGGGGCTCTGAAACAGGACAGGTACGATCCAGAGATGCTAGACCTATAGGCAAGGAATCTCAGACCTCGGCCTGTACCCAGTAGGTTAAGTTCGAGAGAATTTAAGGGGCAAATTGGTGTTCATTAACGTTTCCCAAAGTTGAAGGAGGCCTAGGTAGGCGTCCTGCGTCTCAGCCCAGAGATGCGCACGCAGGGAGCGCTTGGAAAATGCGCAGCGGAACCGAGAGAGAAGCAAAGGAAAGCAAACCGCCCCAGCGTGCCCGAGCTGGCCTCAGCCGCGGAAGCCGAGCAAAAACGGCATACACTGAGGGCGACAGTCAGCACCGAGTCCTAGCCCAGAGTGCTGAACCGACAGCCTTAGTAGGTTGTCAGGAAAACGCCAATAACTTGGAGGCCGGCCCGGGCTGAGGGCACGCCCCAGGGTCACATCCCAGCGTGTCCGTGACGAGGAAGACGCGTGTCATGGTGGTGCTGGGGCCAGGCACTCGGTGGCCTTGGGGATGCAGAAACTCATCGCTTACCAGAGGGGAAGACGCCTCGCCCAGCTTTGGACTGGGACTAGAGCTACTTTTTTAACGGGAGAGATGTTTCCCATCTTCATCATTCCTTTAAGGTAGCCTGCCTTCAGCTTCTGAGTTCCAGATCCAGGGAAGAATTTTACACACACACACACACTCACATACACACACACACACACACACATCACCCCGGAATACCACAGATGCCTTTAATCTCCCTGTACTTTGAAACTTTACATTAAAAGTGACTGTATTTATATGCTTATTTGTGGGTGACTTTTAAAAGGTAGCAAATAAACATGTTCTCAAATTGTCTAAAATCTTTTTCCATCCCTATGATCAGTGTTTCTCAAGTCAGAGAGGAAGTGAAGAGTTGATTTCTAATTCAAGAATCATCAGGCAGGGTAGTTACACTTTCCTGGGCTCTGACACACACATGCTTATGGCCATAGTCCCTACACACACTGTGTACCTTTGCAAAAATAAAACGTGATGTGTCCAATTACTTCCTTTTCTGCTTTAAATCAATTCTAGTTTGTCTTTTAACACTACTTCCTTGCTAAGACCCAACAAGTAAGACCTGTCTTGGGTGTGATTGGCAGAAAGAAACATTTAAATGCTGAAATTTGTTGTTTAGGGCATTTCCCTAAAACGCCAAGGAAGCAAAACTAATTGTAACTTTGGAACAAGATTTTGGTAGGGAAGTAGGAAAAGTTTCACTAAAAAGGGGTTACATAGGAAAAAGTCAGAACCCAACAGGACTGTATTTCAGAAAGCGGAAAGTGAAATGCGGAAAGGCTGGGGTAGTGGCAGATTGTGGCAAAAGAGAGCTTTGTTAGAACCTCCCCACCCCCAAAGCCCCATAATAATTTTTTAAAACACACTTCAAAGTTGCTGTATTGAAGAACTGCTTTCATTGTCATTCATTCAAACTGCCCAGTTTTTTGTTGTTGTTGTTGTTACATTGTGAGATTGCTAGGTGTGTTCTTTCATATAATTAGGATAGTCTATCAGAAAGTTGATTAATTTTGGAAATGCATAACTGCCTCTAAAGAGATGAAATCTGCTTTAATCAAACTGGGATTTTTGAAAAGCTTTTGTGAAAGGTTAATTCGTCATTCTTCAGAAGAAAGTGTCCCCTGGGGACCTCAGGACTGAATGTGGGAGAGCAGGCCCCCAAGGATAAGGAAAATCCTCAAAGTTGTGAAAAATAATTTAGCAAATGTGATTCTTTGTGTGTATTTTAACATGTCCATGTATCTAACCAGAAACTGAATCGTTGAGCAGAAGGGTTGTTTTTTAAGTACAGTTGTCTGAAAAATATTTTGGAAAAGTTTATAGCCTAACTTTTTAACAAGATGATAGGTAGCTTTTCATATGTAAAGTAGTTAATTTTAAAATCTCTTTTCAATCTCCAAGCCTCCCAAGAATGAAGTGGGCTTTGATTTAGTCCCATTTCACAGAAAAACAATTCAAGGCAAAGGGAACTGCCACCATCTGTTCTGGTTGACAAGGAGCCCGCTAGCTGTGTGGCCGTCCCCAGAGGAAGGCACCCCGGTTGAGGAGACCAAAGCAGGGCAGGAAACTGGCATCATTTATTCTAGCCCTCAAAATGTCTGGACACATTGGTGGTAAAGTACTTATGAAGAACTTTCTTAGAAAGGGGGAAAAGTTGTTCTCCATTTCAATGGATAATTGAAGAATCCAGCTTTAAAAGGATAGTAAGGGACCTGAAGGAGCCAAGGGGATTACGCTTTACTTTTTATGGGGCAGCAATTGGGGGGCGGGGGGGGGGGGCAGAATTCACTGCCTACTTGAAAAAGTGCATGTTTTCTCCTCTTAAGTTCCTGCCCTTACAGGTTTAATTAAAACCTCTAGAAATTAATGTAAATAACAACTGCACACTACGGAGGGGTTGGGTTGCAAGTTATAGAATATGGCCAGTTTTGCATAGGATTTTGCAGAGAAAAGGGAAACCGGGAGAACGGTAAGAGGCAGAAAACAGAGGAAGGGAAAAGGGTCTTCCGCGTTGCAGATTTCCAGTTACCACCGGCTCCCCCACCCGGCACAGAAACAATGGGAGGAGGGCGCCCTTGCTCACCCGCGGCTGGACGCGAGACTCCTTGGGCGAGGCCTAGCGCCTCAGCGCCACTGCGGCCATCGTGGCTAAAATAAGGGGACGCTAGGGTCCCACAGATCTTGCGTCTGGATTTGCTCTTGCCCTGCGTTCCACAGGGGATCACTAAGAAAATGCCTTAAGGAGAGCTCCAGAATTTGAATTTACCAGGGGGTATCTAAGTTCAAACTCAGGAAAAAAAGAAAAAAGAAAGAAAAAACTCTAACCCTAGAAAGGCAATGACAGCAATCACGTGTATCGTAGGGCTGCCACGTTTCTCTTTTCCATCTTATATTTGAATTGGCCAGTTGGAGCCCGGCGGACAGCGGGGTTACTCTGCCAGTAAATGTTGTGGCCTTCACTTATCTTGAGAAATAATAAATTGGAATACCTTATTAATATTAAAGGGTAATGATTTTGCTTTTCAAACAAAACGTCGGTATTTGCCAAATAAAAGGGGAAGCGAGCCTTTGGAAAGTAAGGAACCCCAGTTATTATCAAGCCCACAGCCTTTTGAACACAGAATACGCTCTTAATTTTTAAAATTCTTTCGCCGTTCCTAAGAAAACTAAATCAGCGTCATTAAAGCCAATTTCTTTCTCTCCCTTTTTTCTCCCTCTCTGCCTCTTCTTCCAAAAGTGGTGTGAAAGTTCAGTTATTCTCCGTCATGAGTAAAAAGCTTTGGAAATCAGCTAATGTGCCAACACTGGGAACATATCCAGGCCCACGGTGCGAAAATGGAATATGTGCTGTTGAATTATTATTTTTGTCCTTTAGGTTTACATCTACGCCTTTGTATTATGTAAATTTGTGAGAAGCTGTGAATCACAGGGTTAGGTAGAGGAGGGGCTTCTCCCCCCATCCACAGGCAGCAGGAACCGACCCCATTCAGTCTTTGAATGAAGCGCACAGCCTTCTTCTTCCGGCTTTTTACGCAGACCCAGCCCCTCTCCCCGCCGTCGACCCCGCGGGCGGGCAGGAGCTCAGGGCTGCCACGCAGGCCCAGGAGCGTCGGCGGGCACGTTCGTGACATCAGCCGGCTGGCCCCACGAGGTCACCGCGGGCCGCGGGGTGCCGCTCCCGTTGCCCGCGTCAACGCTGACGCGGGGCGCTTAACGCTCCGCAGTGTTTCCAGTACCCTCTTCCTCTCTGCGTCTAATGGAAACTACGAGGGCAGACGTACCGTTAGTGAACGTCAACGAGTGAACTGAAAGAGGACACGGAGGGGAGAGAAAAAGAAAAATGACTTCCAAATTAATTCAAAGCAAGACAGTAATAATTTAACATGGTAAAAGTTAGTAAGAATCCTTAAAGACGGATCAAACCTCTTCTTGGCATTTACATCTCAACTCTTGAAATGTGTACGGTGCCTGTGGGATCGGGTCTGAGAGAGGCCTGGCGGGGAGGAGGAGTTTATATCGGAGGGAGTCCACCTGCACCAGGAGAAGGGGGACAGCCAGTGGCTGAGCGTCTCCCTCCCTCTTTCAGGGACTGTGGAAGCCAGCTGGAGGTGGCCGAGGGGTATGGTGCTCGGGACAGCCATCCCATCTCCTCCTTTAGCAAGGAAGAAGAGGGCTTGGCAGAGAGAGCTCAGGAACTGGAATGAAAGGACAAATTGGAGGGTGGGGCCTAAAGGGGAACATAGAAGAAAACTCTTCTACAGAAGAATCTAGTTAGAAAATTCTCTCGCTTTCCCCAGGACCGTCAGCGGATACCCAGTAATTCTAAACACAAGCCCAACGGCTCCGAAGGGAGGATTCGAGGGGGGCAGGATTGGGCACAAAAATATATGACAATGGACAAATGAAAGGTTTTTGGAGTAGAACTCAGTGGTGACCCTTCCCAACCCCGTTTAAAATCGGCTTAAGAAAGTGTTTTCCGGGAAACTGAAAATGACAGGCGAAACTTATAAATAAGATGCTCTAGTTCCTTCTTGGGCGTGCCACAGCTTCAGGCCTGTTTTCTTTCTCTTGACATCTAGATTAAATGACCCTTCAGTTACTCTCTGAGTCGTCAAAGCAAGTCTATTAGCGACTGCTCTGTTCAAAAACTTTTCAAACGGGAGTCCCTCCGCCATCTGTTACTTGGTCTTTAAACTCGATCCGGCACCCCCTCCCGAAACTCTTTGGTGACTGCCCCTTTCTCCCAGCCTGGGGGTGGGGTGGGAGGGGAGGGACGGAACCGCCGCGGGATCCGCGGGGGTGCGGCGGGGAGAGGGAGGAGCGCGATCGCGCCCCAAAGGACCGCGGGGGGCGAAGGTGTGGAGGCCGGAGGTCAGGGGGACGGGGGTGGCGACCGCGCGGCGCAGGCAGTCGGGGTACCCGGGAGGCCCCGCGTGGGCGCCAGAGCCGGGCGGGACGCGCCCCGGCGTGGGGGGCGGGCGGGGAGATCTGGCCGGCGGCGGGCTGCGGGAGTGGCCCCAGCTCCCAGTCCCCTCTAAGCCACTTGAGTCACTATCCCCAGCCCCTCCAAGGCAGTGTCACAGAGCCCGGTCGCCCTCGGCCTCACCAACGTCATTTTAACTGCTCGGGACTCCTGAGCCAAGACCGATAAGTGGAGAGTCCAGCTGGGGAGAGGGATCAGCTTTTCTGTTTTACTTCGGGCTGCCATTAAATGGCTTTGCGCGGGGCAACGCATCGTGAGTGAGGCCGGGCACCTCCGCGCCGCCGCCCGCAGCGGGAACGCAGTTCGCGTCCGAGGCCGGAGCCGGGGACGCCGAGGTCGCCGCGGTTTTGGAGGCCCCCGCGGCCATGGAGGCCCCCGCGGCCGAGGGCAGCTGGTCAGCGCCCGGCGCTCTCGGCCGGGAGCCGCCGACGGCCGGGGGCCGGGAGGTAACTACATTGTTAAACGGTTCTCAGAGATTTCTAGCTCAAGGATTTTGATTTACTTCTTCTGCTTCTCCATTGCTCTAAGCTCATTCTCTGCTCTGTATTATTTGAATTTCTATCATAGACATTTATTTCGTGGGAAATAAGAAAGTTTGAAAATAACATCAAAACTGCTCTAAGCCTCTTGGGTAGTTATCAAGGAAAGAATCGCGCTGGGTTGAATGTAGTTTTTATTTTGACCACAAAAAATTATCTGGGGACTGCCGCAAAAACGCTAATCAGCCAATTGCACAACCAGCTATCCGCGTGGAACAAGAGCGCACATTTGGGGCATCCTCTTCTAATTGTTCACTTCCCAGGTTTCAACAACACCGTTGGAAATTGCAAGCAAAACTTGTCTGGCTTTTGTAGCTTGACTTCTAGGCAGCTTCTCGAATTAGTTAGAGAAATTGGGTGGCTTGTTTATAAACTTCTTTTTCCATCAAGTCCAGCCGTGAGTCGCGTCTGTAGGGAACACACCTCACAGGCCTGTGGGAACGGGTGAGAAAAATCCCAGCATTAGTGCAGGGGCAGAAACAAACCCAGGGCAGGTGATCCCTGTCTGTAATGTTTGCCGGCTCATTAATAGCCCTCACCTTTGGGGCTCTTCATTTACTTTTACAAACTGATTTCATATGTAAATACTGTTTGGAGGACAATAATTTCACTAGGTTGCAACGGAGCCCTACTAAAAAAGAAATAGTAGTAACAACAAAGATCCAAAGATAACAACGAACCACTCGCCGGCCTCCCCTCCCCCAAAAAGAAAGGAGGGCTCTGTGAGTTAATGGACCCCTCCTTCACAACTAACCAGTGATACTGCACTTCGCACGCTCTACAAAATTAGGAAGAAAAAAAAAACCTTTATCTGCTTCCATACTAGCAGTACACTCGCAGCCTTAAATCTGAACTTGTCGTCCAAGTGTTTGTTGACGTGCTAGAAAGTTCTCACTGTGTGTTCATCAGCCAATCTGAGGTACTCAACAAGAATCTTTTCTTGAACCTTGCAGACCCTCCTGTTTGGGGCATTCTCCAACACCCCGCCTCCATCACACACCACAAGAAATAACAAAAGACCAGTCAGAGATAAAGACTGAGCAAAACTGTAGAAGAATTTAGGTATGTTTTTGCTCCTCTAGAATGAAGGTAGGTTGCTATTTATTAACCAGGAAGAGGTATGGATGGGTCTGAGTGCCTGGGGAGGGGAGGTGGTCAAAATAATAATCTTGTCTTCCCCATTTAGCTCACAGTAGCTAATAAGAAGCAAAGAGAAAGCAGACTGCTATTTTTGGTGAAGAGGCAGAGGTCATGGATGTTGGAAAGGTCTGAAAATCCTAAAAACATGACCAGAGATGAATTAATGCACTTCGCAGGTTATAATATTTCTCAATCTGTTTTTTTATTTTTTAAAAACTCAAGATATTCTTTGACTTATTAAGGAAGACGAGATAAAAGATTGTGGATTATTTGGTCATCGAAGGCTCCATTAAATTGCCTTTTATTTCAGATTGCAATAATCTTGACCAAAAACTGCACTTGCTTGTGATAGATATGTAAATAAAAAGCCTGTGAAAATCATGCAGGTTCTTGAGCAATCAAGAACACAGTTTAGGAGGCACTGAAATAAAAATTAGGTTCTGTAGGCAAAAAAAAAAAAAAAAAGACAACTTAAAATTATTTTAGAGAAGTAGAACTTTTTATTTTCTCAAAAGGTCTTAACTCAGAGTTTATCTGGTCTGTTCATATCAAGGAATGCTTTGCTCTCCTCAGTACATTTCATGTAGGATAAGCCACACACTTAATACTCACCTTCCACAAGAATTTAAAGTGGGGCGAATAAATACTGCCTTTCTGTGGTTGGGAGAGGAGGGACACTTAAGTCTACCAGCTCTGACCAAAAAAGAGGGGATTAAAAGATTCTCGGAGTAAATCCAAAGAAACTACAACTGAGTTTCTATTTTGCCATTAACGAAATGAACAAGGTTCTCTCTTTGAATAAACAATTTTAAAGTGTTGGACAGTTTTAGAAGCTTCTAACTTTGCCAAATATGCTCTGCTTTTCTTGGGTGGTTTTTGTTTGTTTGTTTTTGCTTGTTTTTTGTTTTTTATCTTTCAAATATGTTTGGGGGGAAAAAAACCCCAAAGTACTGGACAGATTTGACAATAAGATGGAAGCCTTCCCTAAATACATTTTGCATTTTGTTTAAGGTAATCCTTATTAATAGAGATTTTTTTTTAATTGACAGTTTTAGGTTAGGTTTTGAATAGAAAATACTCATTAACAAGCGTTGGAATATCAAGACCTTGATTTGTAAAAGCACCTCTTCAGTCTTCAGGATTAGCAAACTCAGGTCTGATATTTTAAAGGAAGGGCGTAATTGCTACTTTGAGATATTTGTGTTACTCAAATGACACCATACTTCCAAACACTTGTCAAAAAGGCAAATCCCAAAAAGACCGGTGAAAAGCAAACAGTTGAAATATTAACTATACAAAACTCGTATACCCCTTAGCCAATAATTTTCCTTTTTAGTTCAGTGTTCACCGAAGGAGAAATTTACTAAGGTCAAAGCAAGGCTCTTTTGCCGTTAAGGAGGAGGGAGTGGGGGAGGGGGAAAAGAGGAAAGGGAGGGACACGCGACGAACGTAAAACAAACTGGTGGCATTCAGTCCAGAAGGCAGGTAACGCTCCGGAAGCGGGTGAGTTGTACAAGTCAGCTGGGCGCTCCAAAGCTTTCCAGAGCCAGGCCATTTCATGCTTCTTTGCTTTTTCCTTTAAACCTGGCCCTATGTTGGAGCAGTGCAGCATGAGGGGGATTTTTCGATGTTGGGAAGTGGCAGGTAGGAAAGGAAATCTGACCTGCCCCAAAAGGCAGCAATTAAAGTCTTAACCACGACCCATCTGTCGTGGGACGCACTCCCCCATCCCCCTCCAACCCCGCCTTTCGCCTAGCAAAGCCGTCCCGCGCTCTTTGTCTGAGCAGGGGAGAAGAGGAGACAGGTCCTGAGGCCCCAACAGCAAAAAGAAGGAAAATTTCCAGCGTGGGCGCACCCTCGGTGACCGAGCCCGGGCCAAGAACCGCTCCGAAGTGGTGTGGCGCCTCCTCCTGCGCTCGGCTTTCGTGCCCTTCGCTCGCCTCAGTCAGTCGGCACTTCTGTACCCCTGCATCTGTCCTCCTAGCCCGAAGCCACCCCAAGACCTGAAACGAGGCACTTCCCTGGCCAAGTTGTTAAGGCCGGTCGCATCCATCTCCCCATTTAGCCCTTTGGCTGCCTTCAACTTCCAATAGGACTCACGCCTCCTCCCCCACATCCTTAGCAATTGAGTTTCTCCACCACCCTTCCAGCTGCCCTGCGTTGCCGCTGGGCATCAGGGCGCCTTCCCAGCCCCGGCTGTCGTGCGGTTTCCACCCCTCTGGGCTCGCGGGCGGGGGCGGGGCAGACCCTCACGAAGAGCCCGTGTGAGTGGCCTGGGCTGAGCAATGGGGTAGGGAGGAAGGATTATTTTGAGGTTAATTTCCTCCGTTTGGGCTCCAACTTTGCGTTTGGGGGTGGCATTGTTCAGGGGCTCAACAATCCCAGGGTTTCTAGTCAGCTTGCATCCAGCCTCCTTTTCAGGGCTCTTGAAAGGAGACACCCACACCCACCCGATGTCTGGCACCCGTCACCACCTGTTCTACGCGCACTCACTGAGGGTAACTCACCAGGTGGATGGCACCCTGGGCTGCTGCGGGCGACCACTCACCGGGGCGTGCAGGCCGCCAGGTTCTGAGCGGGCACCTCTGCGCTCTTCCTTCACTTGCTGGCTTGAGCTCCCGGCCGCAGACTCCTCGCTGCACAGCCGCTAGTCCGGGGCTAAGCTCTGCGTGTTCTCAGGCTTGCCAGGGGGAGCAACCAGGATCGTGAGCGCTGCTGTTCTCGGCGCGCTCCGGGGGGCGCCCGCCTAGGCTTCGAGACCCCGCGCAGCCGGAGGAGCAGCCAACGGAGTCCTCCCAGAGCACTCCTTAGGCTCTAGCACTCCTCCAGGAGAGTTTTGACCCGGGCGCCAGACCCGGGGGCGCCTGCATACGGGAGCGTTGCAGGGGCTAGGTCTCCGCGTGTTAGCGCGCCGGCAGGTCCCGGTGCTCGCCGCCTCGCGGTGCACACACACCCTGGCTGCCTCCTGCGCTGCTGGTTGGAGAAGTGCGGACTCCAGCAGTAGGGACGCGGGGGACTAGGGGTGGGAACACTAAGTTGTTTCCCTTCTCAGCTCAACTTTCAGTATTTAAAATGCTCCGACAGAGCTCTGAGAGCAGGTACTTAACTACTTTTTCCGGGCTCTCAGTGGGTATAGAAGCGCGCGTGCGTGTGTGTGTGTATATCGGGGGTGGGGTCCGGCCGTCGCCGAGGCTTCTGTTGGTGTGACATCCGCTTATTCCTTGCAACTCCTCAACTTTGTGGATGGACTGCGTCTTTCCCAAGCTCCTGTCGTGACATCGCATTTATAAAACCACAAACACATAACAAGCCTCCCAAGGCTTTTAATACTCGGGGATGTTTTGTGAGGCCAGTTACCTGCCGGCGTCTTCCAAGTGGTCCAGACTCGGTTCAGGCCGCAGAGACTCTGGGATGCGGGAGCCCCGAACCCCGCGCCCCAGAGGAGCCCTAGAAAGAGGGCTGCGGAGGAGGCGGCGCGGCTCTGACCCGGGCCCAGTGTCTGCCCGGAGGAACCGCGCAGGGAAAGCTCGGATTTCGCTGCGGTCGGCTTCCTGGCCGTGGCTTTCTGAAGCCTGGCGTTTCATAAATATAGCCTGGCGTTTGCCCCTGAATTAGACTCTGTTTCCTTATTTAGCCCTTGCACAATGATTTTAGATGATGTCACTTAGAGCTAAACGAGAAAATTGATCTCAGATTTGCTTGGCCTTTAAAGCCTGGTTAAGCAGATTGAGAATTAAAAAGACAGAGGAAAAAGCAAAGGGGCGGGGGAGGATGGCGAGGTGTGCGCCCGAAAGACTGTGAGCTGAGGGGAGGGCGTGCCGCGCGGCGAAGAGCGCCCCCGCCTCTTCTGGGCGGGGGAACTTCACTCACCAATGAAAAGTAGTCACTGACTGCAGAGAAAAAAAAAGTTTTCCTGTTGACTGTTGGAAGCGAATTGAGCAATTATCTAGTTTACCTTCTCCTCTTGGAAGTTAACGATTGGCGAGATCTTGGCTGCGTTATTGACACAACACTTTCTATTGATAGAAATAAGTAGTGATTGTCCTCGAGTCATTGGTGCGCCAAGAACTCTGCGATGGGCTGGCAGGAGTCCATTGGGCTGGGCAGGCAGGTTCGGCTAGTGATGCTGGGGAGGAGGAGGAGGAGGCTGCTGGTGGTGATGGTGCCCGTCCTCCTCTCCGCAGGTCTGTGACAAGCAGGGAACAAGGCAACGACGGCGCAGCCTGGCCCCGGCTGACGAACGCTGGAGACTCAGTCATGGACAGTACCTGCCACAACGCGACTGCCAAAATGTTAGCTACTGCTCCGGCCCGAGGCAACATGATGAGCACCTCCAAACCCTTGGCTTTCTCCATCGAACGAATCATGGCGCGCACCCCCGAGCCCAAGGTCCTGCCCGTCCCCCACTTCCTGCAGGGAGCCGTACCCAAGGGGGACCCCAAGCACTCTCTGCATCTTAACTCGTCGATCCCCTGCATGATCCCCTTCGTGCCTGTGGCGTACGACTCGAGCTCCAAGGCAGGAATGACTGGCTCGGAGCCGCGGAAGGCGAGTCTGGAGGCTCCGGCGGCACCTGCGGCGGCGCCCGCAGCTCCCGCGTTCAGCTGCAGCGACCTGCTCAACTGCGCGCTGAGTCTCAAGGGCGACCTGGCCCGCGACGCGCTGCCGCTGCAGCAGTACAAGCTGGTAAGGCCGCGTGTGGTCAACCATTCTTCCTTCCACGCCATGGGAGCCCTGTGCTACCTAAATCGAGGTGACGGCCCATGCCACCCGGCGGCCGGCGTTAACATCCACCCGGTGGCCTCCTACTTCCTCAGTTCCCCTCTGCACCCTCAGCCAAAAACGTATTTAGCTGAAAGGAATAAACTGGTGGTCCCGACGGTGGAGAAGTACCCCTCGGGAGTAGCTTTCAAAGACTTGTCCCAGGCTCAACTGCAGCATTATATGAAAGAAAGCGCCCAGCTTCTGTCGGAAAAAATCTCATTCAAAACCTCTGACTTCAGCCGAGGCTCTCCTACTACCAAGCCCAAAGTTTTCACTTGCGAAGTGTGTGGAAAGGCAAGTACTATGTAGAAGGGAGGTCCGTCTTCCTTCCTTCCTTCCTTCCTTCCTTCCTTCCTTCCTTCCTTCCTTCCTTCCTTCCTTCCTTCCTTCCTTCTTTCTTCTTTCCTTCCCTCCTTTCAAATTTCATTTTATTTTGTTATTATTTGTATACATTTCCTGTAAGATTATTTCCTTACCCCTCCCCGCAACCCCCACCCCCACCCACCGGGTTTGATTTCAAAGTGCTTGTTGGCCTAACTTGTTCTCTGTGTGTTTAACTTTAAGGTCTTTAATGCACACTATAACTTAACCCGTCACATGCCAGTGCACACAGGAGCCAGACCCTTCGTTTGCAAAGTCTGTGGAAAGGGCTTCCGGCAAGCCAGCACCCTGTGCAGGCACAAGATCATTCACACCCAGGTGTGTGTTCGTGTGTATCAATTTCACCTGGCTTACTTCCAAGCGGTTTGTAGAAAAATAGCTGCTGAACTCTTACTCTTTAGGTTTGAAATGTGCTAGCTGGACGAGGGAAATGCCATGTTTTTGCCTTTGTTCTGCTTAAAAGCATGAGGGACAGCATTACTGTGTTTTTGAGTTTGCAGGACTCCCTTTAACAAAATACCCTAACTTCCCACTTTTCTTCCCTTTCTCTTAGGAAAAACCTCACAAATGTAACCAGTGTGGCAAAGCATTTAATAGAAGTTCTACTTTAAACACACATACTCGAATACACGCAGGCTACAAACCGTTTGTGTGTGAATTCTGTGGCAAAGGATTTCATCAAAAAGGTATAGAACCCAGGAAGCCTTTCACGGTAGTCTTATCGAAAGTTCTAATCTTTTCCAGATATTTTAGAAAAAAAATGATTTTTTAAAGTGCGGCTGGTTACTGGTGCCTATGTTGACATTCCAACCTCCTACCAGTGTGTCTGATTAGTGTTAGAGAAAGGCATGGTTTATATACTGAGGGGGTATTTCCTGACCGCTTGTTCTCATTTTATAAAATTGGATTAATAAATATGTTTTAATATGTGAAGGGAACAGCCTCATTGTTGATATTTACAAGTAAACTTGGGGAGAGAAGTGCAGGCGGGAGGGCAACCCGGCACTTGCTGTCCGAGCTGTGGCTGCTCTTCCTCTTCCTTTCCAATGGTCCACTCCTCTCTTTTCAAGCTCTCTTTTCAGATGCACGTCCCTGTCATTTGTCTGTTTCAGGGAATTACAAAAACCACAAGTTGACCCACAGCGGGGAGAAGCAGTTCAAGTGCAATATCTGCAACAAGGCTTTCCACCAGGTTTACAACCTCACCTTCCACATGCACACTCACAACGACAAGAAGCCCTTCACCTGCCCCACGTGTGGCAAGGGCTTCTGCAGGAACTTTGACCTCAAGAAGCACGTCCGCAAGCTGCATGACAGCAGCCTGGGGTTGGCCCGCACATCTGCTGGGGAGCCCGGCACCGACCCCTCGCCCCCTCTACAGCAGATGCCGCCTGCAACCTTGCCACCTCTTCCGCCGCCGCTGCCACCCCCTGGGCCCCTGCAGCCCGGGCTCCACCCCACCCATCAGTGATCAAGGCCAAAGTCCTTTCCCAGCCCCTTTTGCGTCCCCACTACTGAGGCAGCGGGGAAATAGAGCCAGGTCCTGCAGATCCAAGCTTGTCTGCAGACCCCAGGGCATGTTGGGCCCCACATGTTAGAGCTAATCAGAAGCCTCTGCATTTCCTGGCCTTTCGCCTCTTGCATGCACCTGCTAAATGGTTTCGTGTATTATATCCTATATAGGCACTAACAATTATGAGAAGATTTGAGGTTTTGTTTCTGATTTTTTTTTTAATTTGGAAAGACTTCATCTCGGGTGGAGAGATGGTGTTTGTTTTGTTTTGTTTTTTAAAAACAAAATTCTGCTGTATTTATTGAGATCTGTATTATCCTACCCGGGAATGCTGCACCATTTTAATTTTATTATTGTATATATTTCCATTGTGTTATTCTGCTGTCTCAAGATGCCTGCTGATTGTTTATTATCATTTCCTCTTTCCCTGAGGTAACGAGACACTGTGTGTATGTTATATATACACGCATAGATGTGTGTGCCTGTAAAGGCATGTTCCACATTCGTGAGCACATACACACACACACACACACATTAGAAAAAGGTGGTTCATTATGGATGAATTTGAATTTCGGTTTTGATTCTTGCACGTGAAAATGGATTCATTGACTGTTGGAAATAAAGACTTGGAACATGCTTATTTAATCAACAAACTTCAGGGTTCTGTTCATATGATTCAGCTAGAGATCACTATTCTGACCCCCTCATCCTTCCATAGTCTTTAAAGTCCAACCCTGTGTTAATATTACCTAACATTTGATCTGAAAAATTCACCAAGAACAAACAATAGTTTTTTTAAAACAGTTATAACTTTGGTAAAGTAATGAAATTTGACAAAGTTCAGAGACAGTAGATGTGGAGTTTTCTAATAGAAACATGTCTTTGTCCCAGGCCATCTGATACGTTTGTAGCGCTCAGTTAAATGGAAACAACATATCTAGGAGAGGTGCGTAATATAAATACTAAACATGCTTTAGGACAATACCATTGAGAAGGATATCTATTGTTTGCATCCTGAAGGCACATACTGACTTATACACAGCTGGCAAAAAGAGCTTCCATGTTTTTATGTGTGTATATATGTTTATAGACGAATATACTTCCATTCAAGGAGCAAACATGGATGAAAACCAAAGTGTGGCGGGTGCCAGGTCCTTGAAATGCTTCAAGTGTTAATCAGCAGCTCCGCTGTGAGCTCAGGCTCTGGTGTTTTCTAACTGCAAGTCTCTCCTGTTTTCTTGCCAAAACAGTGAAACAACTGCTAAAGACTTTAATTAAGAGGGGTAATTAGTTCAGATTTATCAAAGCCGGGTTGTTATACTATTAGCTGCTCAGTAGAAGCTGCCAGACAAACTCTCAGCGCAGCGCAGCCATCCCACCGCAGCGAGACCACATCCAAGGAGAGGTGCTGGGGAAAGAGGGCCGCAGGGGTCCCCGCCTCGCCACCGCGGTCCCCGCACCCCTGCCAGCCCGCTGGGTGCGTCTCGGCCCCTCCCTCGGCCTGGCGCTCCCGGCAGGCCTGGCTGCCGCGGACAATCCGCCGCAGTTGCACGCGAAGGGCGCAGGCTCCAGAAAACCCAAGACTGCTTTCCTGCGCCTGGGGCAGGGCAGCGTCGCCAACCCTTGGAGCGCCCCGACGGATGCAGGAGGGAGGCGCGGGGAAACGAGTCTAAAATTTGCTGTCCCGCCTGCACTTCTGCTGTCTTGCGGAGCTCAAGGAAATGTGGCGACATCAGCCAAAGGCGGGACGAAGGACGAAGATGGGCAGGGGGCACCGCGGGGGCATGGCCGCGATTTCCTTAGCAACCAGAATCCGCATCTCAAGGCAGGGAAAGACTGACGCGGGCGCCGTGAGCCCACGACCCGAGGGGCTCCTCAGCGGCCCAAAGGGCAGGGAGGCGACAGCCCGGGAGAGGATCGAGGGCGAGGGGGTGAGCGGGCCCCGCAGGATATCCACGCCAAGTCCAATCCAGGCCCCTCTCGGGTTGGGGAAGCCCAAGACGCGGAGCGCGGAGTTGTACCGGAGGGTGCGGAGAACAGAGAATTACCGATTCCACGCGCAGACATGGGGTCCAACCGCTTCCCGCTCTTACCCCAGGACACACGCCCTTCGCCCTCCCATAGCCCTCGCGCACTGGAGCTTCTAAGGCCAGGCCCAGCGATCAGCAGATCGAATCCCCACGATTCTCTTTTCCTGACATCCCCACACTTCATCTATCCTTTGCTGCGCCCAGATCCATGCTAGATTCGACTCAGAAAGAGATGGAGAGTTGTGGAATTCCGTAGTTGTGTGGATTCTGAATTGACGGGGCTGGCAGAAGTGCAGCCTCTCCCTGAATATCGCCGCGGATTGAAAACTCTCCACCCAAGCGCTGGCTACATTCGCTCACAGCAGCCCGCGCGCGCCACAGAGGGAGTTTCTGGAAATGTAGTATATGGATAACCACCTTTTGGAGGTGGCTTAGGCAGATCTTGAAAGCATTGGTTCTCATTGAGTAAACATAATGAGGTCAGGGGTCATTTTAAAGGGCAGAAAATGGCCTTTGTTTCCTGAACTTATCCTTAATAAGTATTTGAACTTATTCTCAAAACCCCGGGATGTGATTCTTGCAGACTTTCAAGGTGACACGATTTTACTGGTGAAAAGCAAGTTGAACATTGTTGAGAATTACTAAACCATAAAATACTTACAATGAAGCAGTACTTATATGTGATATTCCCACCTTCTAACCCATGCTGGTGTGCTTTGACTTGATATTGAAAACAGAAGTCTTCTATGGAAGCATAGAGTTGGTTTCGGTGGGTGGGGGGAGAGGTGGAAAGAATGAGAGAGAGAGAGAGAGAGAGAGAAACAGTGTGTGTGTTGAGGGAGGGGTCTGTTATTGTGAACTGGAATGACTGTATAGGTCTAATTTGGAATGGTACAATAGTTCCAGAGAAGGCAGGCAAAAGGAAACAGTTGTCTGTCTGTTTACAGGTTTGAGTAGCTTGAAGTGGTGGTGATTAAGTAGGAGAAGCCAGAGGAAATTCTCTAAAATAAGCACTCAAGAGAACTACTTGTCAGGAGGCAAATTATCGATGAACTTTGGTTTATGACAAAGCTGTTAGAGCTTACTAAACATCAAGGAGAATCTCCTTAAAGATAGTATGAGTTTAGAGATTAAGTGGGGGGTGGGCAGATAAAAATTGATGAAGAGGGATACTTGGCTAATAGTCAATGGATGACCTTACAATTCTGCCCGCTCCAACAAATACTAAAAGGTGATTTTCCCCCTTAACTGTCCAAACTGTGTGTGTGTGTCTGTATGTGCTTACATAAATGTTAATGTTCAGTCATGAAACAGGTACCATAAAAGTATGAATAGTAAATTGGCTCATCCCAGCCCACCTTCTTTTTACCAGCAAACTTACTCACATTTAATAAGGAAGAGTGGCCAACATTCAGACTATCTGCAGAGGGAAATGGTTTATCATCTTCAGCTCTCTCTGTTGAAATTAACTTTTGCTACAGAGGAAGGTTGACCATAGGTCTTCAAGGACAAATTTTAGAAAGTTACTCACCTGAAGTTTTACGTTTCGGTCAGTTATGGAAATAAGAATATAGAACAGAACTAATAATGTAAGTAGTTAATTCCTACCAATTTTAACTCAGTACAAATCCTGATTTCCAAATATCTCTTCCCAAAGGATATAATTTGTTTAGCTCAAAATTTTAGTTTGAGAACAAGTTATTGTGCAATATTAGAACAAAGGTGTCATTTTTTTTCAGTAGTAAATGAAAGCATTATTTGGGGACCTAATCAAAGGAGTTACTTGTTAGTGAAGTTTGAAGGTTTATGAGTTTTTTATAGAGATTTGCTCCTTTATGAATGTGGAAGAAATGAATCCAAAAGGTGTAATGGAATCATGATTTCCAGAATCTCTGTGCCCTGTTTGATAGATGCCTCTTTCTTAGTGGTAGTTAGCAATGTCAGAAATCATAATTTTTTTAAAGATTTTATTTATTTGACACAGAGAAAGAGATCAAAAGTAAGAAGAGAGGCAGGCAGAGGGAGAGGGGGAGGCAGGCTCCCCGCTGAGCAGAGAGCCCGATGGGGGGCTCCATCCCAGGACCCTGAGATCATCACCCGAGCTGAAGGCAGAGGGCTAACCCACTGAGCCACCCACACGCCCCTCAGAGATCATAATTTTGTTACAATCGGTGACAACGCAAAGCATTGAGTAAATTATAACTGTAATGGGTACGTTTTGTCTTTGTAAAGTATTCATCCCTAAATAGACAATATAAAATATAAATTATCTTAAATTCAGAATTGGGGAAGAAACAAAAATGTTTTCTTGGTCACTTTGTAAACCTTTGTAGATTTTTGTTACACTTCAGGTTTATGATTTTTAAGGAATCATGACTTACTCTGTTACCAAACAGTGCATATTTAAAATGAAAATTAAAGACAATCCTAAATTTCAATGGGTAAGAATATGAAGTTGCTGACTTGTCCTGAAAAAAAAAAAAAACTCAAACCAGATTAAAATACTGCCTTTTTGCTGTGTTTTTGCTAAGCCATAGATTACTTCCACACAAGAAATTATAAACTTCCATTAGGTTAATTTAAAAACCAAAAAATAAACCATATTTACAAGGAGAAGATACCTTATTATGAATCTCGTTGTTTCTAGAAATCAAAGCATATGTTCGTTCCAGCTCCAGGGCATACTAACTAAAAGCAAATATTGTAAAGACATATTAATCAACACACTGGTCATTTGTGTACTCTTAGTGCTCGAGCAATTGCCAGTTGAAGCCACAGTAGGTTATCTTACTCCAGGCAATAGACAAGAGGAGGAAGCCTGGTGTTTAAATGACCTTGACAGGAAAATCTGCCTTTGTTATTATATTTTTCTGCGTGTATTGTGACATGTTGCTCATAATGAACTTTAAGCAAAAGTCAGAATCCATCATGCACTTGAATGGGCACAAAGTTATTACAAATACCCATGTACATTGTCTGTTTGAGTTTGAGGTGACATTGGTATCAAATGAAATCAAATTGCTATTGGTCTTATGGAGATCAAGTTACTAAATAAAGATGAAATAAAATTCTGTCAGTACAAGTCTCCAGGGCTAGTATTTTGCTGTCAAACAAACAAATGTCGCTCCTGGGCACAAAGGTGGGAGTGGGGAGAGAAAACACGTAACAGTTCCTAAGTGGAGCTAGAAATCTATCACAGAAGGAAGAACAGATCTTCAGTTTGATTTAACTCTGTCCTTCTTGATAACGATAATATAGACATTTTGTGTGTAAACAATCTAAAAGTTCAGACCTCTCCGATGCAGATCCCTCAGATCACAGTAACAAATATGGTGACGTCTTCTGATAACTCACCATAGAAATGTAATTTTTCTGTTAAATGTGAACCAAATCTGAAGTACATGAGACATTCCACAAATGTAATTTTTTTACACAAATCTCTGAATAAGATTTGCATCTTTAAAATTTCACCAAAAACCAGAGTTTGGAACAAACCTCTACAGGACAAAGAACCCAATAGAAAGGGGAGAGGGAGGAGAGGAAGAGGAGAAAGGGGAGGAAGAAGGGCAGGTCAAAAGGAGGAGGAGGGGACCAGGACAGGGAGAACAAGAAAACCTATCATTTAAAAGAGATTTTAAAAACAGAGTAACTGGGGCACCTGGGGGCTCAGTCTAAGCGTTCAATTCTAGATTTCAGCTCTGGATCTCTGGGTGGTGAGATGGAGCCCTGCATAGGGCTCCCCACTGGGCGTGGAGCCTGCTTAAAATTATCTTTCCTCTCCCCATGCCTCCACCCTACTCCTCTCTCTCTAAAAAAAAATAATAATAAATAAATAAATTTAAATTAAATAAAAACTGAATAAACAATTGCTATGTATGACTCTCATTTCAATCCCAAATCAATCAAATGAACTGTAAAAATAAAAGTCACTTATGACACCTGAGAGTACTGGAAATTTGAACACTGACTGGGTGTTTAATGAAATTAAGGAATTATGTTGACTTTTTAAGATGTGAAAAAAAGTATTTTGGTTTTGTTTAAAAAATTGTTTTTAGAGCTATGTATTCCACTATTTAAGGGTGAAATGATAATATGTTTGGGACTTGCTTAAAAATAATATATGAGAAGGGAAGTGAATTTAGGTATAGATCAATCAGATTGGCCATTAATTGAAGGCGGAGGGGCAGAGGTAAAGAATCTCAAGCAGATTCCTGGCTGAGCATAAAGCCCCATGCGGGATCGAACTCACGACCCTGAGATCATGACCTGAGTTGAAATTAAGAGTCGGGTGCTTAACCAACTGAGCCACCCAGGTGCCCCAATATTCAGGGGTTTATTGAAAGGTGATACACAAAAGGGAAACTATCTCACATTACACGGTCATTCTGAGTCCCAAAAAAACCAGAACTAAAACTCACTTTCATTTATCATTTCATCAATTCATTCAAAGTGCAAGGGGCACCAGTTTAGATGTGCAATAGGACATAAGACTCAGATTATTTTATTTTCCTGGAATTTATATTCTAGCAAGGGAAACAGAAGTCAACAATGATTTTAAGTTGTTTATAAGTGTGAACAGAGTGCTATGTGTTCAGATAACAAGAGTAATCTTTGGAGCAGCCTGAAATCTAGTGTTCTATTTCTTTTCATTCACTTAGAGCTATAGTTTCAATTTGGGGGCAATTTTCTCCTAGAGGGCATTTGGCAACATCTGGGGACATTGCAGTTTCTGCAATTGTGAAGGTAATACAACTGGCATCTACTGAGTGGAAGCAACAGGTGCCACTAAACATCCTAAAAATGTATAAGACATTTCCCTACAACAAAAAAATTATCTGGTCCAAGGTGCCGATAGTTCCAAGATTGAGAAACTGACCTTAGAGGCTCTAATTCCTCAGATTAGGTTCTGATGGGCTCAATTCAGTGTCTTCATTTGACTGGTTTGTTTGGTTAGTGATTCACGGTCCATGACATTGTGGCCTAGAGTATCAATTTTTTCTCCCGCAGTGTCCAGTAGGCTATTAAGCCCATTCAGTAAAAATTTTATTTTGGATATTATATGTTTCAGTTCTAGAATACCCATTTATTCTTCTTTTATAGTATCCTGTTCTTTTCTACTGAGATTCCACATCTATTTGCTCATTATGCCTAATATTTTCCTTTGAATTATTGAAAACTTTTATAATAGTTGTTTCAGAGTCCTTTCCTGCTAATGCCAACATCTCTGTCATCTTGGGATATGTTTGTATAGCTTATTCTCCAGATCATATGTCACATTTTATTTTGCTTCTCTCTATGTGTATTAACTTTTTATTGTATTCTAGATATGTAATACGAGTTATATTATTAATTTTTATATCCTTTAAATAATGATGAGTATTTTTAAAAATAGGCAGTTAGTTTGCTGGTGAATCAGCATGATCCTATTGGAGCTTGAGTTTAGGTTGTATTAGAACAGTCTGTAGTAGCCATAGTTATGATGTAGTTTTCCTGAGGTCTCAGCTAAATGCTTTGATATTCAGCAAGTCTCTCCACTCTTGCTGGTCAGAATTCCGACAACCGTCAGCATTGGCAAACTCTAAAATCTCTATGTAGCTCAGAGTCCACCAGTTATTCTCTACCAGGCTTCATAGAATTTCTCTCTATGCATATAGAGCTCAATATTTGGCCAAAGACTCAAGGGGACCCCATGCATATTTCTGGAGAGCCCCACTCTATACAGTTCTTATTCTATCCTCCAATTTCCAGCCACTTTAGCAGTCCCACAGTCTGGTATGTTTCTCCATTCAGCAAGATGGTTGCTTTCTTTTTTTTTTCTTTTTAAAGATTTTGTTTGAAAAAAAAAAAATTTTGTTTGTTTATTTATTTATTTGAAAGAGAGACAGAGAGAGAGAGAATACAAGCACAGGGAGTGGGACAGGGAGAAGCAGGCTTCTCGCCAAGCAGGGAGCCCAATGTGGGGCTCGATCCCAGGACCCTGGTATCATGACCCCAGCCAAAGGCAGCCACTTAATGACTGAGCCACCCAGGTGCCCCAAGATGGTTGCTTTCGGTTTGGGCTCACTTCCCTGTGCCTTGCTTTGTAAAGAGTCTCCATTGCTAAAGGCAGAAGATGGAATACCATGTGGTTGGTTGGGTGGCTGGGTATTTTTACCTTTGAGGAAATTTAATCTTTCACTTATATAATCATTTATATAAAAAAGTTAGAAAAGTAAAATGAGAAGTGGACCAGAACCCAGGATTACCATTAATCTCTCACAAATTGGCAGAAAATGTTGCATAATCCATGGTGCAGCTTCACACATGTTTATACAGTATACATGCATATATATTGTTGTTTAATTAAGCACAAAGATTTCATAAAGTGAGTTTAAAATATAATATGAGAAATATATATATATTAAGAAGTAACTAAAAATAATTAAAAATATGAAAAGTATAGTGGGAAAGAACTGAGAGTCTCTCAAAGAGGATCTAACGAAGTCTTGGAGTGGGAGAAGTGGATATTTGAAAAAGCTTTCCTGAGAAAGTGATTTTAACGGGAGCATTTTTGGCCTTCTGGATCTTCCTTGTCTATAACCCTATCTTTGGCAAGAGACAAATCTTGAAGAATGAAAGAATGTACAATTCTAGAAGAAAAAGTTTACCATTCTACTTTGAGCCTCAGAATTGATCTTTAGAATCTATGGTGAGACAAGTCTTAAAATCTAGGCTTTTTCAAGAAACAAATGACTTTTCTTAGTTTCAAAATCCACATTTAGTCCTGAATATCTTGGGGGCAGTTTTAAATATTAATCTCAAACATACAAAAGATAAAGAATATAAGCATTTCTATAACAATTGTTTGGCTTATGACAAAGGTAGGTTGATCTTGGAGAATGGTACTTGGATTATGAAACTTAATCAGGGTCTGTTTCTAATTATAGCTGTTGTCCATTGACTGTCTTTGGGAGTAAATGAACATGGACCTTGGGCTGGCATATCACTATCTAGCTACTGAATGCTCCTTTCTTCTGTAATAATGAGTAAAGACTGCCTGAAGCCATTTATTTTCACTTGGAAAAGACAGCAGTATACTTTGTCTTACCTTTGAGCTATGTAATTTCTCATGCTCTCTGCACAACCTGAACTACTAGATACTTGAGTCTCACTATCCCTTAGGAAATCATGTCCATCCACTGTATTGATTATATCATGTTGACTGACTTTATTGAGCAGGAAATTGCAAGTCTATAAGCCTATCATTAAGATTGCCCTTTTGGGGAGCATTCTTTATAATAATTGACTGAGGAAAAAGTATGAGCCTAGTATAAAGGTCGCTCCACATGATATGCTGACACTAGTCAGAAGGGAAACCTGGAACATTATAATCCCAAATAGAGGACAACTTCAAAGACTAGTAAGGGAAATACTCCCTTGGGAAAGTACTTCTGAGTAATACATCCGATTATCCATTTGAAGGAAAGATGGAAAGAAGGATGGATATACATTTATTCTTAATCAGTAGCTAATTGTTTACTGAGATGGTCAAGAACTGAGAAGGAACATGATGGAAAAATTTATGAAAAGGAGATCTGGAAAACAGACATGTGAATGGACCTTTCTGAGTGGCCTCACATCTGAGAATATTTCTATCCTATATGATTGGGACAATCCACGACTGTGATGAAACTTCATTATTATCAGGTAGACAAGACTACCTCTTTCCCCAGTGATCCCATACCTGTCCACTGGGCTCGTATACAAAGTGGCTGTGATGACAAGGGTGAAAGTTGTGTATGGGCTCAATGGACTTTCCTGTCACTAAGACTGATGTGGCTTTCATGGATGAATGACATCCTTGCCAATAGCAGGATCTAATGAAGAAAGAGCCTTTGGTATGGTACTACAGGACCAGCTGCCTACCTGGCGATATACTGATCACATTGGACTCCTTCCTCATGGAGGACAGCATGTTGTTTTTGCTGGAGTAGACATTTATCATGTATAGGGGTTTGTCTGTCTTGTACACCCTGTTTTCTGCCAGCACTCCTTTCCATGGATTCTCTAAATTCCTCATTTACCTTCATGCCACATGAATTTTTTAGATCAAGAACTATTATAGCAAGAAAATGGAACCTGTGAATATACAGTGAGTTTACAGGAGGTATTTGCAATGAATAAAATGGGTAAACCATTCAACACACATAATTGACTAATACTATCCACCATATATAAAGAAACTTGTAAATTAAAAAGAAATGACAAAACTAATAGAAAAACAAGCAAAAACTTGACGAGGAATTACAAAGGAGGAAACCAAAAGTGCTCGTATTCATGTGAAAAGATACTTAATCTTAGCAATCATCAAAATGCAAATTATCACCCCAGTGAGATACAGTTTCATACTTAACCAATTGGACAAATTAAAGTTTTTACAATAGCAAGAATAGTGAACACATAGAGCATCCACAACACCTATATGCTCTCAAAGGGGAAGGAACCCATAATAATTTTAGAAATCATTTTAGAAGACATGTTGGCATTATCTAGCAAATTTGTCTATACGCTTTTCCTATCACCTCAAAAATTTTTCCATTAGCTGTGAAACTTAGAGAACTTCTTGTACATGGTACCAGGGACATATAGGTACAAGGGTAGAAGTCTTCATAATTGCACTGTTATAATTATAAAAAATTGGGAACAACTCAAATGTCTATTAACAGGAAAATACATAGATTGTGGTATGCTTACACAATGTAATAGTATACAGCAGTGAAAATAAATGGATGACTACTACATGTAACAACATGGATAAATCTCAGGAACACAATTTGAATAAATATGCAGGTTACTGAAGGATGCACACTATGTGAATCCATTAATACAAAATTTTAAAACTATCTGTGATAAACCTACCAATAAGACCCAGAAATGAGGAAAAATTTGGAAAAATTTGGAATAACTGCTACCCATGAGCAGGAAATAAGCAAATGAGGAAGGATATGCAGGAGGTGTCAATGCTATTAGTTATGGTCTTTTCATTAAAATAGACTATTTTAAAAACAGAGATGTTTGCTATGATGAATACCTAATAGATTTTATAGTTATTATTTTCCATCCGATTAACACATAATAGAAAAAGTTTAGGGCACCAGGTGGCTCATTCGGTTAAGTGACCAACTCTTGATGTCGGCTCAGGTCATGATCTCAGGGACCTGAGATTGAGTCTTGCGTCCAGTATGGAGCCTGCTTAAGATTCGCTCTCTCCCTCTCCCTCTGCCCTTCCTCGACCCTCTCTCTCTCCCTCTGCCTCAAAAAAAAAAAAAAAAAAAAAAGATTTAGAAAAACCACTACATTTTGGAACCTCTAGGATACATCTAAATCTCAGGGAAACTTAAGGCCTTAAATATAGAATGAAGGTAGAATTATCTTTGCGGCACCTGAGTGGCTCAGATGGTGATCTCCAGGTCCTGGGACTGAGCCGCATGTCGGGCTCCCAGCTCAGTGGGAAATCTGCTTCTCCTTCTCCCTCTGCCTCTCCCCCTGCTTGTGCTCTCTTTGTCTCTTTCTCTGTATCTCTCTCAAATGAGTAAATAAATTAAAAAAATCTTTAAAAAATTATCTTCAACTTAGAGAATTTTTTTTTTTTTTTTTTTGAGAGAGAGAGAGAAAGAGCACAAGTAGAGGGAGTGGCAGGCAGAGAGAGAAGCAGACTCCCCTCTGAGCTGGGAGCCCTTTGCAGGACAGGATCCCAGGACTCTAGGATCATGACCCAAGTGGAATGCAGATGCTCAACTGACTGAGCCACTCAGCCACCCCGAGATAGGTGTTTTTTTTTTTTTTTAAGTTTTATTTAAGCAATCTCTATACCTAACATGGGGGTAAACTCAGGACCCCAAGATCAAGAGTCACATGCTCCTCTGACTGAGCCAGCCAGGCGCCCCTTCAAGATAGTTTTTAACCAACTAAATAAAACCAAACCAAACCAAAGTTTTCCAGTTATCATTAAGAAGAATAAACGTCTTCTACTTGTACATGAACATAATATTCCGGGGAAGATATGCAAGAAACTGGTAACTTACCTGAGAACCTGCAGCTGTAAGGGTGGGAAAGTTGGTGGGGGAGAGGGGAGAGATTTTACCTACAGCACCGCCCCCACCTGCAGTTTCGCTATCTGCAGTTTTGTCAAAGACAGCCCCGAAGCAGATGATCCTCCTTCTGACGAATCTGCAGAAGGTCAGTAGTGGCCTAACCTTACCTCAAGATGCTACGTCATTCTCCTCGCGTCATCTCATCACGTAGGCATTTTACCTTGTCGCATCACCACCGGAAGGGTGAGTACAGCCCAATAAGGTATTTAGAGACAGTTAGTGAGGGACAGACAATATTCACATAACTTTTATTACAGTCTATTGTTATAATTGTTTTCTTTTACTAGCTAATTGTTATTAATCACTTATTGTGCCTAATTTATAAATTAAATCTTATCATAGGTATGTATATGTAGGAAAAAACATAGTATATACTGGGTTTGGTACTCTCCGTAGTTTCGGGCATCCACTGAGGGTCTTGGAACATATACCCTGAAGATAAGGGGGGACTACTGTATATCCTTTTGTTTTTGTTTTTAAGATTTTATTTATTTGTGAGAGGGAGAGAGAGAGTGAGCGAGAGGGAGCCCAAGTAGGGAGAGCAGCAGGCAGAGGGGTAGGCAGGCTCCCCGCCAAGCAGGGAGCCCGTTGTGGGGCTCTATCCCAGGACCCTGGGATCATGACCTGAGCGGAAGGCAGACACTTAAGGACTGAGCCACCCAGGCGTCCCTACTCTATAGTTTGAACTGAAACTGTACTATATACTCTTGAATTGTGAATCAATGTAAGTGTGGGGCAGACCCTGTTACTAGCCTATCAGTCATTTTCCTTTCTTCCACGCTGGAATAGACCTGATTTGGTTCAGGTGTTCACATTCTGACTTGTGAAATCAGAATCTGACTTGTAACTTAGGTATATTTTGTTTAATTTATGCTTATCATTGCGGGTTTTTTTTCCTTGTCAGGGTTTTTGAGAGTGAGCAGTGAGATATTGATAAATATTTAACAACTGGCTCTCAAAAAACAAACAAACAAAAGGCCAGGGGCTCCTGGGTGGCTCAGTCAGTTAAGTGGTTGTCTTCTGCTCCGGTCATGATCTCAGGGCCCTAGGATGGAGGCCCGAGTCCAGTCAGGCTCCCTGCTCAGCGGGAAGCCTGCTTCTCCCTCTTCCACTCCCCCTGCTTGTATTCCCTCTCTCACTGTCTCTCTCTCTCTGTCAAATAAATAAATAAAATCTTAAAAAAAAAAAAAAAGTCCTCTGATTTGTAACATTCGACAATTTCCCTGGTGTAAATACTCCCACTGTGGCTGATTTAATCTACCAATGTGACATCAACTGACTCCCAAAATTCCTGAAAATTTAACAATTGACTCTTGCAAACCAGTATGAGCTAGCTACAACACACCCCTGAGAGTGAACATCTGATTGTTTCTGCCAATGAGAAATGAGGGAAATTATTCTGGGAATTATTTGGGGGAAAGATTTCATTACTAATAAAAAGAGATTCAGAAGAACAAGACAATCCTTTTTCTTCTGGGGGCTTTTCCAGCTTTTTATTGTGAAAAACAATTAGCAAAGATGAAAGATTTTTACAGTAAACATATACATATACTCATCATCTAGATTCTACTGTTAATATTTTACTATATTTGGTTTATTGCATATCTATCCATCTGTAACTCCATTGATCTGTCTTATTTCTTAATAGACTTCAAGGTAAATTACAGATGTCAATACCCTTTTCACTAAATACATCAGCGTGTATAATATTAACTAGAGTTCCTTATATGTTTATAGTTTTTTTCTTTTGAAATAAAATTTACAAATGAAATGTAAAAATCTTAAGTGATAAACGCATACACTGTGTAACCCAAATTCCCACCCACATATAGAACATCGTTCTCACTCCAGAAAGTTCCCTTATTCTCCTTCTAAGTCAATCTAAGTCAAATCCTCACGTCTTCCCCCAAGAAGCACTTATTCTATATTTTTCTCTTATAATGTTGCCTATTCTAGAATTTTGTATAAATGGAATCATACATTATGTACTCTTTTGTGTAAGACTTTTTTCAGCATGGGTTTTGGTTTTTTTTAAGATTTTTATTATTTATTGATTTTGACAGAGAGAGGTCACAAGTAGGCAGAGAGGCAGGCAGAGAGGGGAGGAAGCAGGCTCCCTGCTGAGCAGAGAGCCCGATGCGGGGCTCGATCCCAGGATGGTGAGATCATGACCTGAGCCAAAGGCAGAGGCTTTAACCCACTGAGCCACCCAGGCGCCCCCAGCATAGAGTTTTTGAGATTTATCCCCATCGTTGCATGTGTCAATGATTTCTTCCTTTTTTAACTGTATAGTAATATTGCATTGTATGAATATACCACTGTTTGTGTGTTCTTCTATTAGTGGATATCTGGGATTTTTCCAGTTTTTGACTATTTTGAGTAAAGTTGCTATAAACATTTTATACAAATCTTTTTGTGGAAACATGTTTTTATTTCTCTTGAGTAACCACCTAAAAGTGGGATTGTTGGGTCAAAGGAAAGTGTGTTTTAATTTTATAAGAAAGTTTTCCAAGATGGTTATAAAAAATAAGTGCAAGCCCTAAGTATTCCACATTTGGCATTGTGGTGGGCATATAGTGGTATCTCATTTCCTTGAGGACCAATGATGTTGAGTACTTTTTCATGTGCCTATTAGCTATTCATTCTTTTTAATGAAATACTTATTGAAGCATTTTATCTATTTGTTTAATTGGGTTGCTCATCTTTATATCTAAGTCGTAGGAGTTATTTATATATCCTAGATACCAGTCTTTTATCAGAAATACGTTTTGCAAATGTTTCTCCCAATCTGTAGCTTCCATATCCATTTTCTTCATGGTGACTATTGATAAGCAGTTTTTAATTTTGATGAAACTTAATTTATCAATGTTTTTTCTTTTATTCATCCTCTCTAAGAAATGTATTCTTACCTCAAAATCACAATGTTTTCTTCTGCTTTTCTATGAAAGTATTATGGTTTTAGCTTTTATGATGAGGTCTAGAATTCATCTTAATTTAATTTTGGAGTATGATATGAAGCAGGGATTGAGGATCACTTCTTTTCCATATGCATATCCAGGTTTCCCAGAACTATTTGTCAAAAAACTTTCTTTTTCTCATTGGATTTCTTTGGTGCCTTGTTAAGAATAAGATAACCGTATCATCAAGGGTCTATAGCTGGAGTCAGTGTGCTAGTCCATTGATTGTATTCAAAGACTATCTTTATTCTAATAGTGTGCTATCTTGATTACTGTAGCCTTATAGTAAGTATTTATTATTACTTATAATAGATACTTATAGAAGTATTTATTATTACTTTTTTAAAGACTGTTTTTACTATTCTAGACAGTTTGGATTTTTATACATCTTTGAGAATCACCTTGTCATTTACAAAATCCTGCTGGAATTATGGTTGGAACTATACTGAATCTATAAATCTATAAATTAGTGAGAATTGACGTATTAACAACACTGAGTATTCCAATCCATGAATATGGTTTATCTCTCTATTTATTTTAGTTTTTAAAGATTTTATTTATTATTTATTTATTTATTTCTTTGTCAGAGAGAGAGAGAGAGTGAGCACACAAGCAGAGGGAGCAGCAGGCAGAGGGAGAAGCAGGCTCCCCGCTGAGCAAGGTGCCCAATGCTGGACTTGATCCCAGGACCCTGGGATCATGACCTGAGCCAAAGGCAGATGCTTACCTGACTGAGCCAGCCAGGCATCCCAGTTTATCTCTTTATTTAGACAATATCTAATTTCTGTGAGAAATGTTTCACAGTTCTCAGTATAGAGGTTTTACATATTTTGTTCAATATATTCTTAAATATTTCATGTTTTCTTGGCCCTATTGTAGATTGAATTATTTCTAAACTTAACTTTCTAATTGTTTACTTCTGGCTTATAAAAACACAGTGGAGTTTTGTACATTCACCTCATATCCTGCGACCTTCCTAAGTTTATCAACTTGTATAGTTGATTAGTGGATTCCATTGAATTTTCTGAGCAAACACTCGTACTCTGCAAATAAAAAATAGTTTTGCTTTTTTCTTCCTGTCCTTTTGCCTTTTATTTCTTTTTCTTTGCCTTATTGGAATGGCCAGTGTTCTTCTAAACATTATAATGTTTTTATTTGTTGCCTAGAACTTTAGCAGCCACCTTGTAGTATGAAGGAAGATAACTTGAAAAGAACATGCTGAAGAGTATAAATCTGCAAGGAACCTACACCTGAATGGTTTCGTCAAGCTGCTGAATTAATTACCTATTGCA
The DNA here is from genome assembly GCA_028534135.1 of Potos flavus. Classification (NCBI taxonomy): domain Eukaryota; kingdom Metazoa; phylum Chordata; class Mammalia; order Carnivora; family Procyonidae; genus Potos; species Potos flavus. The sequence goes on along the minus strand of CM052887.1, from coordinate 68,868,976 downwards.
GATTTACTTCTAGACTTCTAATGAGGGGAAGTAGAAATTATTTCTGGAGGTAGATTTAGCATAAAGCTTAAAAATCAAGGTGTTTCTCTTGCATAGGATTTTCTAAGATCTGGAGAGTGGCCTAGCAGTATTAAATTTGTAATGTTACATTCTTTTGCATGAAGAGAGCCTCAAAAATGGTAGAAGCTTCAGGTTTCATAATGCTTGAATCTGCCTAAGATCTTCTATTGTTGAAGTCATTTCGACTTGTAATTTCTGTTATTTGGAGCGAAAAGCATCTTAAAAAATGAAAAGGTAATGTGGCGTTTTTATCCTTTAGCATCCTCTGACAGAAAATAAATTCTGTCTTTTCTTTCTTTTTCCCTCTTTTGTCAGAGCATATTCTCAAGATTGGGACCACTTGCCAGATATCATCATCATAATATTTACTTTTGAATCAGAGAGTGGGGCCTCTCCTTAAGAAAATGAGTGGCCCTGTGTACTAAATTAGGATTTCAGAGGACAACCCATAAAACTGGATCTGTGTATCTGAAAAGAAAAGGAATTTGCTGAGTGGAAATTGTTTGGCTCACAACTCAGTTGCTCACAGTTTGGATCACAGAGCTTTGAACTGAACTCAGAAACAAAGAGAGGCAAGGAATAGTCATTAGCTGCTTGGGATGATGTAATAGGCACCATTGCCACTGGATACCTAACACGGGCACAGCCATGGGTCCTGGTGCTAATATCTCAGAACAAAGAATCCTGGCCAGAAATACTACATTGGCCTTTCAGAGAATGGTATTTAGATGTTTACTCCACTCATCCTCCTGAGCTTCCCCAGATTATAGATTCAAGGCTCATTAAAAAGTCCTCAAAAATGAGTTACAAAAGATCCTTTCTTTCTTCCCCCACGGCACCATTCTATGCTGGCTGGTAGAGTACGTTGAAGAGTAGCATATAAGGGAGGACCCCTGTGATGAAATACAATTTTTTTTCCTACTTGGCTACCTGAAATACCTTCAGAATTTTAGGAAGGAAACACATTCTGGAAAAGTTTCTGTAAGAGCATTAAAAATGATTTTTTGTTGTTGTTTCAGGACGAATTTAAAATAGATTACTAAAATATATAAATACAATAAGAAAATAAAGTCTAAAGTTAACAGATGAGAAAATGAAGCCGGAAGGATAAAATCAAGCCTGGACTGGGTTTAGGACATGAAACTGTGTTGGCAGATCTTGTTGGTTTACGGGCACTGAGACACACGTTTTGTTTTACACTTTTGAAAAGCAAATGTGAAAAAGGAGAAATCCATCACTGGTGTGACTGACTGTACCTATACAAAGATTTGCTGCAAAGAAGTAAAATGACACTAGCAGTGAGGCAAGGTGGGGATTTTCACAGTAGGTGTACCTAGAGAGGATACAGTGCATGTAGTGAAGTTCATCCTCAAAAGGTCCCTTACAGTAAACACCCAACTCTTAAAAATCGTGTCCTACTGCTTTGCTCAGCCTGGGCCATTGACGAGATGTGAAAGTAAAACTTAACAGAATATCCACTGGAGGGCCTTGCAGTTTGATTCAGGAATTCAGTTCTTCTTTTTTTTTTTTCCCCTAAAAATAGAGATTCTATGGGTATAGTTAGACTGTATTTCAAGTACTTTTTCATGAATGTTGAGTCTCCCCTAATGGAGATTGAAAAAGTGTTCAGCATCAGTGAGTTAAGGTTACATAACCTGTCATATATATTGCTAATTAAATCAATAAGCAATGTTTTAAATATCAATAGAGATGGAGGATTGAATTAAAATCCCATTATGAAAATTGAGGAATCAGATTATGTTACGGGATGGAATAGATTGCTACACTACAATGGCATAGAGGAGGTCTGAGGGATACATTTATACAGGGCCAAGATTCCTGTAGGATGTTAAATTTAGACTTTGCTCTTACCTACAATGAATCTTTGAAATCCAGTTTTTTCTGTTATAGGGCAGAGCTGCATTGAGTTTAGCCTGGAGAAATTTCAAAGTGATTGTAACCAAATGCTTACCTCAGCCATAAAAAACAACAACAACAACCTCCCCCCCACACACACAACAAACAACTAACCCCCCTCAGAAAACCTCAGGTTATTCTATAATATATAACACTGGGAGATGTAACTTTGCTCATTGATGAACTTTCCAAGATAAACTGGTTGTAAATATATAGCCAATTAGGACAGTAAATTGACTATACTTTTAGCTTGGGGAGCTGTCATCCTCAAATTGTAGCAAGTTATTACAGTATAAGGGAGAGAAAATAAATATTTATTTTGCACAACACCTGCTACCCAGCATGACCCTAAAATTTGGGCATGAACTTCATGGCTTTGAGAGTCTGTGGAACTGGTCTTAAAATCATTTCCTTTCCATAAATTTAAAACATGAAAAAAGATCAGGAAAAGCCCAAAGTAATTTTTAAATCAGCTGTATTGAAGTATAATTTACATTTCAGAAAAAAACACCCATTTAAAGTGTATAGCCTAATTTTTCAAAGTAAACCCACAGGGTTGTGCAGTGATTACTAAAATCTAACTTTAGAACATTTTTATCCCAATATAGGTATTGATATAAATATATGGAGATAGATGTATAGGTATTCTGAAAGTCTCAAAATAATTTTTTTTCGTCATTCTTAACAAATTTCTCCATCAAGTCAAAGGTGGAATAATCACCCCTAAATCTTTTGCCGTATCCTCTCTAATTTACTCCACAATTCCCACACTGGTGTTTTCTTAGCTTCTTCAGTGTGAAGAGGAACCTGATAACACAGCAAGTCCTTCCCACCTCAGGGCTTTTGCCTATGCTGTTTGTTCTGATTTAACAGTCATTCTTCTCTGCAGGGACCCTGAATCCTCACTTTCTTTGATTCAACTTTTCGAATCTCAGGTTAAATATCAATTCCTTGAGGAATGAAGTTTTTCTTGATTCGCTAAGGCTATGTCAGCAACTCTTCTATGGTTTCATAGCTTCTTCTTTTTTTTTTTTTATAGCTTCTTATAATTTTCCTTTTAGCACTAATCACAGAGTGAAGTGATACATTTCTGTGATTATTTGATTAATTTCTCTCTTCCCCATTACACTGCAAGCTTCTAATGGCAAGGCTAATGGGTTAGTGCTGATTTTAATACCTATCATAGGGCATACAATAGAAAACTGTATAATTAATGAGCAAGTGAATTTATTCTATATTCTATATATATATATATAAGATAATGGAACTGCTTTTTAGTGATGTTTCCCCTCATACTCTCACCAGCACCCTATCCAGCATCAAGTACCATCCGCATAAAGCTTGAAACTAAAACGACAGAATAAAAAGCATTTTAGTGTCTTTTTATTGATAATGAGCTTGAATAGTTTTTGCATATTCATTAATCACTGATAAATTTTTGTCATCAGTGCACTGTCTTCTTATGTCCTTTGTCTGTTTTTTTTAATTAGGCTCCATGTCCAGAGCGGGGCTCAAACTCATGACCCTGAGATCAAGAGTCACATACTCTACTGACCGAGCCAGCCAAGTGCTCCCCTTTGTCTAATTTTTGGAGTCTCATTTTCAGTAGTACTTCCAGCTTTTTGCTGCTGCTGACCACTTGCTGGTCTTGCCTATGTTTCCAAGGACTGACTCTGCCAGAGGGCAGGACTCTTGCCTCTGACCTTCCTCCCAAACCTGGGGCAATCTGCAGTCTTTTGCCATAGTCCACTTAGCCAGTCTTATTTAGGTCTGACACTCTCCTGAGTTAGTGAGGAATCAAGTGAGAGTCAACACATTCTTCCTATCAAGCTTCTTTTTTGTGCTGCTATCTCTCTCCATCTGCCAGCATGTTTCCAGTTTCTAGCACATTCTAATTCCATCAGTCTTGCTTTCTGCATATTTGTGTGGCTTTGGGATTTGCTGTTCTCTTGGTTTCTGTTGGAGTCCCTTGCTTCTGCCTCTCCTTCACTAAGCACCAGTCTCTCATGAGTTCTGCAGTTCTTTCACCAGGCTTCTTGCTTTTTTTCCTTGATTGACTGCTGCTAAGAACCCACTTGGACAATAGCAGTGGAGGTCACCTGGTGACATTCAACCTTGGGTCGAGAGCAGAGGAAGCAGCAAATATCATCATGGTGGGGGCTGCAATGGGCAGATTATGAAATCAAGAAACCTTGAAGAGGTATAGTCAAGGGTAATAATATATTATGTAGCATTAGTCTTGCTATCTAATTAATGAATGTGAATAGAGTCAATTCAATTAAAATAGCCCAGTATAGACTAAGGGACAGAAATTTCTAGCATAAATATGGAAAGGGGCTTTGGGATTGCTTGCTGGGTCAGACCCTATCTATAAACCCTCATTTAGTCCTCATTATTGGCGTTTGGAATTGGTGGTTGTGGTTGAAAAATTAATGATCTGAATCTCCCCTATGGTGAGTCTAGTCAGCACTTCCCCTTTGGACCATGTTCCTTAACTAATCTTCCTCATGATGAGCAATCATCTCAAACCCTCTTTCAGTGCACACTTCTCTTATTGATGAACTCTCAAATCTGCTTAGGTCTCACTTAACAGTGGTCACTTCTATAGCCTGAAATCCTCAGAAATATTTCTTCCAAATTTATAACTGGCTGGTACCAGACCCTTAAATGATACCAGGAAATTCTAGAGGAATATTATAGAACATTGATCTGCAGCTCTTGGAGAAAAGTTGGACAAGTGTGTCATTCTTTTTTTTTTTTTTTTTTTTAATGTAGGCTCTACACCCAGTGTGGAGTCCAACACGGAGCTTGAACTCACAACTCTGAGATTGAGACCTGAGCTGAAATCAAGACACTTAACTGACTGAGACACCCAGGTGCCACAGGTATGTTATTCTTAATACCTTTAGATTCTACAAACATTAGTTGAACATCTACTACTGTGGTAAGAGCCAAAAGAAATAAAAATTAAGGCAAAATGTGAGTTTTGCCTTCATAGAAATTTCAGCTTAATACTTATTTATAGAATAAGCTATAATTGAATATATACTGTGACCTATTCTGTGATAGTGTAATGAAAGGATTATTTAATTCAATACATATTATTGAGTGCCTGTAAGAGGATGGAGATACTCTTGTGAATAAGTAAGACAAAAGATTTTGCCGTAAGTTTTACAGGTAAATGACAAGTTGCTTTTCATTTGAGGAAATCAGGGAAACATTCAGCGAAGAGATAGTTTTCAAGAGGGTCCTTAAAGCACAGGTAACATTTATCCGTGTTTATCCACCCGCCCCCCCCATCCACCCACTCATCCATCCATCCATCCATCCATCTATCCACCCATCCATCCAGCACAGAACCTGGTATGAAGCTCACATCAAAGAAGCTCAGATTCCAAAATGGGAAAAGAACCAGGACTATGGTGGAATAGACTGAGAACGTTTTAGAAGATAGAGCTTGAATTTCATTTAGGTGGGCACTGCTGATTTCTCCAGGGAATACAATTTCCTGCCTTTGCTACATCATCCCATGTCTTCTTTGGGGACTGAATGCACCTCACTCTTAAAAGTGAAAGACTCAAGAAAGATAATTGCTGAAAGGATGTGGAGAAAAAGAAACCCTCATGCACTACTGGTGGCAATTTAAATTGGTATAGCCAATATGGAGGTGCCACAGAAAATTAAAAATAGAATTAATAGAACTAATGGTCCAGCATTTTCTCTTCTGGGCGTATATCCAAAGGAAATAAAATTACTATCTCAAAGAGATATCTGCACTCCCATGTTCATTGCAACGTTATTGACAATAGCCAAGATATAGAAACAGCCTAAGTGTCCATCAGCAGATGAATGTATCTATCTGTGTCCATCAGCAGATGAACATGTATATACACAATGGAATATTATTCAGCCCCCCAAAAGAAGAAAATCCTATCATTTGTAACAACATGGATGAAAATAGAGGACAGTATACTGAGTGAAATAAGCCAGACACAGAAAGACAAATACTGAATAGTATCATATGCGGAATCTGAAGAAAAAAGTTGAACTCAGTAGCAGAGAAGACAATGATGGTTACTTGAGGCAAGAGGGTGGGGAAAAAGGAGGAATGTTGGTCAGAGGGTACAAACTTTCAGTTATAAGATGAATATATTTTGGGGGCGCCTGGGTGGCTCAGTTGGTTAAGCTGCCTTCGGAACAGGTCATGATCTCAGGGTCCTGGGATTGAGCCCTACATCAGGCTCCCTGCTCAGCGGGGAGCCTACTTCTCTCTCCCTCTGCCAGCTGCTCCCCCTACTTGTATGCTCTCTCTGTCAAATAAATAAATAAAATCTTAAAAAAAAAAAGATGAATACATTCTAGACACAACTTACAACATGATGATTATAGTTAATCATATATATTATATATTTGAAATTTGCAAATAGACTAGATCTCAAGTGTTCTCACCACACACACAAAAGTTTAACTATATGAGGTGATGGATATGTCAATTAGCTTGATTGTGGTAATCGTTTTACAATGTATATGTTTATCAAAACATCACATTGTACAAACTAAATGTTTACAACTTTGTCAATCATACTTCAGTAAAGCTGGAAAAAAAAAAGACCAACTCATGGTCAATGAAGGACACTGCCAATGCTTTTGAGAAATAACTAGCTTCTCAGAGGTGGATAAAAAACAGGCAGTCTCCAATTTCAGCCTTTCAAAAGCAGCAAGTAGTTACTTACTACTCTTTCATTTGTGATATTAAACATCTGAAGTACTCTGCTTGGTTAGGGAGAGTATAGTCGCTGATACCCTTAAGGGCTTCCAATGAGCCTGCTTAAAATATGAGACTTAAGACCATTCAATCCTGCCGTCTTCTCATCCCTGAATCCTGTGTCACACTCAAAATGCAGGTCTCCCTGGTCAATTTTGCTCTTATACAAAGTAATTGTCATCTTTCAAGCCATTCATCAATTCCATTGCTAACCTCTCTTCACTACATTGCTCTGAGACCTCTTCATCCTTTTTCATCTAGGTCATTGCCACTCTGTGGTCTTGCCTCCTTCCCTAGTTAGCCTACACTTCACAGTGCACGATGTCAGCCATTTGCTCACCAGTATTTTCAGCATCCTAATCTTCTGATTTTACTGCACCCTCACCTTGAGCTTCAGTCTTGAATCAATTCATGTACCTGCTTTCTCTCTTACTGTACATGGCTGCTAACATGCTGCTGGAAAAAACTACAAAACTGAGTGGATTTATGCCACTAGTATGACTGGTTTCAATCTCAGGTGGGGAGTTCCACCTCCCTGAAGGCAGAGCATCTACATAAATTATTTGGAATTCTTCTGCATGGAAGATTTGCCTTTTTTTTCATTTATTTATTTAATCATCTATGTATATCAGTATGACCTCGTGGATGTTCACTTTATATTTTGGGTTATAATAAAATACTAGTTTACTTATTTTTTTGCTCCAATTATTCCAGCTTTGGCATTGGGAGCTTTCTCAGTTGGCTCCCATGTTCCTTTAACATAACCCCATCATTGCCACTGTGTGTGTGTGTGTGTGTGTGTGTGTGTGTGTGTGTGTATTTGAGTACTCCCTTACATGCTGGCACAGCAAGATATTCCAGGCTCATCTTGTAAATTTCATACTCTAGTCATAAATGCAACCATTTTCCCAAGGGTCCCTGGTTCTTTTTATTGAAGAATGAAATTGGAAATCAAGATTGTGTGGGGGCACCTGGGTGGCTAGGTCAGTTAGGTGTTTGGCTCTTGGTTTCAGCTCACATCATGATCTCAGGGTTGTGGGATTGAGCCCTGCAGTGGGCTCCACGCTCAGTGCAGGGTCTGCTCCAGATTCTCTCTCCCTTGTCCTCATTCTCTTTCTCTCTAAGATAAATTTAAAAATCTTTAAAAAAAGAGGAAGAAATCAAGATTTGGGTATTCTTTGCTACTGGGATTTCATTGCTTTCAGGCCCTCAGAGCTGTCAGAGCAAGGATATATAGGTGTGTATAATAACTGGCATATATATACATACTTACAAATATTTCTGTATGTATCTATATGAAGCTAAACATGAGTTTGTACTGATGTCTCAAACTTGAGTCAAGTAGCACAGGGATCATTCTACACCTTCTTTATAATCTCCCACTCAAACAGTGAGAAGTCTGGTTCCTCCCATCCGTTATCCACTTACTGATTTGTTCATGTATAGTAGTTTCTGAATTGGTAGCCTGTACAACTATGGGGAAGAAAAAGTTCATCAGCTAGAATATAGTGCTTACATACAGTTAATTTTGTCTTACACTGACCACTTACTTCCAACATTACTTAGGTCAACATCTTTTATTCCTTTCCTTTCAGTGAGGTTGTTTTATGTATTTGTAATACAGTTAGATCATCTTCTCCCAGTCTGCCTCCTTTCTTGGGATTCCAAGATCTTCTAAGTAATACTTTAAAAATGTGCACATATTAAAGTTTACTCCTCGTGCTATGAAGTTCCATGGATTTTGGCAAATACATAGTATCATATATTGACCATTGTTGTGCCACACAGAATTACTTCACCACCCCACAAAATTTGTGCCTCATCTGTTCAGCCCCTCTCCCCTCAAATCCCTGATTGATTTCCAATCCATGGAACTCTTTTCTCTCTCTCCCTATCTCTTCATTTCTTCAGATTTTTAAAATTTCTTTCACAGATGTTTTATAGTTTTCCACATATATATTCTGTATATATTATGCTAGATTTGGGGTGCCTGGGTGGCTCAGTCGTTAAGCATCTGCCTTTGGCTCAGGTCATGATCCCAGGGTCCTGGCATCGAGCCCTGTATTGAGCTCCCGGCTCAGTGGAGAGCCTGATTCTCCTTCTCCCTCTGCCTGCCGCTCTGCCCACTTGTGCTCTCTCTCTATCTCTCTGTCAAATAAATAAATAAAATCTTTAAAAAATATATTATGCTAGATTTATACCAGTGTATATACATTTTTGGTGTTATTGCAAATAGTATTAAGAAACATTTTTAGATTACAGATGTTCATTATTGGTACATAAAAAAAATCCTCCTTTTTCACATGGACTTTGTATCCTCTGAACTCGCTATACTAACTTATTAGTTCCACAAGTTCTTTGTGGAGTCTCTGGAGATTTCTCTATAGAAAATCATGTCATCTACCACTAAAAATAGTTTTATTTCTTCTTTTCAAATCTGTATATCTTTTTATTTCTTTTTCTTGTCTTAGTGCATTTGCTTGAATTTCTAGTACAATGTTGAAAAGGAGTGGTAAGAGAAAACGTCTTTGTCTTGTTCCCAATATTAGGAGGAAGGCATCTAGTCACTCACCATAAACTTGATGTTAACTGTAGATTTTTTTGTGAGTGTTATTTTTTTAAGTTTTTATTTTAATTCCACTTAGTTAACGTATATAAATTTTTTTTTATCAAGTTGAGGAAGTTCTCTTGTATTCCTAGTTTGCTGAGAGTTTTTATCGCAGAGTTTTATTGCTGAGAGTTTTATTGCTATTTATTGGTGTTTTTGTTTTCTCTCTAAAGCAGAAAGTTGATGCTCTTTCTGCATCAATTGATATGCTCATATGACCTTTCTTCTTTATGCTACCGATATGGTGGATTGAACTAATAGATTTTTGAACGTTGAACCAGTCTTGGACATTTGGAATAAATCCCACTTGGCTGTGGTATATAATTCTTTCTATACATTTTTGGGTTAATCAAATATGAATTAAAAAAAACCTGTCTTAAAGGATCTTGTAGTTAATTAGAGGGGACTAAAGAGATAGACACATGCTTAACTATAGAATCCAAGGTGGAACATAGCAAGTGTTCTAAAAAAGAGGAAAATCCTACAGGTTTTTAATGGAGGGAAAGATCATAACTGGTTTAGAGGAGTTAGGAGACATTACTATGTAAACTTGGCTAATGTAGTATCAGAATTTGAGACCTGGAGGAAATTTTTGGATCATCTAATTCAAATTCTCTTCCTTTCTTGTGGATGAAGTAACACACAGTCTATCTCTCCCTAAGTAAGGACCAGGGATCTGACCTGCGTTATCCCGTCCTTATGTCACTAACATTCTTCTGCCTCACACAACCACCCACTAAAATAAGTAACATAAACCTTGACTTTTAAGTAGCTTATTTAGAAAATGAGCATGGCTGTTCCTTTGAATTTCCTCATTCCTTCAATAAAAAGAAAACTGGAGGCACTAGGTGGGTATGGAATTGCCTAATTCTGCAATTGTGTTCCATCGTGTTCTTGTGCCTCAGACCCATAAAGCCAAACAAAGAAAACATAATCCCCCTCTGCTACAATATGTAGCTACCCTGCTCCTCCCCGAGGGAGATGATTCCTGGCTGGTGCAGCCATTACTGTATATTCTCTGCACAGACTTGCCTTTCACATGTGAGTTAGCTCTTTTTTCTAGACTTGGGCCAACTTTTTTTCCCATAGAAAATTTACAGAGAAATTTAAGTTGAAGTTCACCTGTGTTTATTCTTCGTAATTTAAAGTGATAAGGTTCACTTTACCCTAAGGACATTTTAAATAAGGAATTTGTAATAGCTTATTCCAAGAAAGGTACGTTTTTTAAGGCTATTCAAAATGAAAACAGTCAGTTTATATAATTGCTGATAATTGGGCTCTTTCTGTCATAGACATATGCAATAGTGGATGGATATTTCTACTCATCTCATAGAATTAATTTTTCTGAAATAATAATTATAATAATGAAGGTGACAATGATAGTGTCTGATATTTATACTTAATCTTCCAATATGACCAGTGCTTTCTATAGATGATTTTTTAGAGAGAGAGCAAGCAGAGAGAAGGGGCAGAAGGGGAGAGAGAGAGAGAATCTTAAGCAGGCTCCACACTCAGCGTAGAGCCCCACATGGGGCTCAATCTCATGACCCTGAGATCATGACCTGAGCAGATGCTTAACTGACTGAGCCACCCAGGCACCCCTCTACCCATGATTTTTAAAAAAATTCTGCCATCGACCCATGAAATAGGACTTGTTAATATCATCCCCATTTTAGAAAGTAGGTAATTTTTGACTTAGACAAGGTAAGTAACTTGCCCAAGGTGGTAGAGTTAGGGAGCAGCTGAACGAATATTTTAGTTGTGGTTGGTCTGACACCAGTCCTTCAGTTTTCACTGTGGTGCTCTCCTTACTGTCACTTACCAGCTGTCCCTTGTTAGCCTAAGTCCTTGGCTGGCACTCATCCCCTACACACACAGACACACCCTCTTACTCACTGTACTGGCCTCTGTGGCTTCCAATTTCCTGACATTCAAATCCATCCACAAACTGCGTCCTCCTCTACAAGCAACCACTTCCCCACATGATTGCTTCAATCCAGCTAAAGGAGTCAATTTGTTTTTCTCCCCTCTCCATGAAGTTTCACCTTTGCTCAAGCAGCTCCCTTCAGCTGCAATGCCCACTCCCACCTCCTCACCACCTGTCTATGTTCTCGCTGGGTCAGCCCAAAAGAAAAATTATTTCCAGGGATGGAGAGAAGATAGGCAGTGGGTGGCTGAGCCCAAGGTGAAATAAAATAATGTTTTCTTTTATTGATTTACCAATGTTTGTCTTTCAATTTCTGGAGAGCCTCAATTGCATGCAAAAATGTTAATAGGAGTTGAAGGTCTCTTATTCATACAGTTCCAATCTATTCTGCAAATAAAAAACAGTGAAAATGATTCATATGTGAATAATTCCCCCAAACCTTTGCTTATTGAAATGGATCAGAGATAATTACCAGGTTGGAGAATTTGCATCCACACAATTTTCTAGTCTCACAAACATAATTTTCTTTAGAATGAATAGAAAATATTTGCTCTTTTAAAAGCTGTTGTGAATGGTGGAAGTGTATTCTTTCTGTATCTGCAGAAATGTGGCTGAGCTGTGCACTGCTGCCACCCTTTTGAGCTGGGGCTTTCTCTGTCCCGACCAGCCTCTCCAGCACCGTGGAGCTCAGATCATTTTCAGCTCTCATCTGCATTCATCTCAGTGTGGAAATCTGTGTATTCTGTTGGTCATTACATCCACAAAGAAGAAGTCAGTGTAATCTTGTAGTTGGGGTGTTTGTCATTTCTTCCTGCAAGATGACTTCACATTCACATGTAAGTCCAGGGGACAAGGATAACCTGTCACATCCTTGGGGCTTATTAACTTTTAGTATTGAGTGGAGAGTAAGAGGAAATTTTAATTGGAGTTGCTCTGAAAAGGGGGTGGGGACAAATGCTTTTTGTCTGTGATCCTTCAGAACCATCTGGAATACACATGAGATTCGTTTTCTGCCATTGTCTCTCCAAAGCATCAGGCTGTTGTTCCAGGTGTATGAAGTGCCAGTATGGCTTAGGTTTATACTTGATTTTCATTATGCCCAACAGCTTGGTCCTTTATTCTCTGAGGGATGTGTTTTCAATACCACAGGAGATTTCTTTATGCCCAACCAAATGAATCTTTATAAACAGCTCAACTGGTGTAAGGCCTCAGGTGGGCTTAAGGGATCCACAAGAACAAGGTTTATGTGTAGGCACAGGGGATATTCACGTGTGGCATTATATTAAAGGCATTTTTAATTTCTCTATTCTGGGTTTTTAGAAAAACAAGCACCTTTCCTCCTGAGACCGAAGAACAGGTTCCAGGGTTCCTTGAAACTATGTTGGAAAAAAGAAAAAGCAAGGCATGTACAAGATACTGAGTAAAGTGAAATGAGAATATTGTGGAAAAGAGAGGAAATAAAGATAAAAAATTTAATGTTTTTAAAGGAGTAAATGAGAATAAAAGGGTGATATCTATAGATGAATTTCCAGAAACGGATGAGGTTTTTTGTGTTGCTCTGAGTTAACTCTGAGTTATCTTTAAAATGGAAAAGGAAGTAGGGCACCTGTGTCGCTCAGTTGGTTAAGCCTCTGACTCTTGATTTTGAGTCAAGTCATGATCTCAGGGTTGTGGGGTCGAGCCCCATGTTGGGCTCTGCCCTCAGGGCAGAGTCTGTTTCTTCCTCTCTCTCAAATAAGTAAATAAATAAAATCTTTAAAAGGAAAAAAAAACTGGGAAAAAAAGTCAATTAACAAGATGAATAAACATTGCTACATATGATAATAATATGGGTGAATTTTAAGAATATAATTTTAGGTGAAAAGTCCCCAGAGATTACATCCCGCGTGATACCTTTAAATAACCCTTTTTATTGTGAAATATAATACACTGAAAGTATATAGAAATACCCTTTTTAGAAATTTAAAAACAACCAAACCAAAAGTATATGCTATTAATAAATACATGTAAGCATACTATAATTACATCCAAAGGAAAGCAAGGCAACAGTGAACTCAAGTTTTAGGTGAGAAGCAGGGGAATAGGATGGTCAGGGATCTGATGTGGATGTCAGTTATTATCATCATTTTAATTTTTTTTGGGTGGTGATTTGTTTATTATTTATAATAATTGTTTATTATTAAAATCAACAAGCCAACAAATGAACAACAAATAAAGAAAGAAAGAACCTTCTATGTATAAATGATGGAAACCTGTTATGAATTTAGGGTTATGATTAAAGCAATTTTGTGCACCTGAGGTGCAGTTTTAAAAATCTGATGAAGGAAAGGGGGAAAGAAATATTTGTTCTTTGAGTAGCATATTCTAAGCATGGCTATTCCTATATGGTATGTTTCTTTCACTCAGTATTGAACATTAATTATTCTTCCTGTCTTTAAATACAGATAAATGTGTATAATAAGTGAATCTCTCTAGAGACCTCTCAATTCCACCAGCAAGCATTAGCCTTTTGGGAGATACTCTCCCCTCGCTGCAGAAAAATAGTGAGAAAGTAATTTGTTCATACATGTGCCAGACAAAAGCGCCCTCTGCTTTCAGATAGTGGTGTGACAGCCCTATTTTGAGTGTCACCAGTCTAGGGTGGAGCACAAGGTATGTGTCTCCCCTGTCAGAAATAAAAGAACTAAAAAACCGTAAGTATCAAAATGGATAACTTGGACTTCCAAGTAGAACTAACCATCCTCCCTGCCTCCCACAAACTTTCTAAATGTAGAACTTTTAATCCTGACTTATTACACTGATTCTTTGTGTTAATTATTGCAAGTTGGTTTCCTGGGAAACAGACGGAGTTGGAGATTACTGAGATATGCTCTTGGGAAAAACATCTGTAAGCATGTGAAGGAAGCAGGATGAGGCAGAGGGAGAAGTTGAACTGTGATGCAGTCGTAACAAAAGACTTATCCGATCCCCTGGTGTGCTAAGAAGCTGGCAGAATTCTGCAGAGAGGTCCTCAACTGAGGCAAGGGGGCTGAGCCTTTGAATCACCCCTTCTCCAGGGGGAGTCCACATTTAAACCTGCCTTTCGGGAGGATGTTCTTGATGCCATTTTCTCTCAGACACTTTCCCTCCCCCAAGTCAGGACATAGTGCAGTAGCAGGCAATTTTGGGCTTGCACAGATGTACTGAGCCAACCCATCTGTGAACTCAGCATGGCCTTTTTTCACCTCTGGACTCTGGGTCTAAGATAATACTTGCTATGGGTGTGAGCAGAGGGGGGGGCATAATTGCAGTATTAATGGATGTCATAGGAATCTGGCTCATCTGCTCATGCATTTACTTGTGCTCTCTGGTCTTGCTTATGATTGACTTTGAAGTACCGCTTCTATCTTACTGTGGCCAGTTCTCTGCTGCAGATGCCACGGCCTTCCTCCAGAACTCTAGGTATCTAATGTTATAATTCTATTATGGGAACTTGCCATGAAATCCATACAACATCTTTCTCATCACAAGTTTCCTCTAGGGTCTTTTGGATTATATGGCCCGACTGGCAGGGCTGCTTGTACTACAGCCTAAACCTGCCACAGAGTCCTTTACACGTCTGGATACCATTGCAAGCTGTCAACCGTCCACATTACTCGGTAAATAGGTTGGAGTAGTATTTGCAAGTGTGAAGTGTGTGGTCTTCAGAACCTCATGTGTGATAATCCTGGCATACCTCAGACCACTGAAATCCCAAGAAACAAACAAACAAAAAACTTTCCTGAACGTCTCTGACATACTAGCTGCTTTTGCTCAACTGGTCCGATTTTCATGATACCATTGGTAGAGTGGGTCAATGTTATGTCACACTGAATGTCAACATCCAAATGGTCTGAGCCTCTTTCGACTATATTGTGACAGAGAGCAGGAGAGTTAATATAGCCTTGGGGAAAGACTATAAAGGTATACTGTTGTCCATCTTACATGGATGTGATTGTTTCCTGTCCTCCTTGAGAGAAAAGAAAGCATTTGCCAGATCAATGGTTACATATCATATATCTGGAATCATGTTAATCTTCTCTAGAAAGTATTTCATATCTGGAACCATAAGTACAATTGGGGCTACTACTGGATTGAACTTGAACAGATCTACTGTCATTCTTCAGGATCCATCATATTATAGGGGCCACACAAGTGAATTAAATGAAAATGTGCTGGACACTGCCACCCCTACAACCTTCAGATTTTTAAGGATGCTATAAATCTCTACTCTGTTTTCAAAACAGTATATATTCAGTTAGTTTGGTTGGTTGATTTTCACTGAAGTATAATTCACATACAATAAATCTTAAGTGTGTAGTCCAGTGAATTTTGGCAGTTGTGTGTAACTGTGTAACCTACCACAGTCAAGATATAAAACATTTCCACCTCCAAAAAGGTTTTCTATATACCATTTTCAGGTTAACTCTGCCTGTCTTCTTAACCCTGACCGCAGGCAATCATTGGTTCATGTTCTGTCCATATATTATATTAGGCTTTTCTAGAGTTTTATATAAATGGAATCATACAGTATGATTTTTTTCATTTTGTTTTTGGATTCTTTCTCTCACCAAAATGTTTTGAGATTCATTCATATTGTTCCTGGTATCAGTCGTTTGTCCCTTTTATAATTGAGTAGTGTTCCAGTACATGAATGTATCATAACTTGTTTAACCATCCTCCTGTTAATGAACACTGGAATTATCTCCCAGTTATGGCCATCATGAGTAAAGCTGCTATTAACGTTCATATCAAGTTTGTGTGTGTGTGTGTGTGTGTGTGTGTGTGTGTGTGTGTGAGAGAGAGAACAGATGTTTTCATTTATATTGAGTAAATTTTTAGAATTTGAATTGTTGAGTCATAGAGAAGATGATTAACTTTTTAAGAAACCTTGCAAACTATTCTCTAAGGAGGCTATACTAATTTTTCACTCCCACTGGCAATATATGAAAGTATCAATTGCTCTACATCCTGATCAACATTCGATACTGGGATGGTTTTTGACTTTAGCCACTCTAAGAGGTGTGAAATGGTATTTCATTGTGGTTTTAATTTGAATTTCCCTGATTAATGATTTTGAACACCTTTTCATGTAATGTTGGCTATACCTAATCTCTTACTAAGTATCTGTTTAACTCTAAGGTCCATCAAAAAAATTTAATAGTTGGTTTGTAGCCATTTTGAAAAGTATATTGCCGCTGAGTTCTTTCTTAAGGATATGCTGTATTTTCCCCAGTCTATGGGTTGATTTTCATTTTTTAATTTAATTTTTTTTATTTTTTAAGAAGATTATTTATTTATTTGACACAGAGAGAGAGAGAGAGAGAGAGATAACAAGCAGGGAGAGAGAGAGGGGGAAGCAGGCTCCCTGTTGAGCAGAGAGCCTGATGTGGGGCTCAACCCCAGGACCCTGAGATCATGACCTGAGCCGAAGGCAGAAGCTCAACCCACTGAGCCACCGAGGTGCCCCTGATTTCATTTTTTTAAATTGAAGTATAGTTCACATGCAACATTATATTAGTTTCAGGTGTACAATATAGTGACTTGATAATTCTATATGTTATTCAATGCTCACCACAATAAGTGTAGTCATCATCTGTCACAATACAATGTTATTACAGTATTTTTGACTATATTCCCTATGCTGTACTTTTCATCTCAATGACTTATTTATTGTATAACTGAAAGTTTGTATCTCTTAATCCCCTTTACCTATATCACCCATTCCCCCATCTACCTCCCCTCTGGCAACCACTAGCTCTTTGTATTTAAGAGTCTGTTTGTTCTTTTGTTTGTTTGTTTAGGTTATTCATTTCATTTATTTTTTTTAAACAACTTTTT